>JAUMJM010000044.1:5030000-5655000 GCA_033558235.1 Neomorphus geoffroyi
TTTTTCTTAAAGAAAAAAAACCACCAAACCCAAAATTTGGATTGTAGAGTTCTTTTAGTTTCAATGGATTGTTCAGAGTTAGTAATTGTCAGAAACAGATAGTGAGCCAAAACAAACAGATAAGTTAAAAATATTAAATACTGAAATAATTAGGAAAAAAACCCTAAATACTCACCACCCTGGAAAAAAAATATTAAATGAATGAACCCAATGAATTTTTGACAGATTTTAGTTCAGTATCAGTTACTGTCTGTTTCAGGTCTTTACAAGAGCTATCCCAGGGGATAGTCTGTTTCAGGTCTTTACAAGAGCTATCCCAGGGGATAGGAAATGCTCTGAACATTTCATCCAGCAGATGAGAATGTCCCAGGTAGATAAAAATTTTGCAACCAGAAATAAGAAAAGATCAAATTGAGCTCATCTGTCCCATTTTCTCTAGGTTTCCAGGTCACTGTTTTAATGTATTTTAAGACATAATCTTTTCTTCTTCCTTCTTGTAAACGTAGTACTGAAGTTGAAAGTCCTGCTTGCACTTTGTGAAGGGACTAAAGTGTGTACTACACTTCTGATTCTTTATCAAGAAAGTCCTGTGTAGGGTAGGAAGAACTGAGTCCGAGTCTCACTTCCTTGTTTAGTCTTGATCTTAAACGTTATGTAGTTGTTTGAGTAATACCCAGATTATAAATAATGTACAGTTCTGGTAGAATAATCCAGATATCGGTATTAAGCAAGCTGCTCGCTGCTTCTCTAGGTGGCTCAGACATGCATGCATACGCGGCAGCATCTGAACTGATCTATCTTTTGCTTTTTTCATAATCACTGGTTTAAGAAGAGGGGAGCATCCTGCTCACCAGGCTATGGGGGCAGAAAGGGAGATAAGACAAGGGAGCGCAAAATGATAAAGCGGTGCAAGGGTTTTTGAACGCAGAGCAACAGAAGTATGCTTCTAAATTCTACTGGAAGGATCAGACCACACTGAAATATTAGGAAGGAATTTTTTACTGTGAGGGTGGTGAAACACTTGAACAGGTTGCCCAGAGAAATGGTAGATACTCCATCCCTGGAAAAATTCAGGGTCTGGTTGGATGGGGATCGGAGCAACCTGATCTAGTAGAAGATGTTCCTGCTCACTGCAGGGGGTGTCAACTAGATGACCCTCATGGTCCCTTCCAACCCAAACTGTTTTATGATTCCATGAAAGAGGCTAAATTCCCATTCCACACTTTACAGTTTTGTTAGGCACACTGGATATAATGCTAGAAAAATTGCAAGAGGTAAGGGAGGAGAAGGGAGTCTTATTCCTTAGATTAGTACTTGGTCTCTAATCAGTAGGTTCAGCAAGCTCGCACAGCTTGTGCTTCTTCTAGTCAAAAGTCTACTACATAAAAGACAAATATTTCTACTGCCACTACCATCAGTCATTTATTTCTGTCCAGAGAGGCTACAGCATTCTTTTTTACTACCCCATGTCTTCAACATTTCTATGTATCTTACAATGTATTACATTGATTTAACTTAATTTAGAAGATAACTGAAAGAAGTAAGAATGAAAAAACTGAAGCTATCACTGAGCAACAGGAAGTTATTCAGTAAAAAGTTGTAGGTAAAGAGAAAATACTATTTGAAGTTTTGTAGATTAAATGGATGAAGTCCATTGATTTTCTGCACGTCACCAGAACAAAATTGACTGATTAACTTTATTGGCTGTCCAGTTTTTGAGAATGATGACATTCAATGAATGAGCTAAGAATGACCACTGTTGGCTTTCAGGCAGCAATTTTGAAAGTTGCTGAAAATAATTCTTGGTATTTTTTATGAAAGAACAGTATTATAATAAACAGTTCCTGATGCATCCAAAATAATATATTGAATATTTGGTTAGAGTTATGTATCCAAAGGCTAACATTGCACTAATAATGCAGGAAGATGATCAGGAGCCCAGTTCTGGGTTTAAAAATAAAGTCGGTAGGGTTGCAAATTGAACACTGCGTAAGCCTGCTGACGGGCTGAAACTCAAAAGCATACCTCAAATGAAAAGAGTTAATGCACTCACTATAAAATTGTCATCTCTTTAGGCTGTTGACACATCTTGAATGAAAACCATAACTGCTGAGCTGAGGTAGAAGATGTTCTCCTCCACTCCAAATATATTTATTGTAAGAAGATTCAGGGTAAGTCTTTCTGTTACCATCCTGTAGCATCACATTATAAGAGTAGTCTCTTGGTGATTTTGAACTAGGTTTCTATCAGACTCTGATAAACTTTGATAAGGTTCTGGAAATAAATAAAAATCCTCAGTGTCTCGGGTAACCATTATGTTGTATTTACATTTAACATCTCTCTAAGAGGCCTCAGTTCTCAATTTGAGAAAAAACATATTTTCAAGAAAGAAATGCGTTGTTGCAATATTTCTGACTTACATAAGATTTATTTTAGTTGTACTTTATTCAGATACAGACTCACTGATTTTTATGACCTCGGAAGGTCTTAAGACTTTTAAATTAAGGAAGTTAAACATTTGCAGTGAAATCTGAGGCAAATCAAATGTTTGAGTTGACTGTACTGCAAAAGTACCTGAAGTAAATGGAATTACACTGTTAGGAGAAAAAACATAGCTGTGAATTCAGCTTTGCTACTTCATTGTGTTAGCAGTTGTCCCAAGCAATCCATCCTAACCTATAAACAAATATATAATGGCAAGCCATCAGCAGGTATAAACATAGGTTGTAGTCTTACTGGTTGAAGGTTAGGAACTTTTTAACATCAATTGTTTTATAGCAGCTCCAAAACCCCAAGACAAAGACTTTCAGAGACTTAGCTGCAGATTGCAAGCTATCTTATAATCCATAGAACAATGCAATTTTTCCCTGGTTTTCTCCCACTACTTCTGTTTCTCCTCATATTTTTTTTCAACAAAATTAAAACATAAGCCTGTTCATCTTGAAAATAACTCTGAAGAAATACTTGTTGTCATATAATAGGTTTACTGGTACTAGCAAAGTGGAAGAGAGGTTTGTAAGGCCTTGCGTAACAGAAGTCTGAAAGCCACAGCTTGGATGCTCCTCGCTGCCTTGGAACTATAACCCTTGAATTGCATGTGTTTTTTGAGTGTAAGGCGCAGCAATTGTTGAAAGTAGTTGCTATGTATGTGTACTCCTGCATCCTCCTTAGGCTTATGATTACAATGGCCTTCTTCTAAAAATGTAACTGCTCGCAGTGCCGCACTATATGGAAAGCTGATCAGATTTGTTTCAGATAAACTAGTGAGATAAGGTTTAAGGGCTGATGGAAATACGACTTAACTTCTGTTAGCAGGGCTGCTCAAGGGGTTATCCTTGTTGATAATGAAATTGCAAAGTGAATGCACAGGCCAGTCTTAAGGAAAAGTATAGGAATTAAGTATTTAAAGATGTAAATGGAATCGTAAGATGTGTGACGATAGAGAAACTCTCCGGTGGATTTGTCTCACTGAAATGCCGTTGTGCTCTTTTAGAAACAGGTGCTTGGAGATAGCGTCTCAAAGATACGGACTAGTACAGATACTGCTTCTGGATAAACCTTTTATATATTTGTTTTTGACATAGAAGTCCTGTCACAAAGTATTGAGAGGTCCTCCATGGTTTATTTTGGTTTATTATTTGGTTTATTTATTTGGTTTATTTTTAGATCTGATGCTGTTTAAAAGCCAAGCAAACTAATCATAGAAATTAAATGTGTGTCTGTGCACTAGAGTTGTCCACATAACATTACATAGCTGTGTTTACATTGCATTTTACTGAAAGTCCATTTCTCATGACAAAAATTAGAGCTGATGCAAATTCTTCAGTATGAGTAAGGAAAAGCAGATGCTGCTAAAGCTGTGCGCTTCCATGCACGGTTCTGAAGTGTTCTACAGTAGTAACCCAGAGAACTTTAATAGCCACAAGGGAGAAATTAACTGAAGTGGAAAAAACACTGATTGACATATTAATTGTAAGGTTGTAAGGAACTGGATGAGTCAGACATAGCAACTGGTTGTGTTGAAAGGGGAGAGTGTTAGGCTGCAGGAATGTTACCGGAATAAATCTTAAGTCATTTAATTAGTTATCTTGGCACACAAGAGGAAGGACGGCGTAAATGAAATTTACTAATGACACAAAGCTGGAAGGCCTTGCCTTGACAGAAGAGAATGAAAATGTCAAATAAAATCCTGGAGGAGCTGAATAAGAAAAGTGAGATGAAGTTAAATACTATAAATATAGATTGCATTTGTATTACAGGCGAGTATCATTCATTCTGCCGTGAGAGTGACCAACTTAATTTGATTGCAAGAAATAAAATATGGTAAGTCTAAAATTCCAAATTTATTGCATAGCATGGATGTCTAACATTACTTCTCTTTCCAGGAACCCACTTTCTACGACTCCTTCCAACTGCTTTTCTATGCACTCAGAAAGGGCTTTCTAAGGATAAAGAGTTGTCTGACAGTGTCTGCAGGGTGGCTGTGGAGGTATTTGAGGTTTTTTAAGACTAATTGTGGTGGATATAATTTTTTCTGCCTGCCCCAAACAAATCTTGGTTTGCATTACTGTATGTCATCCCCTCCCCCTGCCTCAGCTATTCAGTGTTTACCGGTAGCTATTCAGAAGTGTTTAGCAGTCACATGGGGACCAACACTCTGTGTCCACTAGCAGGCTTAACCTAGAGAATTAATTATTTTCATTTGTTTGTAAAGATGATTGGGCCTTAGGGTCATAGCTAGATCTGAATGAACAACCTTTGTGCACCACTCCACAGCCCAGATGACTTCTGGCAGAACCAGCGTAGGTTAATTAATTGAACTGGAGGCTAATTAATTGAACTGGAGAAAATGCTGATAAGCATGTCAATTATAAGATGGTAAGGAACAGCATGATTTTTTTTTTTTTCATTAGAAAATTTTAACAAAAAGGCTCCAAAGTTGACTTGGAAACCCTATTTTTCCCCCCTTTTCATCAAAATTAAGAGTAAAACAAAACAACTTATTCTTATTTTATAATTTAGTTATGTGTTTTATCTTAAAAAGCTTTGATACTTTATTATGAATACACATAAATGAAGTGTTTCCATGTAGAAACATAAAGACAGAAGAATCGAAATTCTCAAAATATGGAAATAAAATATTATAGATATTATATAGAAAATATTTGTTGGAAAGAAAAAAATTCATTTTATTTCTTGCTAGAAATATCTTTCCCTCTTTCTTCATTCTACAATCATTCCAAATAATTTCGTATAGTTAAGTGAAAGGTTATTACATCATACATTTACATGGAATGTGACTTGGAGGATCGTTGAACGGCTTAATTTGAAAATCACATATATTCATGAAGTATTTCATTTCATGTTCTGGGTAGAAAACAGGATGAAAAATATTTACTGCTAAGGGCTGAGGAGGATTTTTAAAGGAGAAAGGCTTTCTTAACTCTGCAAGTGTGTTAGAAGTACTACAAAGTATAATAATCTCATTTACTGAAAAAGAATGCAGAATGTGTAGTCAAGAGACAGTTGCCAGCAGTATAAGAACCGTGGGCATTAAGAATAAACACGTCTCTTTTTAGTGCAAAATATTTTAGTTCCATTCTTCAGAACCTGTTCTTAAAATTGATCCATGAATATCAAAACACTGTCTCCAGTCACTTTGTTCCCTGCTTTTCAATCTATATACTTAAGAAGGAAATTAATTCCTCTGAAGGAGTCAATTATAATCAATACTTGCAACGAATTACAGCCATGTTCTTCAACATTGCTCCACGGGGAGATGTACAGCACACAGAACAGCCCGTTGAGCACCCAAATTGTTTGCAATAGATTACTGAGTACCTGTGAACATTTTCCCCGTGGGCTTAAGGTCAAACAATTAAACACAAGCTTCAGTCTAAGGACTGGAAAGTGACTTTTAGAAAACTGCTTATTTCACAAACCCACTATCATAAGTGACATAATGGCAGTCATTTTGAGGCTGGAGAATTAACTGCAAATTTGTAATCCCCTCAGCTAGCAGGTTTTGAGTGCCTCTGTCTTTTAATAGGATGGACATCAGTGCAGCAGCGAAACCAAATCCCACCAATAACTAAAGCCAGAATTGTTAGGACATTAAAGAACAGTCTTTAATACACTTAGATCACGTTTTTAATTAGTGTAAAATAAAGTAGTAATAGAATGTATAAAAATCTGTGGAAAGTCTGACATTTCTGGTGTATTTTCTATTGTTTATTTCCTTGCTTTGTCAGGGCTCTGTTGGAATGGAAATAATGAGACCTTTTCTTTACTTGCTAATGAGAATTATCTTTTCATATGAATTCAATCGTTTTAGCATCCTGATCAACAATTACCTGTGCATAAGGGCATCTTTCCATTATGGCCTTTCCTTATTTGTCATTCTAATTAGGCTTTTCTTTTTAGAAGGCTTCTGAGAGATGAAAGAATGACATTGACATAATTATCAGTCTAAGTCTTTTAAAGGAACTGCTTACCCACCAGGTAAATTCAGGATACCGTACCTATTAGCTATTGCACATGGAAGAATTAAGACTCCAGGTTTATTTCAGCAAATTGATACAGAAATAATTGGTATTGTGCAATTAAATATAATCATTAAGTTTTCGTGAGACTGTATCTGACAAGTGGAAAATATAGGCTAGTTACCTGTTGATAATTTCCAAAAATGTCAGAAGTTTGACTCCAGGTAGCATACAGTGTTCTAGAAGTAGGATGTCTCAATCTTCTCCTGTATAAAAACCCTACCATGAGTTAGCAAAGCAATCTCAAAATTTGAAGAAGTCTTTTGTTCAGGGAGAAGGATATAGGATGAAAATAGATGAGGAAAGAAGGCAGAAAGAAAAGAGCATGCTGGTATTTTGGTTTCTCCAAACTGTGTAGGAGCAGCCAGTTTTATGCCCAGGCCTATGGAATTGGAGGGTGGGAGGAAATGTTGGTGATCCAGTCGCTGGTTGAAGGCCTGGGTTGGTATTTTTTGTGCAAAATAAGGAATCTAGAGGCTTTCAGTGACTCGTTTGAGATTGCCATCAAGCATTTTCTTTTCCTTCATCTGCTGTTCCATTGGAAAGAAACATTCAGGTTGATTTCCCTCTCTGAGACAGGACATTTAAAAAGACCTTCAAGCATTTAGTAATGTTTTATTCTTTGAAGTGTTAGTTTTACTTCCCAAACCTTCCAGATTAAATTCATCTAACTGCTAGACATATTATTGTAGCAATAACTTACTTATTGCGTAACCTGTAAAATGCCACAGACCTGCAAAATGCGAACAAAACTCCTGCTTTGGATAAAAGTAATAGTACAGTTGTCCTTTTGGAGAATACCAAACGTACTTATCTCTAAATGATGTCCTTTAATACCTAGTGCTTTTATTTTCCTAACGTCCCGTAGTGTGCTACCTCTCTTTTCTTGCACACAGTCAGTTTGTAAAACTCAAAGCACCTCAACAGCCAGAGCTGTCAATATCCATGGACTTTCTGTGTTTCTCAGGGGACTTCCATCTGCCACGTGTTCTGTTTCATTTTTCTACCTTGATAACAGACATATCAATGGAAGCAAACATACAAGGAAAAAATTAGAGTGAATCCTATATTATTCATTTAATGTTAATAAGTTTCATTAGAGACAGATTTCTACTTTTCTTAACCTTTTAATTATTAACGAGACCACACACACAAAACCCCAGAAAATTATCTAATATTGATTAGTTTCTACAGTCTACACAACGTGAGTATGAACTCTGATGCTTTATGAATCAAGATTTTGTACTTTTCCTAATTTTCTTCACAGCCAACACTAGTACTGAAATAATCCATAACACTATATTTTCTTATACTCGAGCAAGTACAGATATTCTTATATTGTAGTGTGCCAATATCTTGTGAAGCCACATAGCAGACTGGTACCAAGAAATATATGTATATATGTCTCTAATCATTTGAGCATACTGGGTATGCTTACTCAGTATATAATATTTTCTACTTCTTCATCAGGCAATTAGAAGTAAACATGATCATTCAAAAGGTTTAGTAGGTATGTAATATTGGCAAGGAAACCTGGGGAATGTACATGCATGTTAGCAGACTGTCCTCTGTTCCTCATTCTCTCCACAAACTGTTTTACTCTTCCTTACAGTATTGTACATGTGCCCCATTAAGCTCCATGCCATGCTCTTCCTTGCCATGAAATGTGGACAAAATTTCGAGCAGCTTGTAGCCGAGCCTAACTCGTGATTGAATCCAAGACAATTTAACTTTACAGAGTAATTCCACACTTTTTGCTGCCAGAGTGTAGCTAGCTTTTAAGTCAAAAGGGGGATAAGAAATCATACCTTCCGACTGGCCCTAAGCATCCTCAAAAAGGGAATGCACATTAAAACTGTTGGTCCAGGAACAGGTATCTAGATTGCAATATATATGAAACAGTTCTGCCTCCTCTAAAGATTAAAAAATCCGCCAGGTTTCTAAGTGTTAGGAAGAGCTATTCACAGCATTTGTTGAATTTATAGGTATTGAATACAAATGGCTGGTAGTCCAAGATTAAGAACACACAGATCACATTTAACTTATCTCTATCTGGTGAACAGGGTTTATTACAATAACTCTTTTTAAAAAAAAAAAATCAAGTTATTCTGTAGTGTCTTGGGATACTTTGATTAGTTCTGCTGACAGTTTTTTCAACAGCAAAATTGCCCACTTCATAATATATCTTATCTGAAATTATAGAGTAATGTACGTAGAAAACGATGTACAATTTATGCTGTATGGAGGATGAAGCTATAAAAGTTTAATATTTAATCACAGTTTGATAAATCAAAGTAACATCATATGTTCATTACATATATTTATATGTGGTCATAAAATACTTTATACTTAACATTGTCTGACTGCTTATAACATAAACACAACTCTTAAATTGACTAAGAAATGGGAAGGTATACTATGAAACTAATCAGCTGCCATAACATTCTCTTCTGCTATTATAACAGTTCTATAAAGGTAACTTACTGCCTTTTTAAGGAAAATGATCCGACATAGTAAGGATCTTATCTATGCATCATGTGCTTTTGTCTGCATCCCGCTTGCCTGAGCACAAGGGTGTAGACAGAGCTGTAAACCAGTTTAAATTAGACAAAGATATTTCCAGTGGAACCTTCAAAGCATATAAGGCTGTCACATGCTAAAGGTTTTTTATCCATATTTATATGTTCGTATCAGCTTTTCGTCATAAGTCCAGTTACACAAACATCAATATTAGGAAATTTAAGGACAAGAAAGAAAATGCTGCAGCAGTAGCAAAGAATTTCAAAGTCTCATCAGTTTTGGCATTTGAAGCCTCCTATGGTGATAAATAAAGGAAGGTGAGAGCAGAGAGCTTCATGACGGACAAAGAGAATTTTGCTCTTCAAGCAGCAGATCAGAGTGCTGGTACTCCTTTCCAGAGCAGTTATAGATGGAGAAATTGTATATGGCTTCAGGAGGAGGATGGGCAGTCACTTAAAAAAGGGTTTCTAAATAGAGGAAAAAAAATAGGATCATCAGATTCCTAGAGATGAAGATGATCAGACATTAGGAGAATATCAGAGGTGAGGTATCATATGTTTATTCTTCCTTCCTTCCTACTTTTTCATAGACATTTTTGATTTGGGTAATGTTTGGGAAGGATATAGGAATAGACACTTGATCTAAACTAGTACATACGGTCTTAGAAAACACTTCTGTGATACATTAAGTCTGTTTATAGTTTTTGTATCTTGCAACACCCCTAAAATCTACCCAAATGTATATCTCTGAAGTTGTCAAGCCTATGTTTAGCAGAATGGAATCTTGCTTCTTTTGTTAAGTGTTATTCAAGTTACCACACAGTACAGTTTGGAACATAGATAAATCTTATTTCACAGAATCATAACATAACCCATATTGGAAGTGACCTTGAAAGACCATCTAGTCGAATGTTATCTAGCACCCTTTCCAGCTGCATCTTGAAAACCTCCAGTGATGGTTACTCTATCATGGCTTTAGGGAGGTTATTCCAAGGAATGATTTCTCTCACTGTAAGAAATTTCTTTCCTATAGCAAGATGAAACCCCTCTTAGTGCAACTTGTACCTATTGCCCCCTGTATTCGGTGTGACTCTTTGTGAAGAGACAATCTCCATCCTTTTTGTAGCCACCCCTTAAATACAGCAATACTGTGAGGTCTCTTTTCTCCAAGAAGAAAAGACCTCACTCCTCTATTCTGGCCTCTATGCTAGGTTTTCCAGCATGTTAACCATCTCAAACACAGTAACCTTAAACTACTGGAAAAGGTTTCAGCTTTAATGATCCCAAAGCACTACTAAGTAAGAGTAAGTTTGGCAAAAGGGCTCCAAACCATAAGTTTGAATTTTTTTCATATTACTTTCATTTTAATCAACAGAACACCTTTTTATTTTTTTTTCCCCCTCTGACACAATTAGGGCCTATTTTTGCCATATTAAAATCCTTCTTTTAAGTTTAATGAGTTTTAAAATTGAATGTGTTATGGAGGATATATGTGAAAAAAGTGGTACGCAGATATCTGTGCTTTATGAGAAGAGGAAGATAGTTTATGGAACTATCATTTGTCATTGTGCAGACACTATCTTGCAGCATTTCTGTGGCTGATACAAATGCATATTTGAGTAGCAAGAGAGAAGGAAGAACAGTTGGTCTGCTGACATAAGTGGTATATCTTGTACTTACAATGCTGCATAGCTCCCTGCAATAAATGAAATAATTCCTATCATAGTTTTGCATGGCTCTTGCACCAAAAGGTCTGTCTTACTACTCAATATACAGAGGCAATGGGGGAGGCAAGTGGTTCAGATAGATATCAGCCTATTTCTGTTGTTCCCCAATATATTCTTTCTCTTTTATGTGTTATTGTCTCCTACTGTTCCTACCTAATAGAGGGGGAAATTGCGCACAGCAGGAAATCAGAAGCCCTGCACTTTGACAGTCGGTATTTTCTTTTTTGGGGGGAAGATGAAAGTAAAAGGAGAATTTCACTCATTCATGATTCATATGACAATGATAGATAGTTCTTGCTGAAAAAGTGAACTATTTATTTGATAACAATGTGCCATCTAATAATAACTCAGCAGGGAACTGAACTAAGCAGCATATTCATCAGCAAAGGGGATTCCTAACCAAGTGATTATCTGCTTTCCAAATTTTATATTGAAAGCAGACTGCTGTGAATCACTGCAGTAGCTATCATTTCTTGCAGTTTATGTAGACAGCAATCCCTGTGCAATGTGAATATTTATTGCTAAAATGAGAAACCAAGTCAACTGATAATCTCAGTTCTAATACTAGGTAACTAGCATGAAATAACAACCTGTAGAGACTTTTTCTTTTCTCTCTCTTGCTGGTTTTGCTGATGTTCTTGTTGAGGTTTGGGGGGTTTTGTTTTTGTTTTTAATTCATGGAATTGATCTAAATTATTCAAAGGCAGCAATACAATCTATTTTATGTGACTGAGCCAAGTCCCATTTGATCACATTCTCTTCCATTTGTATTCTGTTTAAGTAGAACTCATGTCATGCAGCTAAATATGAACCCCCTGGCAGACAGTGCATCTTTGTAAAGTATTGCAGGCGGTTGGAAGAGCTAAAATTATTAGTTCTCTGAAAAATATTTTTCAATATTTTAATGTGACAAGAGACAACAAATTCAAAGTGTAATTGTGTTACTGAACTAGATAAAATTGTTATGGAATTATGTCGGGCATATCAGTCTTCCCCGTAAAGCTTGAACTGTAAACTATAGCCCTGATCCTGCAAAAGCCACCAAGGATAACATTTACACAGAGCTCTCCAGCACCAGCACTGCTGATGAAATCTGCAGAAGTATCGGAATTTACAACTGCAGATAATAAAATAAAGTGTAATAAACAGCTTTAAAAATCATAGAATCGTAGAATGGCTTGGGTTGGAAGGGACATTCAAAGGTCCTCTAGTCCAAGCCCCCCGCAGTGAGCAGGGACATCTTCCACTAGATCTGGTTGCTCAGGGCCCCATCCAACGTGATCTTGAATGTTCCCAGGGATGGAGCTTCTACCACCTCTCTGGGCAGGCTATTCCAGTGTTTCACCACCCTCATCACAAAACTTTTCTTCTTATATCTAGTCTAAATCTGCACTCTTTTATTTTAAAACCATCACCCCTTATCTTACTGCAGCAGGCCCTTTAAGGATGGAAAGGCTGCAAGAAGGTCTCAGTGGATCCTGAAATATTTAAAACTGTAAAAAAGAAATGCTCATGTAAAGCATAATTCAAGGATAGCTAGTGTCACCAACACTCAGATTCGGTGTTTTACAGCTGAAACACAGGACATACACCAAGAACACATGAGAAAGGGTTATGAATCCATGAAGTAAAATCTCTGTACCAACCAAAATAAACAAGATGCCCCTCAGTCATATTTTTTTCCTTAGTTTTTATTCTTGATAGATAACAAGTAAGGTGGTCAGAAGTTAGTGTGACATGTACAGACACTCACACAATTCCTGAATTGGACTGTACGCCTATTAACTTTCTCCTTCTTTTCCTTAATATTAAAGAGTAGTGAATAAGTTAATTAATTTGCAGATTATTTGGCTATTTTTCTTCCCACACAAGAGGGCTGGATTGTTTCAAGAAGACTGCATATGACTGGTTTGTTTTACTTCAGAAACACACCTATGACTTAAAACAATTAGAAACAATTGAAGTTGAAATAAAACTCCTTCCATGCAGCAGTAAGTTAGTTTTAAGAAATGAAACTGTTTTTTGAATTTATGACTACTTAATTCTAAATTACCCAGTGTGACCGCATATCTTTTCTGTTTAGTGTAATGCTTATCTTTCAATAAAGTAGGACAGGCAGAAAGATAGGGTCATGATCTTATTTTCAGTAATGAGGTAGCTTATCTCTCATCGTCATGAAAAAAGCGTTTCTTAGAACCCATACTGTATATGGCAGCACTGCTTCATGTGTCACATTACAGAGCGGAAGGACTTGTTTGCTTGCACTAGGCTTGGATTTTACGAAGTTATAAGTTCACCTAACTCAAGTAAACTTGTCACTCAAAAGTTTAAAATTGATTGATTAAGTGCATAATTTTTTTTTCATTAGTTTCACATTTTCTTTGCATACTAAATTGGAAAAGATAAACTCAGGAGCACTCTAATGAATTCTGGGAATATGAGGTAGTTATCTAATGGTACTTTTCTTTTAGAATGTAATCTATCTTCTTCAGTTTAATTGATTTGTTTAGTCAAATATCACACTGCCAAGCAGAGCTTTCGAAAAAGAGATTTCAACAGTTGCTAAACTATGAGCTCATACATATCTAATGAGACTTCAAAACAAAACATACTGCATGCATGGTGTAGTAGGAACTGTTCAAACCAAAAGAAACTGTTAGACAAGGGTAAAAAAGACTATCCTATTTTGAAGTTTTCTTTTTATTCAACCATATATTTCCTTATCTGTCTTTGAAAAGAAGACGAAACAAAGAAAGCTGCAAAGTTGATTCCTTGCCATCAGGAAAGTCTGACACCTTCTGGCCCCCTAGATATTTTTCTAATAAAATAAGTTTGTTTGTTTTTAATTTGTGAAAGCCAAGAGAGGAATGTCTCTTTTTTTCATAACCATGGGAATCTCAGGAATATTTTTACCTGACATTAACAAATATTTTGATTTTTCTTTTGACGTATAAAAAGATATGACTTGATTGTCAAGGAAGACTTTAGATTGAGACAGCTAATGAATTTCTGTTGTCCAAACAGATAAAACTTGAGAATGAGAAGCTGAAGGAATCATTACTTAGACTCATTCATTGGGGTTTGCTTCTTTCGTTTAACTGCATGAACTCTATGAATATTAGTTCCTGAGTGGGATTTTTTGTTGCTTTTTTTAAAAAGAAGTCCATCTTTCTTAATTGTATTGACAAAAAGCTTAAGTCTCAATGTGCTAGACTGCACTTTGTCAAGAAAAACTAAGAAATACATCATTTTACTTTTCTGGGATAGATATGACTACACAAATAGTTGACTGAGCAATGAAATTGTTGGAAGACGGGCTTTGATTTGTATGTCATGGTTGGGTTACCCCATATCTAATAAGAGACAAACTCTGTTCAGTGAGGTGTTCCTCATCTCTCTTCCATGTATAATTTTAATGATACACCTGCAGACATCCAGAAAAATGTATGGGTAACATGCTGTAAATTTTCCTTGGTGGAAGTACTAATCTGTTCCTGTCTCTCAACAGATTGAAAAGTTATTGGGCAGAGAAGCGACAGAGCACTTGTATAAACCTTGTTTCCTTAAGAAACAAGATGAAAATTCTCCTACAGTTGTCGTGGCTTTTATAAGGATTCAATCACATGAAATATTTTCTGAAGAAATATTAATATGTGCAATGCAGACTTGCACTACTCTCAGGACTGCGGTTTATCATATACTTTCTACAGGGTTTTTGCCCTCCAGTTTAAAAGGTTCTCTTGTGTTTTACACCTGGGTCTCAACCTTTTGCATCTCATTTCTCTCCAGAGCAACAGACACAAGATATTACTTTTAACTTTTTTATAGATCAATAAATCACTTTCAGGTATAAGATAGTCTTAAGGCCTCTTGCTATCCAATTTAATTTTATGTATTTACTTTTAATATTCAGTTTCTCTAGTGGTGATCTGCATGGATGCAGTTCTTCCCACAGTTGTGGAAAAGAATCCATCCCAAAGATCTAGACAAATAAGAAAGCTCTACAAGATCTGAATTTTTATAATATACAACTTGCTATATTTTCATTGGGAAAGCTGGGGTTTTTTTCCATTGCATATCCAACAACAGAAATTAGACAAGATAAAAAAGTTCTTTAATTAAAAGAGGTTGACTTTTTTGTTCTCTTGTTTCGACTCTTGAACTTTCCTAAGAAAAGGGGACATTATAATGAGAGTTACCTTTGAATTGCCATGACACATAATGCAATATATGTAAGGGCAATGTGACTGAGTTTTTAGTCTAAGATCTATACAAATCTTATAAGTAGCTGTTCAGATAAAAATGAATATTTTATTATTACTAATATCCATTTAATGTCTTAAGTGAGGGTGAGCGTCAGTGTTTATTCTGATCTGGGTTTTCACCGAGTGCTCAGATGGGTTTACAATTCAGATGTATAACAGAAAAACTTTGTCAAAAATAAAACACTTTTTCTAATTAGGAAAACCCTCCACAATTTACTATATGTGTTACCTTAAGCTGCTAACATTAAAATTAAGTTTTCTATTCTCTTCTCCTTGTTCTGATTAAAATGTTTGTCATAGCTCCTCACCTAAGAAGAGTGGGGAAATATAATGATGTAATTTAGTTGAAGTCAAATCAAGTGGAAATAGTGATTTAAATTGCCAGAATTCTTCTTTTATCCTTTTGGGACTAACAGGCAAAATGCTGAGTATAAAAGTCATGTCTCTAGCAACCAGCAGTATTGATGCTCTGCTCCATATATACACCTTTTTAATTTTATTATAAAACAGTTTTGAGTGAGTTTATGAGTGGTATTCAGATAATCACTGGAACAGTATAGAAAAGTCAGGTGGGCAACTTGGTATTTCCATTAATATCTGAGTAACAACTTTTGACTATTAAATACAAAATAATTACTTGGCCCTATTGAAATTAATGGAAATTTTGCCATTAATCCCTCTGTGCTCCAAGGACTCCAGACACAAATCGTATCTATCTGGAAAGTTATTTCATAGATTTCTTGATGTAAAGTTTACTGTTACACAACCAAATGACATTGTGATAGCTGACTTGAATTTATTCTATAAAGTTCTGTTCTCTCCTTTGAAGTCTCTTAATGATTTATTTTCTGCCACTCCTGAGTCTACCTTAATGCACTATTATGCATGGCTGATATTTCAGATGTATTACATCACTCTTTGCAAGATTTAAGCTTTCTGTTGGCATCAAGTAGTGTCTGGCACAATCCATTTAGAGCTACTGTATTTTGATCCCTAAGCTTTTGATGAATCTGGAATCATGACTTAAATATTTACCGTTTTCTCTTGAAGTATGTTACAAGAAAGAGATTATGCATGCAGAAAGTGTATAGGGAGTTTGAAGATAACAAATGATATATCAAGCACAGCCTAATGTGGTTTTACTGGAGTAGAAACAGTGGTAATAAATCACCTGCCAATGTTGATAATAAAATACTGCATTGGCCTCCATCAGCCACAAGAGAAAGGTTAAATGTTATTTCTCACAATAACCATGTGGTCTTCATTCCTGACATCTTTGATACTAAATTCTGTCATTATTTTCTGAAGAAACTGGGATCTTTATAAAAAAAAAAAATATTCCATTAAGAATAAAACCTGATGCTTGCTAACCTCCTATATCCGTGAAAAACCTTCATCCATTTTATGGTTATTGTACCATATGAATTGTCTTCGATTTGGGGTTAAATACCGCCTACTCTGCAAAAGTCAAAAGATAAAGCTTGAAATTCACGACAATCAGCATTGGTTGACTTCTGATGTTTTGCTTCATAGCCACAATGCAGTTTAGTGCTTAAGGCACTTAAGAATGGCGTCATTAGCCTTTGTGATCTCAGTTATTTATATATTTTCTTGTTTATTTGTGAGATCACTTGTTAGATTTTGTTCTGCACTGGAGTGGGGATGGAGAAAGAGAGAGATGATGCAGCGTTTTTTCTGGATCTCAATAAGAAAGGCCCAAACCCAAATTACCTACTAAAATAACTGATTTGATAAGTCATAATAATAAGAATATAGGCAGTAAGTAAATCCTATGTCCCCTCAGACGTCTGGCAGCTATGATGGAGCCTGGATAGATTTTCCCATGGGATGCTGTGCAGCCCAGAGCAGTTTCCATCTGGCAGAGAGAGTCCCTCCCATTTTGGTCCTTCAAGCTAATGTATAATTTCCTTACAAGAATGCAACCTTGTTCCTTAAGAATGTTCTCATGAGAATTTTTTTCTGCAGTTTTAGACAAAGACAAGGCCAGAACTCCTTGCAGCATTGTTTAGAATCCTTCCCTGAGCTCAGAATTCTTGTTAGCACTATAAAAGAGAGCAAATACACCATTTTTTATTCACAGTATATTAGTGTCTACCTTGTCTATGACACTGGAAGTGTCTGGCTTTGCAATGTTAAGTTTCATTTTAGCAGATCCAGCTTCGGTTGCTTAAATATCAGTTTATTATGCAAAAATAGAGAGATAGTAAAAAGCAGTTAGAAAACAACAAGCTATAGAGTGAAGCAGAATTTAACAAGAGAGATTTAAGCTGCAAATGCAATAGATAAAACATTTAATTCTCCCTATTGTGTTAGGGAAAGAAAACTACACATCCAGTTGTATATGTTAAAATTTGAATCAAAGTATTTTAGTGTCTGATTATTCCTTTTGTAGAAACCTCTGCTTAGTGAAAGATTTAGTGAAAACAGTTGAGTTTTATATCTACATGCTGCATAATGGGTAGTTTCTCTAATTGAGGGTTCTCGATATATACAGAGAGGATGCTTAAGTTCATTAAAAACACAGATTTGATCTTTATTAACTCCTCCTCAAACAAGTTGCTATTATATAGGGTACCCCGCTATTAGAAGTAGTTTACAAGTTTGCTTCTCCATCATGTACCTAATCTCAAAGCCAGGAAATCTTAATTAAAGAATGGAAAAAAAACGGCCTAAAAGTTCGCACGTGAAGAAAGCTTTCATTTCACCTACCAAAAGCAAGAGTTTCACAACATGATTAGTCTCCATGTCACTGATGAAATTCAAATGTACGAATGTCCATTGCCAGGAATTATGGAGGTGTGAAACAGGAAGTTCTGCTTAAAGTCCTTATCAATAGAAAACTGAAAAGCTAAGCTATGTTTCTTTTGCACAATTGCTTAAAGCGTTCCATCATTGATCATTCCAAATGAAAGTGGACTAATGACACTATATATTCATTTCTGCATGAGGCCAAAAAAGAACATTTTAATTTGATGATACTGAAGTCTCTGAAAATTCCATTTGTAGGATCTTTTTCTTTCTAATTCATCATACAGGAGAGGAGTGCAAGAACCATTCTCAAAGGGTTATTGTTTTCAAGTGATTGTTTCTGCTTCTCTTTCTAAGGTCATCTTTCACCATCTGGGTGGATCTAATCTGAATTTTTACTTGGTAGTTTTATTATAGGTGGGGTCCTTTGAAATCAGGACAGTTTTATTCTCATCTTGATCTTCATGTATTTCTTGTGTGAAAAATGCTCAGATAGCTTCTCTAACCTGAAGTCTTACTGAAGGAGTGAGACTATCATAAAAAATCATTTCTACAAATATGCTTCAGAGACTGGATGATGTTACCATGATCATAGAATCACAGCATGCTTTGGGTTGGACACTTAAAGACCATCTAGTCCAACACCTTGCCATAGGCTGGGATATTTTTCAGTATGTCAGGTTCAAAGACCTGTCCAACTCAGTTTCAATAAGGAGCATCCAGAACTTCTCTGGGTAATATTTTTAACTGCCACGGTGAGAAATCAAATGTTTAAATTTCATCGTTCTGAAAACGTTTCCTGGTTATTTTAATGGAAATAATATATCAAAAATGCAAAATGATTGCATTATTCACTGAAGGAGGAGTTCTCAGTGTACTTTATTCTGGTGTTTTTTTCCCCTGTCCGGGCTATTACTTTATGAATTCTACTTTCTTCCCCTCTTCTTCTCCCACTTTGGGAATTTAAATGTACAATTGTTCAATATCAACATTTTTACCCAGTAAGGATAACTTCAGTGTATTTATTTAATCTTATATCACTTGTAGGAATTGGTTCACTTGTACTTTGCTTGGGGATTTTTTCCTAGTTTTCTAACTTGTGATTTTTATGACCACCCTCCCATCATCACTGTCATTTGTTTTTCAAGGCTCTGATACTGTTTGAATCTGATACAGAGGATTACATACATTTGTGTTATTATAGAAAGAAGATTAATACAACAAAGTGTGAAATGGAACAGAGGTCCCAAAATCTTTCATTGTATCCTGAGACAGCAAGTTAGAACATAAAATGGCAGAAATTTCATTAGAAGTGAACTGGGGTTAAGGAGTTGAATACCTAAAAGATGTAAAAAAGAAAGAGTAGGGAAGAGGTGTAGATGAGGTAGTTTCTTCACGAGATCTTGTTGTATCATTTAATTATTTTCAGCTTGTTAGATAAAATATGTTTTACGTATGTTATGCAGATGACATTTGTGCTAGACTTAATTTGCCTGTTGCGGTCTGTCACCAGCTTTAATCAGGTTGTCAGAATCTAAATTCTTTAAATTCTCTAGAGCCATAATGTAAACAATTCACAACAAGCTAGCAAGTACCAAATGAAACATTGAAACATCTCCAGACATCTGTGAAGCCTTCAGCTGATTATTTTTCTTATGTTCCAAATTAAAAAAAAAAAAAAAATTGCTTCTGCAAAATTGGATTGAAGACTCAAATATTTTGTATGAATACCACTATGTTTCCAGGACCAACCTGTACTTTACAAGTTCCTGGAAAAAGCTTATGCTTCACATTGAATCCATGCAAAATATGGTGTTTTCAGATAAGATTTATTCATAGTTTTAGAGTATGTCAAACTCTGTGAGACTTTTAATGCAGCCTTTTAATGCAGCCTTTTAAAGAATGTGAGATTTATTTTGCCGTTACTGAAGGCAGTTCCCAAGATTCAATAACAAAACAATACTTCTCGATCCATGAACTTGGACTAAAGTCTTTGTAGTTGACATTATTTACATTCTGAGATAAAGAAGAGATATATTATATTTTGGTTTTGTTTCAGAATGTTGGCCAGTCTTGTTTCGCTTATTGCCATTATTTATTAATGGAGTCTAGCAGCAACGGCTGACTGTGCTGGGTTAAACACTTCACATTTAGACTTTAGTTCAGAACTTTGGAGATTCTGCTAAGGCTATAATGATGTTTTTATATTCCTCATAGAAGCAAGTTGATGCAACTTACTACAAGTTGTAGTTCTCTTCTTAGAAAATCCACTAAACTTTTCACAAAAGAATTTAATCCCTTAAAACACTACTTGACCTTTTTTTGCTTTAAAACTTATACATGATGACGTTTTGGATAAATAACTTATGGACATCTTCAGCTTATTTTCAGGCAATTCATAAATGGAAAGATAGATGTAATTTATTTAATAGACAGTTTGCTGCTAGAATCAAAGAATATCAATGACCTTATATAATAAAGCTGTACCAGTTTCATTATCTCTGAAGCATGTAAAATTGGAGACTTGCCATTGGCATATAGAACTATATGAGTTACGGCTGCTTCCAACTCAGATAAGAGGGGCCAGAATCAATGTTGGAATAAGCTGGCATGATTTCATTAAATACAAGTGGAGTTGTGCCCACTTGTATCAGCAGCAAATTTCAGAACATATCCATATGGCTTCTACATTTATAATGGAGAGTCTCCAAAACCAGTAGACCAGAGATGGCAAGGATTAATTCAAGCACTAAATTTTTATTTCATCTATCTGAATAAGGTAGCTCTTCCATGCATGCATGTGAAAAATATTCATACATCTTCTTCAACTGTTATTCTAGTTACCTGTTGAATTGTTCACTTGGATGAATTTTCTCTGCATTTTGTAGAAGAGCTTTTGCCTTTTGCAAAGCTCTTTTACCTCACTGAAATGTGAATGAATGGAATGTGTACAAACTTTAATGGGAAAATGTCTACAATTCACAATTAGCATATAATTGTTTTTATCTGTTACATATGTCTTGACAATATGGCCTTTTTTTCACCAACATACATGATTGTCTTCAAAAACCTTTGTCTTTATACTTTCTCTTAAAAGTTGCTGGGTTTTGTGGTTTGGTTTTTTTCTCTCTCATTCTATCAAATTTTAAATGCTCTAAAAATAATCAGCATGTGCAGAGGTGCTCACCATTCTATTGATTCTAAAACAATGTGTAGCTATGTAGTTTTATCCAAGTCCATTCGCAGTTAATGTCTCTTTCCTACCTCTTCCCATTACACACTTTGCCTGTAACCGTGTCACATGTTATATGTAAAGACAGGTTTTAAAATTCAGACTTTACTCATCACCACGTTGCAGTGCATACCTTCCAGTGTGTTTGCATATAAGAGAAAATAAAAATTAATTACTTTCTTCTTAAAGCATCTTGAACACATGAGAGTGCGATAGACAGTGGTTACTCTCAATTATCCATATTTCATTTAATTTCTAAGGTGGTCCTGTTCCTAATTGTGTTATTCTTCACAAATATTGTGGTGTTAGCTGAGTTAATCACTCTTAACTGTATTAACTTAGCAAACGTGGGACCTTGCTTATAAACCTATTAAAGTTAAAGGATTGCTGCATGCTTACTTGAAATGGATGCAGTTCTGACACTACTGGGCAGTATCCAGGTTGCAAGAACTGCCACTACAGTTGTGTAGGCTGACAATTCCTTGTGTTCTCAAGAAGAATGGGAACTGACAAAGTGAGTGGAGAGTGAACTATCTTTTTTTCCCCAGTTTCCCCATACATAATGTTGAGACCTGTGAAAGTGTCAGGAAAATGCTGATGGCCTGAAGATATTTTGGCCATTTCCTATGCCTAAAAAGGCTCCTTTGTGTCAAAATCCCATTCTTCTCACTGACATAATGTAATTTTCAAGACTTTTTCGTTTTTGTTTTTAATAATTTTTATTAATTACTTTTCAGTCTTCTTTTTTCCCCCCACAAATCTATGCCTTCTCTTACTAATCTTAAGTATAAGACTTTAATTCAAACTTCGTTGTGAAAAGTTCACATTAGTAAACACTAAACTTACTTTCCTGCTATGCCCTAGAGACGCTGCTATGAAGACAACCATATTTAAAAGCATCTTTCAAATAACTGTGTATATGAGGATTAACAAAACCACCTGATATTTCTTTCCAGACATATTTTTATACACACTGGAAATAATTTCCAAAGTAGAAGTTTTTTGTTACTTTTTTTTCTTTTCCTTTCAATTTTCCCAATGAACACCTCCAAATTCAAATAAACTTGTACTGTAACCTCTATTAAATTATTTTTGATCCGTTGGGCCAGTTGTTTTGAATTCTGGGGTTTTTTTTCATAAGCTACAGTGAAAGGAACAGTAACTGTGAATTTGTAAATATCCTGAAGATTATGTATTTTATAATATTTTCTTCTTTTTTGACAGTTGTGATGATGTTTCCTTGAGCTCAGTGATGTTTAATGAGGGAAGCTGACGTAAATATAGCCCCTACTTGTAATGATGGGATGCTTGTTTTTTACTTCAGTTGATATGACAACAGGGGCTTGCATCAGCCAAAAAATAACCAATGTCTCCAAGGGGGAAAAAAACAAACGAAACCAAAAAAACGTTTTGAACAAATCACAAGACAAGGACAACATTAAAAAAAAAAAGGCCTAAAAGGATAAGGACTTCTCTTGGTACAGGCCTCTGTCAGATCTTGTTGCAGATACAGAAACTGTACTCATTGTTCAAGGACTTCTAGACTTGCTGTCAGCTAGAGACTCAAATCTTGTAGAGTCAGGAAGTATTGTTGCAGGGTAGAGAAGTCTCAGTGGTCCCTGTTGGTTTGGAAATATCTGATCTCTGATGATTTTTATGTTATTTTATTTACAAGTTCCAATACTTAGAGCTTGGGATAGTTTGAATTCTTCCTTTTGCTTTATTGGAAAAGAGAACCAAGACTTTTACCCTTCCGTAACACTGTTTTATTTATTCAGTTACAGAGAACATTAGTGTGTTTTTCTGTTTCTCGGGCAGTAACAGGTTTACTTGAATGAATATTCATTGAGACAGAGAAAATTACTGTGTAGCCATTTTTTAAAGGCCCTTATCTGAAAGGTGAAACCCTGAGGTCTTCTTTTTGCATTTACTTAGTAACAAAGTCTGTATGAAATAGAGAGCTCATGCGAGTATCTTGTAGTCCATTAGCATTCAGCAGTGAAGTGGCAGACCTCAGTTTCTGTTGTGCAGAGAGTAAGCAGATAATCATGAACTTCGATGTCCTTTTGTAAGTTAACTGTCCTGTCCACTGGGAGTCCATTATTTCACATTTCTCTCTGCTGATGTTTGAAGATTTTTAAACCCCGGTGCTCATTTTAAATTAAAATTCTGCAAATCAAATGTTTAACTCCCTTTTAGGTGAGAAACACTGAAAGGTGCTACTTCCACGTTAAGTCAAAATGGACATTTTTTAGTCAAAGACCAATAAGGGAAAACCCAAGCTGTTGTGTAATCTATTGCTCCAATCAGAAGGAAGAATAAGACTCATCTTGCAAACCAAAGAGAGATTTTTTGTATAAGGATACTAAGCAGGTTGTATGAAATACAGCAGTATCACAACATAGAAGCCAGCTGCCATTTCAACTGTATGTACTACTTAAAAGCTGTCTGATATCACTAAGGATCAGAATTTGATAACTGCATTTGATTAATTAATATGCAGGTATTTTAGGTAAGAAATGTCAGGGTAAGTATATATGATTACATGTCTAAAGAAGTGAAGGTTGTTAGCAAAAATTAAGCTAATAAAAATGAATGGGCATTCAAATCTTACATAACATGATTTAAAACAATTAGTATTATCCAGGAAACAATTACTGTATTCCAGTAGTATTTCAATTATCATATAATATTTAATTAAAGTAAGTAGAAAGGTTTTATTTTACCTATTTCCATGAATACTGTAAGTCTTTTTATTTTAGAAAAAGATCAAATAAATAGAAATGTTACATTTTCTAAGCAGAAATCTAGGTAGGATATCTGCTACAAGTTAAAGTAACTGGGTTTTAGGAGGATTTTGTTTTGGGTCCTTTTGAGGTGGGAGTTGTTGGGATTTTTTTGTTTGGTTGGTTTTGGTTTGGTTTGGTTATTTTAAGAAATAAGTGTTTCTCACTGGAAAAGGTCTTTATAGCCGTAAACATTAATGCTTCATTTTCCCAAGCATGTTATTTTCAGCAGAAAAAATATCATCACTTATATTGTTATATTTGAACACTACTTCAGTATAACTATGAATTTATACGCCTTCCTCCAGCATCAGAAACATTTGTTAACAGTTTAGAATTAAGTGGAGCCCTACTATGCGTGCAGAATTAAAGTCTGCTTGAACACCTGAGACACCTAAGAAATCAGTTTTACTCCAACTCAGCTGGTTCTTCACCAGCCTGCTACAAGGTCAGGGCACAGCAGGAGCTGCGCTGCTCTGTGCAAGGAGGGAGGCAGGAGTCAGGGTACACTCCCTCGGGTCTGAGCTCAGTGGGCAGAGCTGGGGTGCTTTGACCTTTGTGAAGGGCTGGAGCATCAATTCTTATTTGCCTTATTGTGGAATGCATTTCAAGATTTCTCTGATGGGATGCATTATTTGCCAATCCATTGGCAAGATATTTCCAGGTTCTCTTGCTTCACCATTAGTTCAATTAGAGCTCTTCTGGGTGAACTGGGTAAAATTCCATTTATTGGCAAGAGGAAGAAAAATTCCTCAGAAAAAATCCCAAACCACAACAACTGCCAAACTTCTAGGACCTCAAGAAAAACGGTTTATGAGTCTCTTTCTTCTACAGAATTCTGTCCAGTTATTTTCTGTTCAAGCTCAAGTTCTGCCTGTAGAGCAGCCACTTGAATCTTCTCTCTGCCCATTCTCTGCACTGAGTTTAAACAATCATTACTTATTTCTCAAACCAGAAAAAAAGGAATCTTGGTGGAGAAAAATGTAAGGAAAATTTGGGCCCCTCACTCTAACCACAACCACAACCACAACCTTTACTGAAAAGCTTCTTATAATGTAGGTTTGATGGCTTAAAAATTAGTATTAATGACAGAATGAATTAAGCTGTTTTCTGAAGAACAGCTAGTTAAAATAAACCCGTAATGTTGATAAAACACTGAAAAAATTGAGATATAGCTAGAAAATAATCTGTATTTGTGGAACTGTATTTTTACTTTGATAGTTTATTTTTCAACTTCTATGCTAACATGTTTGTGCATATGTATCTGTCTGTGTCTTTCAGTTTATAAATGTACTACGAGGCAGAATCTCAGTGCAAAATTGTTTGATTTCAAAGGTTTATTCTGATGTGTACCTATATGAAATTTGTTAACAAGTGTGAGGACGTGGCTATTAGCTAATATCAATAAGCAATCAGTGTAAGTATTTAAAAGCTTTAAAATAGTTTTATAGAAATACTAGTGGTTCTAATAACGCAGCACTCTGCAGAAATAATGAGTGCTTCTATAGGTCTTTTGGATGTTATCATTATTTATATTTGCTTGAGGATTTTTCAAGCCTTGGTGGGTGAAGCTTTAGTGAAGGTAGAGGCTTTCAGAAGATATAGACAAACACAGAAAACAGAACTTCACAGAAAGATCCTTTCATTCAGCCGAGGACTTGATGCAGATCTCCCTCAGAGAGAAGACTCCAGTATTATTTCGATGATGGTAGCTCACTAACAGAGGGTACTTGTTTCTGGGAGACCTAATTGGAAATTGATATTATGTTGCATTTTAGTCATGTGTAGACACTTATTAGAAACTTTTATTTTTTGTTTTGGCTAAATAAACATTTCTTGAATCACTGTGGATAAATGATATACTCCAGTATCTGAATTTGGGATCCTCAAAAATCAAAGGGTAGCTTTGAAGTGGCAAGAACTTCATAGCTTGTTGAATATTCAAAATGGTCCTTTTGCAAGATTTTGATGATATAGATGTTTTTCTGAGGTAATAATAATACTGCTTTGTAACACAACACACAATTGTAATATACTGAGCAATATGAATAAGTGGGAAAAATTTCTATTGCTCTACTGAAAAGAACTGCAATGCTAAAGTTTTTTTCAACCTTCTTTTATTGTAATTATTTTTGACTGTTGCTCTGTCTAGTTTGAAGTTTTCTAGCTGATGTATTGTGCTAGGGATCACCGAATGAGATGTGATAATGGATCACCGAATGAGATGCGATAATTGAGTTTCTTTTTGAGGGAGAGTTTTACTTGCAGTAGGAATTAAATTTATGCTTTATCCAAATTTGGTAGCTTTTGATGTGTCTTTATGGTGTTTGGATAGAGATGTGACTGTGTAATTTCCTTTAATCCTGCATAAAATATTAATTTTGTGCACATCTTTCATCTTTACACTGTACTGGATTTATGATGAAAATTTAAGTGAAGCATTCAAATGCTGTGCTTGTTGCAGTACTGCTAGATCTAAGGTAAATTCATTTCTGTTGCAGTGCATCATGGCACCATTAACAGATAGGGTGTAATTAAGGTAAACCTATATTTTCATATAGCTTACTTTAGTATCTATAGTACATGAATATTGTTTTCCTGTGGTAGAAAACTGTGAGTAAAGAAATACAGTTTATAATGTATCTGATAAAAGAATGCATTTAGACACAAAATAGTAAATTAATATGGAGTTTGTGAGGCTTTTTTCTCACTCCCTAACACGCACAGACTTCCTAAATTTCAATATTCAACTCAAGGTTAAAATTATGATGTTATTTACAGCTGGAGGGTTGTCAATATTCCCAGAAGAGTCTGAAAGTATGGTCTGCACTGTGTTGATGTCACATAAAGTGCATTTAAAAGAAAAATAATCTTTCCAGTCTCCTTGGGAAGGACTATAACTGTTTCTCCATCCCTTAATAAGAGATTTCTCAATGTTAGTTTGACTAAAAGAAAGAGATTACTCAAACTATGACCTTCAAAATTATTTCAATAAAAATAAAGCTAACAGTTTATTTTAATACTTTGATTGCCATTGGTTATCACTACATTTTTCTTATGACAGCCAATTACTAGTAGTAATCTTCTCTTGACACCGAAGACGATGTATGAAAACCTTAGAGTATTTAAAACAAGAGAGAGCTCCCAGCATGTACCAGTGCTATGGAAACCAATATTTACTCTGATATATCAAGGATAACCTCACATTTGGATTTGTCAGTGGTTTCACATTTTATATAGGTTAACATGCATTCATTATAGCATGATGCTACTATGACAAAAAAAAAAAAAAAAAAAAAAAAAATAAAAAAACAACAAAAAAAACCCAAACCCACTAAAAAAACCAGAATAAGAAACCCCCACTGCCTCAGATAGAAGTAGTGAAGAGTTGTTCCTAACTTGCTGCACATATTTGCAGACGACACCAAGCTGGGTGCAAGTGTGGATCTGCTTGAAGGAAGGGAAGCTCTGCAGAGGGATCTGGACAGGCTGGATCGATGGGCTGAGACCAACGGGATGAGGTTCAACAGGGCCAAGTGCTGAGTCCTGCATTTGGGTCACAACAACCCCGTGCAGCGTTCCAGGCATGGGGAAGAGTGGCTGGAGAGCTGCCTGGCACAGAAGGACCTGGGGATATTGGTTGACAGCAGCTAAACATGAGCCAGCAGTGGCCCAGGTGGCCAAGAGGGCCAATGGCATCTTGGCCTGTGTCAGACCCAGCGTGGCCAGCAGGAGCAGGGAGGTGATTGTGCCCCTGTGCTCAGCGCTGGTGAGGCCACGCCTCCAGTGCTGGGTTCAGTTTTGGGCCCCTCACTAAAGGAAGGACATTGAGGGGCTGGAGCGTGTGCAGAGAAGGGCAGCGAGGCTGGTGAGGGGCTGGAGAACAAGTCCTAAGAGGAGAGACTGAGGGACCTGGGGTTGTTTAGCTTAGAGAAGAGAAGGCTGAGGGGAGATCTCATCACTGTCTACAACTGCCTGACAGGAGGTTGTGATGAGGTGAGTGCTGGGCTCTTCTCACAAGTGACAACGATGGAATGAGAGGAAATGGCTGCGAGTTGTGCCAGGGGAGGTTTAGACTGGACATTACGAAGAATTTCTTTACTGAAAGAGTGGTCAGGGATTGGAACAGCTGGCCAGGGAGGTGGTGAAGGTGTTTAAAAAATGGGTGGATGAGTTTCTTAGGGACGTGGTTTAGTAAGGAGACAGGCACGGTTGGACTCGGTGATCTCAGAGGTCTCTTTCAAACTAGTGATTCTATGATATTTAATAGTACAGCATTTAGTACACTTGTGAAGGTGTTACTGCACATCCCTACAGTCAGCATCATTGTAGTGTTTGCTGCTTCAGGGCCCAACAAGTGAATCCGCTTCTAAATGCTGTGGAGACTGATCAGTTCTGAATGAGCTGGGTAGGGAGAAATGTATTATCTAACCCGTGAACGTACTTGGTTCTTGAAGGTTTAGACCCACGGTTAACCACCTGCCATTCTGAGTAATATATTTCTACAAAGATAAAAGCACAGTGAGAAGTGAGACTGAAGCAGTCGTAACTTACAGAGGAAAGGGGAAGTTGCACCCATTCCGCTGCAAAAGTCTTTGTGCAAGCTAATTTTTATGAGACTTTAATTCAGCTGTAGCTGATGTAAATAGTACTCAGATGTGGCCACACTTCAGGCTACTAATTAAAAGAACAAGAAAGTAATCTCTGTTCACATTTCTGGTGACAACAAAACCTAAATTTTGAAAACTGTCCCTCTTTCTTTTAGTAGTTTTATAAAGTATTTACTGGAAGATGTTTTGACCAAGAACAGATTAAATCACAACTACATTGGCATTGCTGCATAACCTATTGTAGGTGTGCTACAATAAATGGTATGTGCAGGTGATAATAAGTGTTTGAATAATAGTTGCAATTATTCATGTCACTTTTTATTCAAAACAACAACAGTATACAACTCTAAATGGTTTGGGATTGTGTACATTAGTTTCTTTTCCACTGCTCACATATATCTGGTTAGTTAAAGATGGTGACTGAAAGACAAATAGTTGTATCAATTTTCTGTTAGTGGAATAGGATATGACTGTCTTAAATGAGTATTCAAAAAATTTAACATAATAAAAGAGAAATCAGTTGCTCTCAAAATATCCAATATAGCTACAAACCAGGAAGACTGTGTCTAAGCTCAAATAGGCTGAGTTTTTCTCAGCTCCATGTGCTGGTTAAGAAAAAGAAAGGTCTTGCTTTTCCATATGAGATTTGCATAGTAACATCCATACATGGTGAAGGGCTGAAAACCTTACCTTAAATATTTTTCTCTATGGAATATTCTGGCGATTGGATCACTTCTTATCAGAATGAAGGAGAGCATTCTGGCACCTGCTTTCTGATAGCTCACTGTATCACCGCTATGCCCATTTAAAGCTTAAGGCAAATCTGGCTATTAAGATGTGTTGACATTGACTAGTGCTATAAAGCATTGCTCCTCTCTTGGCTGACTGTATAAGGTAAGAAAGTTCCAGTATAAACAGGAAATTTTAATTTTTTCTGAAACTTTATTCAGAGTAAAATTGTTTCTCCATCTGGTAACTTATAACATTCCCTGAAGTATTATCCAACACTTACTGAAGTCGTCATAAAGGGATTTAATTCAATTGATGATTATCTGGAGTGACCTCTGAAATTAGACACTAAATCAATGACTTTCTTTCGAATTATCAACTTTGTTATGAAAGCCTAGTGGCAGTTTTTCCAAAAGATTGATATTTCAGAGACTCATGGTTGTAGCTGGACCTTCTGTCATAATATGAAATGTCACTTTTTTTGTTATCCTTTGAACTCAATGTGTGTTTTTCAGTTGTAAAGCTCTCACGTTTCTTGAAACTGTGTATAGCAAAACAAAATACTCATTGAAACCATGTTTTGAATCGCCAGTGAAAAATCAAGTGGCTTAATTTCCATATGCATAAAATATCTGCAGATATAGTACAATACTGTTTAAAAGCAGCTAAAGTAGTATTTGCTTTGACTTAATAGTAAAACTAAGCATGTACTAGTGATGCTCTGTTTTTCATAACTAAAAATAGTTACAAAGCTTTTGTAAATGTCCTCCATGTTTTGATAATTTTAAGCTTCTCAGCAAGTATTTATTATCTAAATGATGAAGCAGTTCCATTGAATATAGTAATCTGTGTATGGTTGAAAGCTGACAGAGGAAAATCTCTGTTCATGTGAGATTTATAGAATAAGGCTACAGATATAGTAATACCATTGGGGGAAGGAAGAAAAATAGTCCCATATTACTGATGTAGACACTTTGTGTTATGTATCTTGGTATTGCACAGATAATCATGTTTTGAGGGACAGTAAACTTATTTTGAATTTTCCTTTTGGGTGAGAGACTTGCAATATAGACACATTTACACAAACTGTTCTTTTTTCACCGTATGATTTTATTACTCTGGGCAAGGGGAAAAAAAGTTAAGATGGCTTTGAAACACTCTTTTATTGTAAGTATCATGATACTGTATGAAAAATTTTCACTAAGGTGAAGTCAAAGTGGAAGGGAAAAGAAAGTAACAGGTAAGAAATGTTGATAGGTGAGGACTGAAGTGACTTAAGCTCCTAATTAAGGTTAATTATTTAAAAGTCAAATTTCTTGACACAACTTAATGAATCAAAGGTCTGTGACTTGCAGAGAGTAATTTCTCAGACCTCCAGGCTGTGATAAATCATGTAAGGCAGCTGTCCCTAACATCAGGGTTGCTACTTGGCAACTCAATTCTTGCAAGTGGGTATTGAATTGAAGTTGTCGAAGAACACTGGTTTTCTAGGAGCAGGTGTGTCAGCCTACACGTGTGTCTAAGAAGTGAGTCCAGTTTATTAGCTGTTACTTTTTCATAGGTAGCGTATTTCTAGATAGAAAGAACGACCTCCCTCTGAAGGCTAAATGATCTTTTATTGCCATTTGTACTGTCTAATGGTCTTTAAAAGTTTTGATTCAAATAACTATGACTTAAATTGGTCATCTTTCACTACTTTTTCCCTTTTCTGCCTGTTCTTAGAGAGTGCATTGACTTTTGTCTATAGAAATTCTCTCAAAATCTACACTAACGATCCCTTTTTTCAATAAATTCTGTTATGGTGCCTATCACAATAAAGTGGTCACTCTAAATATTCATTCATATAAAATGTCCAACATGTTTCATCATTTTAAAACCTCTGCGACTCGTATCTTTTATGGGGTGAGGTCAGATAGATTTGTAGGGACTAACTAAAAGCGTAGAGACTCCTGTGACTCGGATTGTCTTACAGAGGTCAATAAAACAGTGCGTAGAGTTTCGTAGTTCTTGGGTAGGGTAATATATTTCCAGAGGACTCCTTGCTGATGATCAGATTTTGTGCTCCAAAAGCTTTCTTAAACCGCCAAATACACTCAAATCAAATGAAAATATTAATAGTATTGGATTAGCATCTCATAGGGACTGTAAATGTGGAAAGGAAAGCTTTTCTGATTACTGGTATTGCATGTTAATCAGCCTTGTTTGGTACTGAAGTCAGTGGGTTGTAAGGGACAAGCCCTAAGAAACCATGTGGTGAGCGCAGAGGTCCTGCTTCAAGGGGTGTCTCAACCATTCCTGAAGCTGAGGTGAGAGAGCGTTCCAGAATGTTATGGGGAGGGGCCTGGTGTTAATACTCTTCATATGACTGGTGTCACAGCCGGTCCTGGAGCTTGGGGAAGAGTGTATTTAGAACTGTGCTTTTTTGAAGTAGTTCTGAAATGTGTTTGTTTTGTTTCCATATTTGTTATTTGTTTCTAAAGAGATCTAAATATCATCGCAAATTATCACACTCTTAAGTGTAGCGACTGCACGAAAAATAAAGACAAGTATTTCTTTGCCCTGGACTTGATCATGAGATTGAAGTAAGGAATTTAAGTACAGTGTCGCTGCTGAAACTAATCAAGACTTCTTCAGAGGGAACTCGAGATACTAGTTTTAACATTAAATGTTAACATAAGCATTTGTAAGTCTCTTGAAATTTTTAATTAAGTTAAGAAATCAGCTTCACTGGCATCTCTTACACCTGAATGCTGATAAAATACTACCCAGATGGCCATGTATCTTGTATAACTCATGATGACTGCTTATAAACTTTCTTTTCTGCTCAATGTCAATACGAAATAACAATTGAAAATTATTTTTTAAACCAGACAAGAGCTGTATTTTTTCTATTAATAGTAGAACGGTACGTACTCAACAAAATGTGTTGAAAGTCTGATTTGCTAACTGATAGCGTGATGGCCTATGGCTTCTGCTTGTTCCAACAGCTAAAATTGAATGAAACCAAGTCCTGCAGAAATTAGTAGAGTAGATGCGATTTCTGCAGACTCCTTTTTGGGGAGCAAGAAAGTTTCCTGAAGAGTCAGGAAGGGATTGTAATAAACCAGATTTGTGTTTGGCTGTAGCTGGTTGTGACGTTGGCTTTTTTGACTGACTGCAGAACAGAATAAATTGCCAGTCTCGAGTAAATTAGCTTGTTGAGCCAGAATGGGTAATGCTTTTACACCCCAGAAAGAACTAGTTCAGCTTTTTCTTCTCTTCTGCACAAGTTGCTTAGAGATTGTCTTACAGAGCTACTGGCTGACAGAGTATTATCGATGCTACAAATTGGTATTTGCTTTCTTATTCTATGGGCAATATAAATTAGAAAACAAAATAGGGAATTATTTTTCTGGGTATTCATTATGTTGTTACAAAAGCATGAAAACCACATTGCTTTCTACCTTTTGAATATAAGAATTACTTTTAATATGACTTATTAATAAATTATGTGGTATTTTTGGTACTACATCAGAAAAATAACAAATGGAAAGCTATTCTATGACTAAATAGAAAGTTAGGTCTCTGATTAAATATATGAAGTTATGTGCATCCATTTCACTAATTCATTATATGGTTATTAAAGCCATAATCTTTTCCCTACAGATTTAATTTCCACATTAAAAACTAAGCTTCCTCTGTTGTGTCCAGTACATTCAAACATATTTGTTGTTAATTTTTTACAGCAAGTCATTAAAAGCATATTATACAGAAGCTTTGTAGCTCTTCTCAACAACAGCACCCAGTAGGTGATACCTTTGATAAAATGAATTATTGGCTCAGAGAATCCCTGGATGTGCTTTATATTTCATATGCTAGAGATCTAGGAAAAAATCTTAAGCTGTTTTAAAGGCAATAATGAAAGGCGTTTATTTTATTACTTTCTGGTTCTGTCTTTACTACTTTTTCTTCAATGTACACACTTAGTGAAAACTCCACACTTTGTTATCCCCGCACTATGTGTGAGCCAAAGCACAATGAGTGATTTTGGTTGAGAACCAACACTTAGGGTGTCAAACTCGCGGCCTGTGGTCCAAAATAGCCCCTCCACCTTCTTTTATCTGGCCCGGCACCCTGTTCCTACTCAGTGGCAGTGGCGAGCTCCTTGCCTCTACCCTTGTGCCAGCACTCTGGTCACGTGTGCGAGGTGTGCGATGTGTGATACAGGAGCAGGAGAAAGGCAGCAGCCATGACAGCCCTGATTTAGAATATCTAATTATGTGTCTTGTGCTAAGGTGCTAATCAGCCAGTTTGGCTCCCTTATTTGCATTTGTGTTGTATGGGCAATGAGAGTGCATTGTGCCTTTCCTTTAACAGTTATTCTTCACAATACTCTGGTTTTGTTTGGGCACTATACGTGTTAGTGTTGTGAAAGAATGAACTCACAGGCACACGTAAAAGAAGAGTAGATAGAACTCAAAATTGCTTGTTGACACATTTCCACTGTATTCAAACTGAATGCTCTTCAGTATTACAAGATTGCATGTTTCAGTTTCTAAATGACTTGTAAACTGTTCTTCTGAGCCGTTGTCATCAAGACACTTGTCTGACTAAGACTATTCAGGCAAGAAAAATGAACCGAGCAAACCCAAACCAATGCAACTTTATTTCTAGTGTTCATTTGCAAAGATGGCAAGAATTAAGTTTAATTTTTTATATTTTCTTATTGATCTTATAAAAATTATGTATTTACTTTTTGGATTAATCTAATATGAGCACTTTTCCATATGTTTGCTGTCCTTGTACCTACTGTTAAGAGGTTAATTCTTCATTTTTTTTCAAAAAATGAATTTAAACAGATACTGTTTATTAACAGAATTTGTATGCAACTTGACTGTCCTTCAAGAGCACAGAAGTGATAGACCGTTTTCTTTAGAAAACTACTATAAGAAAATGACACTCTTGTAATGATTTGCAATCTTTGTTGCAACAAATTGTACATTTGTTATAGAACATTTGACTTGAATGTATTCTTTGCTTTCTGTCAAAAATAACCCAAGATTATATTGAAATGAAAATTTAGGAATTTTCTAATACTTAAATAATGGCTTGAATGATAATTTTCTTTAATTTCATGTAAAATAAATACTAATCTTCAGATAATACTTTGATAATTAGTGTTTTGCACAGTTTTTTGTTTGGTTTATCTGCAGCTCAAAATATCCCTGTGAAGACAATTGGTTACTTAAGCTAGCCTTTTTATTCACAGAAAAACAATGAAGTGTTTTGCTCAGGATATTGTTGTGGAGTCGGTGACCCCTTCCCCCTTCCTTGAACACTCAGGTCTATGAATAATATGTTCCACATCAGCACATCTATGAATCAGCTTCAGTGTGCTCTGCTTAGAGCTCACACTTGGAGAGAATATAAAGTAAGTCTAACAGGAGTTGTTATCACCCAATGGTGTTGTACCAGGTCAAGATATATGATAAAATACAGACCTATTTCCAGGGGAAGAACTGAGGAGAAATAAACCTGGGGACATTTTAAAGCAATGAATAAAGCCAACCTGTTTATTACTGGAAATACACTGGGTGTGGAAAAGATAGTCTTCTAAAAGATATAGAGAATAAGTATTCTAATCCTATCTGTTTAATGTAGGTGTTTTTTTGTTCACTTCCATTTCCAATGTGCAAAAATACTTGTATACATAGTAATAAATTTTACCTATCTCTTACTGATCCTTGAATTCATCTCATGGTGCAATGAATTCATATATTTATATTTGAATTGCTGGAAAACTTGTGTTTAGGTCCAAACCAGTGCTTATTCCTACTTTGCATAGTATTAGAAATTTACTAAATTCCAGGCAAAACTGTTACTTATAGAAACGTATTGATTATGTTGTTTGCAAAAAAAATAGCTCTGGTGGTTTTATTTGCATTAAACTTCACATGTGGAGCAGAAAGAGAAAATAAAAACTTAACTTTGACTTCTGTAAGAAAAAGTAGTTTTGGTTGATACTGAGGTCTATGAAGAAACAGCATGGAGTCATACACTTAAATGGCCTCACTTTCCAGTAAACCATGACTAAAACATACGCTAGATACTTATTGTTTCACAAAAAAGAGGACATTTCTCTTTTTTATTTTTTTTTTTTAACATAGCAGTTTTAGGACTGCCCAGTCTTACTGTTTGGTTTGTCTTGTAGATACTGATTATTGCTATGGGATCCTGCAGGTTTATTTTTGGAGACATATGTTATTTCTACACATATTTTTAAAAGATTCTTTCTTTATTCATCTGGACTGCCTAGCTGAAAATTTCTCAAATAAGTTACCTCTGTAGTAAGAAACTATAAAAACTAAGTAGTGTTATAGTAAATTTCTGGGCATGCTTATTCAGGTCTTGCCATTTTTGCAGTGTAACTCAGCACAGAACGACACATGGCCTCACCCTACCCCTGCTGGACTACTGGCATATACTGCTTGTATATGGTCTTCTATCCAAGACATGTATGCAGTAATTTCTCTGGAAATATGAATAAAACTTTCATTTGTCATTATCAAATGACCATAAACTGTGTCTATAACAGGGATGTCAAACTCACATCTCCCACGGTTCTCCTGCTGCTGCGGTGTAATGCGAATCACACACTGCACGCGTGACCAGCGCGCTGGCAGGAGCGTAGGGGCGAGGAGCTCGGCACTGCTGCTGGGTAGAAACAAGGTGCCAGGCTGGATAAAACAGGGTGGAGGGCTGGATTTGGTCCCTGAGCCATGAGATTGACACCCCTGTTCCATAACATGAGAAGTCAATGTTACCTGACCAGTACTAAGGAGACTGCCAAGACAAACCCGGTAAAAGCTCTGTCCTCAGTCTCTTGCTTTTCTTGCTCCCATTATCTCAAAACCACAATTCAGATGCAGAATATCAACATTGTCATGTTTTGGTCAGTATTTTTTACCAATCAATGACTGGACCAACATAGAATTTTTGCTTAAATTGTTATGATGCCATTACTTACACTTTCGTTTCACATGAAGAAATTTTAGGAGTTGCAATTTACACATGGTGACCATGAATTTGTATTGCTAAAGGTCGTACATAAATCTTTTTTTTCCTTGCCCTCTGATTTTGTCCTTTGTATGCCTCTACAGAAATGGGACTGAATGTTGATTAATCTAGGCTCATACTGGGGAAATTCTTGATACCTATTTGGTCACAAATTGCACTTAAAAAATTCTAATAGCATGGATGTTGGCAAAAACCCAAGTGAAATATTTCCATGTCACTATGAAGTAATTTATTTGAGAGGATGATTAAATACCTGCATAGGATTTTAATTCTTAAATACCTTCAAAATTCTGAGACTGTGGGTTCTGAAGAGTTGTGTGTCTAGTGGTAGCTTTCCTCCTGTTTCTTGCATGTTTTCATTCACATTGTGATGGACAGATTTCTGCAGAAGGTTTATATGCGATTTCATCATCAACCATTGCTGTAAGTAAATATTGCAGTAATTCTTTGTTTGAAGTATTGTTTCAGGTTAGGAAATGTGCCTGGAGTGTTTTGTTTCTCTTTTGCAAGTGTTTTTTCCGAGCAAGTGATTTTGTTTTCTGCCAGTTTAGGCAAGCTTATTTTGTTTTATAGGAAAATTTTAGAAATTACCAACATGGTAACAAAACCTACAACTTTTACTATGAATTATCTTGGGTTCTAGGCATTGTTGTCCTTTCTGCAATTTGCTGCAACTTTCAAACTATATATGAAATATGTAATCTGTGGAACATTTACAAGAAGGATGCTTGATTTTGTTCTGACTCAGCTAATGTGGAGCAGATCTGAAATACTTGCAGTCTGACACAAAAAATGGGACTGTGCCTGTCACATTTCTTTTAACAAATGAAGAAAATCAACTTATGATCACCTTGAAAATAGTTCCCCTTTGAGTTGCCCCACAGCTGGACACAGTGCTGCCAAAGTTCAAAGCAATTCCACGGGTTGTTTTCTGAAAGGCTGTTGAGTATCTCTCTTTTTTGGGGGGCGGGGGGCGCGGGGGGGCTTTCACATCTACTGGCAAAAAATGGGTTCCTTTGGGCACCAGCTTGATCTTTGGAAACAGATAGCAATCACGGGGTGCCAGATCTGGTGAAAAAGGTGGGTGCTAAAGCAGAGTGTTGATGCTGAACAAAGCATTTTTTGATGACAAAGCATTGTGGGTTGGCACACACCAACATTTTCCCACTGAGGGTAAGAAAATGTCTCTGTTGGAACAAGCATCCATTTGTAACGAGTGAAGCAATCGAGCTGAACCTTGTCTCACCGTGACAGGTTAGAACATGTTCTATAAACATCTCTTTGTCCCCTTGTATTCCTGATTCCTGAGCTGCAGAGTTAGTCTTGTTTTTTTCTGTGTCAGACCTCATACACATGAACCACCGTTCAGACCAGGCTTCTAGGGAGATTTGGCAGTAGCAGAGTAGGATTGTGAGATTTAGTAACTTTGTTTCAAAAGGGAAAAAAATGGTTTTGATTCTTATCCCTTTTCTGTAAAAGTATTATAAATGGAAAACATGAATACATTCTTTGAGTATCAGACTTGTTTTACTGAGTGAATAGGTAAGATTGTGCGATATTAGAAGAATGTTTTGATAAGGCCGAGACTAAGATCCTGAAAGTTACGTTTGGTGTCTAGGAGTACTAAAGTTGAGCTTTTTTATGATCTTGTATGCATTACGGTTAAATTCTTCACTGAATGAGTAGTAGGGTTTTTTTGGTTTTGTTTTTTGCGGGTTATTTTTAAGACCACCTTTGCTCTGTTTATAAGATCACATGTTTTTGTGTGTGTTATTAGGGGGCTATGTTTTGCTGTTGAATTTTAGTCATAGACCTTGGTCTAGACTCGCAGTTTGTTAGCTTCTACAACTTGAATGTTGCATTTTTCTCTCTACCTTTTATTGCATCCTTATTTGGAGGAATAATAATATATTAATGTACACATTTATGAAATACTGAATTGTCTTTATGAAAAAGTGTTAATTTGCCATACTCTTGTCTTTAATCTTCAATGTTGAGTACAGTCAGTTTCTTAGAAAGTGGAGGAAGACAATGTTTGAGATAACTTTATGTTTCTTTGTTCTTATTACGGTAATTTAATAATCATCACAAAGTCGGGGTGTCCCTCTTGCCAGTCTATATGCTGGGCTATTCATGACACGTTTTGTCATTTATTTACTCTTTGTGGATTTCTTTCATGCATCTCTGGTTCCTTTTTGTGTGGATGTCACTAAGATCATTGTGACCTGCTGTAACGTAGTTTTACAGTATCTTATGCAACTAACTTCACATACATATACGCAAGGAATGATTAGTCTTCGGTCTTGATACTCATAGTTAATACGCTTCTGTAAGTCAATCAAATGACTGCACAAGCATTCGCACGTGATAACTGTGCAAACATGTAAATAGTGTACGTGTTTCACTGCAACTAACAATCGTAACTGACGTCAATATCTAAGGAATCAACATATTGTGCATCATTAGTTTTGATCACAACCTTGCTGCTGCTACTGCAGCTGCTATTTCAGCCATTCAGTATGAACGAATAAGAGCACTGGCCACTAGCAAAATCTGTTTGACTTGTTCATTGTAATTCCAATGTTTGCTTCTAAAGCCTTATTACTGGCTGTACTTGAAGATGATGACAGGAATTTTAAAATGGCTCATTCTATTTGTGTCTGTTTCTCTGAAATGTTTCAGTTGTGTTCCTTTTTCTTTCACTTCTTCGTGAGACAAGCATAGTTTGGTACAATACCTTCTGAATGTGGACCAAGGGCCAGATTATCTCCTGATTTTATAGATGTAATGACAGTTGTAGCACTAGAGCACTCAGAGCTCTGAGAGCATGGCATAATGGACAAATGTATGACATCCTAATCTGTGATAAGTATCCTAGGAGGGTGGTTAGGGGGAGAATTAAAAAACGAAAGTAAACTTTTAATTAAGATTGTATAAAGCCCTTGAATAGGGGGAAACAAGGAAAAGAATAGATTTCTAGAAAGAAGAGGAAGCAACATGGAAAACGTACTTGTCATTTTTCCTAACAAAATTCCTCTGAACTACTTTTATGCAATATGCATAAAATGAATAATCTAGGTTCCATGGATGGTAAATTATATTTTAATTTCTGAATAAAAAACTAGTAGCATTCAACAGTGAACATCTTCAAACTACCCATTTGGGAATTCATCGTCCCTGTGTCTGGTACACCTAGGAACACAGTAAGATTTGAATCTTTGCTGGCTGCTTGGCTTTCAGAACTGTAAAACTTTGAAATCATGTTATGCATGACAACCACTATGTAAACTGATAAAGCCTTGTAGCTTTCTGTGGAAATTTCAGGAATTCCTTTGTTTACAAACACTTTTTCCCTAATACTAAAGTAGTTTTGTTTTCTTCTGGTGTGTTTCTACTTCTGAACTGGGATGGAATACCATAGAGCAAGGTGTCAAAACCCAAGCCAGAATTTTTGTAATTCAAGTGGTTAAATTATTTAGATACACTTGCAAAAGTATTTTTGTCTTCCCTACCCTTTCTGCCATCATAACTTTACACCTTTTGAAGTTTCAGTCAGTGTGGCTCATGAATGTCTTGGGTTTAAGTTCAAATCAAGAAATTTTGGGGGGATGTTTTGGACCATCTGAATTGAATAGTAAAAAAACCTAGAACTTCAGTTGTAATGGAGAGAAAACTAAAAACTACTAATCGTTGATCTGAAGAGCCTATATGAGAAGGGAGAGCAAAATTTCAGTATGGAGAACTATGAAGTACGTTTTGGTTCCGAGTATGTTCTAATTTCAACTGTGAAAGCTATATAAATATAAAGGTAAAACTTTTATTTTAGAGGACATCTGTGCTTTTTATAGCTTTTTGATGAATTTTAGTGGTCAAAAAAAGAAGACATTTGTAGCAAGATTTTGTAGATGGCATCTATTTCAGTGCTGACCTAGAATAACCTGCTTTTCTATCGCTGGCCTTCTGTGACTGGAAAGTGCCAATGAGAGAACTGTGCCAAATTACTAGGAGTTGGGTTGGTGTTTTCTGTTTTCCTGCTGAAAAATATCCATAGAGTACTGCTTTGTGATAAGACCTAACACTTCCTGCCACAGGTGGCAAAATGTGCACTTGTGCCTTGTTAGACAGCCAGTGTTCTGCCTTGTGCTCTGCATTACCTGAATTAATTACTACTGCTAAGGCACACTTTCTCATTTTGTCTTATGATTATGCCTTCATGAGTCTGTGCTTAATTCATCTTTTGACATAAGTACGATGGCAGAGGTCCAATGTTCAATTAAGATGCATCTCCTGTTAACTAATCGTTGAATTCTGTGTTTCGTAGTTGGGTCTTTAAAGGTTTGAGATGCTCTAGCTGCTCTGGCTATGTTCCAGTCACCACAGCTGTTTGTCTTTAAGCCTTTGCTAAACCTTTTTTACTTTCAAGTGCAGTTGTACTGTGGTGGCTGAAGAGGGACAGAACGTACCCTTGCCATTGCAGATCTTCAGGTCTCTTTCAAAATCTGTGTCACTGTCCATCAGCATCTTAATACCATTTTTTCCTCAGAGGGCTTTCTAACAATGAAGAAACTGGCTATTCAGCTGTTCATCTCTTTGTAAAGAATTACTGAACCTTTTGATGTCATGGGAAGTATTGTTCATTGAACAGAGCAGTTGGATGCTCTTATGAAGGCAGTGCTTATAAAGACTTGAGTGCATTTTAAAGATGTGACTTCTTAGTAACTGCGCATGCAGGAAAAATATGTGCATAAAAGGGGTGAACAAGTGGCAGCTTTGGTTACTATTGCAAGTTCCTCAATATGATTATCACTATCTGATCACATTGGTAAAGAAACTTGGGATTTGTTTGTTCTTTTAATTGTTGCTAAGATTAAATTTTGCCGAACCTCAAAATAACAAGAAGGTAGAGAGAGTCTGAATGTTTTTGTTAACACTTAATTTTATTTTTTTCCTTGTTTATTTGAACATTCCGTCAAGAGGTTGTTCCTGCTGACCCTTATCTTCAGTAACGCTGGTCTTCAGTTTCATATGTATCCTTTTTAAGAACATTTCACTAGCTGGAGAATGAAGACTTACACATATAGAAGACAAATAGTCAACACATTTAACACTATAAATGTACTAAGTTTGAGTTCTAGCTTAAAATAAATCAATGTGGTGGTATTGCCAGATGTATGGCACTGCCACTTGAACAGGTCCTTATAATTAAGCATGGATTAGTCCTTGTTAGTACTTTTCCAGTGATGAGATAAGACCAGGTAAATGGAAGGAAAGGGTTTTTCTTTCCCTTCCTTTCTTTATTCTTTAGATGACCACAGCATTTGTCCTCATATCTTCACATGGCTTCTGGTATTGTGTTCAACTGTGTGAAACAAAAAGCATCTTACAAAACACTTTTCCTTTCCATAACATAAATGCTCGTGACATGAAAACACACATGCCAAAAAGGCCTGTGTGATTGTGGTAGCACTGAGCCAGTTCTAAGTAAATATGCTTCCTAAAATTATTCTCTTTGTTATTTTCCCAGTATATTATTATTTACAGTCAGATCAACTACAGATGGTCTTAGGTAGAAAATGCAAGGTTCTTATATTGCAGTTTGATTGGGTACTATTGGGTAGAAGAATTACCTAATAAAATGCATTTGTGTCTATTGTGGCTTAATATGTACCAGAAACGCTTCTTGGTTTCATACTTTTATGTAACTTATACCCACTAGGTGCTTTTGTTGCCTAAAAGTTGCTATGAAACTTCTGAGAATAATCTAACTTTGATTTATTTCTTCTTTCTTTAACTTAATCATTTAGACATAGGTCTGAAATTTCACAAGCTGCCTAAGCATTCTGAATGCCCGATTTCCATTAATTATAAATCCCTTAAGCGGCTTTGAAAAACTTAGCATAAAGACTAAGTCATCCTAGGGTGACATCCCAACTCTAAAGTTTATGGTAAAATCTACATTGACTTGAGTTGGTACTGAGGAGTTTATCTTACATGGTGGTGGGGATAAGGCTACAACCTAGTCAAAAGTCCATTCATTTGACAAAAACACTGAAGCACATTCTTAATATTGAGGAAGAGAGTATCTGCTCATTTTAATGAGACTAATCTCAGGCTTAAAGGTAACTAATGTTCTCATAGGATGAGACACTGAGATAAAGCGAATTTTGGCCTCATTACAATAGGAAAATTTGCACGGATTGACAAGGTACAGTGCTGAAATTATATGAAGTAAAGAGGAATTGAAATTTCTCTTTAAATCTGGTGGTTTGGGTGTTTTTTTAGTGAACATAATTTTTAAAAGGAAAGCTCAAAAAACCTCAGAAGTAGACATCTGTCTTAAGCTAGTTAGGCAGTGGGTGTGGGTAGCATAAACATTTACAATTCAAACTTTCAGAGAGAAAAACCCATGAAAATTTAAGTATGGTTTCATAGATTTGTAGAATCATAGATGATTTGGATTGGAAAGGACCTTAAAAGACAACCTATATCCAAGGCCCCTGTTAGGCCTCTGAATTTCATTACCTTCTGAAGTATTAAATAGCTAAATATTTTGTTTGATTTGTTCCTTTATGAAGGGACAATATTTATTTGGAATATATTTAGTGATAGATTTCTGATTTTACTTTCAATATTTTTCGTGACCTATGTAGCTCAATATCACTGAAAAGCTGAATAAAAATAACGTTAACCTGCCCTTCAAATTTTACAAACTTTTCTGGACCTGCTTTCAGTCTTGATACTTCTAAGAAATAAAAATGAAACATATTGTCTCCAATCCAACACAAACCAAATCCAAAGAGATCTTCACTCGTTAGGCTTATTGAGGCATAATTCTGTGTCTGTAAACTGAAAGAAAAGAAAGTAAACAGTTAAACTTTCCATTCCTAATCTGAGGAAAAAATAATAATGTGACTAATGAAACTGCTAGTTAAAAAATGTCACAGCCTCAATTCCATTTATACCCCACTTTTTGTTTGTCTGGAGATATTGCAATGTCCTTTAAAAAGTAAGGCCACCATATTCCTAATTTCTGTCATGTATCTTTATATTTTAGGATATAACATTGACAGTGTTTCCATTTACGTATTTCTTTATATTTAACTTTTAGAACCTGACTTCTGTTGCACTGTCTCTATAACTTATGACAGTGCTGCATCAAACAGTTTTCTTGTTTTTAATGTTCGTGTAATTAATAATACCAATTAGTAAACATTAGTTTTTTTCTGGTTTAGTATATTGGTCTGGTTAGAAATTTAAAAGGTGCATTGGGAGAAATAGTTCAGCTTCGTTCAGAAGTAAATTAAAAACATTGTTTAAAAAAGTCCAATTATCTATGTTGAAGAAATCCATCTTCAAAACTTATTCGTTCTTATTGGATTAGAAGGCTGATTAAAGAAAGAAAATATTTCAAATGTTACAGCCTTTGCTGTTTTTAAAATTAAATCAATGAAATCTGAGTGTATTTTCATGCTTACGTGCTTTTGTGATTTAGAGCCAAAAACAATATAAGAAAACCCTAGAACAACTTTTTTTTTTGTAAGCACCTGCTGGGGAAGATTTAGCTGAAATCTTTTACTTAAAGCTATTAATATCTACCTTGCTTCAGCTTGCAGCTCAAAGAGGAAGTTGTTGTTTGAAAGGTTTTCCAGCTAAATGTGAGATCTTAGGACCAGATGAACAGTAGTGACACTGAGTAACAATGTTGAAAATCACCAAGTTTCAGGTCTTAAGAGTTTTCTCTCTTCCTGAGTTTTTTCCTCTGTTCTTTTAACTTTGGTTTATTTTTATGAACAATCAGTAAAATACGTGGAAATGCCCAGTTTGGGTGACTGAGATGTGGGAAGGAGCACGCTAGTCTGTAGACTTTTGTTTCATTTGCATCATTTTCATGGTTATCAAATTTATTCTTTTTCCTACAATAAAATAGAACTTTGTGTAATTTATTTATGCAGGATTGATTTCAACAAGAGCAAATTTAATTCTGGTATCTGCTTGTAAATTAGGATGTTAAATGATTTTTGTTTTGTTTTCTGCTTTTTTTGGTCCCTAATTCTGCCCTAGTAGCAAACCAGTTTTCAATTAATCACAGAAATTTACCCTTGATGTTCTTCTTCAGTCTTCCTCAGTTTAGTTTATGGATGAGGATGCTATGGACAGATAGAAAAGATAAAAGCTTTGCTTAAAAATGTTGGCTATCTAATTTTGTATCAAACGGTTCTAGAATTGAAAAGAACATGGAAACAGTTGAAGTTCAGATGCCTGTTTTTAATTTGATGGATCAAAACTGAGGGAGAATGTATTCCTTCATTACACCAGCAATGCCATTATTCTGCGTGCCAAATATTACTTAAATTTCTTACAAATTGTTTAATTAATTAAAGTTGAAATGTAATATTATAATTAAAAATAAGCATGTGTACTGACTTCTTTATCATCTTAGTATTTTAGGATTCAACAGAACATTTAATCTTATTGAGGTGCTTGGGAATCTATCATTACTTCTGAATGCAATACTGAATCATAGATCATGCTCACTGCTGTGAAATTAAAGTTCAGTCAATGTGTTCTAATGAATCTACTGTCTAACAAATAATACTTTAAAAACGCAATAACATCTTGATCTTCTCAAGAAAATTATAACTGTACATTAATAGCCAAGTGAAGTGTATGACCAAACTGAATATTTACATGTTTCGTGCTGATTTAGTTTTACATAGTCATTCCCACGGTTCTACATAACCAATATTTCATAGAACCACTATTTCAAAATTATATTGGTGGTGAATTTTCAACATTTAGAACTCATTTCAAATTACTAAATTGGAGACCTAAACCAAGGTTCTGACTGCCCCATACAACAACTTTATCTTTCTTTGTCAAACTGAATTTTAACTTTACCTTTATACTAAGGAATGATTACCTCTGTCCTTTTTTTCTGGCACATTCTTTTGGTCTACCTAAAGTTTTGGGGCAGAAAACTGAGAAGACATAGAACTTCTGTCATGAGAAGGCAGATGTTTCCTTCTCTTAACATAGATTAACATAGTGCATGCTGGATGCAATTAGCCCATTTCAAGAGTAGAGTGACAAACATTCAGCAGATAGCAATGGGCTACTCTTTCAGCTTACGGAATATATTGCATAGTTCTTTCCTATCTTTAAGCGTTAAGCCCTTCAGAGAGGAGCTGTGGTCTTGAGATAAAGACACAGTGATTCCCAGCTCATAAGTAGCCTTTATTCCAAGTGTAATTTTTACTTAAATGAGCAACACTTACAGCTATTTGCCTCTGAAGACCATAAGCTGTCTGAAAGGAAGAACGTTCTCCAAATATTTCTCAGTGTTTAAAAGGCTGACACTGTAACCTGGCATTGTAACATCTCACTAATTGGAGTAACAGTTTATAGGGAAAGTCTTGCAGAGTAAGAAGTCTAGATCTCTTCTTCTGTCATAGACATTGATGTTAACAGAACTTACCTTCCTTCTTCATGTAAACCAGCATGTTTTGATGAAGTTCCTCTCTGTTCTAGATCCTTTCTCCTAGGACAGTTAAAGTCACTTTCCAATTTAAGTTTATTACTTTCCAGTTCAAACATGCTTATTGTGGTTATAAGACTTTGCACCTCCTGAATTTTATTTTTGAAGGAATTTTGAAAGGCCAAATATTTCAGACTTTATTGTTTTGAAATCTTCTAGCCTTCTCTTGTAAAATATTTATGTCTTTTATTTGGGAGAAATATGTGACAGATTTTTCCGTGCTGTATTTTATTTTTTTTTTAGTCTGGGGAAAAAGACTTGTAAGTGATCTTAAATGCTGCTTCCAAAAGTAGAAGGTTTTGCACCTTGTATTTTTTGAGTCTTGCTTCTGTGATCTGCAAGTCATTCAGAATCTGCATGCGAACTCTGAACTTCGGAACAGAAGAATTTAATTTATTTGTTTGGATATTTAGTTAGAATTCAAATAATGTGGAAGGTTATATTCCTCTGTTGATGTATATGAATATGTCATTCAATGACAGTCTTGTCCTGAATGCTGTCAGTTTTTTGGACAATAGCTTCTATTTAGGGGGAATCTTTGTTTCTTTTTTTTCCAAATAGAGAAATATAGTTACATGTATTCAAAGCTTGCCATGGGGTTTGTTATTGAGCTTTTAGCAGTACATGACTGGAAGTGTGTGTTCTTTATGAAGCACTCATGGTAGCTTAGAGAACTTAAAATTCATCTTTTGCTCTTCTGTTTTTATACTCTATCTAGAACTTAGAAACTATTATTGTTAAAGTCTGGAGTATTTCCTTTTTTTATGTTAGTTTCTGTTCTGCAGAAGAAATGCATTGTCAAGGGACAGCAACATCGCAAACAGGAAAAATTATTGCAGGAATGTGTCTCTTTCATTGCTATTTATTCTTTCTTCGTGGCACAGAGTGACTTGTACAGATTCGTTTCCAATTTGTCCTTCTCTTATTTTTTTAGAGCAGTAAAGGATAACTAATTTAACACAAAACTCCTTCATGTCTCTGCAGAAAACTTAGCAACAGATGTTTTTGAATTCCATGATGCTGCATTAGGCTGCTAATTTACAATGTCTGCAGAAATGCAGTTGCCTACAACAGCGAACAACTAATGTTGCAGCCTCATCCCTGCACAAAATCATAAGCATCTAAAAATGGACACATGCATTTTAGTGAATCGTGTAAACTTCCAAGCAGAGACTCCTTCAGAAATAACCTGTAAATGCAGTTCCATTGTTCATTAGTGTGAGGAATTGATAAGGTGTGGTAAACGCAGCATTTCTCTGAGCTCACTGGAATGAGACAAATTAGTTAAAATATTTTTGTCTGCTAATATAATACAAAGGGAGCATTTTATTTTATTGAAGATTTAACGATGTCTTCTGTTAAGTATGTCTTGCTCTTTCTCTGCATTACCAAGGCACGTTTGAACAGAACAGCGGCTGCCGCTGTTTCCCCAGAAGATGGTAGCATCGCTCTGTGCTTGTTGGGAGCAGCCAAGTTCTCTGGCTGGTACCCATCTCATGTGTAACATAGAGGCCTTTATAAATATGCACTTTATTCATGTTTGGGAGCCATACTTCTGTAGTATATTTTTATATTTAAATATGTAAAGATTTTTTGTAAGTTCAGGCTTTTTTTAAAGTCGATTTTTTTCTTCTTTTTTTTGTTGCTCTATAAGCCAGTCCACAGGGATTTTACTCTTAATTTGATACTGAAACAATGAGTGTGATGTGCACCCAAAGTAAATTTAGAAAATTTACAGTTGAACAGCAGAAATAGTCCTAGAGGACTTTCTGTTTGGATGTAGGCTATGAAGAGGTGTTACTGTGTTGTGCAAGTGAAGATGTGAAGTGAATTGCTTGTAAGAACACGTTGCACACACACCCCACACAATAGTGCTTTCAGCCCTGGGAGGTGTCTGCAGGGCACTCCATGGCAAGGCTGGCACAAAGGACCTCTCTCTGGGAGAGGAAAAAAACCCAGTGTGCTGTCCCCAAGGCTTTCACACTGCAAAGGCTGAGCCTGTGCTCAGCCCCAAAATTGAAGATGGTGAGGCTGTTTCTGGCTAGGTTGCTACCATACGATTTATCAGAGCGTAGCGGTTGTACCTGACTGTCAGTTCTGACAGCATATTTTTGAGTAGTAGAAAGTCTTCCCAGTGGGGTAAGCTGCAACAGAGAGAATGTTTGTTTTTCTTCTATATTTACCTAAACCTCTCAAACCTGATAATAAGCTTGATATTTTCTTACATGGAAGGCCTAAAAGGAAAATTATTTTCGTATGTGGAAGTCCTACTAAGGTGACAGTACACACAAAGCCTGTCAACTGATATTTTGAGAAGAGAAAAAAAAACAACAAGTTTTAGAACGGCCAAATCAACGCTAACTCAAAATCAACACTTATTATAGTATGAGGTAGTCTCCATATCTAAGAAAAAAAAAAAGCAAATTCAAAGTCAATTACCTTGACCAGGATTATCTAAGAAAATAGAGCTGCAAGTGGCCTTTTGAAATGCTGAATTTAGAAATGGAACAGTATCAGTTTTTATTATGTGCTTTTTATAAATGGAAAACCAGCCTGTTTCAGATTCTTGCACACTAGGTGCTTGGGGAATAACCATCCTTTTCCTTTAAAAGGTCTTAAGTAATAAGGCTTCTCCAGACTCGACTGGGAAGTTTTCTCCAGGATGATGAGAAAACGTAAAATGTAGGCAAGGGTGGGGAAGGAGATGGTTTCCAGTCTGCAGATGAACCAGTGTAACTTGGATTTGGATCTGGTGTATCTCAGCTGTGTGGAATCTGTTGTGAACCATTGCAACGATGATGAAAGACCTCGACTTTTTAAAAACCACAGTGCTGGTGTGATAGTGGACTTCAGGGCACTTGGTTTCTGTCAAGAAGAAACTATAGACTTGGGCTTCTGGTTCCTTGCCAGAAACCTAGCGGTACTAACATTTCATCATAGCACCTTATAGCAGAGCACTGACTTCCTTTATCTGCACAGCCAGAGGGCAACTGTAGTGCAGCACAGCACTCAAGAATTAGTAATGTCAGTTCAGTGTGAGACTGGGCTAATAATATATTAAACAAAAGCCTCTTGACAGCCTGTTTTGCCAGGATTTTATATATATATTCCTATTTAATATTATAAGTTTTCGTATGTCTTTAAATTTAGACAAGGTGTTTAGTATATATGAAATTTCATCTGTGTGTACCCCTCACCACCTGCAAATAATAAATTTAATAGTTGATCAGTCTACAAGTGTTATTTTCTGTACTGCGCAACTACGGCAACTGTAAATGTCATATTTTGTCATCTGTCTCTGGCTAAAACTGAAAAATATGCAGAGTTTCTAACTTTTGAATACAGTAAGAGTGACAGCCATGAGTATGTACACTTGGGACATATTTAAAATATAAAACTCCCCCCTTTTTTTTTTCCAGGAGTCTTTATTCTCTTAAACTAGTAATTGATTTATTACAGGACAATTAATACAGGCTCCAGCAGTTGCTGAAGTATACACCAAATTTTCTTAGTTTTTCTTCTCTCCATTTTACTGTTCCATAGCAGCAAGAGTTCAATAGAACCAGAGTCTCAGGTCTTTTACATAATGGAGCAGTCCTTAAAAGCTGCTGACAGAGCATAGCGGAGATAGGCTGGATTGTATTACATTTCTACAACGTGTTTTTCCAAGGAAATTTCAGGTCTCCACTGCTTGCTGACTCAGTCTTGCTGACTCAGCACCCCCTACTACTGTTCCGTTTAAAGATCAAATGAATTGTATCTAAATCTTCTTTCTGTGTGTAAATAGATTTAATACATTGTAAACATGAGAGGCAGGTGAGGTACAAACCTGTCTGACAACAGTAATTGTACTTGTTGTCTTATTACTAATGGCTTTAAGGCATTCTTTTGTTTAGAATTTGTTATCTGTTAATGTTTGGGAAATAAGACCAAGGCAAATCCTTGATGCATAAAAATCAATAGGTATCAACTAAACTTCAAAATTTCCATGAAGAAGTATCTTCAAAGGAACTCAGACTTTTCTTGTTCCTCTCCCCCTCCAGCATATTCCCAGTGCTGTTGAAGGCTTGTCTGAATGCCTCCTCTGAGAAGACAATTTCTTTTCTGAAGCTGTGTAGCCAGTTTTCCTCTAGACAGCAAGATCATGGGCCTCATGGTAGTAATTGAGTTACTGCTGGCCCCGGTCCCCAAGGAGGTGCTGCCAATTTAGTCACTGGGAGAACAATGTATGATGAGTAATTGGGGAAATGGGGTAGATAAACTACTCCTAAGCGGTTACTTGTAATGAAATATTTACTGAGTGATATAGATGCTGCTCTGACATTTTCCTGTATCTCTAAGCTACTCTAAAGAGATGTTGTTTACCATGGAAGAATACAGAGAATATATATATATATATTCAGCTTCTCCCTTATGTGTTGACACAGCATGAAAGACAAATTTCATGTGAAATGGAAATTAAATCTTGATTATAATCTTTGTGTGTTTTTATACTTTGTTTCAAGAAGAGCAAACTACATGGAAGCATTCTAGCAGTCAGTGGTGCATTTCTCACATGAGTAGAAGCAGCAATGGTTTTTGGCATATCAAGTCATCTCTCCATTTTTTGCTTATTTTATCCTACAGTAACAATTCCATGCAAGTAAGGTCAGTAATCACCACACTGACATTATTACTTTCTTTTTTTCTCCCTCTCTTTTTTTTTTTTTTTTTTTTTTTACCATAACTGCTTTCTTCTGCCTTGTGTAGAGAGAATTGGCTGCTGAGATAACCCAGGGATTCTGTTATAAAGGTGGAATTTGAACATTTTGGCATCCACACCAGTTAAAGGGTCAACAACTATTTACTCAAAGTAAATTGGGAGACTTGGTTCAGGGCAGTGAGTGCAGTAGCATCCCTACTTTTATAACTGTAGGTGTCTTGGTTAAATTAAAGAAGGGGTTTTTTTAAACTTGGAATTATTTGAAGCAGTAGCTCAATAGTGTGACTGCAGGCTATACCTAAAATGATTACCTTTATAGTCTACTTTAAAAAAAAAGTGAAATTTTAGAAGTTTGATAATGTGATCTGTGCAAAGTGGCAAAGAAATGCTGAAGTGATTTTGTTAATGTGCTATTAATAATTATGAGAAGCTCTGAGATAATTCAAATATTATTGAGGAATTTGTACTCTGCATTGATTATGCTCATGTATTTGTATATTTGGGCCAAATTGCTAACTTATTTGTAGCTAGTATTTACTGTCCTTGCTAGGATTAAGTTAACATTAACTCTCCTGACAACTGGGCCAGGAGTAGTGTTCTGCTTGCTTCTATTTAGCACTGGTTTAGAAGGAGAGGTTGTGTGGAAATTTTTAAAATTTTCCTCAAGTTCTCCCTTTCCTGACACTGAGAAGCCTATAGAGCACAGTAATACTTAAATCTGCATAATTTATAGCTCAGCATATTCCCGAAAGCTTTCATGAAGCCCAAATTTATAAGTATTTCCTGACAATATAAATTGGAAACTATACTTCCAGTTTCAATATAAATCCTTTCTTGGTATCTTAAACAAAAAACTCATGGCTTTATGAAGCCAATTTTACCTGCCAACACAAAGAAATATCTCTTCCTTCTCTAATACAGCAGTGGTAGATGAACTATTTCCAAAGCTTTTGTTGTAGGACCTTGCAAGTGGGATCTATTTATAGCTGACTAGTAAAAGCTATGGTTAAAAAAATTGCATTAATACTGTTTGATTTTGTGAATGATTAATGTAAGGGTGAAGATGATAGATAAGCCTATACAAAGAAGAACCTTTCAGAACTTTTACATCCGTTGCTCAGATAACAATATTGTTGGTATTTACTCTTTGCTTCTTATCAAATATATTAACATTTAGGTTGTTAAAAATGATTTCTTTTTTATGAAATCCTGAACAAAATCTGACAGTAATCTGAGGACAATAGAAAACAATTGTAAAGAAAACTTGTTAATACCGCCAAGGATGGATTTACATCGAGCACTACCTCTGACAATCCCATAGAAAATAAGCTCTCAGGTATTCCTTTTGCTTTGTAAAAAATATTTCATATTTGAGGTTGTGTTATGAAAATCCTGTTTGAAATTATCATTCTTTAATCTCTTAACGTAATAACATAGAAAGAGACAGCTGTGAAATCTTTCTCATCAAATTTTGTACATATTTTAAATGCTCACAAATAATATTTGAGGTGCTTTATTTATATGGTACCATGTAATATAGTAATTTTTTTCCTGTTATGCGTTTTATTTGTCTTCAGAAGTCAGTAAAAATACTTCTTTAGATATCTAGAAACCTTGACTGAAGCCCTAAATCCATTGGAGAAAAAGAAATACGTTGTTTTCCCTGAAAAGAACTGATGTATTTGGGCTTAGAAACTTTCAGAAAATAAGAACTGTTTTGAGTAACAGAAATTTAAATAAGTTATCTCCGAGAATGTACTCAGTGCAGCAGTTAAAGACAATTTAAGCATTCCGTGTGAAATAATAAGGCAGTGAAATCTGATTCCCTGGGCACTGCTATGTTGCGTGCTCATGGGCTGACTGTGCTTCTGTAATGCCTGTGCGAGCACAGTGAATGAGCCAAGGTAACTACTGTGCCATTAAGTTACACTCCAAAAGAGATGCATTGTGTATCTTAGTGGAGTACCTATAGAACAAAAATTAGGAGGGTGAAAAAAAAAAATAGCAATAATTGAGACTGTGCTAATACTTACACAGAAAAATCCGTTGTAACAAAATAATCAAAATGTGGTTTAGAGTACAATCAACTCACTCATGCTTCTTTTACTAAAATGAAATGTATTGTTTTACTAAAATGTAATTCAAGAATGACTCTGGAGTGGTGGTATTGCTTTCCAGAAATGAAAAAAATCTTATATGGTCTGCCAATAAGAGCTGTATCAAACCAAAGTTCACATTCAATAAAACTGAGGGAATGGGTGAATAGAGAAGAAACTTCTCTGGGTTTTAACTCCTCTGTCTGAACAGGTGTGCCATAAAACAACGTGAAGAGAGAAAGAATGATGTAATGTTCTTGTGGTAATGTACGAGGATGAAATGAGTTATGGGAATTGCCTTCAGGTAGAAGTGTTTCAGACTGGTCCATTCACTGTGCCCTCATGGTGTTAATTACAAAAGAAAAAAAAAAAAGGCTGTTTGGGCTGTGAATTTTAATAACTTTAAGGACAAAATTGCTTCATGGCTCTTTCAAGTAACTGACTAGTCTTGTCATTGAGAATGGTTATTATATGGGTTCCTGTATGACCATTTTGACTACTATCTGAGTATTCGACTTGGACAGCCTTGACAGGCTTTATTTCTAACTGATCTATTTGGAAATGACTCATTGCAGCCAGAGTGTGATACTCATGGTGTAGCAAAGATCCTTGCAAGTATAAAGCAGTGACATAATCTTTGGAAGTCACAAGATTACCTTATAAACTAAGTTGTAATTTTATTTCTTCAGCTGGCTACTAAGTAGAGGCAAAGAAGTTCCAAATTGGGTCTGAAAATTTTATATCCAGCTTTCTTTGCAGCTTGCAAAAGAAGCAGTATTGGAAAGACAGAAAAATTTAAAAAATAAAAGATTTAATGAGTCAAATACTTACCCAAAACGTCTGAGACTATGCTTTCTTGCCTTGCTTATCGCATTAGCAGCTCACCCCCACGCTGGAGGTGACACGGAGCAGCTCTCCCCTGTTGCTGCTTCTATTCGCTATACTTCTGTCTCTGTTAAATGCCGGCTGAATGTCACTGCTGCTCACTAGCCAAGCCAGGACAATAAGGGAAAACCTCTGTCCCCAAGGTGCAGTAGGAAGGGCAGACAGGTCCTCAGTGAGTTGCAAGTCTCTAAAGCACAACGTGATTGACACCTTGTCACTGGTCATGCTGTGTGTGCCTTTAGTACCGACAGTCACAGAATGTGTGGAGTTTACTTGCTGCTGATACACAAAACTGCAGTTCAGCGAGATTGACCTTGTCTGTTTTTTCACACACCTGTGTTTTACAATTTCATTCAGACAGAAATTTCCTTCCCGATTCCTCCTCCACCCTTGACCCTCATCTGGCAGGGTCTTCAAAGACTTCAAGCTGCTATGTAGATCCAGTTTCTTACATGGAGTCAGAGACTTCATCGCACACTAGGGATGGTCAGTGCTTGTTCTGTTCTTCCAAGCTGAAGTTGTTTTACTGCTCTAATTCAGCTCAACTTGTCACTGAACTAGGTTACGTTCAGGTTATCCCATCATCTTTATTTCAAGATGCTTTTTTCCGATTTCTTGTTTGGCAAATATCTGCCTGGGCTGCTTTAGGGACTACAATAATGTTTGGGAAGTGATGTTTCCCATGGATTGTTTACACTGCTTTATGTAAAGTGGGACGTATTGGAGAAGACTTGGGAGTCCAAAAGCAAATGGCTTTGAACACCGGAATACAGCACCAGTGGGAGATGGTACAAGAAGTGGTTGCTGTTGCAGAGAGTGGAATATTTTGTCTTGGTGAGCTGTTTTTCTGTAGAAATTGGTTTTCTAATTCAGTTAAGCGATATCTAAGTGGCAGTATTTTTGAAAGTTAGACAGATGCAGACGTGTTTTTTTAAATAATGCTGTTTCCAGACATTACTTCACTTATCTAAAGAATTCAGGGCTGGACAGAGACCTAGCTTCAAAGCTCTAATGAGCAGAGACTTGGCTGTTGTGAAGTTAATAATAAAATTAATATTAGTCCTTTGAAAGTAGTAGAATATGCATGAGATCGCTGGGAGAATTTGTACATTTGCGTGTAAGTTGGATATATATTCTGTCCCCAGCTCTTGTCTCGTTGCACATAGTTGATGGAAATCATTCCTTAAGTGTCAAGTGCTGAAATAAAGGATGCTCACTTTCTAAAACTCCAGAAAGAGTCTTAAAGAGTTTATTTACCGACATAGTTGGTATCGGAGGGAAGGCCCCTAGGTCCCGACTTTGGCAGAGACTTTGAATATTGGAGCAAAAATAGAACAGTGTCAGTCTGAGATGGAGCACACTGCAGCCTTCCCTCTGTGCCGCTGCAGGGAACTGGGTTGAAGGAGGGAAATGTGAACAACGTGGCTATCGTGTGCCACAGGCAGAGTTTGAGGCAGAGTTCAGTGCTGTGGCCCCCTCTGGCAAAAGTCCTTTTTGAATAAGGCCTACGGCTTCCGGGGGTTCTGAAGGTGGTAAGAACTGTTCCGTTCAGTCAGAAAATTTGAATCTTTTGGAAGATAGAAGTACGTGGGAAGTATTTCATGCATTTTAGACCTCCAAAGCTCATGGTATAAAATTCAGTATAATTAAATTCAGTTGTTTTTAAAAAATTAGCAGATCGATTTAAAAATAAAAAACAGTTTTCAGTTTGATATGATAAACAGTGTAAAGACAGTGAGAAAATAATGTGAATATTATCGACTCCGAGTTTAAATACTTCTGTTCTTGTTCTTAGCTTTTTCTCAGAGAAAAGGCAGAGAAAAGTGACATCTTTTGGACGGATAAAACAAATTCCTACAAAGTAATTGTTTAGAGTTCTGTTCAATAGATGGTTATTTGCGATACTTGATTAAAAAATACATAAGTACAATTACCTAGCCCTTCTCTGTATTCTTCTGCATAGTATCTGTTACTGCTATCACAGAGGAGCTGCTAAAACAGCAGTTCTAAGCTTATAGGGTGACAGATTTGTGACTGAACCTCTGAGATATAGTTTGATTCTTGTAGCGGTCTTTCTTCAAACCAAACAAACATCAAAGTAATTTTCCTTATTTGTCACGGTTATAATTTCATACTATTCTACTTTACCAGGAACTATGAGGAAAATGCTATTTTTTTTTTTCCTTTAGATCCTGATGTGGGAGGGCTGTGGAGGGTATTTTGTTGTTTGTTTAAATTGAAACTTTTTATACTTAGGTAATGATTTCAATGTATGGGATGTACCAAATTCTAAATATTAATTGAATTTATGTAATAGTTATAAGGGAAAATAGCTTAATTGATACTGCAAAAACCATGCTATTGTAGTAATATTGAAAGAAGTGACTGGGGGGAAAAAAGTCTTCAGTGTAATATTTTAACTCACTTCTTTGTAGAATTTACTGTGTCTATTTTTTTCTGGGCTTTAGAACTGCATTTGGTGTTTTAAATGGTTCTCTAAAGCTTCTGAAAATTACTTATAAGGGCTAAAAAAATTACTTATAAGGGCTAAACTGTGCATTTGTGAGTGATGCCTTTTCCAACGGCGTTCTTGCATTTCTAGAGCCTTCAGTGTCCAGTTGGTTTCGGTCTCAGCTGAAGGTATTGAGGTTGATCTATGGGGGTTGTTTATTGTTAGACTCTTGCAGGTCTGCTTCTCTGTAAACCATGTTAGAAACACTGGCAAAAGCAGAAACGCTTAAGTTTTACTATTTCTGTTGAAAGACGAAGGCAAAATATTTTCAGCGAAGTAGGCATGAAAATTCTAATCCATTCAAAAGGTTTATGATCTTCTGAAGTCTTTGAGACAGTCTTTCCTTGAAGGCAAGATGGAAATTATACATTTTGAGTGGAATTAATTTCAAAGTTAATTTTTAAGTTTGTCTTTACATCCTGAAAGCCTATAGCTGAATTTATTTTTTATGTTATAGGGATGCTATAATTAAACATATCATATAAATTATTCAATATAATCCTGGATTTAAGAAGCCTCCAAGTATTAAAATAAGAGGGTTTTAAGTACTTTGGATCCCATGAAGTAAGTTAGGAGCGTAGTAGCTTCTAGTTTATTACAAAATGGTCTGGTGATAAATGGTCACCCATTTCTATATGCTGAGTAAATTCTTACTATGCTATAATATTATGCATGCTAGAAAATGTTAAATATGTAACCACTAAATTGTTATGAAATCCTCTAATAGGGAAACAAGTGTGGGGCTCTAAATTAGTAGTTGCCAGGTGGTTCTTATCAGTACTGACTGGATGCCAAAATATGCAGGAGGTGTGCAATGAAAATCAAACTGAACTTTCCAATTTACATTTCAATCACAGGGGAACTTGGAGGCAGTTTTACTGAAAATTATCAGTGTGCAATATGATGGTGACGAATATTGTCAATAGCATGAAGTTTGGTATCAAAAATAAGTACTTTGACTTCTTAATTACTCTCTAAGGTCTTGTTAAAAATGGCTGATAAGAGAAAACAGACAATGACTTTGAATGTATGTGAAATGCTTCAAGAATCTTCAAAGTTTTCAGTACTCTCTCTATACTGGTCTTTCTCTTTTAAAAGCTTCCTCTTCCTCTTTGCTTTTAATTTCTTTTCTTAACAATAGACATTTTTGGTTTTAGCATTTTTAGCCTTTATATCTTCATCCGTGCCTCCTGTTTTGTTTGTCTTCAGTTGTCTGTTTTCAAAATTGAGTGTTTATGAATGTGTACATGGCTAACGCTGAGATTTTTAGACAGCATGAGCTTATTTCTTCAGAGAATTCAGGTAATACTTTAAGCTCATTATCGATCTTATCCACTTAAACTTGTTGCTCTAAACAGTTCTAATGAAATGCCTCAAAGATATCTCTTTAGGAGGCTTTTGTTTTATGAATTCCTAAATTCTGGGTCTATATTCCATTTAAATAAAATAATGGATCTGTTATCAAGCACCATGTTATTGACTTTTCTGAATCACTGCCACTTGAAAAAATAGATTATTTTTTTAATGCTATTGTGAATACCTTTTATGGTGTGAAATTTGATTTAAACTGAAATCTTACACTGTAGAACTCTTAACAAATATTATTTCTAGGTGCCACTTGCATTTTCTTTTTTCCTTTCACAAAGATAAGCCTTTGACTAAATGGATCAAAATTGTCATGTCTTATGTAAATTTCATTCCGTGAGCATAATACAACTTCTAAATAAGTGTGTTATGGAATAAATGTTTCACTAAAGCTAACATGAAAAAAATTGTACGTGATGAAACTTTATTGGAATACTGGTTACATCAGGGTTGAATTTTATTCTTCAGTTAAAACCATATCCCTTCATTTGAGCGTGAACACCTTTATCTTAAGCACTTTGCTGTACACAGTATTACATTTAAACGGAAAAGCAAGTAGTTCTTAATAAAGGAGCTGTTGGAAAGGTTTTCTCTGAAAATGCTGAATTTATGAATATTGTTGCCTAATCTAGTAAGTCTATAATGGAAAATATTTGTGATGCAATACTTAGTTTTGATAGTGTGGAACTGTTTGTGGAAGTAGGCATCCATATTGACCAAAGACTCACATTCTGTGAGAAGCTTAGGGCAGGGTGGGAAAAACATGTACACATCATACTGAGGTCTGAATAATGGTATTTGATTAAAAGTCTTTAAAGTACGTATTTGCACTTTTTGTAATGAGCATGTGTCAGGGTCCGCTCCCAGGTGCCCCCCTCCCTTCCCAGACCTGCTCAGTCAGGAGCGGGACAGGTCCTTTTGCTGTCTGAGCAGTGAATTGGAGATGAAATACCTCCCGGGGTAAATCCAAACAGTGTTTATTTTGGGCACAGCCAAAACAACAAATCAGTACTTACCTTAAGCACAGAAACCAATATTCTGGGCACAGCTGGAACAGCAAACGTAATATTCATTTTGGACACGGCCAAAACAACAAACCAATATTTTGGACGTGGCCAAAATATTGGAATCAGTACTGGTTTTGGACACAGCCAAAACTGCACAAGTTGAGCAAAATACATATCCCAAACTGTTCAGCCCCCAGTCTGATGCCCTCAAGACAGCTGGACAAACAATCAACACAACTTGCGTCTTATCTGTTGCAAGGTAGTGCCATGGATAAACAGAAGAAAGGAGCAAAGAGAGAGAGAAGAACAAAAAGAGAGAGCAATAGTCATCACTCCATGGGCCTCTGGAAAATGTGGTCTTCAGGAGCACGTGGTCCTGCGGTTCTTCTGCAGCATCTTCACAGGTGGGTTCCATGGGGTGGCGGGTGCTCAGTGCTTGCCTTCTTGGCGAGCTCCTATTTATAGAACAAGTTTGTGCCCCCTTCCCTAGCTTGCGGGGGTCCTGCTGCCAAAGTTCTCAAATTGGTGCAAGCGCAGAGGCTTCTTTGTGACGGTTCTGGAATTGGGTCTGGGGGCTCCAGGGTCAGTGGCCGTTCAACAAACCCTGCCAGAAACACCTCTGCCTGAACCCTCTGGGCTCACGTGTGCACTCAGGTGTGGGGGTGGCACCTGCTGCTGCACCTCCTCCTCCCCCTCTGCAACAGCACCAGCCCAGCAGGAGCCCCAGCACTCAAGAAGTTGTTAAAGACAGCAACACAAGTAGAGTCAGATGATGTGAACAATAATACAAGTAGAACTAGTCAATGTTTAAGACAACAATATAAATAGAGTCGGTCTCTACAATATTTGACTAAACAATCATTTAGGAACTAAAGAGAATGCTTAACCTTTATTCTAAAACCGAGCTAATTTCCTTTTCAAGGTTGGTTTTTTGTTTGTTTTTTTTAGGGGCACATCACAAGATGGTTAACTTGCCACTCAGAGTTACCTTTTAAGTGTAATTCAAGGTACAAAATGATCAATGATTACATGCACTAGAACAGTAATTTGCTTTTCTTAAAGCATTTTTCTCATCCATTAGTGTTACTGTGATTAGCTGATACACCAAGAATAAATCATAATAAAAAGTAAAAGACTTAAATTGATTAAATTAAGCAGTATATGAATTATGGAATAATTGTATGAATATTTAGTGTCTGATCAAACTGTGGCATTTGTGCATTCGTACACCCTCAGCCAGTTTGATTTAAGGGATGAACCATAATCAATAGTTGAGATTTTTCCAGAAATCTACTCTGGATCTTGACCAGTAATAACTGTTTTGAGAAGAGCAGAGGCAAAAGAAGTCAATATAACTTGTAAAGCCTTTGACAAGAAAGTGCATAGCCGGTGTTGGTGTTTTCAGAGTGCAAGTGAAAATCAAAATTTAGTGAAGTTGATAACTTAGCAAAAATATATTTGATGTTAGGATAAAATACTGAAAAAACTTATTAGGAGGCTTCTTAATTAGTATGCTTCTTAATTATTCTGCTGCTTTAGAAGTGATGCATCTTAGTGATAGTTTTCTGAGCACTGTATAGTGAGCACGGCAATACAGAGGTAGACCACACAGATCCCATTGAATTGTTCTTTGCTTAATACAAGTGCTTCAGGGACAGCTGCAGTGCAGGAGTTATATACCAGAAAATAAGAACAACAAGTGCAAATTGATTATTAAAGCTAGATTATTACTATTAGGTGGGTCTGACAAGCTTATTAAATAGAATGATTGTAAATTCTAAGATGACAGCAGTGGAAAGACTCAGCTACTGAAAGCATCACCATTTTACTAGCTCAGCTTGAAGCGTCTTGTAAGGGGAAGTCACTATTGCAGGAGTTGTCAATTCAAATACAAGTCACTGCCAAGATTCACTTGGTTTGTGACTAGGAGCTAATTACAGGTAAAGTATGTAGGAAGAATACAGAATATTTAATTAAAAAGTAATCAGCTACTGATTGCACTGACCTACAGAAAAACTGCATCTTATTTTAGCAGAGTGATCTTCGGTTGTGGCAATGAGTTACAGTATATTAATTAAGAGAAATTATTCCATGGAATAGAACCACTCTGAGGAAAGGACTAGGAAGCTTAGGAGACTTGCATTTCTTGGCAAGGTACCACTGTTCAGGATTTTATCAGTTTTCCTTCCTGAAAGACTCAAGCAATGTTAGATTAATGGCTGTCCAGTGAATGCCTTATGTTATTATCTCATCCAAGCAGAAATTCTCACAATGAAGCTTCTAGGGTGGCATGACTGCGTGGCAGCGGTTTTGAGCAGGAGATCTACGGGTGGTTTCAAGTTTATGGACAAGCCTTTACTTTGGCTTTTCAAAAAAGAGAGCAAAATTATCTTAGGTTAGTTTAGCTGTCTTCCAATTGCGTAGAAGCTAGGAAAATCAACACTGTCTATGTAACAGAATATGGGAATAAGGCAAAACACGCGACGCTTTCTCCCTAGTATCCTCACAGTCTCCAGCTACTTGCTGCTCAGGGTGGTCATGACAGATTTCTGTGTTTTCAATAACCTTGTCTGTGTGCATAAGGTTTGAGAAACTGGCCTTTTAGCACAAGGCAAATTAATCCTTCTTTTAATTATGCATTGTGTGAACTGTTTCGTGGCGGTTTGTTTTAGTGCCTTACATCGCAGAAGAGATCAAATGACTCAAGCTTGGTGAATCTGTGCTGTGTGTGATTTTACAGACATTTATTGTATGACATTGCTTTGTTAAACATAGATAGTGTAATGAAACAGAGGAAGAATCAATGACAGCTCTTTTATTTATTTTTTCCAACAAGCAAACGGTGATAGGCAAAAGTAGACACATTTGTATATATTAAGGGGGGAATCCCTTTAGGCTGCTGGTGTGCATGTGTATGGCTACCGTGAGCTGAAAAAAAACCCCCAAACAATCTACTTTGTGTCTGTTTTCCTGGAGGTGTAACAGAATTCATGAATATTCATCTTCCAGTTGTAATTTCATATATTTTTAGGCTACTGTTAGTAGTTTCTATAATTAAGCAACAAACATGTTTACGTGACAGTAACTCTGGGAATAAATTTAGAAGGATTTGAAATCGAGGATACTTCAGGAGCTTTGAGTGTAAAATATAATCTTTTTTTAAGAAAAATTAATTTAAATGGCTGTCACCATCTTTTAAGCACGATCCAGCAATTCTTTTTAATAATACTAATGTCCTAAAATATGCTTAGCAGCAGCAGTTCACTTCTTATTTCTCCTCCTCTTGTTTTTCTTGCCTTATGAGCAATATGTAATAATAGAGCAGTATTTTGCTTGACTTGAACTTGTTCGTTTTGTGCACACATCCATGCAGCAGCAAAGTAAACTTGACAGCTTAATTCTATGTTAGGAGAATGTTTGCAGGGATAATCCTATTCACTGTGCAGGATAAGGCTGCCCTGCTAGTGGGTTTGGCCTATAAAACCATTAGCTTTAAATTGTATGCTGGCATCATGATCTTCTTAGCTTGTAAACCATCTTTTTCTTAGCAGTTTATTGGTGAGAGTGGGTAATTTTTACCAGCCCACTCCTATGTTTTTTTAAGTATAGTTGACAAATACATCAAAAGCAAAAAAATCTCCACTTCATACAGATTGCTTGATAGAAGATACATGATACTACATTTTAAAGCTGTGAGTGGTTTGCATTAAACTATATTTAATGACAAAAAATAACTTGTTTTGGAGGCCTAAAAGATAATGTTTCATAGATGTCCATGAGTGAAGGCAGAGAGAAATAAGTAGGGTGAACATACTTTAAGATTTCTCTTCTACCTCTTTCTACTTAACTACCTTAGAGTCGGCCAGTAGAACTCTAATATTCTTAAAAAATTTTCTGCTGTAGTTTAGGTTTTGGGTTGGCTTTTCTTTGTGTTCTCCTGGGGGTTCTGATTGCAGATGGATCTAGTAAGTAGCTTGATTTTTTTTTTTTTTTCTATACAAACCTTAATATAAAGCAATTCAGTCCAAACAATAAACACGGGTCTGTAATTTATAGATGCAGGTACAGGAAAAGAACAGCACTATTCTTTCAAGTATATTGATACTGTATGTTCAAATAGATCTGTTTCTTTATTTATAGATCTTTATATGGAAGAGCAAGTAGTAATAGACTGTCTCCTTTCTGTAATCAAAAGCTGAAACTATTACTTCATAAATACCAACAGTGCAACTGAAGTTTTATGGTAACGTATAGCTTGTTAATATCTTGTATGGCTGCATTTAATCTTATCCAGAGGGATTGTTCTAGTTTCCTGGATGTGGAAATAACAATAAGAAAGGTTGACAGACTTTTCCAGAGTGAAGCAGTAGATGAGGGATGATCCTTGGGCCCATTTTCACTGAGCAGAGTAGGTGCTTGCTAAAGAGCAGGTGCTACTTCACTTGGTCTCCCAATGATGCAGGTGAACATACTGCACCATGCCCTGTCCCTGTCTGCACACATGTGCAATCTCTGACAGTAGAGTGAAGATACTAACACAAATTAAGCCTTTTCTTGCCACTGCTTATGACATACAACATGGAATGTCTTATTGTATTGATTAACTATCTATTTTGGACAGCTATGGTCCTTGTATATAGAGCCACCGTAGTTCCTGGTTTTCCTAGTGTAGCTGCAAATTATAATATTGACTTTGATCCAATTCAAGCCTCTCGGTCAGTCTGAATTCCATTTAGATGTTCCACAGAAAGTGTAAATTAAACCTTTGGCTTCTACCCTTCAGAGGCAGTCCAAAGTCTAGGCTTCGAGTGCTCTGAATTTCATAACCTCAATAGAAGACTAAACTCCTTAGAACACACATACACACTTCACACTAAAAATTGAAACTCGCGTGTCTACTGCATTTCCAAGTGCTTTCTGCGTGCGAAGACTGAAGCTTTTTCACACAGACCTATACTCAAGAGGTAGTAGTGTTAACTGGAACTGAAGGTCTTTTGTGGCTTCATGATTTTGCAAGGTTTTGCTCTCAGGCAAGCTTGAAGAATTGGTAATAAACCAAAGAATTAATAAGAAATAATCAGTATTTCTTTAATAATCAGTAGAAAACTACTGAACTGTGATGAGAGTTAAGTTTTGCCTTTGGATTAACAATTGCTAGGAATGTCTAGGAAGCTTTGGGAAGTGGACTGCGTGATAAGAATATTTTCAGACAACCAGTTCAAAATAACTCTATTTTTGTTGTTGTTCCTGTTCGCAGAACAAGTACTGGTTTGGAAATGAGAAACTTTCTGTGTTCCAGCCCAGTAGTACATGAGAGAAGAAACAGTTATTTCACTAGTAATGCACTAAATATTAGATAAAGGAAACAGAAATGAGAAATGAGGAGGAGGGAATTAAAAACCTAAATGAAAAAAATGCCTGAAGAGAAGGATTATGCTTTTTAATGTCTTTGGCAACTGGCTGGTGTTATGGAGTACACTAAGGCTTGCTGAATTCCTTTTGCATCTGTGCAGTATCTTTTTATTGCAGTAGAATTAGGATAATTCCTTGGTTTGTGTACAGCAAATATAACCATTTTCACACGTGTTTTTATTAAATTTATCAAAGTATCCTTCAATATCATGAGTGGGGACTACTTTGTGTTAGTACAGATTTCTGTGCGATTATCAGCATTATTGGATCGTTGTCAAAGGGTTAATGACAAAATTGGTTTTGTTCTTTTCCAGAAGAAGGATAGTCTTACCTCTTTATGATGCGCATACTGAATTTGTGATGCTTTGGTAGCGTCATCCAAACCTAAAATAACTTGATTTGCAATGTGGCCTGTTTCAGAACAAAGATTAGTGGATTTTTTTTGTGATTGATTGCAGCTTACGCTGCATAGAAATGCTTATTATGGAAGATGACACACTGTAGGCATGGTATACAAACTTTCAGCGAAACAATTTTTTCAAAATGTTTCAGAAGGTTAACTTGCTCCCACTCAGTGCAAATTTGGTTTTAGATGGTCACATAAAATTAATTATGTTCTGCAAGCATTGCCAAATAGTACTGTAAGAATATAAAATCAAAACATTTAAAGTTGTGTGCCATCACTGTCATTATAGTATGAGAGAATAGCTGTAATAATACTCATCTAATGGGGTGATGTCCCTTCTACTTTGTCTTGTGAAAAGTGTAAGAAAACGCTTGTGCAAAGGAGGACCAATTTGAGATACGCTTAAATTAAGGAAGCGATTATTTGAAACATGAAAATAAGACAGGCTTTGTTAATATGAAGTAAGAAATAGCTGAAAGGGAGTATAATCTTTCATTATAGGATCCAGACTTTGTCTGGGCCTCGTGAACCTGAAGATCCTAAGGAGCCATCTTCCTGTATTCAAGATCCACAAAGCAACGAGGTAGTATAAGAGGAAAAAATGTTAATTTTTATGCATCTTTTCCCTCCTCCAGAATTCCCATAACTGGTGAATGTAAGAAATTCTTTTCCCTTGAATAATTTACTGAAGAGTTGCATAATCCTTTAAAATATGTTTCCAGCCCTCATTGTTTCAAAGTCAAAACCAAATGTCAATTAAGTGCTAACTGAGTGCAAATCAATACTGTGATGAGTGATTTGCTGATAGGTACTCTGTGTGATATGCTAGGCCTAATAGAGTCAGTAGAAGACCCAGATAATCTAGTTAAGCGTGTCTGAAGCCAGTGCACAGCCCTTAATGTTTCTTCTCCTAAATTATTTGTTTGACAGAATGGCAGTGCCTAAGGAGCCACCAGTGTCTGGCATAAAGAACACACTTTCTTGAATGAAAGTTGACATGTAGAGCCAGCTGTAGCAAAAAGAAGCAGGAACAGGGTAGGTTTTCAGAATCCAGGGTTACTGATAAATATATTTGAAAATCTTGTAAGATCTTGAAATCTTGAACTTGAATTTGACTCTAGATGATGCACAAACTCGCAGCCTAAAATAAAGATGGAACTGTACAGTGCATGCTGGATAATATGGATATACTAATTCCATACCCACCTGCTTTTTTCTATAAATACGATGTTTTGCCAGTTATCAGAAATGATCACAAATACCTTCTGACAGGCTGACCTCAGTTTAATGACTTCAGAGGTAAAAATCTTTTGCTTCTGAGGTTGCACACTCGGCAGACCAGTTTTGTAATCCCATCTCTGACAAATCAGTCACACTTCCACGGATTTTAGAGTACCTGTGTCCAATTTGTTTTAAATGGGAAGAAGTTCTGTAAAAATCTCAATGGTATAGAGGTAAACTGTTGAAGTATTTAGAAGAAAATTTAGTTTTCTCTAGACAACTGATTTTCCTTGTTCAGGAGTAGTAGCCCCAAAGTGAGATGACATATTCTGCTGATGATCTCCTCTAGGTGTATAACCTCTACCTATTTTTTTGCCTCCTTTTGAAAACATAATAATCTATGTCCACAGCTGTGATATTTCTGATTGCAGTCACCGAGGATGAATTAGGTTTGTGTTGATAGCTGGCTTGCTTTCTGCTTTGGCTGGGTCCTCTGCTGTTTACCCAGCATCAGGTCTGGCATTCATTGGAGCTTTGTGAGCTGATTCAGCACGCTAACCTGGGATTGCTAGGAAAGACAAAAATAAGGTGTACCGTGCTCTGGCAGAAGGTGACCTGAGACATTGAAGAAATGTCATGCTGCTCTCAGGGGAGAAAGCAAAACCACGCAGCTGGGAGTGAAGAAGAGAGCAGGAGTGAGGTGGACTGTGGCAGTGATTTGTTGATTACTTCAATAAACTTGAAGGACTTTACCGTAGAGATGAGACTTTGTTTCATGGGGACTGCCAAACATCAATCTGTCAGCACACTACTGCAGCTCTTTTCTTATTGGTAGGCGTTACTCACCTTGCCCTACAGAGCAAACGAAGAGAGAGAAAATCGGAGAAGTGTTAAGTGCTTAAAGTTGTATTCAGTTTTGACTTCCAGTGTTCTTGGGCTTATGCAGTAATTTGACAACTGAATTAAGCAGTAACAACCAAAGAATTGAACAGTTTGGGGGTCAGAGTGGTGCCTCCGTGGTTCAAAAGTGTGTAAGAGATGTCTTGGTATGAAACAAAGGGAAAGAGAATATCTCTGTTATCCCTGTGTATAAATCGTACTGCTGGATGAAAGAAGGTTATTATATATGTTTTAGCTTTGGTTAACCCATACGCCATATGAGTGAAAACAGTTACTGAAATCTCTCTGAATGCTAATTGCAGGTACCTAGCATTTTCTTTGGTCTCAGTCAAGGTACGGAGGCATTTCAGGCAGTAAGTATACAAAATGAAAGTGAAATGTATTTACTCATCAGAAGGCCATGATGGAGTGGTCTCACAGAGGGTGGACTTCCCTGTTACAGTAATCTGTTTGGGACACTAAAACTCATCTCCAGATGCTGGCTAGATTTTTACTGCTTAAGGGTGTCTTATTGGCTGGAAAAAAAAAAAAAAATCCACACTGAAAAAATGAGATTTCAATATGAATACATGTTGATTTTTATGATCTAACTCCTGAAAAGGGAGGTTGAGACCTTTGGTGTGTCAGCTCTTGCTCCTTTATGAAAAATTTTAACTTCTCTTATCGTAGTACATTAAAATGGCACAACTTGCTACTAGCAACCAGGAATCAGGAGTTGGTTGTGGCAATTACAGTTTGAAGCTGTGGTTTGTAGGGTTTTTGTTTGGTTTTTTTTTTAAATAAAATTATTAAGTAGTATGATTGCATCATGACATTTTTTCTGTCAGAATGAATTAGAGTGTAAGAGTGGGTCAGCAGTCAGACTTGCTTGTTAGGTGATTTTCAGTGGGTTAGGGACTAAGGTGCAGACGCTACTTATTGTAGCTTCCCATCCAGCCAAGGTCTGCCCAGCACAGAAAAAAATACTAATTTTTAGTTCTACCACTTTATTTCCCCACACAGCGACGAGGAAGCCACCTTGTACTGCAGTATTCCATTTAGGATTTAAATGAAACAATGTCAGGGAAGTATAAGATGGCATCACTTTGGGAAGATTCAGTTTGACTTAGCAGCCAAAACCTCCCCTGTTCAGTTCAGTGTGGGAGTTAGTTATTAACCCAGTGTTGGTGAGGTCACAGCAGTTTTTCCTTGATCTTAACTGTGACATCTGGTATCTCAGCTGCCTTTGGCTGGCAACTCTCTAGTGGCTGGGAGCTTTACTCTTCCCTAAGGAATGACTAAAAGTATTTTAGTTTTAACAGTTTCTCCTCAAGGTTGTTTGGTGATGGGTTTTTTGTTTCTATACTTCTGTTGCTGATATTTGGTTTTAAAAAAAACAAAACCCCCCAAAACCCTAAACAAAACCAAACAAACCAAAACAAAACAAACAAAAACAAACAAACAAAAACCAACCAAACAAACGCCAACCAACACCACCAAACCTAAGCCCAACAAACAATGTAAACCAATATTTTTTCTGCCCTCTACATAAACCCCTAACCCATGCTTGGTATAAACAGTACTTTTATTTTATGGGGGTGGTGTTTTCAACTTTACCAAAAATGCAGCTTTTTAATTACTGCTGTGGGCATGTGAATATATGTAAATTAAATTCTCGTAAACACAGGCTTATTGAAGATACAGTCTGTGATATGTTTCGGGTTTTTTAGGGCAAAACTATCATTAAAGTGTATTACTATATGTATATTTTGCTTGTTACTGCATTTCTGTTGAGTCTTTTGCTTGTGATACACCAGTTTTTCTCCAAATATCAAAAGTATTTAATGACAATATTTTTGAAGACTCTTTTCTCCACCACATGATTATTTCTGTTGACTTGATTTATAGCATGTTCCTACACCTAGTTGTATCAGTACAACTATAAGGGCAGGTGTGAGTGGCCAGGACAGGAAAGTATTTGGCCTCACTGCTCAGCAACAACAAAACAATCTTAGTATTATACAGTTCTGAAGTGTGATGTCAAAAAGCAAAATCAAAAAGAGAGAGAAAGAAATTAGTTATACAACAAATCTGAATTAAAATCTGAATGTGAAAGAAGACAGTGATACTGCAAGGTTGGAAATGAGGTCACTTCAAAACATTCCAGAGGGGCTGTGAAATACTGTTCTGAACTAAGCTCCTTAACAGCTCCTGGATGAGAACTTGTGTAAAGTGTCAAGTGAGATTAAAGATTTTCTTACAGTACACTGAAATCTGCAGATTTGTTTGTTAATGCCTATAATCAGACAGATTTGAGAAACCAAAAAAGAGAGGACTGAGATGGCTTAACAGCCACAGTGGAAGAAAGAGAATGCGAAGAAAGCAAGAATCTGCTTGTCTTGTTTTGTTCAAGTCCTATGCAATGTGATTTGAAATGGCATATCTAATCAATATGCAAGAAAGAGTTTTGGTTTGTGTTTTCTTTTTAAAGTGAGTGTCTTAACAATTCAGCTGTAGGTAACGTTTTTAAGAGGGTAGGAAAGGAAGGCTGGAAGGGAGAGAATCATATTTCTGATCTTTTTTTTGACACCTACAATAACTGCTTTTTAATGATTAACACTAGTCATCGGATCTTTCCCTTTCTGAAAAAGTATCATAAAGATCTCCTGCTGTTCCCAGCAGTGCCCCGCTAATTCAGCTCACTAGCAAAATTAGCAGCAGGAAGCAAGCCTTTGAAATTTTCATCATTTATGAATAGCATTGTTCATTTGGTAAAGGATATGGGCTCCTGCTGTAATTGTTCCTGTGTTAAGAAGGCTGCAAGTTATTTTCTCTCCATCAGTCTTAAAAAAAAAAATCAATAGAAATAAATACACATACAATTAAATAGTGGATTAAACAGCCAACTGAGTGACTAAGAATTTCTTTCACTTTTGAACTCTTCTTATTTTTTTTTTCTCTCTGAGGGAGGACTATTGTGTTGCCGTTCCTTCACAAACACTCGATAATGCTAAAGTGCTTTGAAGTTGCCATTGGAGAAAATAGAACAACAGATGGAGCATGAATAAACCCACACTGCTGTCTTTTAAATCTGAACAAAAGCAATTTTTCTTGGCAAAAATAGTTGATATTTAATTCCATTTACTTATAGAATTTGATCCCAGCTGAGAACACAAAAATTGAGGCAGAGCTGTATATACGACAGCCCAGTGCATCTATATCCTGGCTTTTTATTAGGAAGATAAAAAACCAAACTTTGTCTAGTATGCATTATAATAGCTGTGATAGATCTTGTTCAATACTGATCTGGAGGCCACTGAACCCAAAGGAATCCGTGAATTAGAGTCTCAGTAAGATACTATTACTTTGTGGTTTCCATGGTGCAAAGAAAAACTCTGGACCTCTCATCTAGTATGACTTTTCTCATGTGTAACTGTTATTAGTGTTTATGACTGAAGTTGCCATTCTGGTAGTAAAAGTAGTGTTTGAACCTCAGGTGTATTCTCACCATAAATAAAACATCTGTGCACTTTTACTACCACTTACTGAGAATCTTCTTTCAGTGCTCAGCTAAAGATGAGATTTTGATGCCTTGTCTTTAAGCTATGTTTTTCCCAACAGCAACTTTTGTAACAGTCTTTATCTGAAAGGTTAAAACAAGCATTTTGTTGGTTTTGTTGATTATCTTGTGGTTAAGACTTGAAAATACTCATGTCTGATTCTTCCTAAGATGGATATTGCAGGATATTTGGGGGGGGTATGACGAGGAATATTGTGGAGCAAGCTTGTTATAAATTTTCTATTGTAGAAAATATAGGATTTCCTACTGAAGTGGGAGTTTTGTTCTCCATTGTCATGCAATAGCTGGTCCTTACTAACACAGAAATTATGCACCTCATAGAATTCTATGATGCTGTAGGTTCACTGTGGATTTGCTTCTGATTGAGACCTTCATGGATCTGCACAGTCTGACCAGTACTGCTCTTAAGTGGAAAGATACAGGCCTACAGGTTCAGGCAGTATTCCTTTCTCTCAAACTTGTGTAACGCTCAGGAGTTGAAGGGTGTTCTTTCCTAATAACCCTTTCAGTCAGAGAGGACATGCTTGACCTGACTTCTTCAAACTTGGTTAGTGGCAAGATGGGGGAAACCCAACAAATAATGTAAAATACGAACAGCCTGTGCAAGCTAAATGAATTTGCATAGAGACACTGATATTTCATAAAAGAAATACAACAGAGCAACAAGAATAAAAGCAGCCTTGGCTTGCACAGGGCTTCTAGTAGCTAATCGCATGAGGATATGAAAAAGGTTGCCAGCCTCTAACAACTCTCAATGGCTGGCTGTCCTTTGCAACATACTTAATTCAAGTGACATCGTGCCAGCACTTATCCCACTTCTGCACTGCTGTCACCTGTTACGAACAAAGGAGAAGAAAACCTGTTACAGAACAAGCTTTTTTAGAGAACCATAGCATATGGAGGGTTTTGCTGGAGGAAACGTAGGCACACTTGAAATGACTTTATTGCTAACGAATGCAGTTCAGACTAACTAAAAGTGGAGGATGCATCTGGAAGCATGGTGTGTATATTAGCTATGCTGCTACAAACCTGACATCTAAGTCTTTTATAAGTAGTTACAGACTAGCTTAAGCAGAGCACCAGCCTCCTGGAATGCGAGATGACATGTTTAAACTTAAATAGCGTTACTTTCTGCCTTAAGTTAAGCCTTGAGGAGCAGTTACAGAAGCACTTCCAGCTTTGGACATAGACTGTATTATATTAAGTTATTTTTAGTTGTTAAATGTATTATTTTTTTTCTGTTTGAGCCATGGGTGCTCAAAGCACCTTCTCATTTTCCATATGCTTCTAGAGAGATTCAGTGATATTTGAGTCTTTTCTGACTTGCTTTCTGAATCCAAAACAAACAACCAAACTCAACCCAAACAAACGAAAACCCCCAAATAAAAATCTCAAACTACTGCCTGACAGACCAAAACTCCAGCTGGTCTGTCAGTTCAGGAACTGTCTTCAGTCACTGAATATATTTCTGTTCTAGATAGTCCCTATGGGTCTGAGCAAAATGCAAGGGGCCATTCATGCTAGGACAATGATATTGGCACAACTGTAGTGAAAAGAACCTTTAAGGAGTTGGTGTGCCCCAAGGTATTTCAGGTTTTTACATATACTAAGAGTGCATGATAAGAGGCAAAAATAATACTGCTGAACAAAGCCCTCAAAAGAGAAGGATACTTTTAAATATACTGCCATGCAAAGAAATAGGTGAAGAAAGCACAGGTGTCACAGGTGGAGCTGGACTAGACGACGCTCATAGGTCCCTTCCAACTGAAGTGTTCTATTCTGTTTCACTAGCTTAACAGAAATTCAGTGCATGTTTGTTCCATGCACCTTTTGATAAGTCTTCAGAATTCAATTAGGTACACCATAGTCCTGCTGTGCCAAGATAAGACTATCAGAAATTTTGAGAACATGAAAATGTTATCTATGCAGCCTGCCTCTTTTTGTTGTTGTTGTTGTTGTTGCCGATCTCAATCCATTTTTCAGCTTTCATACTATTACTTCAGTCATTCTCTCAAAAACATATTTAGATGGATCTTATGCTTATTTTCATGCTTTGCAGCCAGTCTTCCTGTATAATTTATTGTTTCTGCAATAAACATTCATTTTTTTGGCCAAATATGTGACTTATTCTAAGCTTTCTTGAAGCTATTATTCCCAGGTTAATGTTAAAGACTTTCTTTATCATTTAATTGGCAATCTAACTTAATTTCACATTTGTCATTGTCTCTTAAGTATGTGAAATATCTTGGTTACATCAAAATTAGCCCCTTCAGAGAAAATCGTTTTTTATCCTGATGCTAAGACTTAAATTATAATAGGATCTTATCAGATATTTTAATTATTAACCTAGATTTTGCTGGTTTCCCACTGAAGTGAATCTAAACAAGTGTCTGTACTGAAATAACAAGGTGAAACTAATCTAAACAAGCATGTTTGCGTGCCTGGACTTGTCATTCCTTTTTTTATTGTTGTTTTGGGGAGTTATTTTTTTTATTGCTATGTTTTAGTAGTGAGTGTTAGAAAGCGCTTACAAGCGACCTTAATGTTAAACATCAAGTCATCATCTTCCATTAAAGAAACAAATCTTCTTTGACTTTTTCTTTCCTTTCCCACACCAAAATCAGTATTCTTCTCTATCTTTCTTTGTCAAATCTTGTATTTTAAATGAGAATATTCCCTGAGTGAGAAGCTTCCACAGCAAGTCAGAGAGTATGACTCGAAGGAGTTAAATAAGGGATGGGCTTTAACAGTAGCTTAAGCTGTCTTTCTGTTATAGGGGTGTTTATGATGAGCTCATCATTATTGCAAAGCATAGTGAATGTTGTTTAACGATGTCTGGCTTTTATAAAGACAGTCTTTATGATGACCGCAAATTGTGGTGAAGAAAACTTTGTCCCGTTGTAGGTTCTTTTGAGAATCTATCATAAACGAAGTGCCTTTAAGAAAGAAAAAAGAAGGCATAATGATTTAGGTCATCAGTGTTATGTGCACCTTTTTAAAGATTTTGGGAAAGTAAAAGTCAAACACATTTGTGTTTGGGAACTTAAATATTATCGAAAGCCAATGGAACTTTTAATGCCCTGCATGTGAAGAAACTTCAGAATCCAAAGTGATAAAAATTACTTGGAGATTTTGTTCAAGTTGTTGGCTCAGACTATAATATTTTCCAAAATGAGGGTTATAATTCACTTTTTGTGGAGCAAGTGGAAAGCCTGGATAGTTTGTTTGTGGTACTGCCTGCCCTATACAGGAATATGTCACATTCATTCTAGTTGCTCTGAAAACCAGAAAATAATAGTTGTATTTTTTCTCTAAAGAAAGAAATAATGTCTTAAAATATTAATTTTTAATGAGATTTTTTTCAAAGGTAATCAATAAATGAGATCTTGGAATTCTGTATTTCATTTTAATTTCTGAATATTGGAGGGTGATTTTGCATCAAAGTAAATTACAGAGTATCTTGTGGACATGGCTGTATTGGCAAATGAAGTACCAGAAAAATACTTCTATAGAGCTGAAAGGAAGGACTGAAAGGAAAGGTTCCTGTTACTTTCTCACACTATTGATTCCAAAATGATTGTACCTTGCCTGTTTCAGACTGTAACTTAACTAATGATCTTATGACTGTATGCATGTTACATCAATGAAATAGATTTTCTTCCGTCTTTGATAGTAGATGTTCCTTTGGGAAATATCTTTCTTTTTCCTTGAGTTGAAGTTATCCAATATTCTGTAAGCTGAATATAGAACAATAGTGATTCTTTTACATTGCCAAAAGGCCTTGAAATGGCAAAAATTATTTCAGAATTAGGAAGCCACACCTGGATAAATTCTGGAGATCAGACAGGCAAATGTGAACAACTTGCACTTAAATTATTAGTTATGCTCAGATTAACTTGAATCATTACTTTGAGGTTATAAGTTTCATAAAAAACTTCAGAAAGATTAACAGTAATTTGGAATATGTTCTACAGGCCCCGCAGAGGGATCTGGACAGGCTGGATCGATGGGCTGAGACCAATGGGATGAGGTTCAACAAGGCCAAGTGCTGAGTCCCGCACTTGGGACACAACAACCCCGTGCAGCGTTACAGGCTTGGGGAAGAGTGGCTGGAGAGCTGCCTGGCACAGAAGGACCTGGGGGTGTTGGTTGGCAGCGGCTGAACATGAGCCAGCAGTGGCCCAGGTGGCCAAGAGGGCCAATGGCATCTTGGCCTGTGTCAGACCCAGCGTGGCCAGCAGGAACAAGGAGGTGATTGTGCCCCTGTGCTCAGCACTGGTGAGGCCACACCTCGAGTGCTGGGTTCAGTTTTGGGCCCCTCACTCCAAGAAGGACATTGAGGAGCTGGAGTGCGTCCAGAGAAGGTCAATGAGGCTGATGAGGGGCTGGAGAACAAGTCCTACAAGGAGAGACTGAGGGAACTGGGGTTGTTTAGCTTAGGGAAGAGGAGGCTGAGGGGAGACCTCATCCCTGTCTGCAACTGCCTGACAGGAGGCTGTGATGGGGTGGGTGCTGGGCTCTTCTCACAAGTGACAGCGATGGGACGAGAGGAAATGGCCACAAGTTGTGCCAGGGGAGGTTTAGACTGGACATTGGGAAGAATTTTTTCTCTGAAAGGGGGGTCAGGTGCTGGCACAGCTGCCCAGGGAGGTGGGGAAGTCGCCATTCCTGGAGGTGTTTAAAAGACAGGAAGATGAGATTCTTAGGGACATGGTTTAGTGGGGAGACAGGCACGGTTGGACTTGATGATCTCTTCCAAGCTTATGATTCTATATTTATTTGTAAACTTTATATTACAATTCAGTTGTTAGAAGACCAGAGAATTTTTTAGCATATTTAAAAGACTTATTAAAGCATGATAAATACAGTTTTCCATTTACATGCTGCATTACACACATGAGCATAAATTCAGACAAACAAAATATCGTTTCAAGGTGTTCATAGCAATAATGTTCTTGATGTTGAGTATACTTAGAAAAGAAAGCTTTTGGAGTTGCGAAATGCTTGGGTTTCACTTTTCTTAATAGTCCTTGTAAGCCATTTATTTATTTTTGTGCTCATAACTCCATGAATTATTCTTTAAATTATTGTTATTAAATTTTAAGATCTTTTTTATTTTAAGCCATTGCTCTATGCAACTTAAACAGTCAATTATTGAAAACATACTTATCTGAGTACATACAGGTGAGCAACTAGCAGGCATTCTGGTTGCTAAAGGACAATGATCTCTGATTATTTTTTTTTTTTTCAGGTCAAATTGGAGAAAAGAAAAAGAAAGAAGGAGAAAGAATGTGAGAAAAAAGAGTAACACAAATGTAGAAGATGCAGGGGAAAGGAAGATTTTTTCCTTAAAGTAAATAAATAAATTAATTAAAAAAACAAACCAAACAAGAAAACACCAAACCAAAACATCACCACTCCCCACCATAAAAATCCTCTGCCTTTCCTTCTCTTTCCTTCTCTTTCCATTGTTACTTGTGCCTTAAGATTCAGTTTAGATGCCTTAAGTTCTTGAGAATATTTTCCTGGTTGTAGCAACTTCCAGTGATGAGTCACAGCCTTCTTTCGTGAGACAGGAATAAAACAAATCCTCTCACTCTATTGGTTTAGAGGCAGAAATTACTTATTCGAACTGTGGATTTTAGTAGACACGATCTTTTTGTGAATGAAAGGTCATCATGCTAAGAAAAGCACAGAGATTTGTTAGAGAGGTTGTATACAAGATAAGTGTGTTTGATAAACACGGGACACTCTTCTGTTTCAACTGTATTCCTATTGCCTTTCTTTAGGATTAAGCCACCTGCGGGATAAACAATTCTACTTGGGTTTGTAATGGAATCGTGCAGTATAATATGCCTCTTTTCAATACGGAAGCATAATTATCTATTGATTTAGCTATTTTAGTTGCCTTTTGTGTGTTAGCTTAACTTTCTATCTTACATCATGTTGTGAATGCAAAGTTCAGGCTTTCAGTTTCAAGCTTTTCTCCCAACGAATGACCGAAGAGGGTCGTAGTTTCCCAGATGCCAATCCAGAGAAGATTTTACAAAGAGAAAATGAAGTTCCAGATGAGACCACGGAGTATATTTTTTTTTGCTGTAAGTTATTGCAGGACTCTCAAATTTGATAGCATTTCAGATTACCCTTGAGTTTACTTATAAACAGATTTTGATACTAAACAGAGCACAGCTGTAGAAAATAATTTATGGAGGGATTTAAGTTTGTCTTCCTCCTACATTTTGTCTTAATTAAAAATAATTTTACTATCATTAAACCCCTCCCAAGTAAATCTTATGTAACATTGTTGTAACCTACTTAATATCTCAAATCAAGACTAATATTACATTAATTAATTTTATATTTTGTAATGAGCCTATCTAGAAAGAACCATATCCTGAATATATTTAAATCTTAAATCAGAGAATTCTTTGGTCTGTCTTTTGATGTATGCTATTCTAAAGCATATATATATAGTACACTGGAATGAATGGCTTTGAAGCAGTACTTTACATTCATAAAGTGAGATATTATAGATCCTCTGAAGCTGAGCATTGCAGAAGTTGGTTGTTCATTTTAATTTGCCCTTCAGAAGGCGTAAACTTCCAATATTTCACAGCTGTGAAATGTTTATTCATAATTAAGAAAATTTCAGTGAAATTGTGGTGTCAGTGAGCAGTGTTTGTCCCCTCCTTTGTTCTACCGTACACCTGCAGCAGCACCCATCAGCACTGCCAGAGCTACTCAGTGTGGCCCAGGGGGGTGGCGGGTCCTGAGCATTCTCTCACAGTGAATGGGGACAACCTTCAGTGCCTTGGCTTCCTTGAACTTGCAGGAGATAAGACTAAGACGATTGCTTTCCAAACACTTCTTCAAAACAGGACTAAAAGTCCTGCAGAGCTCTGCTGCTGCTACTTACTGGGTGTGAAATGTGGGACTGGTGCTCGGCCACTTTCAGAGGAACATGGAATAGATGGAAATTCATGAAAAAAAGTCAGACTTTTTCATGGTTTACCTATGGTAAAGTGGGGCCGTTTCTGAAGCTGCTCTGACTTGCTTCTCAGTTAGACTAGTACAATGCTGCAATTCTGTCCACAGATGATGAGTAAATTTGAAGCAAAGGCTGTGAATAAGTGAAACAGTTTTGTGTATTCATGCTAAAAGGGTTTGTATCTTATGCCCCTTGGTGGGATCGTGGGGGAGATTAATTTATGATTGTCTGCATGGTAATAGAGAGTGGTGACAATTTCTCCAATCAAACCCCAGCTTCTACTTCAAACTCAAAAAAATTGCAAATAATAATGAGAACTTGGCAAAAGCTGTTTTTACGGATAGCAATATCTTAGCGAAGAGGCATATCTTTGCAGGCGATATGACCTGTGTGTGCTGAGAGTTCAGGTAGATTTGAAGATAAGGAGAAGAAAAAGAGAAAAGAAGACCAGATCAGAAAGGGGAATAGAACAAAGATGTCATCGCTACCCTCAGATCGAGCAGCGAGCTGGGCTGCTGCATGCAGCCGTGGTCCAAAGAGCCGTGTTTGCACGTGTGATGTTTGGCACGGTTTATATAGAGATAAAGGTCCACCTCTCATTAGCACGCTACAGGCGTACAGAGACGGAGTCTTGGCAGGCTTGTACAGTGTGTTCTCTGAAATGTTTTGGAAATGGAGCAGGTTGCAGTATTCTTGTCTAGAAGCTTCTGGAAATGGGCAACATTGCATCTGCGGCGGCAATGGCGTAGGCTGCCTAAACCCTCAAGTATGCAGCAGCTCCTTGTATATAAAGATAAGTATTTAAAGAATTTTAAAATATTTGAGACAATTAAAGAATTTGGCTCTTGCAGTTTAGGACTTGCTTCATTGTAGAAATTGAAGTTTGTTTTTTGTTGACATGTGTCTGAACTGTATGAAAAATTATAGAAATGGACAACAGATAAACATTTCAAATTTCTGTAACTTAATGCAAATTATTTTTACACCTGTAGAAGAGCAGTTTGATTCTAGACTTGGATTTCTGTTTTGAATTTTTTAATTCAGGTGTTGACTAGCAAAACGAATATTTTGTGTTTTATTTAAAAAATCTGAAACATCACAAACAAAAACTGTGAACATGCTAATAATTTGAGATCTATGTTTTATATGTGCATATAATTGCATAATTATCAATCATTTATCTTTAAACTATGAAGGGGCTTTAATTGTGAATGTTAAGGAAAAACAAACTGAAAACCTGAATATGTATATTCGACTGAACAACTTGTATTTGCACATCAATCATTTCCAAAAAGAAGAAACTAATATTTTTCCCAGTAATAGGAACTATTGTTTTTGTCATTTTTTTTCTTGCAATATGAGTTCTTGAAGGAGTTGGCACTTTTGCTGCAACATAAATTGTATGAGTATGATCAATTGTGTTTGAAATTGTACCTTCTTTTTTCATTGCTTGAGTTGTATTTGAAAAATATTTACAGTGGTATCACCATTAAGAACTGTTACGTTGTCATATTGCTGGAAAGTGTGCTCAGGCACCGGGAAAATCTCGTATACTTTGGATCCATTGTTCTTTATTTGCTTTTCACGTAAGAGCGAGCACTTGCTGTCTGCTGACTCTGTACAGCTCTTTGAGTCAGTTAAAAATTACTTTTTATTTCTATATTATCTAAATATTGATCGTATGATTTTAATTTTATTGATAGTTTTGTGGCTAGCAGTTGGAATTACAGATATGTGGTAATATAGAAGTTAAAGCAAAAAAGCACAAATTTGGAGATAGCAATACGTTTGGTAACTTTTAAAGATATCTGAGCTGTCTGAATTCGGTAACTTCTGTAACTATAAAAATTGGTCAAAAAAGGCAAAAACTGAGCATAAATGAAGACTGGAACGTAAGAAACCAAGAAATGTTTGAGTAGAAAAATGGAAATCTCAGTTTTAAAATTTCTCTAGAAGTTTTTACTACTTGAATCATTTTTTTCTACATCTTTGTTATTTTCTTTTCCCAGCCTCTCTTTCTGTTCTACTGTAAGACTGCTGTTCCAATACCCTGGCATTTGAACAGACATATAAGACTTAATCAGAGTACTATATAGTTCTAAGGCAATGAATTGAGTAACTCGAGAGTGGAACTCTAAGGCCGTTATTTTTCAAGGTCAGATGGTGTACAAGTATGGATTTTAAAACAGATTTAAAAGATAGACTTTAGCCGCTGCTTGTGCAAAAGTGCTATGGCTATTTTATGTAATGCTAACTTTTAAAACCTGACATAATAAATTGAGGTCAAAAGCTGAGGCTTCTGTTTCAGCTGAATTGACAGATTTTCAATGATATCTTTTTTGAGAGTTATTTCCTCTATACTTATTAACACTTTCCCAAGAGATTTGGAAGCCTTAGTTTTCTGTTTTATTAGAAAATAAGTCTTTAACTTCCTGCAGAACTTAAAGTAAAATCAAAAGCTTTAGCTTCCTTCAGAAGGTTACTTACTAATAACCAATGATGTCAAATTTACCTTGAAAACAAATGAAATTACTATCAGTAACCTCAAAGTTCCGTGGGAATAAACCTGTTATTTTCAGTTCTTCTTAATTAAAATGTAGGATGATGCTGATATTCTCGCTGATAGAAACTGACTGATTGTTTTTTCTATTTTTTTTATATTCTAGTTGTATAAATACGTCTCCTCTTTATTTCTGTACCTTTGTTTTTCTAATCAATTGTGTTGAAATAGCCTTATCATTGCAAAATTCTGACATCTATTTCAGGATTTCTGTTTGATAGCTGTAAGTTCCGGTTCCTTCTTTCAAATACTGGGCATGACACTGTTTTAATTTTCTAATATATGTAGATTAGAGTAGGAAACACATTTTTATTCTACCTAAAATTCTACCTTAATTATACCTAATTTCTGCATTTATGACATTGCTTTCTGCTTAGTTTTATACATTTTGAATATTGAGTACTTGCCAACAATTTTTATAACTATTTGAAAGTAGTTGCTCTCACGCTGCATACAAACAAGAAGCAACTGAGGAAAAAAAAGAGCCTTCCTGAACAGCTTCTATAAGCAAATAAACTTTTAATGCAATGCTGAATAAACTTAAGTAACCTTTCAATCATTGCCTTCTGATGGTCTAATCTCTATATATGAATTACTTTTGTAAAAACACAAGATAAGTGATAAAACCACCTGTGCAACTACAATGTCACAGTTTAGCCCCGACCTGGCTAAATTTGACAGCTGAGAACCGTGCAGTTGGACTCCCAAATTCCACCTGTAAACCCCAGGGGAAAAGGAGAGGAAAATAAGAGGAAAAAGGCTTGTTGCCTGTAATGGATTTCAAAATCCTGAAGGACTTGACAATTGTGATTGTCCTGGCAGCTGTGCAGAACTTGATGGTCATGATGGACCCTTTGGGTGCTGTGAAGGACTTGGCGATTGTGAAAGCATTCTGGTTGCTGTGAAGGACCCTCTTCCGCACTGGCTGATGTCCAGCGAGCACCTTGTTTTTCTGCTTGCTCCTGACCCCAGATCCGTGCATCCCTGAACCCAGTTCCTGAGTTCAGCTCCCTCCTAGCCATGGACCCATTCCCTCGTGTCTGCTCTACAGCATTTGTGGTGATGTGTAGCCATCGAGGGATGGGGTGGGGGCGTGGTCTCAGGTGTTTGTATGTATGCCATTGCTGTCTACTTATTTTAATAATTAGTACTATTATTATGATCATTTCACTAAAGCTGTAGTTTCAGATTTCAATTTGCAAGACATTTTTTCTCTCACTTTCATCTCTCTTTCCTCAGGGTGTGGGAAGGTGGAATTTTGGGGTCCAGCTGCACAGTTCTCAGCTGCCAAATTTAGCTGGGTCAGGGATACACCATGACAAGTAAACATGTCAAATGGCAGTAAAGTGTGAAATCTTGAATTCAAATTTTGGATTGAATTTGATTTAAATGCATTAGATTAATTTTTCATTGATTTTATAATCCCAGCCTTTTATTTCCCCTCCGGCATTTGCTATGGACCATTACAGGTAGGAAGAGGTGTTGTGCTTTGGATGTGCGATAGATGCATAATGTCTGGACAGCAACTTTCACTGTAAGTGTTTTTACTTGAAAAATGCAGATTCATTGAGGTTGTAACTTAAGGGGTTTCTTTATGAGGAAAAAAGGTGACGCTGTGAAACTTTCTTGGATGCATAGTGAAATAAGGAAGGGTAAAGAAGAGAAATTACCTGACCTGACCTGTGCAGTAAATGATCTGAAGTGATATTAGTAATAGTCCACACACAGTACTTCATTTTTGTTATCATGCCTCTCTTGGAAATTTAGGTATAGAAGTGTATTCACATATTGAAGTTATTTGTGAGGAAAAAAATATAAGATCTGGTTTATGTTCTGATAAGTAATTTAAGAGGTCAAAGCCATTCATTATTTCTGTTAAAAGTTGTTGCTGTTTATACATATTTTTTGTTAACTGAAGTTGCAGGCATTAGACTATTGTCTGCAATAATGTTCACAAATCTTTTTTTTTTTTTTAATTATCATGGCATGTTCTAGGAGAAGCAGGCATGAAATGATTATCAATTCTTTTATTAACAAAGGACTTAAAAGTTTGTTTTTAATTTGGCAAATGTCACCTTGTATAAAAAATACACTACCTGATTTGATACACTAAAAAACCCCACAACCATTCAACACCAAAACCACGAAAACAAAAAATACCCCCCATATGTAATGTCGTTTTGTGCCTGCGGGTTATGCATTTCAGGATATAAGAAACATTGCCTTTTCCCCACCAGCAGCTTTCTAATTAGCCTCACAAAATGCTGTAAAATCAAGTGGAAAATGTAGCATACGTATGTTTTCTCTGAAATCATCTTAGTGGATTATTTGCAAAACATAATTGTATCCCAAAAGACCTAAGACTTTCTTTGGCTTCCCACATAATGTGACATCTTTTGCTTTTTCTTGTCTTGATTTCAACGATGAGAAAAGACTGTTAGCAATGGCTGATGTTTTAGTTCTCCACGGTCATTTCTTTGAGTCGATTTGCTTCAAGGTTTTTATATGAAATGCAAATTGTTGATCTATCTGGGTTCCATGTACAGAGTCAAGGTTAAGAGCATCTGAAGTTCTCAACTCTTCTAGATCTATTTGAAAATTCTATGATACATCTTGTATTTGTTTTTCACCCACATTAACCATTGACTGCTAGTATAAAATAGCAAATAATGTCACTTGCAGAAGAAAACGTATGAAAGAAATCTCTTGGTTGCGATCTTATGAGAGTCACCACAAAAACTCATTGAAAGACTTACTCTCTCAAACACGACAAGTTTCTTAATGTTGCTGCTTGTAGTTTTTGTGATTTTTTATTTTTTTTAAAAAAAAATTTGTTTTGATTCACTTGAACTTCCCGAAGGTGCAGAGCTTCTTCCTTCACCCCTAAATATTACTTCAGAAAAGTTATCTGGCAACATAATTAATTGCTCAAGACAACATGCATTTACACTTGCTGCTTTGGACTATTTAAGAAAAACAAAAAGCTTTCTTGATGCATAGGAGAAGTTTCAGAAGATATTGATTGTTTCATTGAGTCAATAAACATTGCCACAACTCCTTTTGTTAACAAGTTTCAGGTTTAGCATTAAATGACATTTTTATGTGCCACTGGTTTGTACTGCTCTGTGTGATATATTGGAAACTTACTGGGAAAAGAGCAGCAGTATCAGGATGCCATGAAAGTTTAGATACAGGCGGAACTCAAAATCATCTCCAATGTATTACCTCCCCTGTGCTGGGAAGGGCAAGGTGAGCATATGGTTTTGAGTTGATTGGGTAAATCAGGAACAGACAGGATATCAAAAAATTAGAATTAATTTTGGCTGAACTACTGTGGTTAAGTTCAAATGCAGCAGTTTCTACTTCGCTGCTGGGAAGTGAAGCTCTATTGGTGCGCAGTCTTCTAGGTAACTGTTGAAAGGGGAGAGGCAGGGACAGTTGTGAAGGTACGCACGTGTCATTTTTGAACATAAATACATTCATTTCACTTAATGACAAAATGGTGAAACGTGCCATTTCAGTTCCTGAAACCTACAGGGGAAGTAATACTAATTTCTACCCAGGTAAAAATCCACAATATAATGCATGTAGTTTCAAGAAGGTCACTCTTTTTGGTTTGGGGTTTTTTTTAATAATTGTTTGTGGACAAATGACTGTACAGTCTGACATAGTCTACAGCCTTTTTTTCTTCCTGTAAAAGAAAAGAGATGGCAGCCAAACTTCATCTTTTGTGGACAGACTAAGCCATTTAGTACTACTTGACTTTAGTCTGTGTAATAAATATTTTGTACTTTTTGGGCTTACAGGATTGAATGTCCTATCTCCTGTATGATTAATTTCCATTTATCTTACTCCATTTTTCTTTTACTATGTTTCCCTTCTTGAAATCCACTGTTCTTTCTTCTCTGTCTTGCCTTTGTCCTCCATGCCAGGCAAAAGCATGTGTGAATTCTATAGTGATTCCTTACCAGGTCTGTAAACATATACTGCTTATTTGCGCTGCTGTGTCGTTCAGACAATTTAATTTTATTTTTTTAAGTGTTGGTTTCTACGGCACTTAGGTCAGAACAGGGAAGCACAGATATCTCTTCATGGAACAGGATGATGGTAGTCTTATTATTCAAGACATATACATATTTATTGGCCAAAACTGTATCCTAGTAATCAGTGATTGTTTCATGATAATAATCTCTGGCAGTTTCTTGAGAAAATCATGCAAGAATGAGTAAATGGTAAGTCCCTCTTGAAAGAAGAGACAGTAAGAATTGATTTTCAAAAAAAAACCCATTTCTGTTGCTAACACTGGTAATAAAATAGCACTGTTCAGATATTGAGAAATCCCAAGAACGTTAGTCCCTTGATGTCTAAACTGTCCTGGTTTGTCACTCAAAATATTTAAGGAATTCATCATAAATTATGGTGGCTTTACTAGTATCTGTCAATGAGTAACATATATTTATTGTGGGTCAAAATGAAAAGCTATGAATTATATAATTTCATAAGGAAACTTAATCATATAAAATATATATGCCATTACAGAAAGATATTTTGAAAAATCATCTCTGAAGTGCTATCTTTACTGTGAGAATTAGTATCTTTTTAACTACTTGGTTTTTATTTTAGGTATTATTGCTTTTTGTAAGCAATTTATTCATCCCAGCCTTAGCGTAATAAAACTTTACCTTTGTTAAGTACTATTTTCTATAACATCTGTATGAGTTCACTCCTGAAAATAAATGAAGAATTAAAAAAAGTCAGATATAATCACTTGTGCCATATTATCTCTAGTACATGTGCATAAACATTACAATACAGTTATTAATTACATGACATAGTGTTATTTCCATGGGATCTTTGCCTCATTTAGCATGCAGATTGAACTGCACACAGTTAATGATGCAGCTGTTCAATATTTATTTTTATTTTCACTGTTTAATGAGTGAATACCTTCCTCGTTCATTTGCTGTAGTCTCAAAGATCATGGTGCACAGGCATGGGAAACCGATTCCCTGTCTTATTCATTACCTATGCCCTTCTGCCTATCGAAGCTGAAATTAGCCCTGCAACACTTTTGTAGGTTTAAATTTCCAAATAATATATCAAAAGTGTTCACTTGCATAAATGCAATTTGGTCTTAAGTAAAAGCAGATCAAAATATCCCATATTACTTTCATATCCAGGTTTTATTTTCACTGTGCCCCATTGAGTTTAATTTTTGCACGCTGCTGATCTCTGAGACCGGTCTCACAAGACAGTTCTAAGTATTGGAATAATCATGATGCTATCTTAATTTTAAGCCAGTGATTATTCCTTCTGGAATCAACAAAAATCTGTGCTGCTTTACTTTGCAAGGTTGCCCGTAAGGGCTGACCACTAACAAAGAGTATTAGATGGGCCGAGATAGATGAGTGGTTTCAGAACCATGATCCTGCGGGGGACGCCACAAAGAATGAGGCACTTTGGACCCTGGTGACCCACAAAAGCAGGACTCTGCTTCAGCCCTCACCCTGCAGCATTACAAGCTAGTCAGATATGAAGCTCTGACAGCCGTAAACAGCCACAGGCAAGGTCTGTGAGGAAAACCTGTACCAGCAGTATACAGCGCATACTGCAAAAGTAAGCAAGTGCTCATAGTGAGTGACTCTGTTAAGGGCACCGAGGTACCTGTCTGCCAGCCTGACAGTCACAAGAGGTATAGTGCCTTCTGCGAGTTAAGGTCCAACGTGTTGCTGAGAAGGTGCCACAGCTTGTCAAGACTACAGACTACCATTGCTGCTCTTTCATGTGGATGTGAATGACACCATAAGACAGAACCTAGGCAGAATCAAGGAAAGACCGCAAAGCCTTAGGGGGTGCAAGCAAAAAGTGTTTGTGCCCAAGTTATTTTTTATCCGGTTTTGCTAGTTAGGTAAAAGGGTGCAGCCAGAACTAGATGTATAGTGCAAATGAGCTTCTGACTTCATGGTTGGTACTGTCATGAGCGTTTTGGGTTTTATGACAACAGTGCATTCTTAGAGACCTGTAACCTGTTAGGAAGGAATGGAATCTACTTTTATAGAAGCTGCAAGGTTATCTTTGGCAGCAAGGTTGGCCAACTTGATAAGGTAGGCTTTAAATTGAAGGACTTGAGGAACTGGGTCCAAAGTGGTAATACTCACATCCTTGCACCTAACTGGGGAACAAGCCAGGCCAATCAGAGGAGTAACAAATATTCCTTAGCATTATCCCAAGATGAGAACCAGAAAACCAACCACCTCAAGTGTATATGTACCGATGTACGCAGCCTGGGGAACGAACAGAAGCATCTCGAACTCGTGTCCAGTCAGGAAGTTATGATATCATAAGAATAGCTCACACAACTAGAGGATTGTGATGAGTGGCTATAGGTTGTCTTGTAAAGGACAGGCAGGGAAGAAAAGGAGGAGGATCAGTCATGCTCTAAGTTAATGAGAACCTTGAATGTATGGAAGTCAGCTGTGGTCATTGTAGAAGCCCTGTCCCATGCTTCTAGATTAAGATCAGAGTAGTCATCTCCAAGGGGGATCTTACATTAGGCAGCTGCTATCAATCTCCAAACGAGGATGGTAAGGCAAATAAAGCAGTATTTAGGTGCCTTAAGCAAACTTTGGTCCAACAGCAAGCAAAGCAAGCAAGCAAGCTTTGGGTTCTTATGAGAGACTTCAACTACTGAGATGTTTGTTGGAAGAACAATACAGCAACTCACATGTTACCCATCAAGTTCATGGAATGCATAAAGAACTACTTTCTCCTGGAGAGACTCTGCTTGGACACCAGAGGAAAATTTTCCACAATGCAAACAATCAGCTGTTGGAATATTCTCCCAGGGTAAGTGGTGGAGATTCCCTGACACTGAACTCTTTCAAGATTCAGATGAACAGGTGGTGGACCATGTTGTCTAGACTATGTTTTTTCCAAGAAAGGCTGGACCAGGTGATCCCTGAAGTCCCTTCCAACATGGTATTCTATGAATCCATGAAATCTGAGAAACTGAAAGCCTTGGAGAAATTCTTAGCCTTGTAGAAGTTATAAACGTTCATGAAGGTTCAGCTTGTAAGATCATCTTTGGACCTGAGGGAAAAAAATGTCTTTCAGCTTTGTTAGATCTAAACTAGACTTTTTCTTCAACTTGTATGCACATATTTGGAATAGAAAGGATAAGATAAACTGTTGAAAGACAATTTGTGTGTCACAATCTGACTTTGTGGGCTATATCTTGAGTGTTATCTTAGATGTCACCCAGTAACTATATCAATATAAAGTTTGTTTTCAGTAAGAGTTCTATATTAGGTATGGCATTTTTATTTAGAATAATTTCCCATGTGTTAGCTATTGATTCTGCCAACAGTGAAATTTCTTAAAATCCTATGAATTAGTTTTGACCTTTTTACACAGCTGTAAAATTGTGTTACATTTCTTAGATGTTAAACATCAATTAGTTCCATGTACTCAGCCCCCCTGAAGTAATTATACTTGTGTAAGGGAAACTCGCAGAACAGCCAAGGGCTGTGCGTATTGTACTGTACAAGCCAGAGAATTAGTGTCTTGCATGGTAGTGACAGGAAATGTTAAGTGATTCTAAACTGAATGTGCTTGTTGATGTCTTTTTTTTTTTTTTTTTTTTTTAGTATTTCTGTAGAGGATAAGGAAAAGCACTACGCTGATGTACAAGGAGACAAAGAATCTTGGCAGTTCCTGTCTCAGTAGTTAAAAACAAATAAATAATTACTGTCCTCAATAAATATTATCTTTGGAAACTCAAGCTTACCTTTTCTTAAAGTATTGATATAAATTCTTAGTACAGATTTAAGACAGTGGCTACCAAAGAACATCTGCATTGATAGACAGCATTGTATGTAAAGAGCACTGAGAGAGAGTTATCTAAACAGAGTCTTTATTTTTTTTTCCCCTCAACCTGCAACAAGGCATTAGAAGAGTTCTTGGGTTTTTAATTATTTTCTTTGATTTTAGTCTTTAAGTTGTACGTACACTGACATAAAATATATCAACATGAGTCTTTTGCCTGCACTTTAATGTGCAAGAGAAGAGGTGAATCAGGGATGAGGTTCAACAAGGCCAAGTGCAGAGTCCTGCACTTGGGACACAACAACCCCGTGCAGCGTTACAGGCTTGGGGAAGAGTGGCTGGAGAGCTGCCTGGCAGAGAAGGACCTGGGGGTGTTGGTTGGCAGCAGCTGAACATGAGCCAGCAGTGGCCCAGGTGGCCAAGAGGGCCAATGGCACCTTGGCCTGTGTCAGACCCAGCGTGGCCAGCAGGAGCAGGGAGGTGATTGTGCCCCTGTGCTCAGCGCTGGTCAGGCCGCACCTCGAGTGCTGGGTTCAGTTTTGGGCCCCTCACTAAAGGAAGGACATTGAGGGGCTGGAGCGCATCCAGAGAAGGGCAACGAGGCTGGTGAGGGGCTGGAGAACAAGTCCTACAAGGAGAGACTGAGGGAACTGGGGGTGTTTATCTTAGGGAAGAGGAGGCTGAGGGGAGACCTCATCCCTGTCTGCAACTGCCTGACAGGAGGCTGTGATGGGGTGGGTGCTGGGCTCTTCTCACAAGTGACAGCGATAGGATGAGAGGAAATGCCTGCAAGTTGTGCCAGGGGAGGTTCAGACTGGCCATCGGGAAGAATTTTTTCTCTGAAAGGGGAGTCAGGTGCTGGCACAGCTGCCCAGGGAGGTGGTTGGATCGCCATCCCTGGAGGTGTTTAAAAGTCAGGAAGATGAGTTTCTTAGGGACATGGTTTAGTGGGGAGACATATACAGTTGGACTCGATGATCTCAGAGTCGTTTTACTACCAGATGATTCTGTGATTCTATGTGTTTTTTCTTATAATTCAACAGACCAAAGAAATAATATTGGATTAACATGGATGTTTGAAGAAATTTAGTGTTGTATGTCTGGCTGGAATATTATGCTATGGAATCCATAGGCAGATGCTGGCCCTGCTTATGCAGTCTTCAGCTCAAATCTCGGGTCTTTCCAGGTGCTGGCTAGTCCAGTTAAACTTTGATCCAGTGAATTACATGCACCTGCACACACTGAAAACAGGTAGTGTTCACATAAATTGGCTCAGATTAGAGTTTAACAGCTGATGTAGGTTTGTTTGGTCAGGTGTAGGGCTTGGCCAGGTAAATGTGATGACCAGCTGCTTCTTTAGGTGTAACTTTTCCCCTTTTATCCTCCTTCTCTCCATTTTCTGAAGTTCATTTCCTACTCCTTTCACCATCATTACTTCTTTCCTTGTGTGTCCCTTCTCCTAAACACACTGTAACCAGTGATATACATTCCCACAATCACCTTAAAACATCCCATAATGTTTTACTTGATCCCACAAAATCACTCAAACAGCCTATTGTAACTTTTTGCTCTTTCCCATGAGATGTGTAATAGCATCATTTGGCTTCTTACCTGCTTATGAGTTATAAAGCTCTGGCTGATTCCTTTTGCAAGCAGCCATCAGCAGTGGTCTTCGTTATAGTCTTCATTACTTACCCGCTGTTTCGGTGATTTGTATAACTACATGTGAGATATTACTTGTCCTGTCTCCTGTATTTGGTTTCTGTGCTCATAAATGTCTTTCAGTCTCAATTATATATTTGTACCTTTACATTTCCTTTATCCCTATAGTTAAGATAGGTGGATATGTCAGTGAGTGGTCAGAAGAGGGAAAATCCACAACGAAGCAGTGAAGTAAAATACAGTGGCAGTTGCAAAAGAAAGAATAAAGCTGGAGTCTGGATTTCTTGTATAGAGTTCCATCTTCTGAGCTGTCTTTAATGATGTTATTCCCTCCCTAGTGGTACTAATAGAAGATAAAACTGCCTACTTTTTGTGGGTTATAATCTGAATTTCTCTATCTTAAGAGTCCCAGAAAGCTTAAGGATTAACTTTTTATATTACAATTTGTGAAACTAATTAAAATTATGCAGTAATGTATTTTACCTTCCCTGACCCTTAATGCTATATTAAGAGCACCTATTATTTCCCTATCTCACCTATTCTGGGGACCAATCTAATCATCTCTTAGAAAGTGACATGTTCGCTTCCATCAGCTGTCATAAAACCATGAATGGTAACTTTGCAGTCGCAATATTTCATTACTGATTATAGTATTGGACTTCTAGTATTGCGCGGCTTTGCATTTTCAGCTTTTCAGTGAGGATGGTTGGATGCTCTTGTAGTCTTATCTCTTAACTTCTTAAGAAAAGTAATAAGCTCTAAAAGAGGGTTAGGGAAGCATAGGTGTATTCATCACATCATTGTAGTATAAATCTAGAAGGCCCTCAACTAGCTGACTCTTACTGGCACCTTAGGTTTTTTGCAACAAACCCATACATTTATTTGAATAACAAGGCCACAGAGTAATAATATTAAACAAAAATTATGAAAAAATAATATATATGGATTTTTAGAAGGAATATAATTCTTCCAGGGCACAAACAGATATCCATTGAAAGCTGGAATAAAACTTCTCCTGGGGAAAAGTTCTCTCATAACGGCCTATTGCTTTGTCTTGGCCTGATATTACTGCATGCTTCTAAAGTGGTGAGCCCAGGGCACCTGGTATATGCTAATATACCTGATTGTTGCCTAAGGCAGCCTTAAGACTCTTTCACGTTATTGCTATGTCACAAAAGACAGCCAGTGATCAGGCTCTGTTATGATTATGGAAATGACCAGTGCAATAAGTAGAAGTTAAGTGTAAAATAAGCCAATGCCTCCTTTTCTTTAAGGGGAATTATGAGGGCTACTTTAGGGAAAGGAACTAATGACGAGTCTACAGCAGCTGCTGAAGTCAAAGCAGTGCCTGAGGACCCAGTCAACTGATTCCCTTTCTTCCCCCCTTCTGAAAATGAGGAGGGAGGAGGGTAGGTATAGGGTCCACCTTTGTTATGGAGAGCATTTAGATAGCTTTGTTTTCTAAAATGCACATTGCTTTTAATCTTATCTTTGTTTTTGTAAGCTGCTTGTCCTATCAAATTCACCGAATTTAGCATATATTTCCTTCCATTGTTTTGTAGCATTAAGCCTCTAGAGTTTGTAGTATAGAGTTAATCCTCTGCAAATTGAATTTTTTGATCTTTGCTCCCAGTGTGGAGTTTCTTGCCTGGTGGGGAATTGCCTGTGTGCAGGTAAGTACATTGTAAAAGGGCCTTTTGTCCTTTAGTGGCTTTTCATCAATATTTTTCCCTCATAAAATGGCATGCTTCTCTACAGTTTTAATTTGAAAGCTCTTACAGACATAAAGTCTCTTTAGTGTCATTTCATGATGTTTTGTGTAAGAAATAGACATCGACAATTATTTGCTGTCAGATTTTGATAAAAAATGACTACTAATATAAATCTTATTTTTCTCTCTACTTTTTTTCTTGCTCATTTTCCTTACACACACTTCCTTCATCCTACAGTTCTTGAATGCAACTCTGAATACCTGTTGCCTTAGTGGATCGGAATTGCATATATACATTAAAAAAAAAGTATATCTGCAAATAAAGATTTTTTTTTTTTCTTTAATATATGAAAAATTTGAAGCAAAGACACAACTGTGAGGTTGTAGTGAGGCAGGAGTTGGACCCTTCTCTCAGGCGACCAGTGACAGAACGAGAGGACACGGTCCCAAGCTTCGCCAGGGGAGGTTTAGGATTGACATTAGGAAGAAATTCTTTACTGAGAGGGTGATTGGCCATTGGAATGCGCTGCCTAGGGAGATGGTTGAGTCACCATCCCTGGAGGTGTTCAAAGAGAATTTGGATGAGGCACTTAGTGACATGGTGTAGTTGACAAGTAGGAGTAGGTGTAGGTGTTGGGTCGTAGATTGGACTCAATGATCTCAAAGGTCTTTTCCAACCTTATGATACTGTGATACTCTATTTCTTTTTAAAAGGAAGCTGTAAAGATAAACTTCTTCATTTGGGTTTTTTTTTTTGCATTTCTTAAACATCCATCTTGGTGCAAAACTCTGTTTACGCTTGTGTTTTAAGCAATTTGTCAGCAGTAGAGGAGAGAGAGAGAGGTGCTGGAAGGAGGCACTGGCCTCCCCGTGGAGCCTGAGGTTGGCTGCTGGGACTCTTTGGAGTGTCAGTGCTGGATCCAGCACTGAGGGGTTTGTGCAGGAGCACCCCTGACTTGTGCATGTGCCCCAAGGATTCAGGCAGCAGCTATTCTGACAAGGGCTTGTTGACCTAACAGTCACCTCTGGAGCCCCTAGACCAAATCTGAGAACTTCCCTGAAGGAGCCTCTGTGCATTGCCCCAGTTTGATAACTTTTCATGCGGAGATACGGAGCAGGTGTAGTGAGACGACTCCTCTGCGCCTCGTACACGAACAGGGGATGGAGCTCTTCCATAAATAATCTGTGCCAAGGAGTACCCAAGTGCACCCTCTGCCCTGTGGACCGCTGTCTCGATCCGTTACTGATCCGAGAGAGTTCGAAATGATACCAAGGGCAAAATTAAGACAAAAACGAGGTCAAATGTCACATTCAAACATTATAGTTTATTATAATCTGTGAGAATAGATGAGAGGAAAAGCAAAGGAGAGAAGAAGAGAGAGAGTATAGCTACCACCATGGATCCAGCGGCGTCCTGCAGGCCCTCCTCGATGTTCAGTGGGGGAGCACTTCCAACTCAATGTCAGTCATTTCTGCACTTTTATAGCGTAGCTCCATTGTTTGCTTAGCCATCCCTTCCACCCAGTGATGATACACAGGCCCAGTAACATCGCTGGGGAGGTCTTCGGGGGTCTCCAGGCCCCTTTGTGCAGATTCCTGGTGCCTTGGTGCTTAACAAGAGGGTTAGGTTATCTCTTGCAAAAACAGAAGATGGCCTCTCCAGTCTCTTCGGGAGCTCTGTACCAGATACCAACAGAGCCATAAACCTCCAGCCTGGTTTATGGCTTTGTGTTTCGGCAAGGTTGAGACAGTCACTTAACAGAGTCCTTTACAGTCTCTTACAACCACGTTTCTTGCTGAAACCACTGGTGGATTCATTGGGGTGGTGATTATTTTTCTATCATATTCCCCCTTTCTGCTGTTTTTCTTCTGTTTCTCTCTTGTTCCTGGTTCTCTTAAACGTACCTCATTTTTGATTTTGAATTTGATTGCATCCAAGTTCTTGTTGTAAACCGTTCTCACTTTAACTGAGCTGAAAGCACAGATTAAAATTTTGAGTATGAATTTGAGCACAAAGTAGATCGTTACTGTAAATCCTTGTAACTTTGCATTCAAAGTACTAATCGAAATTTTGAATAGGGCCCTGAAGTGATTGTCAACACTTTTGTTCTGCAATGTATAGCTCTAACCTCTTGAGATGATACAGGCAAGGAAGGTGAGGTGGAGGGATAGCCCTGTATATTAAGGTGTTTTTGAACAGTCTAGAGCTTAATGACAATGATGATAGGATTGAGTGTTTATGGGTAAAAATCTGGGGAAGGCTGACAAGGCAGATATGATGAGAGTCTGCTACAGTGCACCCAACCAGGATGAAGGGGTAGACAAAATATTTGATAAGTGGCTAGAAGAAGCCCCACAATCACTAGCTCTTTTTCTTGTGAGGGACTGTTCAACCTCCCAGATGTCTTCTGGAAACACAATACAGCTGAGAGAGAATATTCTAGGAGGTTCCTGGGGTGTGTGGTAGATAATTTACTGATAGAGGTGGTGAGTGAGTCAACTATGGAAGATGCCCTCCTAGACTTATTTTTTCTGTGGACAGAAAAGGATTAATGGGTGATGTGGCAGCTGGAGACCATCTTGGGCATAGCAATTAGGAAATTATAGTTTTCAGTTCTTGGAGAAGTGAGTGTGGGGGTCAGCAGATCTGCCATTTTGGATTTCCAGAGGAAAAAACAGACTTAAAAAATAGACTTTGGTCTGTTTAGGATCCTGACTGACACAGTCTCTTGGGAAGCAGACCTGAAGGGCAAAAGAGTCCAGGAAGGCTGGATATTCTTCAAGAAGTAAATCTTGAAAGCACATTCCCATGTCATAAAGATTAGCAGTGGAGAAGACCACCAGCCTAGCTGAACAGAGAGCCTTTAATGGAACTCAGAAGGAAAATAAAAAAAAATTATGATCTTCGGAAGAAGGGGCAGGCAACTCAAGAGGACTACAAAAATGTAAGGCTATGTAGGGAGAAAATTTAGAAGAGCCAAAGCCCGACTAGAACTTAATCTGGCTACTACTGTAAAAGGAAATAAAAAATGTTTCTACAAAAATTTAGCAGCAAAAGGGGGGTTAAAGGGAATCTCCATCCTTTATGGGACATGGGGGGAACATTAGTGACAAAAGATGAGGAAAAAGCTGAGTTACTTTAATACCTTCTTCACCTCAGTCTTTGATTTTTCTTCAGCTATTAAGCTGGAAGACAGAGAGGGGAGGAGCCAAATAAACTCCTCATAACCCAAGGGCAAACTAACAGTTACATGCTACACAACTGAGACATACACTGTTCTATGGGACTGGATAGAACCCACCCAAGAATACAGAAGGAGTTGGCAGAAGTCCTCCCCAAGCAACTTCCTATCATATGTTAGCGGTCCTGGTTAACTGTGGAGGTCCCAATTTACTGCGAGGTCAGAAAATGTGACACCCATCTGCAAGAAGGGCCAGAAGGACGATCTGGGGAGTTATTGACCTGTCAGTCTGACCTTGGTGCCAGGGAAGTTTATGGAGCAGATTACCTTGACTGCCATTGTGTGATGTTTTTTATTTTTTAGCCTAGAGAAAAGGAGGGTTACGAGAGGCCTTATTCCTCTGCAACTACATAAAAGGAGATTGTAGTGAGGTGGGTGTTGGTCTCTTTTGTCAAGTAACAAGCAATAGAACAAGACGAAATGGCCTTAAATTATGCCAGGGAGGTTCAAGCTAGATATTATAAACAATTTCTTCATGGAAAGGGTTGCTAAGTGGTCAAACAGGCTGCCTAGGGAAGTGGTTGAGTCATAAAATAAGTGTAGATGTGGTGTTGAGGGACGTGGTTTATTGATGGAATTCTCAGTGATATGTTTACAGTTGGACTTGATGATCTTAAAGGTCTTTTCCAACCTAAACAATTCAGTTATTCTATATGTTTGAATAACGTGAGATAATGATTAAGTGAAGGTATTTATAATTAAAACGGATCCAACAGAGAGAGATGTTATGAGAATGCTTTAAAAAAAAAATAAATGTTTATACCTCATTATGATCTCTGCAACCTGTGAGCATATAATTGCCTGCATTGCAACAAAAATAAGATACTGATATTTTAGTTTTCCTCTTTGGATTCTGATAAGGTTTTGCCTTTACAAAAGTTTTATTGCTGTTATACAAGTAGCGTAATTCTAAGAATGATAGTGTACCATACATTGTATAGATGCTGACAAAGACACTGGTTTTATCCTTGAAGACTTTATCACTCAATAGGTAAAGTGCTTTATTCATATTTGTTGCAGAGTATTGGAAACAACAACCTAGGTCATCAGGTTCAGAATCCTGCAAACTTTTTTTTTTTTTTTAAAGAAAAAACCCTCTGTCTGTGAGAACTCTTTTCTTTCTCTTTTCTGTTGCAGTATTCATAACTTATTCACTGATGCTGCAGTGTATTTAACAATTCTTAGCATTGCCCCATGTCTTTCACTCTAGTAAAGATCATAGTACTGTTCTGGAAACAATAGAAGTGACTTCTTCAGGGACAAGGTGTCCCTTTTCAGGGACTCCCTGAAGAGCTATTGTCCCTCAGACTTGCTTGCAACGATAACTCCAGTTTTACTTTTAAAAGTGAAAAATATTTGGTTTTTTGTTAGTAGAGAGGACTTAACACAGAAATTAGACTGAATGTGACTTACTCATATTTGAAGATGACTAATCCAAAGAACAAATGGAAAAAGATGGCGGAAGTACAGATCCAGTTAAATCCTTTTTATTTAAGATAGCTTTATTTCTGTAAATCCATAGCCATGAGTGGGAAATCAGACCCTTTGGGTAAAAGGCATGAAGAGTATACTGAAAGCATTTTATTTTTGAAGGACTTTAACAGCTTTTTATATAACATAATAACCTTCAAGAAAAACACTTCATCATGAAGATCGGATTTATTTTTATTTATGCATATACACAAATTATTACTATGTTATTATAAATGGTAATAAATGAAAAAACTCTATAAACATTTTTATGCAATTGATGTTTTATAGAAAGAACATTTGCACAAAAGGACTTTTTTCATTACTGCTGTTTTTCTGCCTCTCAAATCCTCCAGACTTTTGTTTGCAATGCTGAAGGAGTTTCATATCAGATGGTATAAAAATGTATAAATTATGCTTCACTTGGAATTTCCGACAAACTCAAAGGAAAATGAACAGTTTTTATCTGAAGTACTCTTACTAGAACATAAAAAAAATAAATTATACAACAGCATCCTTTTTAAGGAAAATGACAACTTATGTGCATTCCTGGAGGTGTACGCATCCTGTGACACTTACAGACTAAAGTCTCATGGATTCTCTTGGTGCACTAAAAAAAGCCTGTAAATTAACCCCTAGATGTTCTTATCCTGTTCATTACTCATGCTTGGAATCATAAAAAGCTGCTATGATGCCTCTGCTATAAAAAAATATACATAGGAATTCCTCAATTACATTTTGTAGGCTACAGCAGTGCTACTAATAACGCGGCTAATATTTTTGTCCCATGTCTTCCAGGACATGTTAAATGAGCCATGCAATACAAGAAATTGAAGAGTATAGAGGAAATATTTGTCATTTAATACTTGTTTGATATCGTGATCCTGCAGCCTTTCATATTTTTATTTATATTCACTATGATTATATTCCAGCTATGTTGGAGTACTCAGTTATGCACATGAAAGACCATTTTTATGATGTTCCTAAATTTCTTTCTTATAATTTGTACAAAAGCCTTTCAAGTCAATGGAAATACTACAAGCAAAGATATCTAGATTTAATCCTTATTTTCTGTTGCTGCTTCAGCCCAGTCATTTCAGAGAGTAGCCAGGTGCACCTGGCTAGTGAGGGGTTTTGTTTGGTTATGGACACCCAGTTCTATGTTTTCTAAAGCTCCTGTGGAAGCCTTGAGGTGCGTAAAGCTTGCGTTGACCTACATCAAATGAAAGCCACCTTGACTTGTATGACCTTGTCTTATAGATAATTTTATATGAATCGGCAAAATACTGGCGATAAACAGGAGTTTCCTTGTGTATTTAAGGAAGAATGTAGGAGTCCTTCATAAGATATAACATTCAATAGTAAAGTTACCTGCAATTTGTTGAAATGATTACATCAATAATAGTCTGTTCACTGTCTTTCATTGTCACAGCTCAGATATCTGTTTTTTTTGAGAGTGGAGGAATAAAAATCCATTTCAAACATTATCATCAGTGATACAACACAATATTTTCTAGGGCACAGTAATAAAGTTAATTTGTGAAGTGTCATGCAGATAAAAAAAAGGGAAATATGCAATTGCAGTTAAAAAAAGAAACCCGGCTGAAAGGGGTTTCTGAGTAAACAAGAGAAAAGGAAAGGAAATGGGGAAAAGGAGGAAAACTATTCTGTTTGTAGTGCTGAAATAGGAAATAATGCTTAAATGAAGCTGTGAAATGAAGTTTCACAACATACAGCTTGAAGAATGTAGATTTGTTTCAGAAATGATGATACGTTATTGAAGTTTTGTAAAATTACTGTCTGCTAGATGCAGGCTAGGCTCTTTTAAGGAAGAAAGTAAGTTGTTCAGTAGAGAACACAATAAATGAATGATGGAACTATGTCTACTGAAACAACTGAAGATTTAAATTTTTAAAATTTATTTTTAAATAAAAAATTTACAGAAATCTGAAAGAAAACCGTTGCATATTGTTTTCTCTTCAAGTAAGAGAGATGCAGGTGCACCTGAACAATGTGTTTAATACTGATACATTAACTGATAGTTGTTGTTTGGGCTTTGAGGGATTTTTTTTCTGCCACCTATTCTCTTTTTTCTTCTATCTTGAAGTCTGGTGGTCTGTGATTTCTCCATGAAGTAAAAACTATATTTTATAGAGTTAAATATTAAAGGAAAGACAACCAGGTCTCATCACTGTTGAGGGAGAGGGAGGGAGAGTTTCAAAATGAGAAGTTCAACATATTCAAAATAAGCAATCTGGTTTGGGTTTAGTGAAAATCATTGTCTGTCTGGAATAAAAAAAAATACTGGTTTTTGGTTTGATGTTTCTCTGTATCCCTGTCCCCCTCCCAAACTCCAAGTTAATTTTTGGTTTACTCTATGTTTAGAAGCTTATTATTTGTAGGTGTGACAATTCGATACTCCTCAAAACAGCCTTAATGATAGTTATAGATACTCATAAAGTGGTGGGTGGAATTAGATTTTCAGAACTGAATTGGTTTTACTTTACTTTGTATTCTTTACTTTAGTATTATTATACTGACTTTTCAATGTTAATGTTTTACTCGTCCTTATATTCCCCTTCTATTTTTGGTGGTTATAATAATTTTATTTTAACTGAAGTTTGTGAACATTTGAAGAAGCCTTCCACCTTAAAGATTTCCATGAAATGGAATAATCATGGCAAACTTTTGCTTAATCAACGGGTAGTATGCTATTAAAAAAAGAAGAAAAGATAAAATGTTACTTACATTTTGGGTTATGTGACACTTAACAAATAATTTACTTATTTTTATATTCTCTATGATACTGATAACTGTTGTTTTTGTTTTTGTTTTTTTTTTTTTTCTGAGTGCCTTCCTATTGGACATTATAAACTGTATGCAAAATCTGTCAAATGTAGCTAATCTTTTTCTCTTTCCCCATTTTGGGGGAATTCTGTATCATGAGGCTGTTTATTTTTGTTTTCTTGCGTGTGAGTAGTTATGTATTCATTTCAGATACAATAAGACAAAAGAAAAAGGGTAAGGTATAGAGAGTGCTAGCGCTAGAACTGCATAGATTCGATTTTCGTGTTGAAAAGCTTGACTAATGTAGCCTCTTCTGCTGTCTTTAGCCTGAATCTTTAGGTGGCGTTTCACACGTTTTAGGACCAGCTCACGAATACAATAGAGGTAACTTATTTAAAGGCCTCTTAAGTCCCTTCCAAGGAAAGGAAAAATTCTGAGTCCTAGCTTAATGAAGGCAGAGAGCAGCACAGTGCTTCAGTTAGAGGCAAAGGATTGGCTGTAGTTACCTTTAGGTTTTTTAGAGTGTTGTCAAAAAACATAATTTTTTTCTTCTGTTGTTTTAAATGTTTTTAAATTTAAAGCCTTTCACAACCTGCTCTGTCCTGAGTACAGGAGAGTGACAGACTGCTACCCCAAAGAGGAGGAAAAGGCAGAACAAGTGTCGTGCACTGTACTTTTATCACAGTGATACGGGGAAGCAAAGAGAAAAACTTCTTTTCTTCCTTTGTATATGCTCTTCTTCCTCATTTTATCAAGCTTAGAAAAAATTCTTTTGTCTACTTTCAATTTTTCTTCTTCCACTCTGGTGCTTTTTTCATTTTTACCTTCTATTCACCTTTAAAGCAAACACAAAAGAAAGGAAGGGAAATGTGAGAAAAAGGAAAGTGTCACATTTTAATTCAGAGGAGGTGATAAAACTGTAAAATATTCTCCTCTTGTAGGTGATTTCTGTTTATGGTAATGCACTCGTTAACAGCAGCTTAGGAGGATTTTTTTGTTGTTACTTATTTTTGAGTTTTCTTGCAGTCTTGTCTAAGATGGAAATTCCAGGAAGGTTCTTGTATCCATAGCTTAATATCAGATTAAGTAAAGTGATAATGATTAATTAATATTTTATTTGTGCAAACTAAATTTCCTTGTTTCATTATTTTTGAAAGTGATGTAACACAGCTCCATTAAGCAATACAGTAGCCTTGTTTCCTTTTATGTCAAAATGAAAATATTTTGCTTTATATTTTTAAATTATTATTTGAGGCAACACATGAATTTTTACCACCTGAAGTAGTATCTGAGCAATTGGGTTATTCAGAGAGATAGTTTCATGTAAAATTATTTTTGCTTTGGTACAGTAACTTAACATGAAAGGATAACTATTGATTTTATTCTCTATCTAGGATTACTCCATTTTTATTAATAATACACCATATACTAGGCTGTGTATTGGGACTGCTTTATGAAATGAAATTTTTTAATGGTGTGCTCAAAGGGTTTCTTTTATTTGTTTATTTGTTGCCACCCCCCAGAGTGCGACATCGCATCCTCCAGTCATTAAATATAACTGCACCGAAAGGAGCAGGGATAGAACTTCATTCATTTAAAGGTTTTGGTTACGGTGCAGTGGTGTTGTATGTCCTCTTCTGGTTTTGGTTATATAAATATATGTATATATTTGTAGTTAAGAACTGTTATCCTTCTCTATACATTTTTTCTGATTGAAATCTCTTAATTTCAAAGGTGTTTGGGTTTGTTTTTTTTTTTTTTTGGAAGAGGCCTCTTGCCTGGTTCAGATACACAGCTTAGTTTTCCTTTAAACTGAGTGTTTTTCTAGTTGCCTATTGTTCTCCTGATTTTTGTTTCCTAATGTTGTGTGTGCAAATGCTGTGAAGACTGCAAGGGATTTCTTTTTTTAAGGAAGGAGGAGGCAGGGGTTTTTTTCTCTACATTCAAATATGCTTAATTACACATGGCAATGTTTAAAATTACATACTATATCCTGTATTTGCAAGTGCAAAGCCTTTAGTCTGTAACATGTAGAGACTTCCATTAAAAAAAGTATAATTATTGCATTTGTTGTTTGACTGTATCTTTAGAGATTGTGGAATATGACCACAGCAGTTGTCATCTTTTCAAATGTTCTTGAGATGGAGGACTACTTAGCTCAGCAATTTATTAGACAAAAAAAAATGTACAGATCGCCTAGGAAACGTAATTTGACTCTAGTTGTGAGGTATCATGCTGAACTTATCAGAAAATGTTAACGTAAATTGTAGATAGAAACGTGTATAAATGTGTATTAGATGTCTGTAGCTTAAATTGCAGGGAGAAAGAAAGCTACACTTGGTGCTTGCCACAGTTGCAGGGGAATGCTAATTCTAGTTCATTGGAGGCAAAAACTCTTATGCTGAGGATTGTATTCTGCTAAGAAAACCATAATTCTAAGGGATGATTTTCTTTCAGAGAACTCATATAATCTCTCTTAACATAGGTGGAAATCTTGGCTGTCTCTATTAACGGAGAAGCATGTTCCTAAACCAGGTAATTTGTGTATGCTTTATTTTCTCTCTTATGTTAAATTTCAAGGCAAATCAGCCTGAAACATAATTTTAAAAATTCTTCAATAAATTCCTCACAGTAATGCCAGAGAAGTAAACGTACAGAGTAGATTCTAATTTTTAAGTAATTTAAATAAAGTTTGACTTCGGATGTGTTCTGTGTTGCTAATTTCACTGCTGTGTGACCTTTTGTCTTTGCTTGAGCTGGCACTATTTTCACATTAAAAAGTACAGGCCTTGACTTTGCTCCAAAAATCTAAAAGTAGACTATGAAAGATTTAGGCAAGTAGGATGCTAAAAAAATTGGAGAAGGAAAAGGAAGAGAGCTATATTGGGGATGAGAGTCAGAGGGGAGTGAGACTTGTATTCAGATGGGCTAAGCAACCTTGGTTATAGGACATGACTTGCTTTGGAATTTTTGCAAATAAGTTTTTGCAACCTTCCATCCTTAAAATTTAGTAATTTTTATGAATTTCAATGCTAACGTGCTTCAATTTTAACTCTTCCTAGAATATGTATTATAGTTTGTAATAATCACAGATCATGAAATCGTGTCTAGAACTGCATGCTGGCTTTGAGAGGCAGCACTTATTTTAAAGAGACTTGAGAAAGGATTGACCTCACGGATGCTTAGAGAACACGGGGTGTAACTAGAACTAAAGAGTAGCCAGGAGACAAAACATGGTAGTAGTCTGAACCGAAGCAGAAAAGCAACACACACACATGAAAAAGTAGAGTGGCTCTATTAAGTAATTTACTTGAGCTCTGCCCAAAGATATATTGATTTCTCTTTTGTTGTGTATTCATATCTTACATGCGTGCAGCAGTATTTAATGTATTTGTAGAAAACTAAAGTAGGTCAAAATGAAAACTATCAAAGAATCCTGCGTAATCATTCTAGGCTGGAACTCGTACAAGGTACAAAGGTGAAATATGTGCAACAGTCCTATTTTTTGCTAAAACGTGAAGCTTACTCTCCCAAACGCTTGATGCTTCTTTTGTAGACTCTGTTTTAGTCTCCTGTTTTTCCTCTTCAGTGTTATTTTTCCTCTAGTGAAAATCTCCACTTTTCAAGAAAACCAATAGCAAGTGGAGGCAGAGTACATTACAATGAATTCCATTAAATATAACCTCAGGTTGTGTGCTTCAAATGAGATGGATTTTCCAACCCATCATTACGGCACGCTATGACTTAGATCAACGTAATGAGTAGCAGTGCCAGAGGCTGTGTCTATCCTAATACAACAGGCTTGGTCTAAGTATTTTCATAGCATACTCATCGAATCTGGTAACTAAAGGAGTACAAGTGAGAGGTAATAGGAATTACACATTAATTCTTCTTTGTTTAATGCAAAATAAAGCTAGTTAAATGATGATTCCAATTAAGTCAGTTTGTATATGTTTGGGGAAGTGTGTAATAGTTTACCTATACAAGTGTGCTTTCTAATTCTGGCAAGAGTTCGTTCCAGTGTTAATCATGAAGTATTATGAAAATTGTTCGGGGTCTCATTATACAAACCTACCTTCTGTTAGATAGATTATATGCATACGTGCACATGTGTGCACATCTACAAACCCATTCTTGAAAGATAATCCAGGATTTGATGAAGAACCGTAGTTTAGTTCCTTAGTCCTGCTCAGATCTAACACCATTTGGGAGAAAAGGTGAACAAATAATTCCAGTATAACATTACTGATAAGTTATGTGAGTGTTATTGAAAATAATAAAGCTGATACTGTTTAAACCGTTGTTTAAATAAGTGTGATAAAATAGTTAACTTAATGACTGGCAGAAGTAACGTGTGAGGTATGACTATGGAGACTACAAGAAGTCCACCATCTGTCTAAATTCATTTTTATTAATGTATTTCTCATAGAGCAATTAAAAGTGAATTGTCCCCTTGCTGAACCAAGGAAGCTAATAAAAGAGCAGCCCACTTTCCTGACTTTCTGTAAATGTTAACATCCTTTCTGTTATATCTATTGCATCTATATCTGTTCAGAGTGAACGTTGCTTTTGAAGATATGAGTTAAGAAAAAAACTTGAAGTTTATCAGCAGGTGTGTTCTGTTATTGTCTAGTTTGTTCAGATGTTGCCATACCTCCGTAAGTAATTGCATCTCCTGACACTATCTTGCTTGGGAGATCTGGTTTCTTTAGGTTTTAATGGCAGCCTAGCGCACAAACAATAGTTATTCAAATTCTTAAAATCACTTATTTCATGAATATTTTACGGGGTTTAGTATAATAAAAAATATAAATAATAGGTTTGGTTTTTTTTTCTTATGTCAATTAAATAAAATTTCATTGTAATTACTTAGAAGTAGAATAAGAAGGCTCTTAAAAGATGGAAGAATTTATTAAGTGATAGGTTTATTTATGCATATTTATTCAGTTATATTGACTATATATACTGTATTGAAAGAAATTGTGGTCAAGTCTTCGCATTATGAAGAGAAGAAATGGAAACCTTTGTAAGACTTGCACAGAGATGTAATAGCATCTGACAAATTGCATTAATGTGTGTTTTCATGTTGAGAATACTGTTTTAATCACATATGAAGAGATTAAAGTAGTGCCAAAATTGGTAGAATGTACAATGAATAATACAGTTTTTAAAAAAACATATATTGTTTATCTGATACTAAAAGATATTGCAATTGTAGTATGAATTTGTTTTCAGGAAATAAGAAAGATATAGGAGGAATTAGAAATTGCTTAAATTGCAGTTAAATATATCAAAATATATCAAAATATATCAATTCTTTGAAATTACAGATGAGGAAAAGCCTAGCTTGCTGATTACCTTGGAAAAAATGTGTTCCTGAGATTTGTTAAGAAAATGTGTTTTCTTCATTCAAGTGTAGTAAAAAAAGTCAAGAATATAGGCTGTTAGCAAGGTTTCAGGTACTCTTATATTGCTATTACTCTCTGAGATTGTTTTCTTTAGCTGTTCTGCAGAGGATCATATCTGATGCAGTCCTGATGTGATGAACAGCAAAACTGCGGATTTGGTTTGATAGGGTTCATTTGTTTCATTTGGAACATTACTGTTCAGATTAGTTAGATATACTATTTCTACTGCTTGAACATGGATTTATTCCTGTAGTAGAACCTCCCTAAAAGCTTTGGTAAATATTTTTTTCCTTCTTTTTTACACAGTTTGTGTAATGCAAGCTTTATGTTATTTATCTTTATTCCTTTGTGTTTATATCAAATTAAGAAGGGAAGGCTTGACAAAATTCTTAAAGACTCTAGTGATAAATTTAAGTACCAATCTTGTGCCCAATCAGCTGGCAGAACTTCCATTGTCTTTTTCTGTGTTGGAGTTAATTTTCACCTTCTGTTCATTAGCAGCTGTGAAAGCTCTATATGCACTCAGTACATGTAAGAAAATAGCCATTTTAAAAATTATATCAAAGTCTTGAGATTTTTCTGTAAGTTCTTGTAATTTCTTGCTTTTTGTTCAGAAATATAGAGTAAGAATGGGCTGGATATGATGTTAGATATTTTCATCTTAATCTGAGATTTTCACGTCAGCTTTTCTTGAGAACAAATGATGTCTTGGTGCTTAGCTATTGTCTTTTTAGATGTGTTGCTTAAGGAACAGAATCAAATTTGCTCGGAAAGATGATAAGCTTTTTCTTTGTGGTAGTATTCTAAATGTATCTGTCAAGTATTTTAAGGTTTCTTGGCAGATTTTCTTCCTTCCTTCCAGTGTAATACCACATAATTCAACTCATATATCCTGCTGCCACTGTTAAAGTCATTGTCTACAATTCTTATCTTTGTCAGATCACATGGTAGTTAAAATATTGGTCAGATCCTAACAGTAATTACAAATGTCATCACTACTTTTACAGTCACTTAAAATAAGTCACTGTTGAGTTGACAGGGAAGCTATGTTATTTATCAGTGGTATTTTCCATGAAATCCTGAGACTAAATGTAATTTCTCAATGCATATACAGTTGCTATTTCCTTTCTAGGGGTAATCTTCCCTGTTTCTCAGCATCCTGTAATTTTTATTCCCAACCGTAAGCCCAACGGTAAGCCTGTAAGTGTTTTAATGGAACAGGTTTTTAGTCAGTCTTTCTTGTGCTTTATTATACAACACATTTTCTCTTAAACTGCAGTATTGAATTTGAGTCATCCACAATTGTCATACAGTTCCAAGGAATATATTTTGGTTTCTTTTCCTGGTTCACTGTTGTCTTATTGTCCTGTTACAAAGCTTGAAAACAGGTTACCACCAGATATCCCTATCAGATATCAAACAATCTGTCCTTAATTTTATATGGAAGATACTAAGTAACCTAGAGGAGTATTTTTACTGGAGGAAAAAAAAAAAAAGAGTTGTTATAGCAGGTCTTCTGGGACTCTTGTCTTCAGAGGTTGAAACAGCACCTTAAGTAGCTTGGATGAGGCTTGAAAAGAATTTGGCTAAGTAATTGAAAAATCCTAGTAATTACTTAATTTGCTTTATGCTTTCAACTATAGATATTTATGGAATAGATTGCATTTTTGATGCATTTGGCACCATGCCATGTTCAGTGATTACATAGCCAACATAGTCTGGTTTAATTTGCTGCTGGTTTATTGAATTAGAAATCTCTCTTGTGATATTTCTACAACCTGTCAGATTTTTGGCAAGATAATACCACCTATTAGCCAAGTAATACCATCTATCAGTAGTTAGATTTTCCTTATCTGTCTTATTGTAATTGTGTGTCTTAAATTGTTTTCATGGTTCTCAACATCTTGTTTATTGTGGTATGGAATGTGAGTTGACTGTGTTCTACCCATGAGCTGGTTTCTTTGAACTATTGTTGTGGTAATACTTTCTACTGTCAATGCCAGTTCCAAAAGCAAAACGATTTCCTAAGAAATCGCTTACCGTATATACTCTTTATTTTTGCAGTTCATCAGACCTTTGAGAACCATAACATCGTAATAGATGAAGCAGGATCCTATTACTGGCTTTTGCCACATTCATAAAGTGCACAAAATAAAACAACAAAAAAGTTCTACAGAGAAAATGAGCAATGAGAATAAAAGTCGTGTAACCAATGTCAGTAATATCAGTAGTGGTTTCCATAGAAACTAATCTTGAGCAGAAACCTCATTGATAAAGACAAGCCATGACTAATGCTGGTGAAAATAGGCCTGATTACTTCTACAAATAGACTTCTATCTACCTTAAGTATGATATAAGCAAGACAAACTATAAGAAAATGTAGAATGAAAATAGTAATTTATAATTGATCTTGTAATATTGTTTTAAAATATTTTTTTTTAATTCTTAACAAATAAATACCTAAAATCACCCACAACAAAAAGTAATATCAAAATATTTCCTTCTGGCATTCTTGTCAATTATAAAATATTAATTATAAAAATATCACTTATAAAATATCCTATCAAATATATAACTTGCAATCTGAATGACATCGGATGAGAAATACTTTTAGTAGTATGCTACATTTTTTCCAAATCTAAAATATTTGACAATAGTACCAATTGATTTTAACGTGGAAAATGAGAAAAAAACATTTTTAGATAGATAAACTGTGGCATACAGCTGCATATCAGTCTAGCTCAGGACAGAAGGAAATTTTGCAATGTTTTACTCAAACTGGAGAACTAGTCCTCTCTGAAATACTAATGTTCAAATATTTCATGGTTTTGTTGCCATTAAAGTTGGAGCAATTAAGTTTTGCATACACCTATCTACTTTTGTAACCATCATCAATATGATATTCTTTGAGAGGGAGGATATAATTTCTCCTTAAAACTAATGTTTTAGATTTCAATTTTTAGTGGGTTTTTTGTCTTAGAAATATAATTTTAATTGGCAGTGAAGTAGAAATTATCTGTGGAATAGCGGGTAGTTGGGTCAGAGAATAAGCCTTACTTTATCCCAAACAATAAAGTAGCTTTATGATAGTGGTGCTTGCCTCTAGCATGGTGTATCTTTACTTCCATCTGTTAAAGCTGATCTTTTGTATAGCATGTGGGAACTAGAGCTACTATCTATTTCGTACTTCCTGTACTGGCTGAGTAGCTTCTTTTCTGGTTCAGAATTTCTGTTCTTCTCAAACCATTTAACAACAACTTCTTCCTAGTAAAAATATTTAGTTGAAAACCTTTTCCATCTGTAACAATTCATGATTTGGAACAAAGTAAAATCTTTCCAATGGCAAATCTCAAAATAATGATAATAAAATTTAAAAAATAAAAACAAAAATAGCATCTTTCAGTGGTTCTCTTATCACATTCCTTCAGCAAACTTTTCTCACAGCATCTATTTGGCCTACAAAAGCTTCAAGAGAAGCATATTGTTCTTTAATGCAAGACACATCCTGTTGGTGCATCATGAGATTAATTTGCTGCTATTGATTTTTCTACACTGGTAAATGCCACATATTTAGCCAACAGCTTGGAGAATGTGAATAGCCAGATACATTCTGCATTTTTCTTTATATATTCATTATAGTTCCTGATATGTTGAGTGGTGTTTTTCTGCTCTGTATTTACCCTCACGTGCAATATTTACTCCAAAGCAGATCTCTAGTTTACATTTGTGAAATTAGATTTTTGTCGTGAAAGAAATAAAACGTTATGATGAGTTAAGTGCCATATATTTTTAGCCCCGGAGGACCAATTTTTAATAGTCTTTTGATTCCAATGTATAGTATACATTTTTTAATGTATTGCCATCTTTATATTTCATGTTAATTTAACGTTTGTTGTTAGCTGCTATCATGCTTACAATAATCCACCTCAACCAGCGTGCATGAATACCAATTACTGAAATGACTGGAGCTCATCCCAGAATCTCCTTCTTTCTAGTGAAAGGGGACACATGTCATGAAACAGGAAATATCAGAAGTATCAGCCTTTCCAAGGTTCTCATAGCTGCATATACTCTCTCTAAGTCTGTTGGCTTGCAGTATGGGCTCAGGAAAACAAAAAAAAGGTTATTAAACTCATTTGTTTGCATGAAAAATGGTGAATAAATAAAAATGTCTAATACAAATAACTTGAGTGATGTTCAGTTAAGTATCTCCCTGCCTGTGATATTTTGCTTGATTGATACTAGATTTTGAACATTGTTTCTAAGTTGCATGTCATTGTCGTATACACACATACAATTATATTTACACGTGTTAGTTTAAATACGAGTGTTCAAAAGCCAGCTTTCCCCTGCAACACTGCAGTCAGCGCTGGAAAACTGTGTATTCTTTTTGTAGAAGAATTGCTTTCAGCTACTCAGGAGAACTTAGAGTGGCTGGTGCAGCCTTAAAAGTGCAAATGAAAGGATCATGTAAATCATTCTTTCTTGTGTAGGAAATTTAAATAGAAGAGTGAAAAGGAAACAGATTACTTTGCGATGTTACCAGCTAACTAAGGTTCCTTTTGGAACATTTATTACTGTGGTAAGTGCACATGGTCTGAAGCAAGCCATCTACTTATTATTTATAATAGAATAACCCGTTAGACACCCAATAATATAAAAATATTTCCTGTGTTGATACATTATGCACCCTGTTCTCATGTTGCGCTGTTATGTGAATGTTACGGTTATTTACTCTATAATCTGCCCGAGGAATGGAAAAAGATATGAAAAGAAAAAATCTCCTTTGAATTGCTCTAGAAGTACCTCTTCAGTCCTTTGCCTGCGAATTATATTTCTATGGAATGTGGTCTAAAATCAGTTGCGCTCTTTCTTCATTTACGACAGTAGAATTTGGCTTTAGCCCCCCGTACTCCCCCCTTTTTTTTTCCTCTTTCTTTTTTTTTTTTGTCTTAGCAGGAAAATTCAAGATAGAAATTTTTAACTTTACTTTTTAGTAACTTCTCCTGCAAGTGCAAGGCATAACTGACACCACATAAAGACATCCAAGACTCCTTTCTCAATAGTTTTCCTACTGTTCCCAAATGTTAAAGACATAGCTTTTAAAAGGCACTGAGCCAGAAAAAGAAGAAAGAGGAATTTATAGCAATACATGAGAAAATATCCTTTATATTTACAAGAATGGAAGTTTCCTGGCTGCTTTCCAGCTACCCTAATCGGAACTCCTACAAGTCAACTTAATTTGAAGTAGACACGCTCTAGTATGTTTGGCTAGATGCTAAGAGGAAGTTGATGCTTTTCTTCAAGGTCTAGTGTAGTTCATGTTATTCGCTTTAATTTATCATACTAAAACATAAAAGTACAGCACAGAAAACTGATTTGTCATGAGCACCAAATTACTTTACAGAAACAGGATGACCTTGTTGGCTGAGGTAGTAGAAATAGAAGCCGTGCAGTGTCATGTATGTATGGGCTATTAATAAAACTGTTTCCTGGGTTACAGTGACTCTTGGATGTTGGTTTTCTTTTCTTCTAGAACAGGATACAACTGTTCTTCCCTAGAATTGTTTGGCAGAGAGTAGAGAGTACACTGGTAATAGTTGATCGCTCCTAAGATTTTTGTGCTTTTTCTTATCTAAAATCTGCATGGAGTTTTAAGTAGAGTTTTGTGGTGCTTCTGGGCCTTCATAAGCATAAAGGCTACTAGATTTTCACCTGACTTTCTCAAGATGGAACCGGTGCCAGTTAACCTTTATTCTTCTTACTTGTTTTGTGTAAAAAATACTCCTTTTACAAATGTTTCTTCCACTCTTCCAAGTCAGCAGCAGTTCTTTGAACGTCACTGATAACTAATCCTCCAGATAGAGCACACTAGGAATAAACAATGGAGAGCAAACTTTCTTTTTCACCCTTCCTCCAATACCTTGTTATGGTGTCTCAGTCATAATCCAGAGGCTTTATTTAGTTCTTGTCTGTTTGGGTTTTTTTTTCTTTTAATCTGCTTTGTCCTTGATGGGATAGTCACGTTCTTGTTCTTTTGAATATGCCTAAATTTTTTTCTTTCAAACATTTCTTATATATCGAGTGCATTGGTCTTGTACCGAAACTAAATAACAGATGGAGGATGAATGAAATATATTTAATTGCCCTTAATTTATATTGTCCTGCAGCATATCAGCCTGACAACCTCCTTTTTTCTCAGAGAACAGTTCTCCCAAGACGTGTACATTACACAGATCAATGATTTCTTGTGTTTGGCTAAAATTTGTTTCTAGTACGTGAAACAATACTGTTTATTTTAAAGTATTTTTATTTTTTAAAATTTTTAACATCACTGTTTTTCCTTCATTTCATCATGTGAAAATTTGGCTTTGTGCATGGGGTTTGGAGCACAACTAAACTAATTGAATCAGCTGTGGTTACACAGGTCATGGTGGAACAAGGACTTAAACTCAAGATCTTTGAAACAGCTGGCTGTGGCTAACACTAGCACATCATTTATTCCCAATTTTTTACTTTTACAATTAGCACTGAAGAGATGAGAGAGTCACTATTTAGCTTGCTTATAGTTATGGATATAAACGCCATCTTTTTAAAGTAATTGCTTTAAGTATAGTTTACTCTGATATAAAGAACACGGAATAACTGAAATTTGAGTTATCCTTGTTTATGAGTTATAGAGATTTACAGTTTTCAAGGTAGTTTAGTACCTTTAGTTTTAAGTATTGAAGTTTAAAATCATTCTCTTAGCAACTGAAGTATAAGTTTTAGCATTGTAGATCATCTGTTACTGAGACCATCAATAGATTTTTCATTTTGGTTTATTTCTCATTAGCAAAATATATTCCTTTTGCCTTGTGTGTAAATGACCTTTTAAGAACAAAGTTTCTATGCTTATTAGATGACTAAGATGTAACCCATAGGGTCTCCTTCTCCTAAAGTAAAATTATATAAATAAAAGATCCTTATATGTTTAATCCTGAAAATAGTTTCTCTAGAGTGGGGAAAAACTGTAAAAGTGATGTTAATGAAAAAGCCCCATTCTTGACCGACTCCTGTGTAAAAACAGTGACTGAGAAACATCTCTAAGAGACTTGATAGAGAATAGTGAGGGTTTTTTAAAATTATTGTTTATTTATCCTTTTTCTTTGTAGGAAAAACTTGTAAATTGCTAGAATAACATTCGTTTATCAAATTCTATGAATATTTATCAGGAATTTATGTTTCTAGTGTACAAATTTCAGTTGATTCAGAACTATGACCTAATTTTAAATACTGCTTTCAAATATGTCAATTTATGGCAGATAAGTGGGTGTTGTTTCTTAATGAACTGTAGTTGGACTTGGCATTAAAGGGGCTTTTACCCAACAATCTGCTGTTGTTAATGAGGTGCTGAATTTCATAGTACATTTTGTCTCCTTATGCTCCTGGGATCACTGCTGACAGTGACTCCACTCATAACAGAATACAGGATGCAAGTCCGGGAAGGCGCTACTTTCTTTAAGTTATCAAACTTCTAATTTAGTGGATTGCCAGTCTGGTTGGCTTCTCTAGAACTCCATAGTAATTATTCTGAAGTTCTATTACCATTAACAATTGAACCAGCAGATCTTTCAGGACAGATACATCTACTTTTTTAGGGTTCACCAGTTTTAGAAATACTCAGGCATATGTGTAAGAGTGACATGCAGCGCTGACAGGAAGGTCTTCTGCAGCAAGAGGATGTTTCTTGTTAGCTTCCTTTAATCTTAGTGAAATTTTATTGCAACTGTTCAAAATCGTGAGACTTGGATCAGTGCCAAAATACATATTGATACCTAGAGATGCTTAAGCCAAAAAGTTAATTATAATAATCTTTATGAAATTATGAAAAAAAACTTGAATTCAATTAGTTTCCAAAGTTCCTGATTATCACTTTAGACCAGAAATTTCATAAAATGTTAATTTATTTTATAATATACAAATATACAAATTCACAAATATACAAATATACAAATTCAAATTCATTTGTAGTCTGAAGGATCTCAACAGTTACAAAGCCAGCGAAGATAATGGGATTTAAGTGCCTCTCAAAGATAATGTAAAAAGGGGATAAAAACTTTACTTACAGGTCTTCTGGGAGACAAGTGTCATTTTTCTGTGTGCTAAAATGGCATCTGTAAAAACACTTTCAGCTAACGTAGCCTTATAGGCTGAAAGAACAGAACGAAAGGTGAACTATCTTGTGTAGGGTTTTTTTTGTTACAGCTGGTTAAAAAAAAAAAAAAAACAAAAAAAAAACAAAAACAAAAAAACAAACCCACAACAAAAAACCCCTGAAAAATTGGATAAAAAAAGGAATAGTTCATTCTTTTAAGTACCATGTATTTGGGATGTTGAGGTAGACTGAGTCACTACATAGCGGTCATGAACATAAGGTTAGAAAAGAATTGAACTTCCTGCATTTCCCATTGTTATGTATTCTTTGTTGCTCACAATAGTTTCTGTGTTACCCCTTGAGCACTAAGCTTCTCCCAGAAGTGAGTGTGATCAATGAGGCAAAAGTCTCACTTATAGATTATATGCACAGCAGAGACTGGAGTCAGCCAGGTGTCCCCAGCCAGGGTCCTGTCTGGCAGATCTCTTACAGGTAGGCTCTTGTGGACATGCTCCTTCTTGAATAGGTAGCGACTATAGATGTTGCTGACTCCTGTTTGCTTGGGGGCTCAGTTGGTTATCAGGCTTTCTTTGTCCTGTACCCATCAAGATTTCTTTGTCCTGCCCACTACTCCCCATCAAGGAGGTTTTGGCTGAGTTTCTCAGGGATGTCTTTATACTTGTCTGAGAGCTGTGAGTATGCAACGTTTACTGAATTCCCTTTGCCGGGGGTTCTGTCAGAAGGCAAGGCTAGGTCCTAAACTAAAGAGGTAAATGATTTGGGTAAGGTTCTGGGTCTGCTTCTGGCAATGATGGCTATCCAAAACTTTAAATTTGTGTGTCTGTCCAGATGATGACTGAGTCTGTAAGTGAAAAGTCAGTCTTGGTGCTCATAAGAAAAGGAAGGAAAATCCTGACAACCAAGCACACAGTAAATCAAGAAGAACCTACCAGCATGGATGAACAGCAGTCAGAGTGTGCAAACCAAGCATGGCAGGTAAGTAATTATTTGGGTCTGAGAAAAGCCTGGACCTGGATGGATTCCAGAAGCACTACCATCTCCAGCAATTTTAATCAAGTTCTGCAAAATTAGTTGTTGAGTAGGAGTAGGTGTAGGTGTTGGGTCATAGGTTGGATTCGATCTCAAAGGTCTTTTCCAACCTTGTGATACCATGATACTGTGAAATACAACCCCTAGAGTAAGATCAAGCAAGGTTGAGCTGAATTTTTTTTTTTTTTTTTTTTTTTTGGTGCTGAATTTCTGGGAAGTTAAATTGAACTAAAGTTAGTCCTTGATTCAGAGGAGCTATTGAAAATCAGTCTGTGTCTGCTAAGGGTTGCCAGGCTACACTTAGTAAGAAGGTGCAAACTTGAATGCAAGGACTATTGTACAGCCAGATCTAGAAGTAGAGCATTAGGCAGATTTTAAGACCTGATGCTACTTGTAGACTCCAAAGTACGTTTAAGAGCAGGAACAGGTCACCAAGATAAAGCTGGCATCTGGATCAGTATTTGTGTCTGCATCCAGGAGAGGGGTCACTTCAGCAAAGGAAGCAAAATCCAGGTCTAGGCATGGCAGGAATTTTTTGCTTTAGGATTAAAAGCTGCAATGACTTGCTGTAGCTTTGCTCATTTCTGTGTCTATCCCTTTTCTAACTGAACTCTGGAGAAAGAGCTTAATTTAGAATTGACAGTAGTTCCTGTAGTTCTCTTGTCTTGAAGTTGAGGTAAGAACTTTTGTTTTCTACATTATGAATAGCATAAGGTTTCTGCCCTTACAAAACTTCAGAAGAATAGCTGTGGCACTAATTTCTCTGCCTAGAGTAGCTTAACTGACATGCGCTATACTACAATTTTGTGATGATTTTTCTTATTATATAAAGAAATTCATCTCTCTGGATGACAATATCTTTCAAACTCAACTTTTTAACAGGCCTAAAATATGCAAGAAGAATAGCTTTAAAGATTTTTTCTGCATCATTCATATTCATTATTCCACAGCAAATGTTTCTTTCAAGAAAAAAAAGGACTTGCAGAGAGTATGTTTAGAAATTACGAGTAAGTCTAACAAATTTAAATATAGATGTGACCAAATGTGCTCTCAAATTTCAAGAGCTTCTGAATGTGAAATGAATGGAATTCCTGGCACATTTTCATGCGCATTGAACTACTACATAACTGTCTAAACCTTGGATTTCTTGTTTTTCTCAAAAAAAACCCCAAAAAGCTCTTGTAGTGAAAGACTGGGCTTGCAACTTCAAGCTTGAAAATGTAAAAAAAGTCTTGCATCTGAATTATTTTACTTTCTCTTTATAAAATTTTTATTCTTTGAAACTCTTTCTCTATACTTTCTAGTATTTTTTTATCATATTAAAAATGCACTCTTTTCCATACATACCCACAGCTCCAGTGAATTGCTTGTCCCTTCACAATTCTATGGAGGAAAGTTTTTATTTTATACCAGTTTCCTAATCTTACTTTTTTTTTTTTTTTAAGATATTATAATGGAGTCCTGTACTACTTGAGTGACTAAAGGAGGAGTATCAGCCTCACGACTCCAACCTTTCTCCTGCTGCTGCAGCATAAATCGTGTGGCACACGCTGCACACGTGCCCAGCACTGGCAGGAGCGTAGGGGCAAGGGGCTCAGCGCTGCTGCCGGGTAGAAACAAGAGTTGGATAAAACAAGGTGGAGGGCTGGATTCTGGCTGCAGGCCATGAGTTTGACGCCCCTGGTCTAAAGTGTGCAATACCAGCTAACAAATTCCTGACAGCCTCTAAATAAGTGTACATTTTATTTTCCTTTTATTTATTAAAGCTTTTACTTTAGAGAATACAAAACAATTCATGAATTTGAATAGATTCTGCCAAATTACACTGGGCAAAATAATAATAATAACATTCTTGAGATGTTAAAAATAATTACTTTTCTATTGTAAAATGATTAATTCTAGCCAGAATGTACCATTTTTGGCATTTCCCTATCTGACCTTGAATACCAGGGTACAAGACTAGACTTTCTTTGGTGTGGTTCTTCCATAACTTAACAGATTTCTTTTTTGGTGGATTTTTTAGCCTGAATCAATGTATTATGAAATAGCACTATAATATTATACTATAAACATACAAAAAAGATCCTCTACTATTGAAAGCAAGACAAGGATGAAGGAAGCTGAGAAGGCACAAATTCAATGTAGATTTTTTTGCATATTATAGAGCATCCCCACTGTCAGAGTTCATATTCATAGGACCCCAAATCTCAACAAAGATAAATAAAAACTAAGCTGGCAATTCAACTCTGTTCAAGTATCGGTGAATCTCTCATAATGTCTGTTTTATGCTGGTTTTGGGTTTCATTCCAGCCTAGATTGGTAAGGCAGACCCGAAAAGCCACTATTTCCATAATATGTAGTAATGGAGTTATATTCTACTTCTGAGACTTTGATTCGAAGGGAGGGTAGGAAGTTCATAATTAGAGTTTACGTGGGAGGATTTTTTGTAGTGTAATTTAGGACAGATGGCCAGTGCCCCTGTTGGCTATGACAATATGCAAAAGTTCATAGACAAGCTGTTACAGTTTCAAAACCTTTCAGGGGATTTTTCTCTCCCTTGCCAACACAGGGGGGTTGGGAGCCAGGATGGGTGGCAGGGGTGGTCGATTGCTCTGAGTTCCAGTTTGGTGGCTGAGGGGAGGTGAGAAGGGTGAGAGGTTTCTTCCAGTTGCTGCCCTTTTGCTTGGCAGCTGCTGGGAGCGGGAGCCATTGTTTCACTGGGCTGGGGGAGGCATCTTGGGGGGAGCTCCCTTAGTTGAGTCCTTGTCTAGTCTGTATAGACTTTTTATTTTTCCTTAAACTGAGACACAAGCATTTAGAATGTAAAAATTCTCACCTTCTTGTGTTCTACATTTCTTGTAATTCTGTTTAGCAAATGCCACATTAAGTACCAGATTAATATAGAAACTATGCTTTTTCTAATGATTTCTCATGTCCAAATTCAATGTTTAGTTTAAATGGAATTTTGATAATAAAATTAATAACACATTAGTACCTTATATTTTTTCCTATATATAAGTCTTAGACTATACTGAGTACTGTAATTATCAGAAGTGGTTTTTAAAAGATTGGATACATACTGATAAATGTAAACTAATATAATGTTTCTCTGCTTGTTCAGTGGAGTAAAAAAAGTGGAGATGAGTGTTTTATTCTGCTGCCTCATGCTTGTTCCTAAATTAATGTGGCCACACTTGAGTCTGCTCTACTTTTTTGTTGTCAATATCAGCTTATTTCATCAGAAAAGCTGTATCTGAAAATGTCTTTAAAACCATGGGCTGTTATAAATAACAGAACTTCTTTTTCTATTTATAGTTTGTCCTCATGAAAGGTCTTTTTAATAGAATCAAACGCCTCTGGGTTTCACAATCCATTTATGTGCATTTTGGCCTTTACTGGTGTGAAACAGTTTGCTATAGGCCTGGGAAAACTGTAATTTTATTGGATTTCAAAAACTGAAGAGATCTTAAAATGTTATACTTCTATGCACAAGTGTACCTCTTGGAAAATATACAGTTTTATGTAAGTATGAAGCAGGTGTTTAGCACAGATTCATAGCAGTCAGATTCTAAAAAATACTAATTAGTTCTTTTCCTTGCAATAGGATAGATCTTTAAAAGATCTTTAAGGTTTCTAAAGTAAAAATACTTAAAAAAAATGAGTAGTTAAATAATACTTGCTGGTGGAAAAGAGAAGCTTTCTTAATTTTATTTTGGCTTTATTCTTTCGTTAATATTATTTATTTATTGCTTTTTAGTATTTTTCTGCTTTTGAAGATTCATCCCAGTTTGAAGTGTCAAACTGTTTTTCTTCTAAGATAAGCTTGTTTTTTCATTGGGTTTTGTTTGTTTGTGGATTTGTGGAGGATTTTTGTTGAGGGTTTTTTTTGTTTTGTTTTTCTTTTTAAAAAATCATAAAATTAAAACTTGCCTGGTAAATTCCACACTGCCTTGAAGTAGTGGCTTGAGGGACATAAATGAATGCAGTAGTTGGCTGTGAAATCACAACTTAGTTAAAAAATCAATTCATGCAGAAACAAGACAATTACCCATTTTACTTACCCAATCTCATAAGCATTTTGAATCTGCCTACCATGTGCCAAAGGGAATAAAATTGAAATAGATACCTCACTCATGCCAAAGTCTGCAGATCAGTTTTCAAAGTTGCCATTAAAAGTAGAAAAACGGGTTGAGAAGCTCGAATTGTTAAATGTGGTTAAATTCACAGATACTGCCCCTACCACAGCTTTGCGTGTAGTTATAACCAGTCTTTGCCTGCTGCCATTCATTCTGAAGCCCAGTGTGCTCCTCGCAGACTCCCTAATCACAGGACACTCATCATCCTGGCCCACTTGAAAACCCCTGTCTTGCTTTTTCTATAACATAACTGCTTTCACAAAACTGTTTTTGCCAATGCTTTTCTGAAGACCAGGTGCCAACCTATATTCAGGTCACAGTACAAACATGACAGACAAGATGTTAGGTGAGAGCAAGGCATGTGGTTGGCTGTTAGAAGCTGTTTGTTGTTTGGTTGGGGTTTTCCCATCTTTTTTTCCACGCTCTTTTAGTCTTCAGTTTTTTTAAGGGTTTTTAACAAAATTGTAAACAATAGGAACATAGAAAAGAGAATAATTTTTTGTACTTTCCATTATAAAACCTGCAGCTACTTTTATAGTAGAAAAATAAATATGGAGATGATAGAAATGTCAGCTTTGAGGCTAGACATCAAAAAAATCAGTGTAGGGCATTAGTGCCTGTCACTCCATTACTAGCAGCAGAAGCTCTGTGATTGGTTTTATGAATTTGACTAAACTGAATTTACATATTGATTTATTTTTTTTTTTTTTTTTTTTTAATCCTGAAAGAAATAAACACATTTATTTTTACAGCCTCTGACAGAAAAATGAAGACCTCAAGGCTTTCAAAGATGTCATGTGGACAAGTGAGTAGTTGGTAATGCAAATGAAGCTAACTGTAGTTTTGTAGTCTTCAGCTAGAGGCGATGTGTATCATCTACATTAATTAAAGTTCAGGGCATCAGTATTTATTTGAAAATAAAAAGTCAGTTTCTGGATGAAATATATTTTGGAAGGACACACCACCAAAAAAGGAAAGTTAGAAAAATCTATTTACCCTGCCATGTCCGTTCTTCCAGATCAGAGGCGCTTTCTAGCGTAACTTTCATGATGGCTTTCAGTTTTTAACTAGTGCTTGCTCATACTCTCATCTGGTATCCTGTGGACTGGAGGCTTGCCATGTCTGTTCTCTGTCTTCCTGGTGGAAGCCTTTGTATTTAAGAAGGTTAAATCTGCAGCATATTTCTTTTTTTTTTGGTGTGACAAATTTTGAGCAATCTGTACTTTGTGTGAAATCATTGCTGAACAGCTTCATATCAATCCATTACTTTCACAGATTAATATCTCATTGAAATTTGCTAAGAGAAAGCTGTGAAATCACCAAGGCTCGGAGTGCTAGTTGTGCTCTCCATCTAGTTACTGCATTGAGTTTATAGATAACTGTACAAGGATGTACATGTGTAACAAATACATTTTCGTGGTTCTGACAAGACTGTAGTGGTCCAGAGCTGATCTATCTTCAATAGTGTACTCCAACCATTTTTGTGGGTTTGCTTAACATTTATTTTGGGTTAAAGAAGGAAACTTAAATATCTTGTTGGCCTGTGCATCTGTCTGTGTGAAAGAAACTTGCAGGACAAACAGATAGTAAAGAACAAGTGTCCAGATATTTTAAGTCTATGTTTTTATCATTTACAAATGTTAAAGAAAGTTTATACTAAAGCACTTGATAAGTGACAATTAATTTGTACTACGTGAGGGTGATTGTAATTCAGTTAGTTATTGTCTTTGATGTGAAAATTAGTTGGAAAAGTAGAACTGGAGATTACTGACCACTCCAGTAATTGCAGAATATGATGTATCATACCTTTCAAAGGCACATTAAATTTCAGGGTTGAGGTTATTTTGTAATTGAATGATATATATGAACATAATTTTGCTAACATCTATTCCTAAAAAATTAATATCAAAAGAATGCATTTATAGGAGTTTAATTGCAAGGAGTGACCTGCTCAATATGTAGAACCTAGTTCCATCTTACTGTTATAGTAAAATCTGAAAACAAATAATGAAATTCTTCCAAAATTTAAAAGAAATAGTTTGGATAGATGGTTTTCACTTGTGTTAAGTGATAGGGTATCTTTCATGCAAATATATGGGAATATGAGTGTAGTGAGGCACTGGAACACATTGTCCAGAGAAGCTGCAGATGCCCCATCGCTGGAGGTATTCAAGACTAGTTTGGATGAGGTTTTGAGCATTCCAGTATAGTAGAAGGTGTCCCTGCCCATGGCAATGGGATTAGAACTAGATCATCTTCGAAGTCCCTTCCAACACAAACCATTTTATGATTCCATGAAACTGGCAAACTCCATAAGACCATTATTGAACATAGTGATAAGAAAGAGAAGAGTAACTTTCCTTAACTTGATTCAATATTTGGTGGTACTTTCAGACAATACAGGTCTTTGTTTCCTTTCTCAGGTGTGCATTTCTTTGGGAAGGCTTTCTTCAGTCCCTGTTCCTCTGTATTTATTTCTGGCCTGCTGCTCTTTCTTATATATATGAAATATAAATTTCTGAGAAGAAATACTTGTTACTATTCCATAATTGAAGGAACTTCAATTTCTTTTGTTGTATTTTCTGGAATATGTTATCTCTGACATGTTTTTCTCAGATTTGTTTTTGCAGAGCGTCCTATTCCAATGCAAGACACTCTTCCTTTCCTTGGATATCGATGCCATGTGATAAATTAGAATTAGTAAAATAGAAGTGTTTTCTTGGTTGTGATGGGGACGTTCAAGAAACTAAACTCACAGCCAATTTACTTGTAATAACACCAAAGAAGTGCACAAAGAAAGTCCCTGATCTCACCTGCAAGAACAACTTGAATTCCCACAATCCATGATGATTTAGTACCAAGAGTGAAAGCAGAACCTACCAATTATTTCCAAAAATGATTTCTGGGAAATCACATATGAGTAACCAGGTAGAAAATATGAATTACATAGGAATGTGAAGTTTCTTTGCTACATCATATCTTATTCTTGGGATTGGGATGAGTCATTTGGTTTATGCAAGCCACTGGTCTGACGTCACAACACAATATACAGGGAGTTAAGCTATTAAGTCCTTAATTTCTCACAATATGTTATTTAGAGGTAGCTTGATCTGCTCATTATTTGAAATAACCAGAAGCTATATAACCACGATATTGCTGCTGAATATGAGCTAACAACTATGCCATGACACAAGGCTGATAACTTGCTTTCAGAGCCATGCTAATGCAATCACAGACTTCTCCAATATATATCAGTATGGCACATGGATTTTGTAACTTGTTCCTGGAGAAAGTGGTAATGAAGCTGGTTAATTTTTATTTCTGATTTAGATACTGAGATAAGAAAGCCCAAACTTTTGAATCTGGCAAGTCTGTGCTAACAGGATCCTATATAATAGCTGATTTATTGTTGTATTCATAGACTTCACTTCTTTAAATGTACAATAGATGTATTGTTGTAAAACAAATTTGCCATTTATGTCATACTCTGGGCAAAGTCCTGTAAGGTGTGTAAATTCTTGAAATACTGAAAGCCTCGTCATGATTGATAAGAGAAATACTTGTATGATATAGGTAAGGTTGAACTAGATTATTTCAGAGGTCTTTTCCAACTGGGCGATTCTATGATTCTATGGTACGTACTATAATTTTCCACATAGGTTGCTGCTAGGATATTCATAGGTTTTCCCAATGGGATTTCCTCCTTGTGCTTTCTTCTACAACTCTAGTTATTAATGCCTTTATGTACTTAATCAAACTGTGTTTTTAAAAGGAACCTAGAAATTGTCAGTGCTATTCTGTAAGGTTAAATTACACTGTCCATGTGATGGTACTTAGAAAAAATGTAGAGGTGGGAAAGTATCAATAGCCACTTTTAATGTCCAGTCTTAAGCTTATTTTTGTTATCTCTCTGGCAGTTTGACAGTCTCCATTGTTTATCCAAAGTGTATGTTAGCGTTATGTTCCTTTTAAAGCATCACACGTGGAGGCATTTGGTGAGCTCAACAGGTAAGATAATTTTGTGGGTAGTACATCATTTCACTTATGACTCATCCTTCTTAAGATCCTTTGGATTTTAACCATTATGTAAATTCTTTCTAATTATTCATCTCCCTAAACAACTTGAATCCAGAACTAGAATGACTTTATGCTGAACTTCATGTTGTGGTAGAAGGTTATTTTGAGATATATAAAATATACTTTATGTGTTCAAAATATAAAATATTGAGTCCTGTATGTTATGCATGTTGTGGATGGTAAACCAAAACTAATGACCTGTATTTCTTGGTCTGCTGTCAAGCCACCTTGACATTTTGATTAGTTTTGATTTTGTTTTGCTTGTGTGATATCATTTGGTGGTAAGTGAAGGAGAAAATAGCTTTGAAACACTTGATGTTTTTCTTATATTTTGCTCTATAGCATACCTGTTGCTCATTCCTATTTAAAATATAAAGGAAAAAAAAATTGTTTGCTGTCAAGCATGTGAAAGAAAAGATGGAAACAGTGATAGGATAGCTAAGGAGGAAATCAAATAAGATGCTGGAGAACCTCCCTTTACCAGAGTATGAATGGAATATAACACGAAGAGTTGGAAAGACAGACTAACTAAAACCAGGGAACTGAACTCTGTTGAACTGTGTCCTGTAGGCATTCATTGGTGCTTGTAGAGGACAGAGGACATTGCTGGGGATAATTCCTTGTTGAGTAAGGAGGGAGATAGACCCGGGAGATGAGGAAAAATATGATACCTTCAATAGGTGAGGGCTCAGAAGGGTGGCACACTAAACGGGTGCTGCCCTTGGAAAACCCTGAAGTGCTTTACATGTTGGGTCACTTATCCTGTACATTGACCTTCAGTTTATAGGCACATTTTCAGATAGAAATTTTGTGCAATTCAGTAGCACTCTGGCTTGTTACCCCAGCCCATAAGGAAAAAACAACAAAGGATGGGAAAATGAAACCCTTGTTTTGTTGTCATAGTTGTAAAACTGTATTGAAAATGTGAGGCAAAGAAGCTAATGTAGTCAAAAGGATATGAATTTCAATTGTCACACATTTTTCCTGTGAAATTTAAGTGGCCACTATCTGGAAAAATTGTATGTTTTGGAGCTAACAGTACTCCGAGTCGCTATTCATGATTACAGATGGCTTTAAGGACAAGCAAGGCCAATTACTGAGCTGATGAGCAGTGGTTCCCCAACCAAACAGTGAGATTAGTCCCTGGTGGCTTATGCCACACCTGTGCTGTAAGCTTCTCATGTACTTTGAGTTTGTTGTTGCTGTCCTTGGATGCAATAAGCACTCTTAAGGTGCTGGCATTGCCCTGTAGTGGGTGAGGTCCAAGTGAGATAGGCAGAGCAAAGGTAGATGCCCCTGCATCACCAGCTGCTGAAGGACATGTTCTGCTGAAAGTATGTTCTGCTGCATGGGGATGGCCAGTCCTGAGCCCTTTTGGACCCAATTCAACATAGACCTGAAGTAATTGATCATCCTTGAAGAGATAATACTAATGAGTCAATTAAGATTCGGGCAATTGAAACTCATGATAAGAAGAATTTTCTTGATGACTTTCCTCTGACTATCTCTGCTCTGAAATTGTACAGCCCGTTGCACTCAATGTTTCAGTTGAGGTCAGCAAGTGGCATGCTCCACCATGTTCCAGATTACATCAGTAAAGTTTTACTGTAATTCCCTTAAGGATATATTCGGGATGGATCTGAACTTCAGTGGAGTTCCTTGAGGTATAAGCTTGAGTTCCTTGAGTTTTCAAATGGTTTTGCTTCCTCTTCAGACAGTCGTGTCGATGTTACTGCTGAAACAGATTCGGCTTTCTTATGAAAGGCTAGGAGGAGACTTTTTTCCATAATTATTTTATTATAAACCAATGTCTTTATTATGATTTTTCATTGTGTAGATTTTCCCATTGTTTCTGAAAGGTGAAATATTCTGCTAAACAGTGCAAGCATTAAGTAACAGGTGAGAGCACTTCTTTTATGCAGCAAACCCCATTAGTTAATATATTTCTAAATTTCTTATGATTAATAGCATAGGAAAATTCTTCACTGAGAAAACATTATCTTTTAAGCTCTTGTAAGTTATTACTCAGTGACAGAATAACTGTTCGGAAGTGATAAATCTGTCACTAACCTAAAAGGAGAAACCAATTTTTCATTAGTCATCTTTGAGACTAGTATGCTCAGTTATTAAGAGAAAACATTGGGATAAATTTTTGCTCTCATATAACTTGAAGCATTTTCAGACTGCTCAAGGTTTTAATGCTTGTGTCATTTACCAGTTAAGTATTTCCAAATAACTTGCCATCTGGTACTGAAGCATTTAGAAAGGCTATTCCCATTGAAATGTGTTATATACCCATGAGCTCTTGAAAAGTGAACTAAAGAAGGCTTAAACAGAACCATGGATACCGAGAGCTTATAAAACAGACTTTCAAATCTTTCTTTTGTTTTTTAAGTTTATAGGTGTCAAAATGTGCCTGTTCGTCAGAATTTCAGAATAATTTATCTGCTATTTACCTGCCTAAATCTTGTTTTCTTTCAGACTTGGAAGCTCCTGATGTTTCTATTAAGATTTGTACTTATAGAATTCCTTTTAACTAAATATATCAGTCATCTTGTGGATGGATGGACAGAGGCAAATAGATAATGCATTCTACTTATGAGTTTAAAACCATAGAAATATCTATATAATCAGGAGCAGATATTCTTTCCTCTAATTTGCAATATCTAGGCTTGTGTTAGGGTTGTATTTAAAATGTCAAGTTATGTTAATTTCTAAGTGATCTGCAAGGGTAAGCATCCATCATGTGTGTATCTTGGCTGGAATCTGTCATATGTTGATGCTTAAAAGAAATGTAATAGTATTTTTTTTTTATCAAAGTATTGCACTTTTAGAAAAGAAATTAAACACAGATGACTCAAGGTATGGGCAAGTTATTGTGAAAATGGATTTGTAAACAGTGATTGCTGAAGACTTCACTTTTTAAATATACTGTGAAGTTTATACATCTGGAAGTTTCTTATAAGATTGTATTTGTTCAGGTTGTATCATTACACCACATAGATCTGTTAAGAATATAACTTTTTGAAAGATGGGAAACAAATGTGTGAAAATCACTTAAATTTCTTCTGTTGGCAACGAGTGTAGTGCAACAATTTTACTGATTTCTGTTTAATATCAATTTAATATATTCCCGTTTATCTTAGTATTTATCAATTTTACCAATTTTTACCAACTTATCCTTACATTTGAAGAGATTTATTATGTTTTATCAAGTATCTCAAAAAGTTCTTCAGAAACCTTTTAATAATGCAATTAATGAGAAACTTCAATATGACTCTCTAGTGTATTCAGAGAATGATGGAGTGTTTAATCTTAAATGGGTTAAAAAGATATGGAATGGAATGATAGACAGAGCTTTGATCCTTTAATATTGTTCAGATATGCACATTAAAAGAAACCCTGGAAATCTTTTCTATTGCTTTAATTTTACTTTATTTATATGCCCACAGCTAACTCTGAGCCTTCAGTGTGTCCTTTTCTCACTATTTCGGTCAGAAGGATCTAAGATTTAAAATTAAAATAAAAAGTTGGTAATCTAATTTGAGACAGTTGACTGACAAAACTAATTAACTACTCAAAGACAATCTATAAGGATAAAGACTCTGAAACTTGAGACAATGAAAACAAGACAGAGTTCCTCTGAATCCTAGCACTATTACTTCCTAGCATTAATATTTGTCAGGTAAATTCTGAATAATATTTTCCATTTAAAATTGTATTTCCATTAAAATTTAATTGTGAGAACAATATATGTAAATAGTCTTTTATAAAAATGTAATATTTATAACACAAAAAACTTTAATGAGTTACCTGTCTCCAAAGATCTAATTAGCTGCTTCACAAAACACATTCTCTCTAAATCTGTTAAGAGAAGTCTGTTTTGCTTGCTCAGATCACATCAATGACTACTGAGATAAGTAATTTACCAATTTTGGAAGATACTTATCACCTACGGGTTTCTATAGTATATCCTTTTTTATCATTATTTACAATGGAAGAAATAAAAATTGTTCAATACCTGTAAAATAATTTGTGTCAAAAAATAGATAGCTATGTGGACCTGCAAATGAGACAGAAGCCATAGTACTTCACTGGCTGTGCTTAGTATTAAATGACATCCCTTTCTTCCATATGCTGTTTCTGTAATTGATACATCTACAATTTTACAAAATAATAACATGTTGTAAGTGGGAAAATGGATCTACTTCATAAGGAATCTGGTTAAACAATGCATATAATGTCAGTCTCCTGTCAGTTATCCCTGCTGCCGTTGTCTTAAATTAAGGAGACAACGAAATGATACACTTCAGTTTGTGAATGTTCACATCCACAGAATGGAAAATGAGAGTCATAAACTCATTTTCATCTTCATCGAGGACTTGAAAAAAATCTGCCTAGCTTTGCACCAGCATAATTGAACACCTTCCCAGACCAAGGATTTCTTTTACTTGTAGGATTCTTAGTAATAACATTTCTCTTGATGTTTCCATGCCAAAACCAATTGAATTATTCCTTTCTTTTTTACCACATGTAAAAAAATTCCAACTGTAAATAACTCTATTCAATTATTGATTATGTGTCAAAAGTTAGGGAACAACAAAAACTAAATTTTCATAACAGATGACAAACATTTATGTGGTGCACATACATGCTTGCTAATAAATTTGTACTGTATTTGTTAAACTGTGTTAGGCAACGTAACCACTTAAAGTGGAGAGGCTCCCGTTAGTTTATCATTATTTTAATGGAAGACTTTGGAGACTGAAAATTAAGTACTCCATGGGCCTGTTATGAAGATATATATCTACTTATAATACATACACACAGATATTTATACACTTAGGCACAATGAGGTCTGATAGATGCTGTGAAAAGAGCCGTGGGTCTAGTTACACACCCAGAATGTGCACTTACACAAAAATGTAAATATATATTTGCAACATCCCATCAGAAAACAGTCAGAAGAAGGGGAAGACATAAGAAAAACACATATAAGACTTTTGAGATGGGATTGTAAGAAAGTAATGGGTGTGTGTTTCTAACCTGGTAGCTGGTGTTAAGAATTGGAGGGAATTTTAGCATCAAATTTCTACCAGGTTTTGTAGGTACAGAATTCATGATGTCCAAGTAGACAAAGTGGTGAATATTTTGCAGTAATTTTTAGCATAGAATATTCGCTCTCTATTTTTAAGGACATTAAACAACATTATGTAACATAAAAGCCAATGTTCTACCAGTCTTATTTATTTACACAGTAAAATAAAGACAAGTTTATTAGGAATGAAATCACTTAATAGTTGCATTTACAACTACAGTTAATTTTTTTCAATAAATGAAAATTACTATTACTGCTTTAGCTCACCCATTTATTTTATGTTGTGATGCGTTCTGAATAGGGATTGGTTATTTCAGACCCCCTGGGATACAATGAGAGAATGGGGCAGGGAAAATAAGGACAAATCATGACCATGTAATGGTGTTTTTACGTAACTCTGTGGTACAGAAGCATTAAAAGAAGACTGAAGTTACAGGACAGAGAACTGATGGTATTAGCAAATTATACTGATGTCATTGCTTAGAAAAGAACCAGAATAATGTTAATGTGTTATGAGTAATGGCAGGACAGGATCGAACCTAATGTTAATGGGATTCCCTGGGCAGGTTTATGGATCAAAAAGAGGCATACAAAGGCTGCAGAATGAGTTTCCCCATCAGGGGATTTTGCCCTTTCAGAGGGATTTTGTGTCCTCTCTAGCAGCTGCGTGAAAGGCATTCCTCAGGGTTCAGTACCTTGGAGTCCATATGCCTCTGGGCAGATCTGAAGCACTGGCAGTTCTTGTTTCAGAATAGCAAATTGGCAAAGGGATGTAGGTGGACTTCACAGCCACCAAAAGGCATGGGTTTTTGTTTCTGCCGTCCTCTCTGTGTGCATAATGCCAGTCAGCTTCAATATATGCAAGTAAAGGGATTCCTGCATTTGGAAAAGCTAATTGCATTGCACTTTTGTAGAAGTGCTTGGATTAGCTTATTATAAAAAGTGTCTTTCACAGCCAAATCTGAATAAAACTTGTCTACATACACCTATTGATACTGCGACCGGACAGAATGGATCAAGCAATTCTTTAGGTTTTTGGTGGTGTGTGTTCCTGATGAGAATTCCATCATATTCTGGAACACTTTGTGCTTCTGGAGAAAATGTTTAAGTGATGGCAAGCCCTTAGAGAGGAGGTGATTTCATTTTCAGTAAAAATACTGCATCTTTTATGTGTTATGCCCACCCTTAGTCATCTAACTTCTTTTAGAGTACTGATTACTTTTATGAGAGGTCCAAATGAGCAGCAACTTAGAATAGCCTTGTTCCGTGTGTGGAAGATAGAAGACTGCTGAAGCAGGAAGGGGAAAAAAAAAAAAAAGATTATTTAACTGTCCTGGGGGATTAGGAAACTGAGATTATTGTAGATATTGATGAGGGCTGGAAATCTACAGATGCCTTAGCAGAAGAGAGAAGCTTAAAGAATCATCTAAATGTCCTTTAATGAACCATCTAAGTGTTATGTACACGCTTGGCTATACGTTTCATTTTCTCACAGCTATCAATTTATAATACATGCTGATGAGATAAATTTATCGGTAATTAGTAATTTTTTTTCTACTTATTTCTGTATTGTATTTACACATAAACTTGTGGTATGAAAATGAGTATCCTGTAGTCACTGTGCCCTCAATGCAGTTTTAGGGATTGAATACATGTCAAGGGTGGTCTTTCACTAATAGTGTTTGTTTGGTGGGAGAAAAATCTCGATGATGACAGCAGTGGGAAGGATTGAAGCCAAGAAACAAATAAAAAATTTTCATGCTTACATTTACCCCTTCACTCACACTTCCTAATTCTATACCTGGTATTCAAGCACAAAGAGGGGAAAAATAGAGGGAGCATGGCTCAGCTGAAATTGCATTCCTCTTTTGTCCTCATGGAAGCCAATTATTGGTCCAAATGGCCTCAGTCCAGGAGAAAGAGATTGGTTAGAAATACCAGAGCAGTGTAGGAGGACATAAGCTCCATCTGGTATTGTGGATGTAAGCAATACTGCGGTAATATTGATGCCTAATAATTTTGGTATTGAATATATTTGAGATTATAATTTACTTATGTATTGGTATTTCACCTGTCACTGAGCCAAGTCATCTTTCCTCTTAATGTTCCTGTTAATAATGCAATGAAATTATATACACCGAGTCTTGTTCTACATGAGTTAAATGTTTCGAGCATCGGAAAAGGATTTATGTCCTCCTTGTTTATGTAAAGATTTTGGTGAACACTTTGGTAATTGAACTAGTAGGTAATCAGTAATGAAACAGGTTCCATAGAATGTTCTGGTGTAATTTTTTGAAAAATGTAAATTCCCTTTGCTGCTGAAGTTGTGGATGCCTGTCTTGTGACGATAATATGGTGAATGGTAAACTCTGCAAGTTTTAATTTTAATAGAAGAAATCCCAACACTACTGAGGTGTACGAAGCTTAGAAATTCAGTGTTTTGTAAATCTTATCTGGATAAAGATTTGATTTTTTTTCCTTTACGTTGACCTTGTTACTTGGATCCTTGTATTTAGCAATATGTGCAGTAACTTCAATTAAAAGGTTTTTTTTCAAGAAAACAAGGTATTTTTTCTTTTTCCTTGAGAATATTGCTTTCTTTCTGAAGCTGACCCAAGAAAATCTTGGCAGATTTTTGTATTTGAAATTACGAAAGATTAGCTTTGTCTCCCAGGTGAGCCTGGGAGAAAACACAAAATACTTAATTTTATGTGTTTGAAATACCTGTATTTGAGGAAGTGAAAATATTTCAAGCAATAATAATGCTGCTGAAAACTCTTCCTCATTTTCATTGTTGCTTACCAACAAGCCAAAAGAAAGCTTAACTAATCATTATTTTCTTTCTCTGCAACTGATCTTAACAATAATCCTTAATGTTTTTTTTTAAAGTTTCCCATGATCTATATAAACATAAGAGTTATTTTGTTTTCAGGGAGTTTAATTCGGTAATTTTACATTGTAGACGGGTTTCTGAGCATACATATTGCTTTCTGGTTTATTTCTTGGTTATATTCAGGCTTTTTTATGTATATCTGTAAAGAATAAATATAAAAATGTATATTTACACTTAGAAAATCATCCTTCCAGCTGAAGGGTGGTTTTATTTTATGATTTTTATTTTAGAATTTTATTTTATATTTGAAGTAAAGACACTTGATCCTTTCTTGGGATACTATCCGTAAGTCAAAAACTCTTCTCCTAAACTGATAACTTAACATATTTCATTTTGCAATGAGCATTTGTACTGTTATTTTTAGCAATTTAAAATGTTTTTTCCTGTAATCAGTTACCTGAGTCATTATTTTTGGTGGCTTTCTATTACTTCTATATTTTGTGCTCTAGTTATTCTGTTAGTATCTACAAGTAAAGAGATGAATCTAATTTTTCCAGGCCTTTATAAGATACGTTAGATTATCTACCATTTCTTTCATGATTTTTCCAAGTTCTTAATAAAGTTCATTTTTCCTTAGAATTCAAAAGAAAAAGGCAAGGTTGCCTCAATGGGAAAAAAGTGCCAGTGCAGCTAAAGTCTTGTCTGCCAAGAACGTGCCAGTGCAGCTAAAGTCTTGTCTGGAAAAGAAAACATGGAAAACAGATTCCTAGAGCTTTCTTTGCTCTTTGAGTTTCTCGGTGCTGCAGGGCCGTTCTTTTGGTTAACAGTGCTTGCCACACCAGTAACCTGATTTGGATGGATTTTCATGTTCAATGCTGTCAATTAGTGGGTTGAAAAAGACAACAACTATGATCAGGTGATAGAGAAGGGACGTTGGTGGCAGCAGAAATCAAGATTAAAGAGAACCCATCGGCCAGAAATCTCAGAGTTCTCACTGAAGTCAGTTGAAATGTCTCCAGTACTGGAAATATGTTTTCCTTTCAAAGAAAGAGAGTAATTTTCTTGATATAAATTGCTCAATTTTGTCCATAATCTTTGTATTTTTATTAAGATAAAAGGAGAGCAGAATGGGTCTACTAGCCTTTTGTAATGATTATGAACAGAAAAACATAGACACAAATTTATACTACTGCTTTTATCAAAGTCTATGAGAGATAAAAGAAAAAGAGATGGATATCTCCCATTCTCATAAGATGTTAATGAAAGATTTAATTAGCAGTGGCAAAATTGTTGTATAATAAATCAATTAATCTCTCCTGCCCTTTCCCTTGTGAACCTTTAAAAAACCCCTCACAATTAATTAATTGAGACCTTTTGTCATTTAATCATTGCCCTACATCCCTGAATTATCTTGTGATGTATTAGAGTAAAAAGTCATATTTTTGATAGGCATGGGATGACCCTTCTAGCTTGATTTAATTTACAGCGGTTTTACAGAATAATTTAGAACAGATTTTTTTGTTGCTTAGTTTGAAATTTGGAGGGACCTTCTCACTGGTATGATTGTTCATGAGGAAAATCTGTCTATAAAAAATATAATACATATTGTAAAATAGGTAATGTATATAGTTATATTTTTAAAACTCTTTTATAACATATAATCTGCAATACCCTTTCTTTTTTTTATTCCTTTTCATCTTGCTGCTTGTGTCCTTTGCACCTCAGTATTCTAATCAGATCACAGAGGGAGAAACATCTGTTCTAGAAATGTTATTATGAAGAGGATGGCACTTAGGGCAATTCCTTAATTTTTTTAATATGGTAAGAACTTAGCTGTGTTTTACCTCATATTTCTCTCATATCAAAACACTCATAAGTATTTGAAGTAAAAGACAAGTACAAGATTTGTCTTAATATTGCTGTCCTTGAGCTGCTTATCTTGAGCTCAGCCTTTACTCGTTCCCTCAATTACTATGTCTGTAAAAATAGGTCAATAAATCATCAAAGTTAATTAGGATGTGTTGGATATCTTTAGAGAAAAGATGTTGTTATTAATAGCTATCTTTTTATATCTTTTATTTATGGATTAACATGCTAAATGCGTAATTTCATATAATACTTAAGGTGCTTTCCACATTTACCATGTCCCTGTCTGAAGTCCTGACACGAGAGAACTGTAGCTGGCTTCTCACCAAAGGTCAGCAGATGTTTGAGTACCTTTTTTGCCTTTAAGGTGACAGCGATTATGCTCTCTCTGCTGCTTCGTGCGTGTGTGTGGTTAAAATATATTCAAATTTAAAATAAAAATTCAGAAAAGAGTAATACATATTTATAAGAAATTCTTATTATTGGCAAAGTTTGTTTTGCTGACACTGTTTATAAAAGCACAGGTGTGCGATAAAAGCTTTTGGATTGAAAGAAATATGCTCCTCAGTTTTGATTGGGCCATTCTTTTCTTTTTCTTCTGCCTTTTATGAATCACGTTCCATCTTTAACAAATTATCTACTCAAAAGTGATCAAGATGCTCTCAAGTATTCAAGTTGCCACAAGCATTCGAAAGACTTTCTGCTTGTCTTGATTTGGGTTCTCATCTTAAAAACGCAGATCAAGTTTTCACTTCACTGTAGTAAATGCACTTTGATTAATATTGTATGCAGTATTTTTATATATGGGTTTGGGATTTGTTCTGAAATCTACAGTGCGGAGATATTGTCTGGAAGGTCTTGGAGAAAGAAAGATTGAAGAGTTTTACTAGCAGGGAACTAAACCAACAGGTGCCACATTGACGCAAGCAAGCACCTGAACTCTCCTGTGCGGGTTCCAAAGCATATCCTTTTCTTCTTGTCCAATGGACTTTTTCCTGTGGGGAATGCAGCAACAGAGAGCAGAGAAAATGTGTTTGAGAAAGGTGATTTGACAAATGTTATGAAGGCCTTTCTTCCTGTTTCTTGTCCAAACTGCAGTTATGCCTTTGCTGAAAGGATTTATGCATTACTGTGTCCAGATTGCCTCTTCCAAACTAACGACTCCGTGGAAGTGAATGTCTCCAGAAACACTAAAGCAGATGTTGAAAGGAACTAGATAAACGAGCATCAGTATTCATGAAGTAGTTGGGTAAGAGGAATGCAGCAGTGCTGTTGATGTGGCGTGGCTGGCAGTTATTGACAGGCTTTCTTAGCTTTCATACATAAGACGAGTTTTAAACCTAGTTCATCGGGCTGTAACAAACCTGTTTCTTGTTGGTTGTCAGTGAACCAGAACGATGCGGAGCATCTGTGATTATTGTATGAGATTTCTCCTAGGACCACCAAGCTGGAATTTACTTGTAAGCAAATATGCTAAAGCATAATGTCCGTCAATTGGATTATGCCCAGGTTTTTTTCACTAACTTATGATAAAAAATGTAAACATGTTGATAAAAGTTTATATTTTGTTTGTCAGATGGTTTTGTCCCTTAAAAAATAAAATAAAGCAATACATAATAGTTCAGCGTTGCATACCTAGCGCTTTATACTAATATGAGCATTTCTCAATAATGAGAACGAAGCCGCAAAAATGAAAGTAGATCATTCTAAAATAAACTGGTTTTCAGAATAACTGACTGACTTTAAAACAATGCATTGATAAAAACAGTAAATTACAGTTAAATTGTTGAGAAATTCCATGTGTCTAAGTAAGGACAAATAAAGATTTGGTTCAGAAAGGTGACAGCAATACTTGCTTTAAATACTAGGTATTTTTTGATTTACTTTTTATCCTCATCCCACCCCTGGCTCCCATATCCCAATATCAGAATATTAAACACAGAATTGCAAGTTACCAGATTTAAGTCAATGACCTTAAAGAAATATATTAAAAATTCATAGTTTTTCTCTTTTTTTTTTTTTCTTTTTTTCCTAGAAAACACCTCCTGCTAGACATTTTCCTTGCCTTAGTAAAAGGAAATGCAAGGATTATTGTGAGGATAACCGAGTCAGAGCAATTTGGGATATCCTTGACAGCTAAGAATAAATGAGACAACTGAACCATCAAGGAATCAGTATTAGCTGCTGTAGATTTTTTTTTAATTTTTTTTTTTTCAGCAAGCTTGTAAGCCTCCTGTTGTCCATTATTTGTGTGGTTTTTTTCTTTAATTACCTCTGTGCTACAATTATGAAAGATACTGGAATAGAAACATTACTAGGCAGATGTTGTACTTGAAAGTGAGTCCAGTTCATTAAATTTATTTGTCTAATTTAAATAATTTACTATTATTTAAAATAAATTCTTTTTAAAAAGAGAATTACCACATACATCTGAGTTTATTCCTCCTAAAAATAATTATATTTCACTTATTAAAATTTAAACCTAAGAAACTGACAGCTGACAAATGATAAACTCTGTATTCCTTTTGTACATGATAAAAATCCATGTTTAAAATATAAAAATTCGTGGGGTTTTGTGGATGGTAGATAGTATATGAAGTTATTAGAGGGAATATAAAATGGACGTCCTGAACCACAGAGCCCTGCTATCTTGCTCAATTTCTTTGTAATAACTTTAAGTCAAATGTACCATTTTCAGATGTAGGTTGAGGCAACTTCCACCACCTTTGAAAATCTTTGTTTTCTCTATTTTAAAATTCTGAAACTAATGATTTTTTTTTTCCATCAGATGCCTAAAATTTCTATTTTAGGTTCTTGAAAATGCTTCAAAATATTTTTGGGGAATTCTTGAAGGTAAGTCTAATTTGATCTGTATTATGATATGACAACTCTGAACAGAGCTATGAAAGAGTATCCCATGGACTTAGGAAACAGCCACAGACAAGATCTATAGCTTTCACTATACTGCTTTTACGTCATTATTCTCAAATAATTCCAGTTTGAAGTATCAGCATGAATTTGCCAAGAACAAAGAGTGATTGGCCATCCTGCTTGGCTTCTGTGACGAGATGACTTACTGTGTGGATAAGGGACTGCAGTGTAGATACTGTTGATTTTAATCAATGTACCAGCTTGTCATTTAAATCTCCCTTGGAAATTTTATGTTATCATGATATTCAATTCGCCTTCTTTGCAGAAACCATTCTGTGAAATACTGTGGGGAAACTGAAGGAATATTATTTTTACTTTCATTATTATTATTATTGTTATTATTGTTACTTATTATTATGTATTATTATTTATTATTATGTGTTATAATTTTCCCCCTTTTTCTTTGGTGCAGAACCTGGATTGTCAATCTTCATACCATTCTTGATTTTTAAGAGCAAGTTGGTTTTATTATATCAGAGATGTTTATTGAAATTGACCTCAAGTTTCCTGCAAGCACCTTTCTCAGTGCTAAATAATGTTAACACCTTAAAAATAGCTCTTGTTTTCTGTATGCAATAGGTCATGAACTAATGTAGGCCCTATAGGATAACCAGACAGGTCTGTATAAGTCTGAACTCAGAGGACCCTTTTCAATGTAATAGTGTGTGAGAACTGGAGAAAGTGTGTTATTTTCTTATTTTCTTTTAACTATTTTTTTAACCCGGCTTCCTTCATCCAGTAATTCATTAAACCACTGACTCTAATTCACAAACGTGTTTCCCTTCACAGCCTACGAGTACAGAAATATGCCATAATGATATGCCAGGAGACATTTTCTTCTTTGTACAAGTAGTTTTCTTGATCTTATTGTTGAGAATTCAATCTTCATGTAAAATATCCTGGTGAATTTACTTGCAGTCAGATGAGATATAAATGCCCATCCCTATGGCAGCCAAAGCAGAGATTTGAGATATTTTGCCTCTAGATTTTTTTCTGTTTGGAATTTGATTTCAGCAGTCTATCTCCACAGCTGCCTCCTACTTGTTCCACTACCACAGTCCTTCATCTACTCTTCCTGCGTACAAGCAACCAACAGACTAAATAATTTTAGCTCCATTTAATTTCTGTCCTTCAGTCCTGACCATTTTGATCAGTCCCTGGCTTAGATACCACCTTTGCCCATATTTCAAGGCAGTTATATGTTGGAACGTGCTGGTGATGTAAGTCAGCTCACCTAAAAGTTAACCATAACTAAATATAACTATTGATAATGAGACAGAAAAATAGCTGAATAAGTCTTAGATTAACCATTGAAGTTAGTTTAGGGAAAGTAATTCCTGAGTTAAAATGTTCTTGGAAGAACCGGAGGGGAACCTAAAAGGGGATGTCTATTTCAACCAGTCCTTCCAAGCGTTGCTGTCATCAAGCAAAATATGCTTTCAGGATATATTTTTAATTTTTTTCCTTTTGTGTGTCATTCCCTATAAAAAAAGTAAAGTAACCTGCTTTCACAGTAACTGGAAGATTTCAGTCATCTTCATTATAGGCAGATAGATATAGATTTATGTGAAAGGGTGATGTAAGGACATCTTTTTCTGTTCTGAATTATCCAAGTACTCAGAGGGGGAAACAAGGCAAGCAGTTTTCAGAACTCTTCAGTTATATATTACTCACTTATGTGGGAGCTAAGATCTTCCAAAGGAATCTATTCTTGGTTTCAGTGCTATATGCTTATTGCTATTATATTTTTCAGATTGAGAGTGGCGCTTAGTGAAAAAACATATGGTAAGTTACTGTACTATGTTGTAGTCTAGAGGCAGTTCTCAGACTCCAGGCTTCTTGCTCTAGACTCTCTTGCCCCAAACTGGGAATAAGCACCTGACAACTTCCCCAACCTCTGCTGCCTAGTGTGTGTATGTAGATCTTGAGAAAAGTTCTTTTTAACTGGTTGCTTTTGCACTTTACTGTGCAAGATCAATGTGTGTTATTACCAAAGGGAGGGGCATCCACTTCAGCTGCTGCTGTTCACTTTGACAGTGATCATGAATCAAAGCCATCAGCTGCCACAATTCAAACTGGAGTATTAAGGGGAATCAATGGCAATTTACATTAGTACATCGGGCTACTGAGGTGGTCAAATTCGCTTTTTTATTGAGTTTCACTGCATTTTCCCAGTAAACTTGGCTGCAAAGCTTTAAATCCAACCTAGCTTACATCGCTAGGTTTTGCAAGAGCCATTCTGATGTGCCTCTCCCTAGGGCAGAAGATTAATTCATTTTTAATAATAGCAGTAAGAATAATAGAAAACTCGTCTGGGGCTACCAAGGGACACATTGCGTGGTTCAGAATACTTTTCAAATAAGAAAAATGTTTCTATAAAATCTGGAGGCAGCTGGTTCTTAGTGGAAGCTAAAAAGTTATTAATCAATCTTTTCTAATAATAAGACCAGCTGAACCTTATATGACAGTGATTATGATAGACATAGAGTTTCCATGCTGGGTGCAGCTAAAAGAAGCAGTTATTTTGTGTGTGTTCAGCTTTCTAAATGTGAACACATGGATTGCACCATAGCATTAATAAACTATATATATGTTCCTTCTCATTGCTTCTGTAATATCCCATCTTGATTACTTTTTTTTTTAATTTTTTTAACAGTACGTTTATGAAAGGCATATTCCTTGCGGAATTAACTAATGCCAAGGACAGAGACCCTATCTCAATGTCCAGGTACTCAATCCAGTTATAATGACATATATATAGATTAGGCATCATGCCTGGATTCTAGCAACTCATCTTGATCCCATCAATTTTATCATCAGTGGAGGGAGATGAAAAGACACAACGTGATTCCAATGGTGTTAGTTTCACCTGTATGTTTTCAACTACACTGTATACTGAAAACAGTCACATCTCGAACCAAGCTACATAAATATGGAACTAGTTAGACTGTTAGCAAAGTAGTTTTATTTTACATAAAACATATATACACTTCATTGTTGGATTGATTTCAGATGCAGTGAAATAATTAGAAGCAGTGATTTCTCATTTTTAAACTCCAAATTACAACTCCTATTTAATGTTTAAAAGTTTTTGTTTATTTATTTAAATTGTGTTTTGTCTGGTTTTGAAATCTCAAGTTTTCAAAGGTCTGTTTTGAAATTTAGTATTATATTTCTTCATATGCAAAAAATTAATCATATATTTACACAAAGAGTGATATTAAATATATTTCTTATGAAAACCCTTACATGTTGTATTGTCAGTTTACCATTGGGGAAACCTCATTCTAGATTAAATAGTTTTAATGTAGCCAGAAAAAAATACAGAAAAGAAAACACACACACACACCCCCCCCCCCACACACACACACACACCCCGAATTTGCATTAGTAGTAGTATTGTTTTTCTAAAGATTTAATTCACTTTTGAATTTAGTTTTTAAAAAATGCCTCTCTACATCTGCACTGGATCCAATCTACTCTGATTCCTTCTTTGATATCTTTCCTGAGCTGGGTTTCTGTTCAGATTTCATTTATCAGTCTTTGCATTTGTCTTAGAGGGTTTTCCATACTTTTCCTCCATTTCCAGCCAGTAGCAACCTTATTTGTTTTGGTTCAGTCGATTCTCGAGCAGTTCCCTTGCGTATTTATTTTCTATGTATCTACCTGCAGATTGCAATCTAAAGTGTTGAAATTTAATTTAAGGAAGAAATTCCTGCTGTCTGTCGATATGAATATCAGTCAGTCTTCCTTATCAGCCAGTCTTATAGCAGTTACTTTACGTTTTAGTATGTGACTAACATGTCATATGTATTTTGTAAATAAACATGCTTAATGCTTCATATTATTTTTGTAAACACTGTAACTCAAATTTTTTGTCAGTAAAATCCTTTAAGTCTTTTGTATAGCCTGGTTTTTTATGGTTTATCTGTGGGATAATCCTATTTTGATGTTTTGCTGCATGCTATAGATTATTATGAGAGCAATTGATTTAGGAAAATTTGGATGTCCAAAAGAACTGGGCAATATTGGTGGATGGAGCAAATGTTGGTCATTTATATTTTAATGATGAAATATTAGTTCACAAAATAAATGCTGAATGAATTGTCTTTGAACCTAAATGTGTCATGTAACTAAATATTGATTGTTCTCTTGTTAGCGGATAGTAGGACGTAACCGTTAGTTACTAAGCTGATTCTTTTTTTGCTTCAGGGACATTTCATGCTAAAGTCATGATTAACCACAACAATTCTAGCCTAACCTAGCTATCTCTGACCAAAACAAGAGCCATTATGAATGTCTGTGTCTGTTCATGTAAGCACAGCCTCTGGCCCAAACTCTTGCGGTGGCCTTCCCTAATTTCTTTATGATATCAGAATCTTCATTGGAAAAGGCTGTATGGAATTATAGAAGTTTTATATAAAAGTGTCTTAGTTTGGATGGAAAACAAACCAACCAAAATATGCTGAAGCAATTTTAATCAGAGATTGTGCAGAATAGATAACAGTTCTTTGCTACAAGTGTATGTGTGCACAGAACAAAGTCAACACAAGTGTGACTGAGATGTTAATACGGATCGAGTCCTGTACCCGAGCTCTGGTCACTTGAAGCTGCAGCTCCGTTCCGTGCAGCCTCCTCCTCAGCGCCGATCCAGATGGTTATTGATCACACTCACACACACACACACACACACACACACACACACAGAGACATACACACAAAGGAAAATAAAGATGGGGAGAGAGAGAATACAGCAACACAAGCAGAGACAGAAAAGTGCGACTATTCTCTAGGCAGCAAGATGGCAAAAAGAGAGCAGACCGGAAAATAACCAGTGAAAGGAATGTCCGGGCAAATGGGACACAACCTCTGCCCTGGTCTCCCTGGAAACAGCCTTCCCTCACTGCCAGCAAAGGAAGAAAAAATTCCCTGAAAAAGAAAAACAACCTGAAACTATAACAAAAAGTCATTATTTAGTCCTATTTCACTGCCAGATTAATAAGAAACAAATAATACTCTTTCTCCCTGAGTGTTGCATGATAACTTGGAAGGACTTTTAGAGTTCCTAATGAAACATGCCTTTGAATGGTTTTAAAACCTGTATATTTCCAAATTTTCTAAGTTTAGAAGACATCTGCAAGCTTTACTTTGCTTGGTTTTAACCTTTGAATCAAACTGTTTTTAGTGTTAGGCTCTTAATACTTGACATATGAAAACAAATCCTAAATTATATTACATCAGGTGAAGTTTGATGCCAGAAGGCAGCAGCTCCGTATCGTGTAGCTGTTCAGGATGACAGCCCATACCGCCTCAGGGCATATCATGCTGTTATGTTTCATGACTCATTTGCCTGAAGACTGAACACTGTCAGCCTCCTTGTTCTGATCTTTTTACAGAGTGAAACAGTTTCAGACTCTTATCATATTGACTCAATCAACATTTTTTACCCGTTGAAACGGTTTCATTTAATTTGGAATTGTGATGATAGAAGACTAAGTTTTCAGAAACAACGTATGTCTTCACAAAAAGTCACAAAGGCCAGAGTCTTTTATTCAATGTGAGCAGATATAACCAGCCGTTGACTTCATCCCTACTAGTTCCTATCAAGTTTTATGCGGTTATGTGATGTGTTGTGTAATCATAAGTGAGCCTCAAATTTTTCACCTATTTTATTCCGTTTATGTCTTCCTATCTCTTAATGCCTCCAAAACTCTTTTCTCCTCTCCTTTGCTGCGCTATAACTAGTTGCTGTTGAAAAATAATTGTCTCTGCAGTTTCTTGTCTCTTGTTCCTATGCACGATAGCAGCAATGAGAACATTCATGTACAAATTCCTAAAGACATCTGAAAAGTTTCCTCCACCCTATGATAATCCTTTGTTTCTTATATAGCTTTTGATGAGTTAACAAAGACCACTTTCTTTTTCAGCAAAGCAAACATGTTTAAATACTTGAGATGGGAAGGTGTAGGATGGTAATGATCATGATAGGAATATTACTCCCATGAAGGAAATAAGCTGTTAGAAAAGAAAAACACTGTCTAGTTCTTGCTGGGTGATGCAAAAAGTCACAGTTATGAGGAAATTCTGTGTCCTTTTTATCATTGCTCTTCCATTGAGTCTGGTATCTCACACCTATTAAGAGTCAGTTTTTCAAATTTTCAGAGGGAATGGTTGAAGTCCAGAGTCTTTGCATTTATACTGTCCTGGGGATAACATTACCTTGAAATAAGATTTTAAGCTATCAGCAAAGTAAAGAAGTCACGAAACAGATGCTATCACCTTGCTAAATTGATTAGGATTGATTAAAGAAAAATAACAAATCCTACATTTTTGGATTTGATGTGGAAGCTATGCAAGCTATTACTTTTTGTTTAAAAAACAAGAGATTGTGCACCAGAGAAAAAATAATGTAAGACCAGTCAATGTATGTAGTAAAACCCATTCAAACTCTGTAGAGATGTCTTACTGTCAGTGAGTTTTGCTTTCAAGCTTGTAAACAAAACATACAATTTCTTACAGGGATAAATGAAATCTATTCACCCTTCTTTTTATCTGAGGGCTGGAGCCCCTCTACTGTGAGCACAGTCTGAGAGACCCAGGGTTGTTCTGCCTGGGGAAGAGAAGGCTCTGGGGAGAATTTACAGTGGCCTCCCAGTACCTGAATGGGACCTACAAGAAAGCTGGGGAGGGAATTGTTACAAGGGCTCGTAGTGATAGCATGAGGGGAAATGGCTTTAAATTGGAAGGGGGAGATTTAGATCAGACATTAGGAAGAAATTCTTCCCGCTGAGGGTGGTGAGGCCCTGGCCCAGGTTGCCCAGGGGAGCTGTGGCTGCCGCCTCCCTGGAGGTATTCAAGGCCAGGCTGGATGGGGCCTTGAGCAGCCTGGGCTGGTGGGAGGTGTCCCTGCCCATGGCAGGGGGTGGAACTGGATGATCTTTAAGGATTCTTCCAACCCAAATCATTCTGTGATTCTAGGATTCCTTTGTTGAATCGGAGAAGGGTAATGAAAACTTTTGGGGCAGTGGAAACTGAGAGGGAAGCCGGACAGGGAACTTCAGTGAGAAGAAAAAAATGTAGGAAAGCAGGCACCAAATAAGGAGAATGGGGGGAGGTGGTTCTTGCTATTCCCAGAAAGTTTTAATCTTCATATTAATTTAGTAATTTGTAGGAAATTGCATATTAGATCAAATAAGTGACCTAGTTTGCCTGCTACCCTTCCTTTGACTGTTTTCAGTTTAGATGACTCCTACAGATAAGCCTGAAAGCTAAATCAATTGGAAGATGATGAATGCTCTGGGTCTTTGCATCTCTTAATTAAGGCTGTGCTTGTAGTTATTCATTTAAAATGTATATAATTATAATATATATAAATATATATTTTATATATGTGTGTGTGTATGTATACCTGTGTACGTTTGGGGGTGTTTGTATATGTATAAGGAGATGTGTGTGTATATATGTGAACTGTTCACATAATTCTTATATAATGAAAAAAAAGAAAAGATGTTTTTAGGAGGGTCTTCTGTTCTCTGGTTAACTCACAGATCACTAAAGCCGTTTATCTATTACCAAACAGACTGAGCTGGCTGTTGGACAATTCTGCCTTGTCTAAATTATAGTCTAAATTTTTACATCATTATTTTTGTATCTAGCTTCCTACTCTGTTCATTCACTGTAGCTGGTAAGTCATCTGTACTTTCTAAGTGAAGACTGGTGTTACTGTTCTTTACTTGTATTTACTTCTTTAGCCTTTCTCTGCAAATTGCTCTTGTTGGTACTCCAATTTAAAGATGAAACTACAGAAAGAATAGAAAAGTGTGATGACTAAGGCCAGGGACTCAGATCATCAGTGAAAGCGAGACTGAGACGACTTTATTCACTCACATAGGTGCCTTAAATGACCAACTATTTCCTTGGAGTTTTGTTGTATAATCTTTTACCCTAAAATGGCAATTCCAGTTGTAACAGAATGTTACAGTAATTAGATGTAAACCAACTTTGTATGTCCTGTCATTACCTATATGAAGCACAGTATTAAAATAGAACAGAAAAATAAAATGTTAGCTTTTATTTTTAACTCTGTGTTGTGTTCACTTGTATTTAGACTGCTTTTTTTTCTTACTCCTTATTATAATTCACTCAGAAAATCGGCTCTCTGCAAACCAAAGTTGCAATGTTTGTGTTTGTACAGTTTGGGTGAGCACATATTTAAATAAGTAAACATAATATGGGGATGGGAAAACATTCTTTGTTTGCCAGTAAAGGATGTGGGCAATCACTGGAACATATGAAAATCCTTTTTTGATTAAAAAGCAATAGCTCTGTTCTGTTAGACTGAAACAAGAAAAGCAGTTGATTGGAAAGCTTTTGGGTTGGGTCTAACTTCCACTGCTCACATCTGTAAGATTCCTGGGTTTGAATGTGGAAAGAGATGGACGATGTGCAAAACAGAGAAACTGGTGATTGAGGTCAGTAGTAAAAGAGGCAAAGTACTTTAGTTGAATATGATTTGGTAAAACCCAATTATTAAGGATGTTCTATCATTATAGTTTTTCCAAGAATGTTGGAATGGGCTTAGTACCTTCTACTGCTCTGGGACTTACTGCCTTGAAGTAAAGTGTTGTGTGTTCTAGGCTTGGCATGAATCCACTCTCTTATACGTGTATTTTCCAGTTTAAAGGACAATTTCCAAACAGTAACAGGCTGCTAATTTCCCTGGTAAGAAATAGAAAAATAGCAAATAGAGATAGAATAGGATTGCTTTTTCTCAGCCTATGAAAAAGCAGTAAAGAAAAACATAGACTATTTGCCAACTGAACTCAAAACACTTAATAATGAATAATTGTAATATGATAAAATGGACATATTGCAATTTGTATCATTATTTTGATGAGATGACTGAAGCATGCATTGACTTCCTCTGCTGTCTGGTATTTCCTATCAGAGATGTGACCTTTGCAAGGCAGGCTGACAGCTTTATTGAAAGTGAATGTCTAACCACATATGTAAGTTTTTCTTCCATATGGTTGTAAACGCAAAATTATTCAACTTATTAAAACTAGAAAAAAAGAATCATGTTGTCTTACCTTTCACTTTCTTAACCATTGAGAAAATGAGAAAAATAATTTGAGCAAAATCCTAAAGGAAAAATGGGAGTTTACTCTATACAAATGTGTAAAATACTATTTAGCTCACGAGGTTCAGTGGGGAAATGTGGTAATATACACATAAAAATGGTCCTTTGTTAATGAATTTCATAATCAAATACTGAGGAGTTGGGTAAAGCTTCAACTGCACTGTTTCTTCTTTGCTAGTTCCTCAGATACTGGGACCAGATGCTTTTTAATGACCTCTGTAACACACAGTTGCTGTCTAGCTAGTTCTAGTTACTCCTGGTTTGGGACAGCTTAAGAAACTAGTGGGCACTTAATAAAACTCCTCTTCCCATATAACCTATGAAAATAGGCAGATGAGTAACCTCAGGTGAGCCCAAACTGTCAGGTTTTAATCCTTAAATTCCATAAAACTTTTTGCTTCAATCCTATCATCATGCCAGCATGTGCCTATATTTTTCTGTAAGCTGCAATTTTTCTTTATAGGAAGAATCTACACTGTAAGTCATGCATAAAAATAACTGGATACATTTGGGGCAAACTGTGAAAATTACTTGTTTTTATTTATTTATTAGATGTAGCCCACGCTTATAAATATTTCAAATGTTCATAAGAGTACTTGTATTTGTAGGTACTGCACAGTGCACTACTGTTAAATTGAAATACAGAAGAAGAAGTGGAAAAAGAGCTAAAACACATGAATATTTGTTATTTCCCACCTTGACAATAGACAAGATATGAATAAGTGGCTGCTCAGGTAAAAATAATTAACGGAACACAACGATTAAGATGGATGGAATCGAAATCTAAAAGCTTATTTTAACTTTTGTTTCCTGTGGGGAAATCACTTTGCTAAAAGTTCAAGTACCATTTTATTTGGGGATATTACAAGCCAACAGGGGAGGTGTCTCATACATAGACATATATTTTTAGCCTGTCAATTCATTACTCTATATATGACTTTCCTTTGGAAAAATACTCTTTCTGTCACTGCCCTTGAGCCAGTCTGTGTCAGTTTTATTTATATTGAATAATGATAATTTATTCAGAACTGCTCTGGTTGACTCTAAGGATTGTTCACACACTGCTTCACATAGTATTAATGGCAATGTATAGATATTTACTAGTTTTGACTTAATTTTGAGAGGACTAATTTCTAAATTCAGAAAAAAAATACTGATCACTAACATTTTTTCTTTTGATTTAATGATCTTTTTTAAAAAAAATTCCAATGCATTGTTTAGTAGTTTAGTTTAAATGTTTGAGTTGGGTCCAAATACCTTATTTAAGGTCTAAAACTTTCCTCTTGGCTCATTTACAATTGTCGATTGTATTCTATCTTTTCCTTTAAATCTTTCAGCACTATCAGTCTGTTTGGTAGTTCTTTAAGAGAATCTGATGGCAAAATAGGCACGAAAACCATTGTGGGTTATTTCCCTGGCTCGTCAGTACTATGATAAAGAAATGGTTTTTTTCAGCAGACTATAACTTAAGAATTCACATTCTGAACAAAGGAATACGTGGTTTTATATACTTGTCTTTTTTAAAAATTAACATTTGTCTGCATTAATCTAAATATTTCTTATTGATGCTGCTTGTAACAGAACTTTCAAATTGTGACAGAGAAGCCATCTGTGTCTGATGGCCTTCGTTTTTCTGGTGCTGAAGGTTACTACGCACACTGCAACGCGTGTTGTTATATGTAGGGAGGGGAAAAAAATTCCTCTGGTGTTGTCTCATGTCTTTTGTTTAGAAGAAGGTCGTGTTCCTGAATAGAAAGTACTTCTGTGTCACTCTCACCCTATGATTGTCAGGTCATTCTGGGATGTTAACCCTCATTCAGTACTATGAATGAAGAGTAGTCACTGCTACATCTTATAGGCTAGATCAGTGATTGGCAGTAAAAGTAATGGTGTTTTAGTTCCATGATTTAGCTAAAAGCTTGGAAGGAATTGTCACAGTGCCCCTGCACTCCACTCACTTGAGGTAACTTTGGTATTTAAATTTTGGGTTTCAATGTTGGATAGATTTTATTACTTTTTTTTTAGAAATTTTTAGAGTATTTCTTTTGAGGCAACATTGATTTCAAACTGCTGTCTACCTAAACTTTTCCTGTATCTATATATATTTAGGTGGCAAACTCTGGTAGATTAGCTTGGAGTTCCGTAAGTGTTTGAATTTCTGTACCGGTAATAAGAGATGATCTCTTTTCTCAAAAAGGTCTGAAAAGAGTATCAGAGCATGGCAAGTTTGGTAACATGCCAGGAGCTTGAGTAAAAGCTAGAATACGTTCATAACTTCTAGCCTGATGCCTCAATTGATTCTCTGTGTTGAGGCTTTAGCTTTGATTATTCCAGTTTTCCAGAATGTTCCTTGTTGTTTGGAAAAATTAAGCAGAATAAAATATTTATATTATTAATTTTAAATAGCTATTGCAAGTACGATCTCCATTTCTTTAGAACATTATTTATAGTGTATAAATATGCAAAAGTTCATAATGTCTTTTTTTTATGAGGTTATAAAGGTTTATACCTTGTGATATTTAATGACTGTAGTGCTCAAAATGCTCAGTTCTCTACAAGAATTCCCTTTCTTATGTTAGCATAAGAGAATATAATGTTCAAATGCATTTAAAACCAGATTATTTTTAGAACCCGTTAAAGCAGGTCAAGTTGTCTGAATTGATTGATCTTGCTGGGTAGATGAACTGTTCTTTCTTACAAGGTCCACAGCTAATTTCCTTCTCAGTTTGTGGCTGCCGTGATGTATGCTTCAAGTTCATATTGTCATTGATCATATGATATCTTCCCTGATTCTTTCATTATTGTTGGGGGGGATGTGTGTGTGTGTTCATGTATGCAGATGGTTGTTGGCTGGGTCAGAGACTTTTAGTATTTTCTGTCTCCTGGAACTTATCCTGAAGTTGTAAAGTTTGACTGGTGCACAGCATTTTATGAAATTTATTATGATTTGTGCATGTTTTAATGACTGACAATTTAATAACTACATGCTACTTCTTTTCTGCTACATAATACTGAACAATAACTACACTTGAAGGTTTGTGTTTTCTGCATGTTATTAAAAGGAAAGGTATGCCTCGAGGCAGTTTGCAATAATTCTGCAGTCAAAGACAAAAATCAGAAGTGACAAAACTGATCTGACACTGCTACAACTCATGTGAAGTAGTAAACGTATTAACTTTGGTTCATTTGTGAAGTTGACATAATTTGGGATTAAATACTACAGCATATGTAATCAAGATTTACGTCTTTAAACAACTGGAGTGGTACTGTTGAAAACACTGAGCCGTAAAGATGCGGAAAAAATACCGTTAAGGTTTCTGGGGTCTGTTTGTTTTCTTCCTATTCAGATATTCAGTACAAGTTGTTAAAAACATAGTCTAACTGGATTTTTCTCTTGCACAAAATTAAAATATTCTTTTATCTGATTTAAAATTTATTATGTTATTACAGTTATTTATATGTATTTGACCCATCAAATTTAATTCTTATACGTTTGCTTGATTTGGAGGGGACTCATGAAATTATGTGCCTGTGCTATAGGAATGTTCTGGTACAGGGTTCTGAAAGAGTCTGTCTCTGCCTTATTTTCTTTCATATTTATTTCTTCTGTCCTTTGGAAGGAAACACCTTTATGTGCGGAGGTCCTTTTATAAGAAAAAGATGTTATTTTATTTGTTTGCGTCGTTCCATCTTACTGTACCCTTTCTCTGGTGTACTTCGGAAGTTTGTATTTCCAGTACAGAGCTCAGGGGTTCTTACAGGTTTGTATCTTCCTCCCTGCCCCAATATCATGCCTTAGTTTCAGTAACTTGGCCTTTTCAAGTGCCTTTTTCATAATATTCCTCATGAGAATTTCATACTATAGCTGCTGCTGAACTCAATGAATATATGATTTTTCTTGATAGAAACATGGGAGTTTTATACCTCTGAATCTAACTGAGAATGTAGGAATAGATAACTTTTAAGTAACTGTTTACCTAACAGTCTACATTTGGCTTTAAGCTCCATACATAATTAATCACTTTTCTGGTCTTGGACCAGAAGCCTCAGAACTATGCACAATCGTACCAATGACTTGCGACTCTGCCGTGATTTCTCATAAGGGTAATGCCATAAATCTCTTCCTACTTTACTGCGGATAGCAGGTAGCAGAGTCCCTTCACTCCTCTCTTAAAATGGTCAGCAAAAAATAGCAGATTTCCCAGGGCTCATTCGAGTTCCCCAGTGACATCTAAGCTAATTACAGGAAAGGTGATAGATCTTGATATCTCCCAGGATCTTGTAAATGCAAAAGGAAATATGTTATATCTAAGATGCTGTCATTTCAGGAATTTTCATATATTTTATGTACTTAAAGGCCAGAGCAGTCATTTGGTTGTGCAGTTAGACCTCCTGCATATTTAATGGCCAGAGGGTCGTTAAATTACTCTCAGTTACCTATGAATTCAGCTCAATAACTTGTTTCCTGTTACCTTCAAGACCCTCTAGAACAAACTTATGTATTTTTCTAAACTTAATATCTAAAGTTTGTTTTCTAAACTCTAAAGTTAGCTGTGAGTTGTACACCTAAATAACATGAGCCTCCAGAAAGGTTAGCGATTTAGCAACATCTCCTACAAGAAATAATATCTACCTTAGCAAGCACCACAGAGTAAAGGCTACTGCAGATATTTGCACAATATTTTTAGGTTAAAAATAGGGTCATGGTACAGAAATAAAAAGTGGTAATTTCTGAAGTTCCATCTAGTAATGAAACAACCCTCTATCTCTTCCCTTGTTCATCGGCTATTATTCTCTCTTACGGCTGTCAATACAGCTAGTCTAGATATAAAATCACAAATAAGCTGATGGACACTTGACATTCATTCTATCGTTCCAATACCTGAAGAACAATAGGATAAGATCAGTGTAAAAAAAAAAATCTTTATACTTGTTATTTGACATGGCTTCTTTAATATACAGTATGTGGAAACACTTTTATACTCTTCTACAGGCTCAGTCTTGTTCACAGTATCTTCAGTTGATTATTTTCCTTTGATATTAATGGAATGTCAAAAAGAATTTTCCATCTAGTTTGGCTGTGGATTTTTTTGCCAATGAAATACTTGTACCCTGTAAAAATTAGTAAATTAGATTTCCATTTTAAAGTACTAATTACTAAAATGGGAGATGGAGAAATAAGATATTAATGTCCAATGAAATCAGTGGATGTGGCACTATTGAATGGTGATTTCCTTGCTTGCTGGCTTATTAGGTTGTAATGTTGCTTCATGACAGACTTTGTGCTGATTATACTGAGCATACAGATATATGAGAGGTTACACTGAGTGCATGAATGTCTAAGTAAAATCTAGAAAACTAACCAAAACCCTTGCCTGTTTTAATTCAGCCTTATTAACATCAGTTTTGTGATTCAAAACTAACTATGTGCCAAAAAACCCCTATAATAAGCAACTCTTGTAGTTGTTAGCATCTATTTTATAGTTTTATTTAATTCAATTTTGGAAAATAATGCAAGGATTAATTAATAATATCTTTTCTGTAATATTTATATATATTTGTAAAAGTAGAGCAGAATTGCTGTTTTTTGGTGGTGGTTTTATTTTCCACATATGTGGTTTTCTTCTGCTTTCCTTCTTTCTGAGATCCCTTTTCTTTTATTCACACTGCATTAAGGAGGTCATTATTATTATATGTTTTTTCAAAGGCCTGACTTGCATATATTTGCCAGAATACTTAATGTTAACAGTTCTGTTGAGTTTTGTGAGATTGTCAGGTTTATGTATAATACCTGCATAAAACCTTACATTCTGTTCTAATATCTGAAATGGTTATAAAAAAAGTGGCAGAAATAAGACTTCTTATGGTTTTAGCTTAAGTCTATTTTGTTATGAAACCAGTTATTTTTCCCTTCCACTTTTCTTATTTTGTTTATGGATTTTATAAATGCTGTTGTTTTATTGGCAAAGATAAAAGATATATACACTTATGGGTCTTCTACACTTTAGTTGTATGTTTATAGACCAGAACTCAGTTTTCGACAATAGAACTTTTCTTGTTACTGATAAATTAAAAAGTCTAAATAATGGGAAATAAAATTCACAGCAAATGTGTAGCTACCTAGATTTTTCCACTCCATAAATTATGTTGTGTTCAGAATATTTGAAATACGCCCATGTTGAAATTATTCAGAAAAAATGAGACAGAGACACACTTGAGATCATTTTCCTGATAATCCATACAGTCACCTACCATATGGAAGAGTCAAATGGTAATTCTGTGTTCTGCATTGACCATAGGTGGACCAGACATGAGATTGCTTCTTTTGCTACAAAAATGAATGATCTAACCATAAGGTTTATGAACTTGGCGTTTTTCTCCTTGGTCCAGTGAATATTGAGCTATTTGTATGGTTTTCCTTCAAGACTTGAGAAGCTAACTCAACATTAAATATTGAAATGGTTCAGAGTAAGAACTGGAACATCTGCCCTTCTTCCAGGGTTCAGGCTGTGTAGTACTTTTAAGAATTTTATCTTCCCTGAACCTCATAAAGTTTTTGCATTAAAAATTCTTGAAACTAGTGGAGCTTTCCCGTGAGAACTTTGTTTATTAACAGATCATGTTTTCTAACTTAAACAAAAGAAAGACCTACACGTTTCTGCTTTATTAAAGGAAAAAATACTGTTCTGCCAAGCTTAGGAATTTATGAAGGCAAAAATACATGACTGCTTGTTTGTGGTTTTTTTTCTCCACCCGCCCCGAGCTCCCCCCAATCTTGTAATTAAGAGAAGTGACACAAATTTAACAGGTTGTCAGAACTATCCATAGGGAAATTCTTTATTCTGCTATCTTGATAAGTTTTTGTACATTATTAACCTTTTATAACACCCATCTGTCTTTGCTGAGGATGCCTAATTGTGAAAATTTTACAATTCCTAAAAGCTTGAAATACAAAATGGAAAAATACCCCATCTAAACAACCTGAAATTTTAAGCTTGCTCTTATGTAAATGTGAGAAAATCCTTCTTTTTATAGGAAATGTAAATAAGCATATAACTATTTCAAACCCCAAATCCATGAATGCTTGCAGACTGGAATTATTTCTTGGAAAAATCTGCACTGTTTTTAATGCTCTGTGACCGCATATTGGCTAATGATCTGCCGGCTCTAAGCCCCAAACCAAATCTCAGTGCACACAAAAAATGCTTTTAAAAAGAGGAATAGCTTTCTATTCTATTAAATTACATTAATTTCACTCCACTGGGCTTTAAGTTCTGTTCCTTTAAATTCCGATGTAGAAACCATGAGCGCTGGGCCATTGAGACTTTTGTTTCTGCTGATGTCAGAAGAATTTATATGCAGGGGAAACTGAAAAAAATTGCTGAAATATAGTAATATATAAAATACAGGTATGCAAAATAGGTACATTAAACTCTAAATCATAGTTAATTGGACTGAGGCTTGCTCTAATTTAATTAGATGTGGCTCTATGGCATGGATGCCCAGAAAATGTTCTGGTCTTAAGGTCATTGTTTCTATAAAATGCTAATGTTCTGAAGGCTTTCTCCCACCCCAATTGTCAGCTCTACTATCAGTTCTTGTGGTTTATAGGGTTAAACACTATGAACTAGAAAATAATTTGAGATTGCTCTTATTGTAAGCTTTGGCTAGTAGTAATAATCCTGAGTTGGGTACAAGTAACTCCCATTGTCTCCCCCGGAGAACGCAGCTCTGTCATCTAAGTCATTTTTACCCCAGAAATATGTTTTAATAGAAAAAAACCAATATACTGTTTAATATATTTTCTAATTTATCATTCACTTTCCCATTGTATTTAATCGGATTTATGCCTTTGAGACAGAAGCAGTCTTTGTAAACAGTGCCTTAGTAAACAATTTTGCCTCTGAAGAAAATGATATTTGAGAGTAAAAGATGACAACTGTTCCATTTAGTGTGCATTTAAAAAGAAGAGTTTTCTGCTTCTTATATTTGGTACCACATGTACACATTCAATACATATAGTGGAATGATTTTTTTTTCCCCACTGTGAGTTGACTCACATAGTTAAATTCATGAATGAATTAGAAAAATAATCTCACAGATTTCCAAAGCTGCTTCCTAATATTGAAGATGATAAAAATGAAAGCATAGTAAATAGATGCAGATGCAGCAGAGGGTAACATTTCAAGATGAAAACTTAACCATTTTTGTGCATTATTGCTTTTAAAATACTTTGGTATTTTGCAAGCAGAATTAGAAGTTCAGTCTTCCCGAAAAATAAAGCAAATCTTACTTTAAACCTGCCAAAAACCCTGAAGTAGTTGCATGCTAATGTATATAAATAAGTCTTTTTCAGAACTTCTGTTTTGTAGCTTTGAAGGGTGTGGCTAAATTGCTAAAGCAAACAATATTAAAAGAAATAAACAAACAGTCCTCAAAGCAGAGTACAACAGAGCACATTCCATGCTTATTAATGACTTCCAGTTGAAAAATGAAGAGGTTGTTTAGAAATTTATGATCCTGAATGCCACCTTAGGACCTAACTGTGAGGTATCCGCAAGGGACAGAAACATATTCACCAGGGGAGGTTTAGGATTGACATTAGGAAGAAATTCTTCCCTGAGAGGGTAATTGTTCATTGGAATGCGCTGCCTAGGGAGGTGGTTGAGTCACCACCCCTGGAGGTGTTCAAAGAGAGTTCGGATGAGGCACTTAGTGACATGGTGTAGTTGACAAGTAGGAGTAGGTGTAGGTGTTGGGTCATAGGTTGGACTCAATGATCTCAAGGTCTTTTTCAACCTTACGATACTGTGATACTGTGATATTCATAACATAAGCCAAGTTTAACAACTCTTAATGATTTGCGACTAAATAAGATCCAAAACACTTACCAATAAACACTATTGTTCTGTGTTTCCAAGAGCTATGGTCCACTTCAAAATGATCATCAGAAGGAAGGTAATCAGAACTTAACGATTCCATATCATTATACTAAGTTAGTTTTCTTCATTGCCAATTTGCAGTTTTACTCTTCCCATGCTCTTTTCAGGTTATTTTAGTGTGAATGTAAGTAAAAGCAGCGCTGTTTACACTTGATGTTTTGAAAAATCCTTTTGTCTTAGGCCCATATGAAGAAATAAAAGTTGCAAAAAAAATGTCATAACTGCAAAATTTAGTTACTAATTATTCTGGGAACTGCCAGCAATTTGTTTGGGGCAAATGGAATTTCTGTTGGAGTTTCTCTTTCAGATTTTTCTCTGTTGATCTTTTTCTTAGGTCCAGTACATTTATGCTATATCTGAAAGCTAGACCCTCTCTAAAAAGAGCTTTGCTGGACTGAAGAAAGTGGCAGCACCAGGACTTTCCTCTAAACCCAGGTTTCTGGAGAACTTGACATTTTCTAGGTGAGATTTTTTTCCATATAGAGCGATATATACAAGTTCCAACACAAAAAAAATAAAGAGAAGAGACTAAGCCTATAACTTGGGAACAAAGAGTAAGGAGGGAGAGACAAAGAGATGGTTGTAGAACATGTTCTAACCTGTCACAGTGAGACAAGACTCAGCTTGATCACTTCACTCAGTCTGAGTCGGTACATTTTCCAGTATAGATGTTTTCTCACCCTCAGTCAGAAAACAAGCGAGTGAAGAGCGAGTTAACACACAATTCTTTAAAGCAGTTTTTAGCTAATAACTACCTTTTCCCAAAGATCAAGTTGGTGCTGGTTTTTTGTCTGTAGAAAGCGTGAAAGCAAAAATGATGGAGATCCTCCGTAGCCTTTCAGAAAATGACTTTTAGAATTGCTTTGAACATCGGCAGCATTGTATGCAGTTCTGTGTCAGAAGGGAACTGTTTTATAGGTGATAGTAGTTGATTTTCAGAATGTGTTAAAAAATTACAGGCACAGTTTCAGATTTGCTTTTTTTTGGTTGGACCTTGTATATATATATTGCTTCTGAGGGATCTGCCTGCAAGGTGTGATGTTTTTGTTGGGTAAAGGCTGACATTCCTTTTCTTCAGCTGTTTGTAATTTTTTTGCTTTGTGAATAAAATAGTGCTTCATTGTATTGTACAGCATTAATTTGACACAGTAAAACTAACACAAACCAAAGAAAACAAATTTTTAGTAGCACGTCTTTCAAGTTGACTAGTGCTGCTTTGAGCCTGATCTCACTTGACTGATCTGGCCTATGTCAGTGCCCTCTAAGCTGCACTGATTTTGAACAGGTACCACCTTGGCATAAGTGACGAGTGAAGAACTTGGAAGTCTGATAACTAGAGAGCAGACCGTTGTTACATTAACTCTTATGATATTCTCTATGACACCAATGTCAACAGAAATCAGGGTGAAAAGAGGTTTTTGAAAAAGCTGGACTCTAAATATGGAAGAAGTTGTCTTTCCTTATTCCTGGTGGCAATGGTGGAACTATAATAGTGAAGCATTACAGTACGTGGTATGAAAATTGTATTGCAAATATAAAAATTTAGATCAAAATCTGCCTGCCTGTGTAGCAGAACTGTGAATGCTGGTGGCAATTAAGTTACAAAATAAGAAAAGATAGGCAAGCCTGAACACATTCTTCGAGAATTAAAGGAAATATAAGTGCAAAATACTTCATTGTATTATGAAAATAATTATTTATCTTCAGGTTCTGAAACTGAGCACAAGGGAACTGTAAAAATTTATGAATATTATTAGCTCCTTATGGATGCAAAATTATTTTCTAGTTAGACTGAACAGCAAATAATATTTACTATCATCACAAGATGAACATTTTTCTTGATACATAAAAGAACAAAAAGTAGTTAAAGTGTTTATGGCGACTAGAGCAAGTAGTTGTAGAATTTTGGTTTTTTAGGTTTTCATAATTCTATATAATTTCAAACTAGTTTTGATGTTAAAGTGAGTAGTTCACCTAAAAGTCTATTCCAGTAATCTTACATACTAGGAGCAGACCTCTAAACTGTCACAGTCGTTATTTCATCATGACACTCAAACACATTGTTTCAACAGAATTTTTCTGTGATGAGATTGTTACGAGATCTGCAAGTCTCTGAATATTACAGGAAACTGGTACAGAAAACATCTAATAAAAGGACGGTAGTATGCACTTAGTGATTCTTTTTAACTCACTCTAACTGCTTTGGCCACTGATCATCAAAAACACTTAAAATTGTATGTAAAAAGTACTTTTGAAATCTTTATTCAATTTATCAGTATTACTATCAGGGCAATCAATACAGATCTGTCAAACTGCTCCTGGCCTCAGGAAGCAAGAAAGTTCTGCATTTTTGTTAAAGCATAGTTGAAGAAGGTCCAGAAAGGGTCAGCTGCAGCTCTGTAAAAAGCACATGGAAAACAGAATCATAGGATGGTTTGGGTTGGAAGGGACCTTCAAGCCCATCCAGTTCCAGCCCCCTGACATGGGCAGGGACACCTCCCACCAGCCCAGGCTGCTCAAGGCCCCATCCAGCCTGGCCTTGAACACCTCCAGGGAGGGGCAGCCATAGCTCCCCTGGGCAACCTGTGCCAGGGCCTCACCACCCTCAGTGTGAAGAATTTCTTTCTAATGGCTAATCTAAATCTTCCCCCTTCCAGTTTATAGTGATCCCCCCAACCTATTCCTACAAGCCTTTGTAAAGAGCCCCTCCCCAGCTTTCCTGTAACCCCTTCAGGTACTGGAAGGCCGCTGTGAGGTCTCTATGGAGCCTTCTCTTCCCCAGGCTGAACTGCCCTAGCTCCCTCAGCCTGTGCTCATGGAAGAGGTGCTGCAGCCCCTCTAGTTGTAAATAAATCTCACGTAAGTAATAGTTGTAAGAAAATCTCATTATAGTGATGCTGATTTGCCTGGTGGGCCCTAAGTTTCAAGTTTATTCTTATTCTATAATTAAAACCTCTCCAGATTGTGCTTTGCTCCATGCTGGCATTTTTGATCTTTGTTGAACTTCATTTTCATACTCCTTGAAGACTGACTGTCCTTTATTCCTCTTATAAGATTTTGAATGCCTACTTTATATTTAGACACCTTTCCTATCTCTTATTGCCCTTCTTCCTTGTCCCCTTTTATTTCCTTGGATCTGTGGCACATGGGATCAGACGCTTGCCTGCCCTGGGGGAAGAAGCACTGGCGACATGTTTCCTGCTGGTACCCAATGAAAAGCAGTTTCTGTCCTACTGTAAGAGAATGCAACAAACAGTGGCATTCAGTTCCTGTGCACAACCAAGGTCACCAACTGCACTGTGCCCCTGATAGAAGTCCAATCTTTATGGTTGACCTTGGCATCGCTGTATGTTCATTAGTTTAGGTTTAATTTTAACAAATTTATAAGGTTTTTCTTTTGACTCCAATCAGCTTACAAAACCGAAGCTTTCTACAAAACTTTTAGTCTGCTACTGAAACCTTACTGACTTCTCTAAAAACAAATCCACTTCTACTGAAGTAGAAACCTTTGGTTTATATCACTGTAGAACAATTGAAAACTGAAGTCTCCATGTGGAAGAAAATTCTGATGTTTTGAACTAGTTACTATGCTTAGTGTGAATCTTTACTGTGCTACAGTTAGAGGTTGTGACAGAGATCAGTTGGTTTGTTACAGAAACCAGGCTCAGCCCCTGAGTCACTGGCCTGCTCATTGAACGGCCGGCAGATATATACAGTGTTAGTTGTATCCGACTGCCTACAGACACTTCATGTATATTTAGCATGCTGTCCTTACAGTTCCTGGAAGCTATGGGAGATCTGTTGCTTTGATTTCCATCCTGATTTTGTCCAGTTCTGTTGCAAAAGAGAATTCTTACTATTAACTCTGAGGGGAGAAGGGTTTCATATTTACATTTTCGGTCAGGAATGTTACCTTCTAGCAGATGGCTGCATTAGAAAAAAGGTGATTTATAGATATTCTCTGGCAGTGGATTATTCTAGGGCAATGCTGGCTCCCAACCTTATAAAAGGTCAAAGCTATTATAGATGGATCCATTTTATCTCCCACTGAAATCAATGGAAAGACTTCAATGACTTCACAGGGAGCTTAGCTAGCATAACAAAGTCTTCCTGAAAAGTGGCTTACTTGAAACACGCCAATTATACTATATTTTGCTGCAATGTCTGGATAACGTTAGAGTTATAGGAGTTCTCTATTTAAAAGCATACTCCTAACATTCAGATTGTATCAAGCTAGCCCCATTTTCACTAAGCCTAAATTACATAACAACTATGGAAATTATTTTTTTTCTTGTTTAATAAGTAAGCGGAGCTTACTTTAATTTAACTTCTCATTCCAAGGTAGCAGTGATGTACACTAGTCTATGCTCTTTGTCCCACAAGTACATGATCGTGTAAGTGAAGCAACTGTACTTAAGCATTTTCCTGAGTACAGTCTAAACATAGGCATCCACACTTACAAACAGACTTATGTCCTAATCTTTTCATTATTCTGCAGCATTCTGAAGTGATGATCAACTGTAAATAATCTACTATGATTTTCTGGTTTGGACTAGTATTTTCTTGATTTAAGGTCCGTGGAAATTTTAGCATTCTGTTGTCTTTTCCTCTTTCCTAAGCTGTGTGAAGTATCTTTGATTTACTTCTTTCTGAGGGAGTCCCTGTCTGGTAATAAATAAACCTCTTCTGTAATGCTATTTCTCCCCTTGGGTGTCTTTCACATGCTTTTAACTGGAAGGGACTTTGCTGGAGTAACCTGTCAGTGATAGTAAGACCTCACTGAAATTTGTAGAAGCCAGTAGTCGCAACATGACTGGCTCTGAAGAAGGTTAAAAGAATGCTAACGTTGCATAAAGATGCATCTGTTTCCCATGGGGATGCTCATCTAGGTTTAACAAGTTTAATTAAGGAAGCTGAGCAGAATTTGGAAATGTTCCCTAAGTTTTCTAACAGTTGGGAAAAAGTTTGGATGTAGATAAAAGCATGCGCTTTAGTTGGAAAGGATGAAAATGGAAACGAAGAAGAGGGAAAAAAAAACCCACAAACCAAAAACAAAACCAAAAAAGCAGCCAAGCCCTTTGGTGCTGTTATCTGCAATAGGAGTCAATTCTTAATGCTAGGAAAATTTATGACTTTTTTTCTTTCTCTTCCACAAATGTGAATATAGAAGGGACAGCCAAGTACCAGTCAGTGAAATTCATGCTTTTCTCCACCTACCAGAACCCTGATTTTTCACGTTTTCTGGGTAGTTATGAAGAAATCAATTATTATATCCCCGGAGTTTAGCTATCAAACTGCTAATTTAGAAATTTGAAAATAAGTCTTATTTTGCATGTTCTACTTGTTTTATACATCGCATGTGTTTTATGTTCCCTTATTTCTGTGCTGTAACGGCCATTGTGCCCCAGGTGTTTATGTGCAGGTTGATATACGTGTGTGTTACTACTATCATCTATTACAGAAGAATGCTCTTTAGGTAATTTTGGAGGTAACAGGTCTGAATACACAGACATACTGATAGGTCTTCAGAAGAAAGGAAATATTTAATTATAAGTAACTTTTAGGTACGTAAATATTTGGAGCTTGGTATCTACTGTTTCTTACGTGTGCATCCGTTACCCCTTGCAACTCAGTACCAGGCTAGAGGTAACTGAGCGAACTCCGAGATGGTGGATGTGACAAGATGCTTTATTGCCGTTACCATTTGTCCAAAAAGTAGGACTTAATTATTCCTGTGTCTGAACTTGTGAACTATTCCTAATCTTTGCATTGCAAGAAAATGAAGGCAACCACCTAACCTACTAGTGTGGTCACTGGCCTGACATGGCAGGAACGTTCTGTTTAATCTGTGTCAGCCCCCTGCTCGTGTATATTACATACTGAGGTGTTACTTCATAAAACGGATGGAAAGAGAGGAGTAAAGGTTCGAATCTACTCCAACAGAGAAATCACTCACCTAAAGGTCAGATGCTCAAATGCTATTCTAACCACTGCCTAAGGAGGAACATATTCTCAGGTGTGAGTGCTTGCTGGTGCACATACTACAAGTGAGGCAGACAGAAGGATGTGCAGCCCATGATCTTTCGTGCCTTGCAGGACACAGAATGTTTGCTGAGCTACTCAGGCTGAAGTGTTTCTGAGAATACCCTGATACAGAATTGAGTCAGCTAGGAACTCTAAATTAAAAATATTGGTGCCTACAGATTCTTAAATCTCCTCTCCAATTACAGAGAGAACTCTCTGGACAGGATTTGGTGTCTAGACTCCAGGACATGCTTTGGTGGTAGCAAATCTGGATCAGTGCTGTTTGGCAAAGACAGCTTGCAGAAACTAAATAGTGGTCACCAGAAGTGTTGCTTCATCATTTGACTCTGTTGAACATGTGGGAAATGGAGGAAGAAACTGAATGGGGAAGCTAAACCACCATTAAAGTTGATGAATTCCCCTTTTCGCACCTGATGTTATGATCTAATGCTGAGAATTATAGCCACTATGATAAATCAATCCCATTGGAATTAATTTAGGGATCTTTTTTTAGCATTAATTACCTGGTTTCTTTTTAGGATTAAAATAGATCACAACCAATTCTAGTAATAATTAGTGACTATTCAGATGAACAAAAACCTTGACATATGAGGTTGTATTGCTGCAATCTAATGTTTATAAAGGGTTAGTTTTGCATAAATAATGAAATGTGGTTATTCTCATGAAAATTATTTTTTTTTCTGCTTTAATGTTTTAATTAATAGACTTGAAATGGCAATTTGTTACAATGCCATCAAATGAAAAATCTGGTTTTCTGATGAATCCCACCTGTTAGTAGACAGCAAAGAGGGTCTTTATTTAGCTGTGTTCCTTTAGAAATTGTGTTAAGACCTTAAAAAATGTTTAAAATCCACACAGACCATACCACCACATTCCTCTGTCTATTTTTTTTAAAGGCAGTTCAGGGGAAGGAGGCTGGAATAATCCTTTGAAAATACCTGTGTTCATGTTTAAAGGCTGGGAGAGGAATAAAGGTTCTGTGTAAAAAATACTATTCTCATTTCAGCTCCCGTATTCTTCTGTAATTGCTTGGGACACTTAATTGGGCTTTGGGGGAAAAAAGACTATGTTTATACTTTGTGTTGTACGTTGATGTGAGCTGGCCTCTGAGTTGAAATAGTTCTGAGTTATTATATTAGTGTAACACCTAGCTAAAGGATAATAAGCCCTGCTGAGAGGTTATTCAGTGTTTTGCTCTTGTGACCAGACCTAGGTCATGCATATACAAACCACCATCCCTTTCCGCCCCTCTCATGGGTTCACCCTTATGATGTGGTGGGAATGCTGTGGATTTGCTGCTGCATGTTCTGAATAGGAATACATCGATGAGTAATACTTATTTCCAGCAGATGTCAGTTTTGGGGTCATTCTAGGAAATGTTCATCCTAATCCTTATATTAGTTAGCCCTTCTATTATTTACTGTGCCCCTAGCATGTAAGGACTTGCAGATACCTACAGTCATGGAGAATATTGATATAAACTACATTTTTAAAGGTATTTAACTACGTGCAGAAGTTCAAAGGATTCCAGCTAACTGCGTGAAAAGATCCGAGACATACATCATTTTTTTTCTCCTATTCGCGAAGTAAGGAAGGACAAAATCTTTGCTTCTGTTTTCATCTTAAGCTATGTGTGACTGTAGATTCATGACTATGTCCCTGTGCCCCCTCACTGCTTTATATTTTATTTTTTTTTAATGTGTGCTTTTGGTTTGTTTGTTTTCATGCTGAATGAAAGCCTGCACACCAAGTTACCCTATAATTCTGGATAACTGGGTTATTCATTTTAAACCCCTTAGATGGCAGGAGGAAATAATCGCTGTGCCTGTATGAATTAGAAAGGTGGTAGTCCATTGAAACCAAAGTGAGACAATTTGTTTCTGGAATATCAGCAAGAACTGAGCTGCTGGAGAATGAATGTCTTTTGAGATAAAACTCGACTAAACAGCTTTAAGCTTTCCTTTACTTCTCGGTGCCTGGAGTTCTGAACATTTTAATTGAAGTTTTTTTTCTTTTGTTCCACATAAAAGAAAGTTTTGTCCATCTGTTCAAAATGAAATGTTATTTTGTTTAAAAGAACACATTTTTACAGTTGAACTGTAATGCATTATTTTAAATTCATTTGGCCATATCCTGTGTTGGTGTAAAATCAATACCAAAGTTAATAAGAACTATACATCAGAAAATAATCTAATCCATTTACCTCTTCCACCATAATTAATTTATGAGAAGGCTTGCATTTAATAGTATCCTAAAGTTAGCAACACCTTCTTGTTGATCATACAGTTGATTGCATCTGTCCCTTTTGATCTGTGAGGTGTGGATCCTTAGACACTAATTGAAAGATGTGGCCTCGAACATGATGTTTCTTCTTTACTTTCTCTACCTTCAAAATTGGAAGTTATTCAAGTTTTATTTTTTAAAAAATATTAATAGCGTTATTATGGAGTGGAATCCATAAACCTAAATATCAGCTATTGTTAAATTATATCTACTTGAACTCCTTCAAATGTGAGCATTGCTAAACTTTACTGACTATGGAAAATTTCAGTACACAGATGATAAGACTAATATTTAAAGCTGAGCATCTAAAGATTGTCTTTATTAATAAAGCATTCTATCACTAGGCAACTGAGTGCTTTGTAACTTCTTTTATCAGATGTCCAAAGGAAATGATGAATTCTGAAGATAGTTGTCACCGTTTTTAATAAAAGGCGAATACTTCAGGGGACAGGTTTCCATTTCCTTTCTGGTAATGACTAAGTTTTTGCACAATGGTACAGAATATAATGAGCTATTGAAGGATGTATGAAGTTATAGCTGCAGTGAGCTCCCTAATATTACATATAGCTGATCATTACCTACAAAATCTTAGGCTAAGTAAGTTGTTCTTTGGAGTTGACTAATATCATTGTTGCTGTTGAATAGTATTGGCTATAAGCAGCTTGAGAAATATGGAAGAAACAAAACTTTAGTACACGTAAGAAAAGCAAACCCAAGAATAAAGAAGATACTCACGCCAGTTTCCTTAGTTCAAGGAACAGTGAGTAGATAATTAGTGAGTTTAAAGAGGTATACGTTAGTGCATGAAAAATAAAAATAATAATAAATAGTACAAATAATAATAAATAGTACAAATAATAGTACAAACCCACAGGAAGGGTGAGGCCTTCAAAGCTACATCCTTTCCCATGGTGTGACCTGAAGCAGTGGTGTGCCTCTTAACTTCATCCGAGACATCACATTTCTTGGAAGTATGAACACCTTTCTTGTCTATGAAAAAATATACAATTTTAAAACTTAGAAGAACAAATCGCGAGGACTAGTTTCATTTTTACGTAAATAATGGGCAGTACAAGGAATGTAGTCAGCTTCATTTATAGTTAAGGATACCTTTCACTATGTGATGTGCTTGTAGGAAGCCTGTGGAAATTATTAGAGGATTAGTTTTTACAACAGCTGCTGCTACTGAGTGAGAGAAAGTCAGTTCTAATTCAACATATTTCTCCAGTGCTTAAAGCACCTGAATCATTCAGCCTGGCTCCCCATAAGCCTACTCCAGTTCCATTTCCGATGAAATTTAAGGGAACTTTAAATAATAGTTGTCAAAATTACTGTATTCATAGAGCTGGCTGATGAATCTCTTCCTGCAATGATATGTACTTACTTATCACCTCATCATAAACTAGAAAAAAAAGATGGGATGTCTAGAAATCATTTATTTCAGAAAACCAAATTGTCCTCTGTCTGCTCAGCTGGAAAACTTGTGTTAAAAATCTGTGAGTTAAGGGTCAAAAGTAATTTACGTTGCCTCAAGTAAAACTTTGAAATACATTTCCACTGTAATTTGTCCTTTGAATGAATTATTTTAAATAACAAGAAATATTGAAAAAATCTCTTAAATAAGTTTTTAAATTAATATATCCTTTCAATATATATACATATATCTTGCTCTCATGCTGTAGGGAGTAGATGAGTCTGAATTCTTGTACTATGTAGTAACACCAAATGAATTAATTACTGAAGATTCATGATGTGAAAGACTGAATATTAGTCTGGGAAGGGAAAAAATGTTAGAGACTTTAGTAGAGAGAGAGAAGAGGCAATGATGGGCAATGAGATCTGGAGGCTGAGAACAATTGAGGAAGACTCAGCCTCTCTCCTTTCTGCAGACAGGGAATGGAGGGTTATAAGAAGTGCCGAGCTTATGTAGTAACTGCATGTTATTGACTCATGACGCAAAATGCCTTTAAAAATTGAATTATCTATTAACTTGTTGAATGTCGAGAGTTCATATAAAGTAAAACTGCAGAATGTCACTAGTTTGAAATATATTGTTACAATATCTAAAATATCAAAACTAATATTGGGAAAAAACAGTATTGATTTCAACATCTATGCGTGTACTGGAAAAAAAAAAGGTAATGAATCTGAGATTTTGAATTATAGACATATTTTCACTTGTAACATTCTTTTTATGCATTTTCAATATTAAGTAGTGATTGTGACCTCATTTCTGTAAGCAACAGTAATCTGCGTAAGGATGTACCTACAAGCTCCAGAAATCCAGAGAAAGCTCATGACCTGCACGGTTTCCTAATTTCTGTTCCCAGCTACTTCACTTGAGGATAAAGTGAGTATATATGACCACATTTCAAACTGTCAAGGTTAAATTTGGGTCGCTTAATGGTATAGTAGACATTACCTCAGGTTGCTGTTAAGCTTGGGACTCATGTGGGTCCCTACAACCCTCTGGAACCCACCTACTGCTTATATGATGTATATGATTTCAATAGTAAAATTCATATGGTTAATATTTGTGGGATCTAAGTAGATCCGTAATGTGTAATCCATTTGGTCTTTTCTACGATAAAAAACTCATTTGGTACTATCGTTGTGGCTTCCCTATTGAGAATAATTCCATGAGCGCACAATCTGGTGAAATCTGAGTTTCTATCGATTTTTGCCTTGTGATTGAGTCCTATGGTGTTTAGTATGCTGTGAACTACAAGAGCATTTTCCCCTGTCCTTTTGCAAAATTGATAGCTCCTCTTGGTAGCCCAACTTCTTTGATGGAGAAGCCAGAGGAAATACATTGCATGGTTTCACAAATCTGTAGAGATTGAGATATTTTGAAAATTAAGATTTATCTCAAATTAGACTTAAATGTAACAGTGATTTCGGAACTGCTAGCAGGAGTATTGGGATGGACTGATTAACATTTGAGGAATGTGATCAAATGTTTTATATCCTGGCCTACTGTTTAATTTCATGCATGTGCAAAAGTCCTGTTGATTTCAAAACCTGGAAAATGGCCTAGAGGCTTAGCTTCCTTATCTCCAAATTTAAATTTACTGCAGATGAAAAATGGCATTTCAATGCAAACACTCAGCAAAACATGGGAAAGTAACTTTAATTTAATAAGCCAATTATTTTCCTATTAATTAAATGTGTATTGATTGTTGCAAGAACAATTATTGAGTTTAGCAAGTATGAAAGAGATTAATCTAGTTGCAATCTAATTAGTTTAGAATTGCATGGGCAATACAAATACATAATTAGAAGGAACTGCACTTGCAGGAAAGTTAAGGATTTATTAATGAATAATACTCTAATTTTATGAGTAGTTATTGTTGAATTTACATAAGAATTCAGGGAAGTAACAGTTTTAGAAAAATGCTACCTTGCCGTCTTTCCAGTCACCCAATGATTACACTTGCATGTGTGAATGAGACTATGAGACAGGTACCAGCTATGCTCATCGACTAATTCTGTATGAAAACTATTTTGGTTAAATAAATAAAAAGCAGATGCCTTACCACTAAAGGACTGAAGATCTTCTATAAAGAAGAATAAAAATGCTGCACTGTCAGTAGATGACCAAAGGAGGTAATAATTGGAAAACTGCCTGTCAAAAAACATTGTATTCTCTCTTGCGGAGATGCCATGTAGCAAAGAAGACCACAGGACACCTGGAGCCTGTTCTGCCAGAGCATCTATGCATGTGCAAAGTATTAATAAAAAATCCACTGAGAATGTGTGTGGAGCAGAGGGATGAGTGGTGCAGGCTGAACGAGGCTGAGTGGCCCCTCTTCCTTACACACATACATAAGAGACCGCTCATGAAAAAGTTTTGTACTGGAATTCCTAAGTGTTGATAAATTGAAATGGTTCCACTGACAGGGTTAAATGATTTTTATACTGGGATTTTTAAGAAGATGAACTATAAATTTTAGCAATTGGGCGTATTGTTTTATATCCCAATAGGTCAAACAAGGTTTGTGGGTCATTTTGAAGCCCTTGCTAGCTGAACAAGCAAGCAATGCTCTTTTGCCACTAGTGGGAATGCAACTATTGAGATACATCTCATAAAATGCTTAGAAAAAGTTGATGAAAATTTATATTTAGAGCAAAACAAAAACAATCAATCAAGGAGAAAGGATGAATTATCCTGTTGCTGCCAGATCACACTAAATGGACTTAAAATGTCAGGTAGTTCAGAAGAGCTGTAGTTAGGCATTTCAGCTTTTCGAGGGGTGCTTGGACAAGAAATAGTGTTATAAGATGGATAGTGGGTTTTTATTAATAGAATTAATCTAATTGTCTGGTGATCGGATTCAGTAGAATTAGAGAAGAATGTAGAAAAGGTTTCTTAGAAATTTTGAGCACACTGATGAGAGAAAAAATCTTTTCTCAGATCCATGGTATAGAAAAGGAGTGTTTCTGTGAAAGATAAAATATAATTGATAATGGTCAGAAAAGATATGCTTTTGTCTGAATCCTGAGGTAATTTTCTTCAAGATTGCATTTTCATTACTGTTTTAAAAACAATATTGGTTCATAAAGCTTTTCAAAATGTGTTACATGAATTTGTTAGCCCTATTAGTAACTGTCTTTCAGAACACACAACAATAAAATGACCTGTCTAGGGTCTGAGTGTATCGATAGTGTCAGTAGGGATCAAACCCCGTGAACTCCTGTTTGAGTTCTGTACTTTTGTTACTAAGCTCTTTCCTGTCAATTTCTCTGGATATGACAATACAAAGCCAGTCAAATAACTGCGCATTTCATCTTTGCTTCTCCTTTGTACTCTCTTCAAACATATTTATTCGGCAAAATAGAATGAAACTCCATCTGTCTCAATTTGTTTGAGTTCTCTCTCCTTCACACATTTCCTGATTAAATATTCTAGGTCACAGGCTCACTGCAGAATACCAGCTCCTGGTCCATGTCTTTCTCCCCATTTACAATTTCAGTGCTGTGAAAGCAGGGGGCAATTAGCAGTCTTCTGCAGCAGCTCTTTCATCCACGGAAGACACAGACTTTGCATTACGGGCTTTTAGAGTAAGAAACCCAGTAGTGCCCCTTGACCTATTGCTCTTCTGTCAGTGAAAGAAGCAGAAACAGCTGTTTCTCAGAGGACAGCAAATGTATCAACAAAACACTTTGTTGAGATAGCTACCTGACACAGATCTAGCCTCTACACTTAGATGTGGCAAATAAAGGCTTTTTTAGGTTGACAAATATATAATAACTCACATGTATATATTTGTGAAAAAGCAAAGTTTGCTCTGCACAACTTAAAGCTTTTGAATGTGTAGGGCCTAGGAAAGGTCGGTATTCTTTTAGGTCAAAGAGATGTGATTTGCACTGTTTCCTCCTAAGGGTAAACTTTGTGAAAGAAGGAAGAGTCCTTCCACTCTGGGACTGTGTGTCCTGACACATTGCTACACTCTTCCTGCATCTTTTCGCTCTTTTACCTCCCTTTGTTTTCTACTTGTGCTTCTTTTGTTGTTTATTAAGCTAAGCTAACTTTTTCAAACTTCCATCAGTAAGTATTTCTGAAGTCTTATGTTATACTTCTTACTCAAAGTTTATACCTGGAGAAACAGGTAAGCACACAGTGGTGGGCTTGCAACCAAACACACATGTGGATTCTTACATCTGTATACTTTAGAAATCACATGAAGGGGAGAAACATGGAGTGCTACCTTTCAAATAGCTGTATTCTTATGTTCATACTGGGATATTCCTGGTGTTAGACCTCAGCACATTTATCTTCCTTTCTTATATGATTGTATTCTCTTTTAGCCGTCGCTGGTCTAGACAAACGTCTACACCAGAAAAAAACAGTATTCAAAGGATGAGAAACCCTGCAAGAAAGTTATCAACATTTAAAATGTATGTATTTGTAGGAAATTGCATGAGTAAGAGGGAGTAGCTCGACAAACTACTACTAAACATACTGTAAAGTATTCATAATATATTGCAATGAAAAACAAGAAAAGAATCCTGTGAGTGTCTGTTTTCAGGACAAATATTGCAGTGATGGAAATATTTCATTATTTTGACATGTGTTTGATTAACTGATTTAACGATATCATACCTCTCAAATTCCATTGATATTGTATGACATGTTAAAGTAATAAAAATATAAGTCCAGCATATGTCCATCTGCAAAAATCCAGATCCAGTTTCTGTATAACTTTTAAACAAAAAATCTCTTAAACATCTCTAGGTAAGAACAGATTATTTGACCTATGTATGTATTTGCAGACGTTTTTTAAGGAAGTAAACCAAAATTAGAGACTGAAAAGTTTGCATTTCCCAGTGGGAACATCTTATAAGGAGGTAAGAAGCCATTTTTAAGTGTCTGTGTTATCAATGTTTAGTTAATAGTTACAAGGAAATATATTTTCTTTCCCAGTTTCTTATAGGCATTGTAGAATGCTTTAAACCAAGTTCACTATATCCTACAGCACGGACTATAGATTTCATGAATTCAGTGTGTTTCAGCTGGAAGTTATTGTAAATCAGCTACGGTTATATGCAATGGGCTAACCATTTTGAAAATCTTGTTCACACTCCCCAGAGCCTGAGGTGCTGATATACAATAACAGCTGAACAACAGCCATGCACATTTTCGAGAAAATTAAGTTCAAATTGTAAGGACTGAACAGAATTATTCACAAAATGGTTGGACAACAGCAATTTTAACTTCACTGCAGTTTTTTACATTACAATGAAAGGTCACATTGTGTCTGATTTATGGTATAAATGGTTTTGATATACCCCATCACCTTTTGAGACTTCCTTGGCTGAAGTATTTAAAGATTAGGAAAACTCTCTAGAGTAACAGAGCCTATTAATCCTGAAGACGTTCTTTGGTTGGGAGAGCAGCTGAATATATAGAAATTTCAAGAACATGTGACAGGCAGAACAAAGCCTAAAACATATGTCGTGCTGGATGGTACAGAGCAGAGCTGTTCTAATCCAATCGATACCACACCCTGGGAGCTATAAGAAGTGCATAACTGTAGAGGAAGATCGAACAGGCACATGTCTGGTGTAATGATTTGGATTTCTCTGTTTAGTCATAGCCAATTGTTGCCTATTATTTTCTCTGTCTGTGAAAAGTATTTGCAGGATTCATTCAATTTCTAAAAAAACTGAATTTTGATTAAATTTATTTGATAATACTACAGTTATTCCAATTCTGTTGTTGATTGTGATACCGTGAAGCTATAGACTATAATGTATGGGTAAAGTGAGTTTTGACTCATATAGAGAGACTTAATTCCTGTTTCTTGACCATCACGAGTTGGTGTGCTGCTCTGGCACTGGAACCGTTCAAGCCATAGGACAAGAACACTCATGAACTGGTAAAAAAAATAGGCACAGAGAGGATAATTCTTACTCTTTGAAATATACTTGGTTAAGAAATCCTCATAGAGTTTCACTTTTTGACTCTAAAGGTCCAGGATATGTTTGTCTGGAGTTGTTCTTTGTGGTGTGTAAATTTTTTGTTTGTTTAGGGGTTTTTTGTTTGGTTGGTTTTGTTTGGGGTTTTTAATAGTTTTTGTTTGGTTGGGATTTTTTTGGTTTTGGGTTTGGGTTTTTTTGCAAAGTATTCAACTCCATGGTATACTTTTGTGTTGTAGCCTCCTCAGAAGAGAGTATAGGTAAGAAATAGAAAATATTAACCTTGCATGTGGAGCAGCCAGTGCATATTTGTGTTGTGTCTGAAGGCTAAAAAATAGTGAATTTGTGATGAAAATATCTAGGACACAATGGTAAGCAATGCAAAATATGTTATTTAAAATCAAGAAAACAGATCAAGCAGATTAAAGCACACAAAAAACATTGTATTTGTGACTTAATGGAAAGTGAGTGTATCTGCATTTCAAATGGTAATATTAGTAGTTTAGAAAATAAACATTTAAAATATACACTGTTAGTGAAATGTAGGACATGGAGTATAACTCCTTGTATTATATTCTGACTAATATCTTCATACACATTGAGTAAAAAACTTTGACACTGGATTTTAGAACTTATTTATAACTATTAGAATGGGAGGGTAGTTTTAAAACATTCCTCAGAATGATCTGAAGAAAATGCAGCAGCTAGGTAATATTTTTTTGAAAATATACTTCAACTTAAAAATAAGGTGTAAGAGTTGATTTCTATAGTTACTATCCTCACTCTTACAGAAGAATTTTTTTTCCTTCAGTACAGATGTTACATTAGAATTGCTATTATGTCACACTCTTTGTTTTTTCAAATCACTTTCTCCACTGTGAATGCAAGCTGTGGTCTCTTTAGTTGCCACCAGGAGAACAACACAGAGTAGTACACCTTGCTGAAGAGTCCATCGCTGCTTACGTCTCCCATTTAGACTGGTGAGATTATGGCTAATGTCTTTTGAATGCTACACATTTAGCTCACCACAAACATTCTGAGCTGAACATTTTTAGGTTCAGTTATTTTTTTAGCAGAACTACCTGCTGCCTTCAACTTTGGTTTTGACATACAACATTAACAAGTAGAGTATTTGTGATATCTGTTGCTAAACAAGTAGTTTTGAAAATAGATGCTGACTGGATAGTCAATGCAGCTAACAGATGGTCTTGTAGCGTGTTCTTTGGAATCACTGAAAAAGAAAAATAGATTCACTTGAGCTTCTTTTTCTCAGCAGACAAGCTCTATGACAAACAATAGAATCCTGCTGGTTCCTTAGTCAATTGGAAAAAGTACATTGTCTGCCTCTAGAAGACAAGGAGAAAGAAAAATTTCCTAGGAAAAAGAGCCCATAAGTGATATCTGCTCTCTTAGTTCTGAGAAGAGAAATTGAAAAGCACAAGCCTTCGGTACATGTATGCTGTTGCATTGTTATGTTGCTAATGCTTTTTTTTATTTGTTGTTTTGAAAACACTGATTATTCCTAATTATGGCCTGCACACAAGTGATCATTGTCAGATGGCAGTTGGCAGATGAGTTTTAAAAATATTCTCTTTATAAACGTTTTCTTTGGATACATTCGTTATTTTCTATACTTTATTGCTCTCCCAGCCATCAAATAGACAATTAATGTAAACTCGGAATGTAAACCGAATTTTCCCATACTAACCCCATCAAGTGACCTCTAGGCAGTAGCCTTCTACAAATGTGTGTCTAACACATTATGCTTTGGGAATACTTTTTGCTCACTTTGCATAAGTGCCATCAAGCTCTTCAGTGACAGAATAGATTTTTCCTCTGCTTTGTTGCTTTGTAAAATCTTCGTGAAATAAACCTGCCCAGTTATTTAAGTGTGGTCAGTCCTGAGGTTGTGTTTGCCAAGTGTCAATTTCTTAGTTACACAGTTAATATTTTAACTGTAGCTTAAGTAATGCAGCATTTAAGCTTTTACTTTTCTATGCTTCTATTTTTAACAGAAGAAATAGGGCTTCTGAAAACTTTTTGACCTTGAAGACGTCATCTAGACTTTAATAAGAACAACTTTCAATAAACTTCAAACTGATCCTAAGGAGATGGATGACTTTCAGTTGATTAAAACATCCATTTGATACTGGGTTATTTAAGATGTCATTTGCTAAGACAAAAGTGCTTTTAAAAAGCATTATTTTAACAAGCCCACCCTATTTCTTTTCACAGACTTGGTCAGTAAGTTTCATCCATGTATTGGTATAAATTGACAGAGTGAAGTGAAATGCATGGCAAGATGTCTGTATTGATTGGCAGACTTGGCCTGTGAAGCTATTATGGGCACGCAGTGAATTTCCCTTTCAGAAACTGATTGGCATCTTTGCAGCCATAAGCAGCTTGATGAGGGCTAATGTGAGCAGGGAAGAGGTTCCAGCACATGTCCTTGATTATATAGGTATATATCTATTGATTTTGAAATGGGAATGACAGTGTCATTGTGGTGTATGTGTGCTCTGTATAATAGATAAGGGAGCCACATTGTCTAGGGGAGGATATATGTGTATCTTTCTCATTTCATCATTCATTTTCTACAGGTTTCTTATTCAGCTCTGGGAATAAATTTTGATATTGAAAATCTAAGTAATGTAAATTTGAGAAACAAAATTTCAACTTCATTTGATAGCAGCTTCAGAAGATATTTAAGATGTTTGATAGCAGAGATGTGAACAAGACTGGTTTTCTATGAAGAGATGCAGGTGCTACAAAAATGAAACCTACATCTCAGTGTCAATGAGGTGTGTTTTATTTTGAGAAGACATGGAAACCCCAGTTTTTGTCTGAAGTTCATTCATTTCTCCTTCAAGCTAAAACTTGGTCTTCAGAAGGGTAAAAAAACCCCAAACCAAACAGTCCCTCTATATAAAGACAGCAAAATCCTTAATTACTGACTAGGGAGAGGAGACTCTTGAAGGAAATATCAGTGAAGAATAAAACTATGCAATATTAAATACACTCAAAAATAACACTGTATATGTGATGCAGGGAGAAAAGAAAAACATCATTAGGAGATTAATCAAGGAGATTCATGATTGAATATTTTCTAAATATGATGAGAGTAATGTTAACATTTATCCAAAATACATTTTCTTTTGCAGCCACTTTGAACTGCTTGCAGTACTTCATGCATTGTACAAAACAGATCCTAAAACCTCTCTCTGTAGAAAATCAAAATGATCCTTACTTTTCTCACAAAATCTGCCAAATAATAGTTTTGCCACAGAAGTTTGTATTTCTTACACTGGGCCACATTTTAGATGATTGACCCTAAAGAACTTTGCTCAGTGTCTAATTTACCGAAGAACTTCCTACCATAGTTTTTATGAAAAACAATAAGATCAATATTCAGATGACTCATTTTTTCCAGAATCTCAGAACATTGTAACCTTTTAAAAAAAACCCCATGAAATTTAGGTAAAAAAAAATAAAAGGTGCTTGCTATACAGATCATTGATTCTTCTGATAAAGAATCCCTCTTTCAACTATTATGTGCTATATTGACATATAATATGAGAAAATTATGGGGGAGAAGAGTGTGTCCAAGAAGCAGTTTGTTATTTGCTGGAACCTGTTCATAGGATGAATATGACAAACAGAGCATCTTATACTGTTGTAGATATTTATCTGAATGTCGTATTAGTGTCAAGCTAACATCTTTCCCTCATTTTTGTGTAGCTCAATTTGGACTTAGCTATGTTGTGCTATATTACAAGTTGGAAATTAGAAAGGCGTCTAGTCCTGCAGTAACTGGGCTTGGGGGAGTTGTTTTGTTTCGGTTTGTTTTTTACACTACTCATAAAACCCACCTTGCCAGCTCTACCATCTCATACTGTGTATGCTATCACAGTGGATTAAAGAAGGGAGTGTTAAGCAGATGAGATGGCTACTATCATAGCTCTTAGAGCAATTTGTTGTTAAGAGCTGCAGAGTAGTCTGGGACATCCTGCAGTGTCCTAGTTTCTTATTACTCATAAAGATAAGACGGCACAAATTATTCCCATCTTCAGCTATTGTTTTTGATGGCAGTCTGGGAAAATGAAATTAGTTCTTTCTATTTTGGCTTCCACATACATGTTGGAAGCTCTGCCTCTGTCTTCATCATACACTGGTAGTTGCTGGTTTTTGAAACAGGGAAGTATAGTAATCCTATTGCCCCCAGACTTTCTGCCCGTTTTGCAAAGTGAAGTTCACAGACATTGTTATATACTGAACATTTGAGGTTCTCTCATGGCGTCCAGATTAATTCTGCTGGTAAATGTTTCATAGGAACCTTTACAAAGGTTAAGATTCTGATTTCAGAATACAAGTTACAATAATTAGAATTTACTCCCTGAGTTCTTGCTGTTCTCATCTATGAGCAGACTTGCTTTCAGAAATCAAAATATGCTTTTAAAATATCTTATTTTACTCCAGACCCAACCATCAAGGCCCCCACCAACTTTCCAATACACATAGCAAACTTGAACAAACACTGCTAGCAAATTGTCCTTTTTTAATTAGAGACAAAGCAAGCATTGTAAGAGTCTGATTATGATTATTGCTCTTTATTAACGTCTGTCGACATCTTACTGTTTCTTCCTCCTTCATCTTAATCCATTTATCTTATTTACATGTTATATCTTTCTTATTAAGAAGATGAGAGACCGTAATGAAATATTACTCACTGGTATATTTTCCATGCCAGTACACTACCAACATCGGGGTGCTCGACCTGGCGGAATGCTAAATTACTTATCAAACCTGTGCTCCCAGTGAACGCCAATTCAGTTGCCACCTTCCAATTTTTCTATCAGTTAAGGCAAAAGTCCCACAGATGACAACCTCATTCACTATGCAGCCCTAATTCGTCCCCCGAGCACTGTCTCTCCTACAAAATGCAATTAAGTAATTAAAAACTGTATCAAAATGCACACACACAGGGTGGAGGAAGGGGGTACAGGGAATTCAAAATGCACAGTCAGTGTTAATTCTAGCATTTCTTAATTTTTCAGTGCTTGACTTTGCAGAATTAATGAACTTTTAACAGAGTTTTTGCATTTAACTTGTTATGCTTATTAAAAAGTAAATTAAAATAAAAATACACTCCGAACGGCTGTCATGTGGGGACAATATAGAGGCCCGTGCAGCTACCCTTTAGAGGGGTCAAGTCAATGGTTCAGACCGTGTTCTATTCAACCAGCAAGATTTATAAGCAGCGGAAGCTGTAAGCTTTCACTCTTTATGATCAAACACCAGAGGAAGATACAGCATGTATTTTGCCAGATGTTTTTATATATTTACTGGTGAGAAATTATGCTATGCAAGAACTATATTTTTATTCCGGATTTTCTGTATATCTAGTCACCTCTTCCTTTTTTGCCAACTCTAGGTACTCTAAGCTCTGCGGGTCTTCTCTCTGTTTCCTGAACCTCCTGAGTTCCTATTCCACTCCCTAACTTGTAAGGTTGTTAATTTTAAAAGTAATCATTGGATTATTAATTTTTATGTTAGTTTCCTCTGCCCTCTAATATTTTAATCTCACCATGACTGCGTGCCAGGAGTGCAGTCTGCTGTTGACTTCAGAAGCGTGTGACAGGGGCTAAGACCAGAGTCAAAATTGAGAGTATAGTTGACAATCAGTATGTGTATATAGAGAATTATGCAGGAAGGTACTTGAAGCCCTGGCTTTATTTACAAAAGAGTTATAGTAATGTGGAATTTGATGAATATTTATCAGTCTGAAATCTCTAATAAATGTTAACGTTGTTAAAGACTGTGGAGACTGCTGAGACTTTAGAGGAGTTGGTAGTCCAAGAGAAACACATTCACGTGTATGTAGTGGCATTGTTGTGAGCATCAGTATACAACACATCAGAGACATTTCGGCATAAGGTGAAATATTTTTTGTCTCTTTTCAAATAATAACATAATCCTTGTATTCATCATATTACTTACACGTATTAAAAAGAGAAAACGTTTGTATTGCATGTCCTTCTGAATGCGTTTGAATTAGTTTCCTGCTTTTTAATTCTGCCTTTAAAGCACAACATCTGACCTTGCTGTCCAGTAGAATTATAGTTTAAAGGAAAACTGCTGTAATTTTTCATGGATCCCTGCAGGCTTCCAGTTAGATCTGTATGTCAGTGCATAATGCAAGGTGCAACTGCTGTTTGTCTGTCAACACATTGATACTGGAAACTGGTCTCTTTTTAAGCTCTTTTTTTAAGCAAATCATTGCCCTTGATTTATCATCTACTGAATGAATGATTGTAATCAATGTCAGAATTTTCTCTGAAAGTAACCTGTAACTTACGGAGGAGCACAACAAACCTCTGCACAGAGTGCAATAGGCTGAAACTCCTAGAGGAAAAGGCGTAGCTTGGTTGAATACCATTAAAAGAAAATTAAATCTAATTGCAATAATTATGATGTCAACAAAATATTTGTAGATACAGCTTTTCATCTAAGTAATCTAAAATGTTACAGGGAAAAAAAAGACTTCTTTGTTAAAATAAATATTGTTTTCCTGACCTAGGTCTTGCTTTGTAGATTTTGAAGTATGTAATAACCCTCAGGGGAGACAGCACTGTTCTTGAAATGTGTGAGTCTAAGGCCGGTAGTGATGTTGAAAGGAATGACAGACAGATGCCTCTTTGTACTTTTGAGTGTAATGCTGTTTAAAAGAAAATGCAATGTTTAAATAGTTCCTGGTTTTCAGATTCAGATTGTAGGCAGCTCTGCAGGGAGTTTTAGCTGTCTATTCTGTCAGATGGACGACTGGGAACTTATATGGAAGTTTGAAGCCACAGATGAAATTTGCTTCTTCAATTATATTATAAGTTCTGTTGAAAAGAAAATATTATATTCCATTTTCAATTTTAAATGTGGCATTTCCTTTCTGTTCCTGTTTCTGTCTGAATCTGCTGATAACCTCCCAGCTGGAGGCTGTTATCAATGGGAAGGAGGTCAAAAACACTGATCCCAGGAATGGGCAAAAGCTTGGCATACAAAAGACATGAAATTAAATCTAATTCAAGAAGTTTAGTATGTAATGAATCCTGGAGATTAACTTGGGTACAATATACTTACATTTCTGATACAGCTACATTTAAGGAAGTTTTCATAATAGTAAGAATTACTCTCTACTATTTCTAGACGTGTTTTAGTGCTGAACCAGGATGCTTTCCTCCTACACAGGAGTCCAAACACAGTATAAAATTATCATCTCTGTGTGCTCTAATGATGGCACAATGCTACTAAGGCCTTGTAATAACAGAGGACTTATCTACATTTCCTTTATGTATATTATACGCTAGTTGAATAATTAACTGAAGAATTCGCATGCATTTCTGCATGGAGTTCTGAACGTCATTCCTTAAGCTTTCATTATTTCTGTGAAAATACATAAATAACTTGCTCCAAATAACTTTTTATCGTTCAGGAAAGTTGCGTTTAAGAGATGCATATCTTGGGGTAAGTCCTGATATGGCAACAATGAACAATGAATGAAAGATATATTTTAATTTTATGTGCCTGTTTTAAGAATAAAGAAGTGTGAGTGAGACATTCCATCTCGAAGTCCCTAAGCTGCACAGTGTTGTGGTCTGGATACTTCTCTGTGGGGAATTCTCATTAAATTCTTTTTCTGCTTTGTATTCTTACTTGAAGTACCTGCTGAGTAGTTAGGTGTGTACATACTATTTTTTTTCCTCAAGGTCACAATAGATTTGTATGTAGAGCTATAAGTACTTGCTTATGTGGTTAAAAAACAAAACAAAAGAGAAATTTGAGCATAAAGTTAAAAGCATTTCTATATTCACCTTTAAATGAATATTTCTTTGCAATTCCTACATCACCATTCATTGATGGCAAGAGTTAATATTCTTAACAGAAGTACAGGTAGGTGTTTTTCTCTCTCAAATATGCCAAAAATAGCAATGTAGTTTATAGGTTTATGTATTTTAATTCAGATTTTATGAAGAATTTCTTCACTTCAGAGATTAAATTTTACAGTGACCACAATGATGGCATTGTCTGCAGGGGCAAAGAGAAAATACTCCACTGTTGAAGAAAGCCTTAAGTTCTAAGAACAGTTAAGGGCAGGATGGAAGAAAGATAATTAGTAAAGTCACAAAGAAATTGGAGTTGTGTGTCTCAGCATTCAGTAGAATTGCATCAGCCACCATTCACATCTCTGTTACTTAATACTTCATGATTGATTCACCCCGTTTAACCTATCATCTTCAACATTTGACTCAACTGACTTTTTGGTGCTTTGTACAGCAGAAGGGGGAGGCACAGACGAAAATCAAAGTGAGAAAAATCTTTCAGAACGGTTTCTGTTCGCCAAGATTCAGCTGAGCTTTTTTTAATGCATACAGGCTAAGCTGCCTGTGAGGTGGGATTTTTCTGCATTAATTATAAGGCGGGTTAAATAGTGTCTGTTTTAGAATGGATACCATCTTTAGCTTGTTGGCAGGCAGAGAGGTTCCAATTCTGCCTGTAAATGAAAGGAACCAGTGTTTGCCAATTAAATTAAGCAGCTGTTTCACAGACAGTATTGTTAATAGCTACCATCTAAACTCCAAACAGCTACTCCGGATTGTTTAATGAACTGTTTTTCATACATAGTAAATGCTAACCTCTGTATCTCATTTTATTGAGCAAGAAGGGAGGGATGTTTAAAGGTACATCTCCCTTCAAATTTCTATAACATCATAGGAACTGTCTGTGCCAATGAAACACAGGAATTGAGACTCACTTTTAAGCTATATAAATTTATAAGAATCGTGACGAGAATAGTGCTAGTTAAATTGTTTTTGAGAGCATGTGACAAAAATCACCATGATCTGATGATATATGGTGGCTGCATTCTTCTCTATTAGGGAAGTATTGTAAACTTGTGGCCTGTATTCTTCAAAGTTATCTGCACAAGACTCGTGATAAAATCAAAATACATCTCTCACTGGACATACCAATGTAGGTAGCATTTTTAGGTAGTAAAATCAAAAATGGTGTTGAGAAAAATTTATGTTTTTCAACTAGAAACATTAGGGTAAAATTCCTAAGTTATTAAGGAGAGTGGATTAGAGAATTTAGGAGCTGGTGAAACTGCATACAGAGAGAGACTGCAACTTAATTCTAACACTGTGTTAAAATGGTCTAAATGTGTTTTTGTTTTATGGAAACTGTTACATTAATTTAGACTGCCAGTAGTTTTGCTTGCTATATTGCTGTGGCTAAGCTTTATCTTTACCACACAGAATCTAGAAGTAAAAGTAATTTTTCCTTTTTCTCAGTTTTGAAACTTAAACAATCAAACAATAGTGAGAAACATAAGACATTCTTTTTTTTCCTTTCTGTTATCTAGGTCTTGTGCCTCCCTTAAGTGCATCAGAGAATGGAAAATATAAATATTTCTTAGAGACTGCCTTATTTTCTTTCCTTCTTTCCAGCTGTCATCTGTCTTTAAAAGGAGAGAAAACAAAAAGAAACGAGGAAGGAAAAAATCAGAATTCTATAAACCTGTTGCAATAAACATTCTCTTTTTTTGTTGTTGTTACTGTTTTACAAGTAAATCAGCCTAGAGAAATTATATCTATAATGGGGGTGGGGGAAAATAACCACAAACCAAACACACAAAAACCAGAGATACAAACTTCTGACTTTACAGATGGCTGTTTTTCTTCATTATATGGATAACAGTTTAGAAATACCTAATTGGTCATGCTTGACAAGTAATAGCAGTTTTTCCAAGATAAACAAATGTTCACATTTTTCATACTTAATCAGGGAGTTTATGTGCAAAAATGACCAAATGTATCATCTATTCTAAGCCTCCTATGTTATTTTGTAATAAACCACCATCTGTACTTTGATTTTACAGAATCTGTGTGTGATGACCACAGAATCTGCTTATATGGCAGATGGGTTTAGGGAAGAAAGTAGAGTCTATTTATTTATTTATTTGAAGGAAACTGCAGGATATCATTTTGTTAACCTAGAGATGTTCCCAAAGCAAGTTTATTTTGCTTTTTATCTGGGAGGTAGTGCTCTGAATACTCAATAACTGTCTTAGTCTTGTTTTCCTATGTCTTCCAAACTCATAGGTATTACTTGATGAATGTATTCAGCTTGTAATATTGTGTATTTGTTTCTGTCCTTTATGTTTGCATATTTGTTTATATTCTGAGTTATTTCAGTTTTCGCAAATGAGTTTGTCCATTATGGTTATGATAATAATTTTGTCATATGCTGAGAGCTTGGCAATTTATCTTTCTTTTTTCCATTTGTTTTATAAAACTTGATAACTCTGCAGTTTATTTACTCTGCTCAGTAAATATGCCTGAAATAACTATGCTTTACTAACTTTTTTGGTGAGTAGTTCTTTCACACCAATAGTATCTCTGGCTTTACTTAGAACATTTTTGCAACATGCTGCTGGATAGGGCTGTGCCTGCACTGAGAGGGAGACCTGCAGTGGAGGAGGCGGCCAGCTGATACTGGGATAGACGTTAAGAAGATTCCGTAAGATTAAAACTTGTGGTGAGTGGAGAGTACCAAATGGGTATAATCGTGACCTGAATGATCATGAGAATGCAATTTTCTCTTCTATCATGAGCTAATTTAAGTTGATTCAGGTAGTGTGAATTGACAAGTCGGAATGGGGAAGTATGTTACCATATTACCAGATTTAGAGCAACTTCCAGTTGAGCTGAGTTTTGAAACGCGATCTAATTCCAGGCTCTTGCAAGAGCATCTGCTCTTGCATCTCATGCCTTGCAGATTTTCTATTTTAGTAATAGTGGATACGAGGAAGAGAGGAAAACTGTCATTAAAGATAATTCAAAATACTTGTGACGATAGCTGGAGACGCTTCATTCTGTACTGGTTGTAGATACCCCTGCCTCCCCTTTTTCCTTTGGTTGGTGGATAGTTTGTTGTTGGAGTTGGACTTAGGTTAGTCTGGTATTCAGAGCTCCAGTAGAGTAACACTTAATAGGGAACAGAAGAAGAAAGATTAATTACACTTCCTAATTACTCCTCCTCATGATTCGTGCCCCATCTGAGCTGTGGGTGGGACTGCTTCCTTCTGAGGGTCTGAGAAATCTCTGATATTCTTGTTCATTAGCACACTTCTTTCCAATTGCCTTAGGGCCAGGAGGCCTCTAAATTGTGGGAATATAAAAACTTGACAAGATTGGCTTCAGACACTTGCTCAGAGAATTATAAATACATTTTTCTTAACTTCATGAGCTTACTAAATGTTGAATTAATTTCACAAGAATAGGCTCTCTCCCAAAATCATTGGTACCTACTGTTCCTGGTCATACTGGAAAAGCTACAAGCATAAGTTCTGCTGTGGTATTTCAGCACTTCTACTTCCAGCCTCAGCTTGAATCAGGGTGTATAAATGTATGCAAAATGGAAATGTCTTGGTTTGCTTGTTTGTTAGAAAGATTTTAAATGTCTGTTTGGACATGTTTCAATTTGTTGGCCAGAATTCGTTTCTTCTTATTACATAAAAATCTGCATTTTTTTTCCTTAATGGTGCAAAAATAAAATATAGAATGACAAAATTTAAGAAAATATGCAACAATCCATACACAATATATATGAAAATTATAACAAAAATAAAATATAGAATGACAAAATTTAAGAAAATATGCAACAATCCATACACAATATATATGAAAATAAAATATATAACAAAAATTTAAACCAAATACTTTATTCCTTATACTGAGAATTTCTAGAATTTGAATATATACCTCTGTGTGTTGAACTTTCATAACATGAAATTCAAGATTTCTCAAATAAAAAAAAAAATTAAAAAATAGGCTATAAATAGTAACATAGTAGAAAAATAAAAGTAAGATGAAAAGAGAAAAATCCAGTAAAGATGGTCCTAAATAAGCATATCATAGGCTGGCTTATGTGCTAGCTGGACTTTATTATGATCATTGGCTTTTTCTTCACACAAAGGCTACTTGCAAAGAACAGCTGTAGATTTGAAATCCAAGTTCTGTGTTCATTGTATCCCATTAGTAACTTGAAATGAGTTCACACAATTTAATCTTATTTTAAATCTTTAGGATTAGACAAACTGCTCCCAAGTGGGTTAAAACCATTAAAGATCATTTAGAGTGTTACCAAAACTCTGAACACTGAGGAAAATGCCAGAGGATCGAACAAAAGCGCTGTTGTGCTAAGGTACACTAGAAACCTTGAGCACGATCAACTTGATAAAGACTGAACAGTCAGATGAAATTGTTGCATAGCATTACAGAAATGTTCTTTTTTAGGTGTAAGAAGTAAATTACTGTGATTAATATATATATCATAGCTTGGATAGGTGACTTCTGTTTAATGCGTTTGACAGTATTTTTTGATGAGATTGTGAGTTGACAGACAAATATTGAGAATGACTTCCGCAAATCATTTGAGATTTGAGTTACCTTTGCATGATATTTTTTTATTTAAAATTGTCACTATAGGATATGAATATACCACATTGAGTTCATTTTTCGTAGGTATTATAACTTACAAAATATTTTGCTCCAACATGTTTCCAGGTAGATCCTGTTCTTAACTCCATAGAATCAAGTATCTTCCATGTTGATTTATATAATATATGAAAACAATTACATGTAATCTTTGTTCATCAGATCAAAACTGGTGGAACAATAAACAAAGATATGGACGTACCAGCTGACCTATATTCTTTGGTAATATAGACTCATTTAAACAATTTGGCCAAACATAAACTCTTATATCTTAAAAAATATAAGTAGTTATTTTTGAGCTATAGGGATAGTAAGAAAATGGAAGTGATTTAGGGTAATATGTACATATCCATGTGTATGTGTACAATCATTATATATGCATTTTATTAAATGAGATGTAGTTAACAAAACTTTAAGGAATTCAAAGAGATGCATCTCAAACGGAAGACAGCAGACAAAGATACTCGATCGCACATGGCAGGTAAAGAGTTCATGGATCTTCAGCATCCCCAATTTTGAAATGAGAATGCAAAAGCTAAGAGATAACTATAAAAAAAAAAAAACTTTAACCCTTGGAGTAGAAGGGGAAGCTTTAGTCCCTATGTTTAGATCTGCTTAGTATTACAAAGTCTTATTATTATGCTTAGTCTTTATCAGTAAGTACAACTAGTGACATCTTTATGGATAGAACCTTCTTTAAGAAGTTTCTCAGAGTCAAGGGGGTCGTGGTAAGAAAAAATCTTACCAATATCCATAGATGATCTGTTTTTTGGAGATCGCACTGGCAAAATGAAAGCCAGAAATCAACAATTATTTTTCCAGAGTAAGGAAAAGTAATCTAGAATAAAACAAGTGTGCATTGGAACATTTTGAAGTCTGCAAGATATTGCTTATTTCTAAAGTACAGTCTCAAGGTAGAATATAGAGAATGTGATGCACCTGAGCAATGTTAAGATTTCTCAAGTCCCAACTGGTGTATGTTTTAAGTTGGTTAAAAAACACCACAAAACCTCATAATGCGAAACTATTAAGTAAGAAGAAAGCAGATATATACTCAGAAGGTAGAAAATGCATCAGTTTCTGTTTTTTCTCATGAACTTTTAAAAAATATTAAAAAGTTACTTAGAAACATGAAGTAAAAATATAAATCAGAATCCAAATTGTACTGAGCATAGCCTTCCCCTCCCCCCATATCCCTGAAAAAGAAGTGTTCTGGACCAAAACAACTCTAGGTTAGTTGTTGGAGTGAATTATATTCTCCAATGAGCAAGTATTTATGAAATTGAAATGCATTTGCGTTTCTTTGAAGGGGCCTCTTAATTTTCCAGTTTGTTGCTTGATAACCTATTTATTCAAATGGTCCTTTTTGCTTATTTAGCCTGGTATTTTTATTTGATGGAAATAAATGAGATCTGGCTAGATTTTTATTTTTTTTAATGGCAAATCACTTTAGACAAGTAATTTTGCCTCTAAGTGAAAATTCTAAAAATGCATTCCCAGGTTCTTTCTCTCTTGCCATTGCCGCTTGACCCTAGCGATCTTAAAGCGTAAAGGATGAGATCCTAAGCTAAGCCTCTCAGAGGTGCAGAATAAGTGCCGCAGTACAGGGAGATGATGGAAGCCAAGGCTGCTAGTTCTACAGCAGGAGACCAGAACCCCACACACCTCTCTTTGAGACACTCATGAAGTGACTTGAGCTGACAAGAAATCCAGCAGGGTTAAATCTCCCTGATTTCATCAGTAGCATTTGATTAAATCAACACAATCCTCTTCCTTAAAAGAACCCCAAACAAACAAACAAAAAAACCCCAAACCATAACCAAACAACAAAACAAATAACTCCCACAGTAGAAATTCTTTTTTCTGCAGAAAAGATGTACTACTTGGATTAACTGTACCCTGGAACTGAGTCAAGTCCATGAGATGAAGGTGAGATTTTCCTCATAGAGCATCTTTGTCTGTCCCTCAGTAAAATATGTTGACTGTTAATGTCAATACAAGAACTTGGACTTTGTTGTAGTAAATGGCAGTTAAGCAGTCTTTGACAGCTTTTCTTCGGTTCATGCATTTCATTAAAGGAAAGCACAATTGCTGCGTTTTGCTTTGATCGAGTCATACTGGTCACAATATTATTCATATTACTAGCTATAACTTAATGTTTTATTTTTAAATATTTAAATTTATCTGCAGAATCATGCATTTCAAAGATGGTGATGGCTCTCAAACTAGAGAGCTGTTGTTCACTGTGGCACAAAGAGGTCTTCAGAAAGAGGTCTCAGATCCCCACTACATGTGTGCCAAAGCTAGTAAACCCTGTCTTAAGCAGTAGAGGGTTCTCAGCAGTGCGTTCCATCGCGCTTTGGCGTAGTGAGTAAGGAACTTCACACAGAATCCCAATCCTGTGTTCTCTCAGTGGCTTATCCCTTGTGTTTTCACACTGGAGCATGTAAGATGTGCTTCACATGTGTGAGTATTAACTATATGGTTTCACCATGGATATCACGTGAAGTAGCTACTGCTTCTCATATTTGTTTGTGCAAAGATTTAATGGTACAAGCTTTGTGATTTGCTTGTATTTTCAGAGTTCCCATATTATGTTCCTGATTTTTCCTACTCTGACAGAAGTTGTTCTAGATTAAGATATTTTTACATGCCAATATATCTCAAATACCAGCCTCTCCTGCTGTTAGTATTCATCTGGGAGTGTCCCAACCGTTGTTTTCAGGCTGAGAGATTTTCTTGTGCTTCTTAACGCCCTGTCACACAGTATACCATGAGATCATGCCTAATAGTGGCTCCCTTTTCTCAGAATTTTAGAATCACACAAGCTGAGAGATGTCATTATTTCCTAATTCTTAGTTCTTTAGAGGGTTAAAGAATAAATCTGTTGATATGCCCGGCAGATTTTTAGTGTTGCATATGTTTATTGTCGCCAAAGTTTTGCTGAGTCCAGAGGAACAATGATAACCTACCCCAACGATGACCTGTTCCAACTAACGAAAACGCGACAGGCTACTGCAAGGGATATGTTCATTTTTCTATTGCTCTTCAGTCTGAGAAAACATGACTTACAAGAACTTGGGTAGAAAAAGCTTCCTTAAGACAAGTACAGCTCTTTGGTAGGGTGGGATTCAGTTGTCTAAGTGCAGATGTGTAGTGACTAACGTTGTAGGTGCTCTGAGGTGTCCAAGACATCCACGTCAGGCTGTCTCCGGGCTGACAAGGAGCCTGCATCCTTCTAACAGGATATAAAGAACCCAAGCAGAATAAACTCTAGGGTATCTAAAACAATAATATATGCTTCCCAGATTCATATAAAATACATAGGTTGATATAAAACCTTTCATTCTGTTCTCAGAATTTTCTCTACAGTCTCTCTGTTTTCATAAACTATTCCTCTGTGCACAAAATCAAAGCCTTAAGTTTAACAATCAAAACATCAAAACCAACGGATTTTGATCTCTCCCACCTCAATATAGGTTGTTCAAGATCCCAGAAATTTAGAAATCAAAGAAAATATTTCATGAAATATATTTCTTTGTTAACAAGCTCAGAAATCTACGCTATCACCGACCTGAATATTTAGCTATTGCTAACTCATAAGATTAGTCTTTGACAAGTCAACAGAAGGCTTACCAATATTTTATTAGTTTTCAAAAATCTGAATATTTTCCTTGTTCTGTATTTCTGTTACTATGCTTGGCTTTTACTGCCATGAGTATTGTTTGTTTGTAAAAATACAGTGGCTGATACTATGTAAGCTGCTTAAAGATGATTTTAATGTGTTTAAATTGTTTTGTTTTGTTTTTTTTTTAAAAACTCTATATTTTAAAGAGAAGTTGTCTTGGACCAAATACTTGCCTTCCGGAAACTTTCAAATTGTTAAAAATTAAATTCTGAATTCTCCTAATCATAAAGTATATTCTGTCTTATATTAAGGAAAAATGAATGTTTCTGTTGTCTGAACCAGACGTAGACTGAACTAGGCATTGTCTTGATGGTATTTTCATATATCATTTTGTACTTTCATATATCACTTTGTACTTTCCAATATTATTTGTACCTTCAAACATATTTTGTGTGTTTTGGCAGCTAGAGGTTCAAGGTCATTCTGAAATTCTTCTGTTCTGCATAGCACAGAATTTACATAGTGTAATTAATCCTTCAGATTAATTACAGTCACTTATTTTCAACATTTGTGTCTTGTAAAGCCTAGTTAATTATTTTTTTTTTTAAAAAAAAGAGAAACAGAAACAGTGTTACAATACATTTTGATGCATTATACCTGTATGAGATGGTAGGTGAATGTATAAACCTATGAACCTTACTTAATATGATAATGGGGACAAGGATTGTGTCTTAGTAAGTGTTTGTGCTAGCCTAGCACAGTGTGTCCTGGTCTTTGGCTTGGTTATGAAGGTATTACTGCAATACAAATAAATGAGAATAATGATGTTTTAAAGTTATTCGTCTTGCTGAACTTAACCTATAACATCCCATTTCTTCAGACACAAGGCCAAGCTCTTCTGCACTAAATCAATTCTTTCTCTCATTTGAACCTTCTTAAAATTCTACATGCGGATTGCCAGTGAAGTCATTACAAGGACACATCCCAGAGTTTCAGGCATTTGAAGGAACACAGGGGAATAAGGGGAAGCTTGGTACTTGCCTTGATATATTTTTATTTACTGATCTTCTGTTTAGTGCACTTAATTTATGTCAGATAAATCACTTGAATTCTTTTCAAAGATCAAGTGGAGAAAATGTCATAGCATTAAGCATAAGTACCCATTTTATTCCTAAAGGTCTTGTTGTCCCTAGGTATATGCATGTAGAAGGTTCTTGGAGGCAAGCACATACCTTTTATTTTGAACTCTTGTTGTACAATTTTTACAATATTCCAACATTGTTTATACTTGGAATCAATTTACAAAAGTGAAGATTAGCTACTTTAGTTAAAATAAAGATTACTGAAATTAGCAGTTGAAAAAGGTGTCTGTATCTAAGCAGCAATAAAATGTAGATTGGTATTTTCTCCTTATCATCAAGACTGAAGTCACCAGATGGTGCTATTACATAGTATTGCAAGACCTTCTTCTGTAATTTCTTTAATTTTGATTTTCAGGAAACACTGTATAATCCCTTTCCCTTACAGTTGAAAGAAGCTATAGCAGCACATTGACTAGTGACTTTTTGTTTAGGAGTAGAAAGAGGTGGGCATTGATGGCTAAGATTGTCTACTTCTAAAACAACATGGTTTGCATGCTGTTTGTTGTTGCCTTTGCCTCCTGATCCGGAGTAATACGTAAGCTGGTAATACATGCAACACAGTTTATTTGGCTCTTTGAACCACAAGGAAAACAAAATATAACTTGGCAGTAGGACAGTAATTGTGTTAGCAAGATAAAATGGATATTAGAAAGATAGCTATGTTTTTGTTTGCATGGAGAACAGTATTATGACCTTGGAGTGTTTGTGTGGACGTGTTAACCCTTTAAGAAAAAATCTTTGTGATTAGATTCCTTCTTTCGTTGGACTATATTAGAGAGAATAACCATTAGAATAACTGTTCATTCAGGTGACATTGCTTTAGATTTTTATCAGCAAAACCAACTGAAATCATACAAATGTAAGCTGAAAAAAAAAAAAGGAAAAAGGTAAATAGTCATTATCTGCCAGTACCTGCCGTAGCATAATAGAGTGATAAAGAAAAATACCTTAAAGGGAAGGTAGCCATCTGGAGTTTAGGAGAATAATTATTTAATCTGCTTCAAAGGATTCAACAATTTTAACATAAGAAGTCTAGTTAGTGACTGAGATGAGAATCTTATATCATCCTATATGTGGACTGTAAGTGGTGCTGCTTACCTCATGTCATTAAACATTTTAAGTAATAGAAAGGTAATTACGCAAAGAGAACCTGATGGAGGGGAAAAAGGTTTTCTTAGTAGCTATTGATATTTATTCGTATAGCTTGCTTATACCAAAGTCTTTTCTTTGAAGATATCTAAACTAGACTTGAAATATCATCCAGCTAAGCTTTACAAATAGATACTTATTTTTTTCTTTAAATATAATTTCAAAATGTCTTAAAATTATTCTAGGTATGCAACAACTGCCTGTGCCAGAAAGAATAACAAATTTTATTCTCTGTCTTCCAGGCTTTGTTCTTTTGTGCTCTTTTTACTAACAGTAAAGTTTGACACTTAATACAATTTAGGATGTGATTACATTGGAAGGACTAGGATACTGGTCCAATGCAAAAGCTATTCTTGGGACAAATTACATGAATTTTTTATTTGTCTAAACCATTAAACAATTTCTTTTATGCTTAATAACAAATAAAAAGGTTACTGTCAGCTTGAACAGTTTAATTCTGTCTTCATGTATGTAGTGCTGAAGACAATAATTCAGGAATTATGTTTCTGTGTTACACTAGATCACTCATACTAAAATGTATGTTTGGTAGTTCACATCATTTTCATTAATGTCTTGATACTTTATTCATCTCCATTAGAGCCACATTATACAAACAAACCAATAGAAAAGCATAAACACACTATTCTAGAGGCAGAAATTAGTAGAAAGTCATATAAGAAAGCACAGATCTCAATGACATCAATCTTTGCCTTTTTTGTTCCTCTTCACTAACTTCTTCTCCCAGACCATTTTTTGCTACTAATTGCATCTCTATGTTGTCTTCCATTCTGATCTGATTCTTTAATGCCAGGAACTTGAAAACAGGCTTATGGTTTATCCTGTGTTTGCATGCGACACTTAATTTTCACAAGAAGCTGGGAGGGGACACAGTCAGGGCAGCTGACCTGAACTGGCAAAAGGGATATTTGGTGTTGTGTTCGTTGTTTAGGGGGGTATTTGACTGGGAGAGCGGTACATGGCCCAGGAGCACGTGGGGCATAAGTTTTGTGGGTGGTGAGAGGTTTGCATTGTGTATCATTCACTTTGTATATTGTATATTCCTTTAGTACTCTTTTTGTTATTGTTTTCCCCCTCCTTTGCTGTCCTGTAAACCTCTTTATCCCAACGCATGAGTTTTACCTTCTTTGTGCCTAATTTCACCTATCCCACTGGAGGACGCAGTGAGCAAAAAGCCACATGGTTCTTTGTGGTCAGCTTGGGGCTAAGTCATGACGTGGCTGCAATGTTGAAAGCTTCTTAGAAGATATGAAAAGAAGTGCAGTTTTGAGTAGCCTTTTGATCTAACACTGAATCTACAGTACTGTTATTCTGCTGGCATCACTTGGCTTTCCTATTTCCATCCCTACATTTACATCACGAGAACTGAACCGAGCTCTCTGGATCCTGGAGAAAGTATCCCTTTTGATGATTAAGTCATTGCTTTTTTTTATAAAACTAACACATCACTTGTTTTCAAAATGTCAGGCTTTATTTTGAACCATAACCCTGAGTTTTACACTCTGAACCTTGATGATGTGTGACTCAGAAATCATCTCTTACAAGGATTTTAATAAGGAGGAGGCTGGCAAAGTGAAAGTGTATCACAGCAAAAAAAAGCAGCGCTTGTGGAACAAGGTGAAGTTATATTTATACATGCTCTGTAGCTGTCTGAATGCAGAAAACATGGCTAAGATTGTAAATGCTTTTTCACAGATTTCTTCATTTTAGTCTCTAGTTAAATACATGCTTCAAGATGTCATAAATACTTTTCATGCTAAGAATATCTGGGAGACTTGCCCTGTGGGGAGGTGCTTCAAATCTTTTGGATTTAAAGGAAAGAAGGTGGAAGAATAGTATTTAACTTATGGGTCACTTGAAATCTCTCTCCATCGTAAGAGAACAAGAGAGGTCTTAAAATTAAAGGCTTGGTCTGTGCGGCATCTAGAAGATATCTCTTCTAGAGAATCTGGAAGAAAGGAAGTGAAACCACTAAAGTAGGGGCTTGGAAGAAAACCTGGGTTTTTCCTTCTTGATACGCAAGATATTCTGCTGAAGTGAATGAAAATTTTAAGTGTGTACAGAATGGGAGACTCACAGCAAGGGTAAGAGAAGATCTGACTGGAAGCTGTGAAAACTTTGGAAGAAGTACGGAAAATAAGAGCGCAAGCCAACACAGTGGGAATTAAAATGTATTTATGTTTAACCCTTACTGGAAGTAATAGAAATTTACACGTAGTGAAGTTTATTATCTCAAGCTTATTAATTCTGTTCTCATGTTAAAGAATTCCAACTTTTCACTGAATCACAAACCAGGTTGTGCTTTGATGTCGAGCTATTCCATCTCAGCATTTTTTTTCCTTTAGTACAAAGTCTTCTCCATTTTCCTCACTGATTTGCTATGCTAATTTTCCCAAACTCCCTTCGGAGTATGTATGAATCTAGTCCTAAAAATGACATCCAAATATGAATACCAAAACAGATAAATACTGTCTATTATTATTTCTACCTATAATGAATGTAATTCCCCTCATGATATTTCAGCTACTATAAAGAAACATTTTCAGGCAATCAGAAATATGTTAGTAGGGCATGTAAAGAGTTTAGATGAAGAATAAAGAGAACAACTTCACTTTAATACTATTATTGAAATTACCAAACATGTCAAGATGTTTACTTTTCTTTTTAGAGGACATATAAGGAAAGTAAATAACTTTCCAAACATTGAACCAGGTTAGTTTAAATCCGCATTCCCTGAATTATCCTGACTCCTCTGTAATTTCTATTCCTACCATTAATTTGTGACATCCCAGCTGAATTTCTCACTTCCTAAACTTTTTTCTTATGGTGAGTCTCACTTCTAGAATAAGCTCAGTATTTTGTCGGCCCTCTTTCCTGAGATCTCACTTGTTGTAATTTACAAGGTGAGGATCTCAAACAGTAGTTGAATATAGAATTCTCCAAATTTCTCTTTCATAATTAGTGTTTCGTCTATCCTTCCTCACTGTGCTGCAGACGTGAGCAAAATTCTCTTTTGTAAGAGGAATGGATGGGGGGGGAAATAAACTTTCTTGAACTGTATTTTTTAACAAATAAGTGGGAACTAGAGAGCATATACGCAGTTGCATTTTACAAAAGATTTTATCCTGATAATAATATAATAATTTAAATCAAAAAAGTTCTAATAATCTTAATTTATAAGGCCTATAATTTATAAAATATAATTTATCATCTGAGCAAAAGTCCTACTAAGCACCAAAGAATATTTACAGCACTTTTCTTATTGTATCAGAAGAAAAACTTTACATTCACGTTTGCCTGGATACAGCCCATCTTTTGAGAATTAATTTTTCTGTTATATGTGTTGATAAATATGTCATATTTTTCAGAATGACTTAACAGCCTTAAGACCAAGTTTCAGGTGACTGCTATGACTCAAAAGAAGGATTAAGCTTTCACTCCTTCAGACCTACTCTCATTCTGACTTTTATGTTGATCAGCAGAGAAAACAGGATTTTGGGGTATCATTTGACCCTATAGCCAAGACTGAATAGTTAATTATGATAAGTTTATTGATTCTGTAAAGAAGGTAGAGCTTAAATAAGGAAATGGATAGGAAAGAACTGTATTTCTGCCTTACAGGACTTAATTCATGTTGACTGACAAGGCTGAGATTGAAATATCTTCCCTTGAATTACTGGAAGCTAATGAGTAGGGCCGTCATTTCAATTTACAAATCTGGATCCAAACACTTTTCTCCTAAGAAACATGGGAGGAAGATTGCAAATAGGGACAGCTTATAAAGGAGTTTCCTACTAAGGTCTTCAAAAGTTACATTTGGCCTCAAGTTTCAGTTTATTAGTTCAATTTCATGGTAACTGAGGCTATCTATTTTTGGTTTCAAGAAGACTGGCATCCAGATTATTTAGAATATAAGCAGGATGTGCTCCTATCTGTCTCTCAGATTCTATATATCCATATTAGACACCTTGAAAACAGTACCTTATATAATTTTTGGCAAGTGATCATTAGTGATCTTGTTGAGTCGGTACTGCAGAAGGACTTTCAGTATCAGTAGCGATGAATTAATCCTTTGTGAAGACCAGTGCCTGGAGTGGACAGCACTTAACTATCTTGTTTAAATCTTTATTTTGAATCACTAAGCAAGATTCACTTAGTGCTGCAACGCAAAATCTGTGTGAACTTCAAAGCATATGTTTGATTTTGGCACTCAGTGTGAAAGTATACACTGGAAGAAGGAACTTCCATTTTACAGTTCCTAAGGGATGCTAAGAATTTATGCTCTCCACCAGCTTCCTGAGTCTTCAGAGTCCTCAATAGCTTTGGTATTATTCTGTTAATGTGAGCACTACAGGGGCAGATTAGTGATTCATAACCAGTTAAGATTTTGTATACTATGTGTTTGTTTCCTTTTAGGAAATATTTACTTATACTTTGTTAACACATATAAATAAATGAGCAAAAGTGAAAAAAGCAAATATAACTTTAAGGTTCTGTGGTCACAGACACACTCTTTGTAAGATTATAAGGTATTTATTCTCTCCTAATTCTCATTTATATTTGCTGGGTTCTCAGAATAATTTGCATGCTATATTGCAATTATTCCTCTAGGAATTGCTTTGATGGTAAATCTAAAATTAATGTATTTATTCAGGTCAGAAACAGAATCAGCAAACTCCAAAATGTATGCTGATAAAATTGGTTTTAATTTAATTAGAGCTGTATAAGCTAAAAATATGTATATTGATATGTGCATACATTGAGATATGCTTTGCAGGTTTACAGGTGGTTTTCCTTTAACTTGTTTCAGTCTTAACTTTCTGATAGTCCCATTAAGATATGAAAAATTAGATTAACCTGGGAAATTAGATTAACCTTAAAGAAAGTGAAGATCTAGAAGGAGAATATGTGTATCTTTTAATTTATTTATCTGTGTTTTGAGATATTAAAACATTCCTGCATTGTGAAACAATGAGATCTTGTTCAATGCATGGCTGAAGAAGTAAAAATTACCTTACCTCGTCAGGAACAAGGTACCGTGAGAGATTCTCTGAAATGTAAAAAAAAATAAAAATACTTTGCTACTTCTGCAAAACCTGAGCGACACTTTATTTCAAGATTTGCTGGTGTTTTCATTTTTATTATTCTTTATTTCATAGGATGAAAAACAGAAATCAAAAGAAATTATCACAAGTCTGCAGAACTAAACAATCTCCAGAAGTAAAAGTCATCTTGCTAATCTAGGTGGATTTTCTCATGTGTGTACCACGTCTCTTTTCCTGTAATTAAATTAGTAAGAAAACTATATAACCAGGATAACATAAGTGCATAATTGCTTATATATATATGTGGTATGACTTCTTTATTTAGCCAATATTTGAACATTTTTTAATGCTTTTAGACCTCTTGGTCTGCAACCCCACAACTTATTGTAATGCCTTAGTAGTAAGAACATACTCAGTTATAATGTCATGACATGAGAGCAATCAATCAGTGAAAACTTTTTACCAACAGGGTGGAGATCCTGAATTTTATGTTCATGGTCTTTCCTCTTCCCTCTGAAAGGTCATGGATATTTCCACTTCTGGTCACTCCACCCCGATATCTTGATTTCATGTCTGACTGGTCTTGCACTTTGATCTGCGTATATGGATCGTACTGATTTTTTTCACATTGGCATCTCCAGATCTGTTATTTCTTCCTTGCTCACACTTACAAGCTCACACCTAAACCCGGATGATCTTGCATCTTCAGTGGTGTAATTTTCTTCCTAGACTTGATGACTGTGACTTCTCTCTGATTCAAGAAGATGTTGCCAGAATTAGCTGTCTGGTTTCTCGCTCGGTTTCATCCTCTTCTATTGCTCCTTCTCTTACAACTGTTTGCACACAAATTTCTTTTCGGGTATTCATAGACCTGCAAGTTTACTTTTACTTGGTCTCTGTTCAGATGCTTAAGCTTTCCGTTGCAAGGTGGACACACTGTGACCAGTTGCGTTCCATCATTACGATCATTTCTGTATTGTCTGAAAACATGTTTGAAGTTTCTCAGAATCCACACAAAAGCATTGTCATCTGTCCATATTGTCATCACTTTACCTTTTTGTATGCCTGAATATGATGCAATTTCTATCATCATCCTCCTTCACTACAAGCTGATAACGTCTAGGCAAGAAGTAAGGTTGATTCATCATTCTAGCAGTCTTTACCTACCAATGACCCTCAAATCCCATTCCAATATTTAGTTTCAATGTTGTGGAAATATTTTCTTTCAGCGGTGCTTTTTCAGACATTTTGATTGTAGTTGACTTTCTACTAATACATAAATTTGAACACTAAGACATCGTATATGTATTCAATACCTTCATTTATGTATTTGAATATAAAATAATTTGTTATACTATAGAAATTACAGGGCAATATTTTTATGTTATTGTAGTGCTGAATTACGTTTACCTCTTCCTACCCTTCAAAATTCTAATTTTTTAATAATGTTATACTTCTTGTTTTTTTAAATACTAGAATTCTCTGGAGAGAAAAAATTCCAACTGCTATTACAGTACCATTGGTTTATATTCTTTTTTCTTTGTTTAGAGTGGTTGTTTGTTTCTGAAAAGATTATATTTTATTCTGTAGGGATTTTTTTACCACTGCTCAACACTACACAAATGTTGGCATATAAGTCACATTGATGTGTATGATCTTTAAATTCCAAGAACTCAGAAGTTTCTGTATAATTAGATTAACACAAAAGGGCTGTTAACACAAAGAGGGCAGAAATTGCTTATAAGTGGTACATATGCAGTGGTGTTTTTTCTCTCTCTTTCTGACTGAATTCAGCACAAGCTTGGAGGTAATGATTAAACAGCATTGAGTAAGTGCTACTAGAAAAAGATTTTCTGGGGTTTTTTTACATATTCCACAAACTTAAGTAAAGGAACTCTTGCAGGAATGTGGAGTCTGCAATGAAACATGCCAGAATGTAGCATCTGTTTAAAAATTCCATAGCTCCATGCAGGGACCTGTTTGTTGTAACGCTATTTGTCAACAGTTCCAATAAAAAAGAATAGGGGCAGACAGGTAGATGGTGTGAGTCTGCACCCAGGTCAGAGTAGCATCACTACGTGAGTTATTCAGAGAAATCGACTTTGCAATGCACTTACCTGCATAACAGACGTCACTTTGTCAAAATACTGGGGTTTTGTCAATAGTTTTTGGTATTATCTCTGACAGAATAAGAACAGACGAATGCTGAGAGAAAAGCCCAGCAAACTATTTCTTCTAGAGAGGAAATGGCTCCTACTGAACGTGCGTGTTTTTATTTGATGCACTATTCCTCAGATGTAAAATAAATATTTTAAAAGTTTACACTGCATCCCCACTCCCTGGGTGGTTATGCCTTACACAAAAGTGGTGGGTTTTTTTCCTCAGGTTTTTATGTTGTCGATGGAGGTTTTCTTTTCTGCTCATCGCTTCTGTTACTGTTGTGTTACTTGGTCTCTGTTTAAAGTCCGCTGATTTAATTACAATATTTTTTATTATTATTATTCTCTGTAAGCAAGATCTGCTAGATTTGTCTTTTGCTGTTTTACTCCATTTTACTGTTAAAAGGACAGCGATATATAGTTTTACTAGCCTACAGCAATCTTTGAAGTGTTTCTTAAGTATGTGGTGTTGAAGAGAGAAAATAAAGGGAAGAATGTCTGATTTTATAAAAGTTAACAATCTTTCTTGACTTTTCCCAGATGCTCAATGAATAACTAAGTAGAGATGCAAATTTACATAAATCTAGGGGGCCATTAGGAAAAAAAAGCCTCCTAATTTTATTGCATTCCTTGACTTTCATGAGTGAGATGTTAGAAATGTAAATCCTAAATACATTATGTTATCCAGAGAGGAAGGGAAAATTCTTGTGTTCAAATAAGTAACAGGAACTATCTTTTGGAGCCATGTGAAACCCAGGGAAAGGAATGCAAATCAAAAGGCATTTGAGAAGTTCAGATATTGCAGGGGTCAAGGGTCAAGCCAGAGAGTATGGAAATTGTTTAGAGAAAATTTAAGATGTGTCTCTGATTTTATTGTAATGAAGACCTTCATCTCTATTTCTAGATAGCTTTTAAAATTACTCTTCCTTTTTTCAGCATTGTTTTATTTTAGATATGAAAGAATCATCTTAACACAAAGGTCCTCTTCTGTTCTCTTACTTACTGATTTCGGGTAACAAATATCTATAAATATACTTCACAGCTGCTCTCATGACAATGCTGATAGTGCGAATTTAGAAAAGCCAGGAAAATGTCTGAACATGTTTAGATTTAAAAAGTAAAATTATATGGACAAATTAAAAAGATCACCCTCCCCCCTTCAAAATGAAGTCAACCTGTGTATATTCCTTTATTACTCTGTCTTTGACAGAAAAATAGTTTTTAATTTTACTGCCAGAAAATCAGAGAAGGTTTGGAATGTATATTAGAAAAATTTTTTCACTCAAAGAGTGAAGAAGCGTTGGAAGAGGCTGCCCAGCTAAGTGATGGAGTCATCTTTTGTGGAGGTGTTCAAAAATCATGTAGATGTGACTCTTGGAGATATGGTTTAGTAGGCATGGTGGTATTGGGCTGATGGTTGGACTAGATGAACTTAAACATCTTTTCCAATATTAATGATTCCATGATTCACATAGATACTGTTGACATTTGTTCTCAATGTGTGAGTAACTTTGTTCCTGTTTTATTCCAAAGCATGTTGTTTCTAATATATTTTTTAATGATGGTCATAAAAGATATTTTATGGAGCTTGCGAAGTTGTCACAACATCTCGTCTCCAAGTAACCAAGAAATTCAGAAAAAATATATAAAAAATTTCAAATAAAAATGAGCACAGCACCAAGCAATAAATTTTACTGTTGTGCATTTAGCATCCAGATGTACAGTGGCAGTTCAGTTGAATCAGTATTCTGTGGAAACAATGAGCTCTGAAGTTGCATGGTTGGATCATTATGTTCCACTAGGAAAGAAAATAAACACTTTAAAAATCAATCCTCAAATTCTGAGTGGAATAAAACCTGGAGTTGCAGAAATTATCCATATCAAGTTTCTTTTCAAGCAAACTGTTTTAAAAATATTGACTTGGGATCCAAGAAATCTGCCTATTTCTTCCTATTTTATTTTATTTTTTCCTTTGGAAATTGGATTAAATTAAATTATTGGGTTATATAAAACATTCTGATTTGAGCATAACAATCTAGTGTAATGAAATACAATCTCAACAACAAATGCTATGACCGTGGTAAAGTGCTTATAGTTGCTTACGGTTAATACATTTTGATTCTTGGTTAAAAATGTTGTCAAGGTTTTGTTGCAAATACGTAAAGTAGCAAATTAGAACAATGTCGCCCTTACAGTAACAAATTGACAGAATAACTAAAAATATTAAACTATAATTTCAGGTTTTTTAATCTCAGGGTTTTTTTACAATTTAGCTATGTTACTCAGTGTGCATTTTTAGTGGATTTTGAGAGCATTAGAGAGCTTAATATGTTTATATTATTTGTTAATCAAGACCTCAGAATATATAGTAACATTAAATTATTTTATGCTCTACAGATAGTCAACATACAAACCCCACAAACAACTTGTTTATCTTTTATTGATAAATGTAGTGGTATTCGTGGTATTTTTGCAAAAAAGTATCGTTGAATTAAAAAATATGTTGTCTATCTGCATGTTTGTGTCTTAATGCTATATCTATAAATAAGGGTATATAAATATCTATATAGCATCTCTTTAGCCTAAAGTTTTAGAGTTATATTTTGACAGTTGTCATACACTTTCAGAGCCTGTTTCACTTTTCTTCACTTGTCTGAGCTGAAAACTGTGATAAAACTCAGAAGCTCAACCACCCCATTTCCTTTATGTAATCTCCTGCATACTTTTAAGTGTCTGTATCTATTTTTTTTTATTACTGCTCTACAGGAATCTTGCAAGCACTATTAATCTCATGATCAGCCAGAATTCTGTTCATCCCTCATTAAATTAAGAAGTTTAATGTGTATATTAATTTCCCTGCATTTTTAACATTCTCAAAGACACCACGGTGTTTAGTATTTTTATATTAAGGAAACATGGTTTAAAATAGGAGGAAAAGACACAGAATAGCTAAGACCCCATTCATTAAATGTATTGCAAAAGTGGTGACATAAATAGGAATGGAATTTGGCACAGACTTGAATGGATTTTAGAAGCAAAGGAAGGGAAACAACAAGTAGCACTGAGAATACATTAACTGCGACTGTCTTTACAAACCAGGAGGGAAATTTATTTGTTCTTACCATTAGAATGATTAATTTATATCTGCCATCGGATATTCAGTTTTCTTCTCATAATTGTTTGAGCATTGTTGACTGTAGTACTTCCATAGCCCTCTTTCTCTTCTTGTAGTTCCATGACTAATTCACGTGAAAGTCTACTATATATAACATTGTCTTGGTGACAACTTTTTTGTGTTTAGATGTTTCTGTTTTGAGGGCTCTCAGCTCTTACGCAAATCACCTTGCTGATGGCACCCTGACGGGGTTATGTAAAGCGATCAGACATAGAACATTAACGCTGGCAAAATCTACCATCAACTGTAAGAAGTTAATGTATGTCACGTACTGATGCATAGAACAGTGAGGTTTAGGAAAGGTTTTCTCCCTATGCCCGATATTTGCGAGGTACTTCCATGAAGTATAAATCACTGAAAGTTAAATTTAAAGTACAGCTGAAATTTTGGTATAAAAATGTTGTCTGTTGTGACCTCAGTTAAGGTCTATTGAGCATTGTTTCTGCTGCAATTAGGATACCAACTCCAAGGTCCACCATGGTACATGCTTCAAGGAAAGTGTTCTTCAGACCTCAATCTTTCAACAGTGCTCAGGCATCAGATCGTGTGTCTGCTGTGTTCAAGAAGTGATACTGGTAGTAAGGCTTACACATGTGAACTGTATGTTACCTTAAAATAAAACCTGATGAACATAAGCAACGGATACCATATTTCTGTAATTTTCTAGGTTACAGATTTACCCTGTGCTTTTTTATGTTTTCAAATTGTAAGAAAGTCCAAATTTTAAATATGTGCTGCTAATCTTGATTCATTTAATGTAAATAGTAGGGGCTTTAGATTTTAGTCCTTCAGAATATGATTTTTATTTTCCAAATTGCTTATTTCAGTTAATCAGCTTTGTTTAAATAATTCTGTTGCCATGTATTCATTTAAGCTCCTCTTTGAGTCTTAGTGGAAAATTAAGCCATTCAGGCGAAAATATTTGAGTTGGGCTTCTTTTTATCATTTCCTAAAATAAATAAGTATAAGAAAATCATCATCTTTGCCATCATCTTTTCCCATTAGGACTCTCAAAATGAAGTCTGCTGACACGAGAATTAGATGTTGAATAATGCTTTTGCTTTTATATTTCCTATTGTTGTTAGTACCTCATAATGTGAAAGATTCATTATTGCGTATTACTACTATGGTTTTTTTCCCCTCAGTGTCATGTAAGTTGAAGTAAACATAAAAAGAGAATCAGTGGATGCCACCTTAAGTGAGAAGAATGCTCTTCAAGATGTATGTTCATGGATTGTTGTTTCAAGAGTTGTAGTAGTTTTGTCAAGCATTCATTTCCAACAAGAAAAAGGTTTGACTTTTAAATCTTATGTTCCAGTCTGCACTTTGGTAAAGATTAGTGACCATGTATTCACTCCTTCAATCTCTTCAAGAAGGGATATAAATAAGCATGTTTTAATTAGATAACTCCCCATTCAGCTTCTGATATTGTTCAATTGGGAGGAATATCCTTGCAAAGATTTATTTAGGTAAGTGAAGAGATTTTAAATTTAAAGAACAGAATAGTGATAGTTATATAAAAGGATAATTCCTTGCTTTCCCCAGCCTGTTCCTGTATTATAAAAGATTTCTTTCCTGCTGTAACATTGTATTTCTGAACTGAAGCACAAAAATACTACACTTTTTGACAGCATAGATCAAGGTACTCTTGTAGGTAAGAGATGATTGCAAGCTTGCAGTATTTCAATAAAATAATACTCTCATACTGTCACCCTATTTAAACATTTTCTCTGTCCAGTTAGAGTACTTGCATGGTTGCTTTTCTGTTCCTCACTTGTCGTAATTTTAAGCTTTTTAATAACCATAAAATTGCAACAATTTTGAATAGTTCTATCAAATTTGACTGAATTATATTTTTAAAAAGCAGCATGACTGTAGCCTCCCTGTGTCATAAAACACTGGGTATAATCTCCTAGTCTAGAAATAAATGTTTAAGAATAACTGAAGAATTATTTATTCCTTATTCTTCTTCAAGGCCAGAAGTCTAATGATCTGTCTATTTGCTTAAATACAAGCACTACATCCTCAAAACATGCCCTTATTGCATACTAATTATGTGCTTTTTGCAGTATGGCATGCAACTAGGAACATTTTTCCTTGTAAAATGATTCATGTGATGAGCAATTAAATATCTGTAAAATAATTATACAGTAGCACCAAATTAATATGAATATTAGGTAACATTGAGCTATTACTGATTTTCAGATTACTTGCTACCAGAAAATCCTTCCTTTAAAGATTGAACAACATGTAGTGCATTTTCACACTTCTTTAAGCCTGTTAATAACTTTCATTATGCAGATATTGTTACCTGATGAAAACTGTCTTGGGTAAAAAAAAGAAGGGGAGGGTGGGGAGAGAGGATGTTTTACGGAGTGTTTTAATTTTTTAATGTTACTTTTTCCACTAAATCCCTATACGACGGATTTCTATTTCCAGATTAAAATACAATAAATGTTGACATTTCCCCAGAAAAGTCTTTGGCCAGACACATTGTTAATATAAGCCGTAACTCCATTGATTTAGTATTATTCTTGTAGTGAAGTTGACAACTGATTTTTAACTATTCTTGTATGCTTTACCACGCACAATTGGCTTCTCATGATGGAAGAGGGAAGGTAACATGGCATCTCAACTGTGCCATGAACAGAGATGTACAGGATATAGACAGATTGTGCAGAACTTGGGCCAAAACTGGGGAATCTATTTGCCTAAATACAGCTCCCGGCCCTCTTCATCTTTCCATGCCAGGGAAATGTTGGCACCAGAGCTGACTCCTTGTCTTGTTCTCTGTGGTTTCAGCAGAGCAGCTGTGCCATGTGGCTCATGAGATAACGATTGCAGTCTCCATGTGGGCTCTGACTACTGCTCTATGAAAGATTAACATCTCCGAGATCTGTGTCTGATACATAAATTATTCACGGGACTATGTCACATAAAGGTACGACTAAGCTCATCTTGCAGCGTTGACTTCAGTTTCTTCTTCTTTTACAAGGGGACCGTTGATGGTTACGTACTGAGAGAGGGGAAAGTATTAGCACATGATCATCTTTCCTCTCCATTAACTTTATGCACTTTGGCTTCACTTTACAGTGCACAGCATGGTGGAACAGAGACTCCTATAGAGAGTGCTGTTACTCTTGCATAGCCTGTACCGCTGGTATGGTCATACACACTTGCATAAATTTTTGGAGGTTATTTACTGCCTTGGAGTAAAAGTTTCAGATATAGGAGTGCTAATTAAACACAAATTTCTCTGTTTAGTTCATGTAAACATTCTGATGAAAACCTTTTAAAAATGTAAATACAAAATTGAGTTAAAATTCTGTCTGAGATGTTTTGCACTAAAAGAAGACAAAAGAACTGGAATGAATTAAAGATGGAATGTCTATACTTGGTGGGTTTTTTCATTTTGACATACACTATTTTTTTTACATTACTATATTCTTCAATTTAAAATTTAAACAAAAGAACTGTATTTTATGGAAAATTATAGACATCAGCCTACATACATCAGGACAATAATGGCTCTTTAAAACAAATATAGCTTATTTTTGTTTGTTCATGTAATCTTTATTTTTCCCATTAGTAAAACCACCTAAGAAATCTTATTCTTCCAAGAATTTACTGGTTTTAAGTGTATTTTATTAATGAGCAGTGTGTAAAATTATTTCAGAGTGGAAAGAGACTTGATGCATGTAGTCCAAACATACAATATGTCATAATCATACCTGAAAGACAGATTTTCATTCGTCGTGTCTCTTGAATCTTTACACACCTGTTAAGAGTATTTGTCAGTGTTTTTGTGTTCCTTTCTTCTTTCTTTTTCTGTTAAAAATTCATTATAGGGATTTGCATAGGGAACAAAGTTATTTCCAAGCGCCAAAGGATGTATTGATGATAATTTCTCTTATCTCTATATTTAAAAATGTAGAAAAAGAAAAAAATTATTCTTCAGGTATAGAGGGGTTACAACAAAAGCATCCTCCCTGCCTCAGATCCACTGATGAAAAATTATTAGGATTATTTTCCACCTAGAACGGGTCCTCTCAGCACAGCAAAATTTTTGGGATTTAGTCAAAATAAATGGATCATTTTTACATCATTCACTTGCTCATAATCTCTACTTAACTGAAATGCAGATATCATTACTTCAAAGCTATTCTTTGTGTTCATAAACAACTAACCAAAAGAATAACTAGGGCTTACAAACATAGGGCTTAAACAGGAGTTAGTAAGGTAGGTTAGTTTGGTTGGTTTTATCTGTGACTTCTGGAAAAGCAGTGGAAGATTTGATTCCTTAACTGGGGATACCTTCTTAGGATGTGCTTCTCTGTTTCAAAGGACAGCATAAGCATGTCTGCAGATTGTTTTTGAGGCCAGTTTCTACCCCAAAACCCCCAACATCAACGTTCACACCAGTGTTTTCTAAAACATCATTCCATGATCCAGAGCCTGTCAGCTTTATATCCATAGGTGTAATTTATAAAAAGAAACAACAGTGACAAAATAACCACAACGCTCAACTTGTACGGATTTTTGTGCGAGTACCGTTAACGCCGAGCTACTTCTGCTCCTTCATTTCCAACAATTGCAGTCATGGAAAAGTTAGCTCTGACTTAAGCACACAAATTGCCAAACTACAAAATGTAGTTTTCTACCCACACAGAAAAATCAGTGAAGTTTCCTAATCTTCTGTGAAACCCAAGGTGATCACTAGTAGTCCCTCAGGCTCCCTCTGCTCTTCTGGTGATAAAGACAACGAGGGATTTGGCTGCCTCCCAAATATTTTGCTGTTGCATTTGCTAATTCAGGAGAGGAGTAGTTTGATTGTTCTTTTTAAAATTAATTTTTTTTCTAGACATCTTGATGGGAATGAACCTCCTCTACAAACACTCTCTGCAATCCAGAAAGCTTTCCATATAATTAAGTACTGCAGCACCTTTGCTTAATGAAGGAATATTGCAAATATGCCACCGAGATCTCATGTTCAGGAGACACATACATACTGCTGAAAATGCATCTATAAATAATGCTGTGTAAGCGATGAGATTTTTCCACTTGGCATTATTTTGTTTATTTGGTGTTAGCAACTTTCTACAAGAACAAGCAGCACATTTATGTGAGCTGTGCTCGTTATGTGACAAAAAGGGAGATTTTTTATTTTCTGGTTCCTCATAAGGTTGTAGTTCCATAAAGTAGAAATGATGTGGTGGTCTTTATAAATGTTGACAGTTAAATAACTGTTTCTATTTGAAATTAAGATTTTGCTTAAAGTTGTGATGACCATTTATATTTTGGACATAAATACAAGAGGTGTTACAGGTTATCTTCAATAGCTTTTAAATGTATTGTAATTAGATAGAAGACGTGCTTACATCAAAAGTTGTAGACAAATATTTTCTTCTAGTTTCAGCAGAAAAGTTTCTATCAACTGGTAGTTTACTGAAGTGAAGCAAGAAAGAATTTGGTCAATAATGTTTTACAGAGGGCTACGTACAAGTGGTCTTGAAATGGCAGTTTCACATGCAGAGGTGCCGGATACGTAAGTATTCCAAGGCCAGAGTAGATCTAATTTTCACAGAAAGATAAATTTACACTATGAGCCATCTTAAGTTAAATAATTTAATGCTGAGTAAACATGTTCAGAGGCAACCAGTGGTGACTAGTTTTGAAATTATTAGTCTATATTGTCACCTGGCAAAAAGTGAGAGAGCAATTGTGAATATTTTTTTAATTTCTAAGTAGCAAATTGCCTTCCAGTTGCTTTCTCAAACATTTTAATTCTCTTTTTTGGAACACTGATCCTCATTCAGGCTATTGGAATACTTCTAGACATCGGTTACAGGGACATAGATACGTAAAGATAAGATAATCTACTGTGCAGACAATAAAATTCAATTTTAGTTCTTGATTCTTGTTCCACTTCTGTACCATTATAGTCACTGCTTACCTTTCTTAACATTGGCATCAGTCCTTGCTTTCTAAGGAAGTGAAGAAATATTCCAACATTTTCTAATTATTTTAAACATTGTGTGGTTTTGTTTTCATCCAGGAGCTAGACCTTTGGAAATTATCTCGTTGAACTGAAATTTTAAGTGGAAATTAATATAACTTCATACGATGACTGTAGTTAATCGAATTGGAATATAATTCATTCATCCATAGCATGAAAAATAAACATTCAGCAGAATAGTCAAGGTAAATATTTTCTTTTAAATGTTGTTTCACTTCTTTATATTATTGTGTTGCAATTTTTTGAAAATTATTAACAAATTATGAGATAATTTGTCCTCTTTATTTTCAGTTTAGATTACAATAATGACACCCTACTGGTAGTTCATTATTTTTCAGGGTCATGCTGTTAATAATTTTTATCTTCTATCTGCTTCTTTTGATCTGTAACAAATAAAAAATAATTTCTGAATCACTCAGTAGGATTTGCCATGTAAATTACAAATGCTTGTACGTAAGCATGGCATTAACTAAACCAGTGCACCAGACTGTACCACTGTTAACATTCTAATGTGCAAATAATCTTCTTTCTCCCGTGACTGAAACCATTGCAAAAACCAAACATATACCATTGTGGCAAGAATCACGAGTTATACTTATGAATTTTCCTGTTATCGAGAATATAATGTAAATATTTTCAAAAGCAAGAAAGGAAGAAAGGAAGAGAGGTGGCCCATTCATTAAAATATTCTATACAAATCAAATCTGTTCATAATAATTCTGTTTGGTTTTAGTTTCCATTGCTTAAGTCATATTCATTAAGTTTACGTTTAGGAAGTTCAATATTACTGTGTGAAAATTATTCATAGGTATGCCATGTGGTGTTGGGTCTACCTTCTCTAACAAGCATCTTGTTATTAATCTCGGCAGTGTTATTCCTGAACAAACAGACAGTTAATGTCTTGGTGCAAAGTAGAAACGTTCAGGAGGATGAGCCTGGGTCATCGTATCCCCAGCGCCCAGCTTGGACTGTGTGCTCTGTTTGTAAAAGATTTTAAATTTTCTTAGGAAAAAGAATAAAACTGTGACTTCTGAATAAATTATAAGTGCTGTAACTGTAAAAACATTTGATGAAAACAGAAATATATATATGCATATAACTGGCAATCTTTGAAATAGAAATCTCTTATTCCTATGCCAGGTGTAGCAAATACTAGCTCTGAATCCAAAGTTTATGAAAGTATCTCTGAATAACCGTCCTGAAGAGGAATTCAGTTTAAACCACCACCCGTACTGGTGTGTTAGGTTCAGCAACTCTGTGTTCAATCTTGCTAACCCTCTTTTGAGTTGCATCTTTTAATGATTCAATGTGACAGGAGAGATATTCTTTTGTTCCTGGATATCAATAATGTCATTTGCAGGAGAAGAACTTAATAATTTCCAGTCTAGCACTCGCACTCTGTTCAACTGAATGAGCAAAAATAGTAGAAGAGAAATAATAACACATGGGGTTAAAAAGGACTTTGTGCGAAAAATCCAAACATGTTTCGTATGATCTCTGTAAGTTTACGTATTTAATGACTTCAAAACTACTGTGTACTTTTAGAGTGCTACCAATAAGTAAATCCTACCAATAAACCCGCTACAGAACAGTCCTATATTCTTTATTATGCCAGTACACAAATAAATAATGAAATGCCATGACTGAATTTGTCTTGCTTGAGCATTTAAAAAAAAAAAAAATATATATATATATAAGGCAAATTTACTATTGACTCAATTAAGCCATGTAGTTACAGATATCTTCTACTTTAAATTTGTAATTTGGTAATAGAAAAATGTGATGGCCTGTGGTATCCATGAGGTCAAATTTCATGTTCACAATGATCATCTCTGAATAACTTATGAATCTATAATGATGAATCGTTATCTAGATGTCTGATTTACCATATTACTTTTTTCTGAGAGACAGTTCTTAAAATAGTGAATAATCTTAAAACATTGAATAAAATATGAACTTGTCTGATGCCAAATTTCTTGAAAACAGTCATTAAGATTTACTATTTCCATTATGAATGATGTCCATTATAAAAGAAGAAAAACATGACTGTAAGGCAAGCATATATTTTCTGTCATAGCACAGCAGTTTGTCTTCAATGACTGATGTTGTTTGCAGTTGGGGAAAGTAATAACAGAGAAACAGCAAGTAAGAACTGTATTTTTAGCAGAAACCCACATACGTTATTTTCATTCTTCAATAAAGTGGATGCTTATTACTGTCAATAGTGATGAAAAAAAGCCAGCTGACCTCTTCCCATAGCTTAATAAAACTACAAATATTGGTGAACAAATCTTAATGCAATATCCATTTCTGACAAGTCATACCAAAATGTACATGTCATGACATACCTTCCTTAATAAGACAATAATCTCCTATTCTTTTGTAATGAAAAATAGTTGGAACGTAGCTGTTAGAAACACGCCGAAACATATATTTCTTAGTCTTTCAGAACACAATGCTAAAGGGAGGTTGTAGTGAGGCAGGAGTTGGACTCTTCTCTTAGGTGACTGGTGACAGAACAAGAGGACACGGTCTCAAGCTTCGCCAGGGGAGGTTTAAGATTGACATTAGGAAGAAGTTCTTCACTGAGAGGGTGATTGGCCATTGGAATGCGCTGCCTAGGGAGGTGGTCGAGTCACCATCCCTGGAGGTGTTCAAAGAGAATTTGGATGAGGCACTCAGTGACATGGTGTAGTTGACAAGTAGGAGTAGGAGTAGGTGTAGGTGTAGGTGTTGGGTCATAGGTTGGACTCGATGATCTCAAAGGTCTTTTCCAACCTTATGATACTGTGATACTGTGATTTTTCTCATGAGTGAGCAACCTCATGAACTGGCAGCAGCTCAACTGCTTTGGGAGGTAGGAGGTAGGCTGCAGGTGGCTTTACTTCTTCCTTCTTGTCTTTTTTTATTCTTCTGTTCACACTTTGTCTTGAGAGGAACACCTTCCAATCTCTTCTTTCTCTTCCCCCTTCTCTGCTCAGAGGAGTGCAACCGTGTTCAGACACTAAACAGACATTTCTTGCCTAGTGTAAATACTTGCAGCTGATAATTAAAGCCCAGTCTCATTTTCCACCCCTGACCGCTGCATTGTTTAAGGAACTGAATTGCTGATGACTCCAGGGAACCCGAGCTGCTGCTGACTGCAGGCAACAGATAGTTGGCAATATTCTCAACCTATTTTGTGACCTTGGAGGGCTGGGATCACCTGCTTGAGAAAAGAATGAAATGAAATAAATTATTTCCCCAGAAGCAAAAAGTAATTACCAAAGTAACAGTAATTTTGTGGGCAGTATCCTATTGGAGGAGTCTGTCGTGCGTCCTCATGTGCTTGCCTGTTCCGGCTTAGCAACGGTGCTGGGAACTTGCACATGCCGTAGGTGATGCAGGAAAGTGTAATGTTACGGAAAGCTCTCTGAACAGGGAAAGTCTCTCACCACGTTGCAGAACTCACATTTATTTCTAGTGTTCCTTTTCTCTTTGGTCTTGCCTCCTTGCTTTGTATACTATTACAAAGCCAAAGACTGTTGCCAGCTCATCTCTTTGACTCCTTAGGGATCAGTGGTGCTTATTGGAGATCCATACTGGTTCTGTCACTATGCAGAGTGAAGGATAAGGTAAAAAGCTGAAAGAGAGAACAGAGAGTAAAAATTCTTTTTGCACTCTCAGATTGCCTCTTCAGTCCAGGTTAGTCAGTACAATCTCTGGCTGTTAGGGATCAGTCTGTGCTCCCAGACGGGACCTGCAGTGCTTGTGGCCATTCAGAAGACAAAGCTCTTCAAAATTAACACAAGAATTTCCTTCACAAGCACAGCTTAGAAACTGAACTTTTCTTTATGAAATACACTAAAAAAAATTACAGGAAACAACGCAACACTAGGACTCTAGGACTGAAAAAATGAAGTTCAGTGTTAGACTGTATTTCTATGCTTACAGTATAATGCTATATATTGTTACAATATATATGTTTAAGCTGATGAGACTTCTGTTAGCCTTACTATGAAATATACGGTATTTGTCATATGGATTCTAATTTTTTCTCTCTACCAGTGGAAAACTCTGTCAACTTCTGTGTGAATATCTGTAAGTATCTAAACCAATTCCATCCAATATGATCCAAGTATTATGGAAAATCGTATTACACAACATAAACTAGTGTGTAGCTACAATATATTTCAAAACTTTACCTTTATTATCTCTGTATCTGTGATGAGATTTAGATTTGTTTCTTCACTGTACAACAGTTTTAGACAAACTTACCAAAATAGTAATCAAGGAACACTCGAGGAACAGGAGAAATAAATTTGTAACACTTAGTGTTCTCTACAGATAGTGAATGAAACTCTAGGAATGCAAGTACTTTTCATTGTAATTTTTCATAGTAAAGATGTCATTGTAATAAAAGCATGTTTTTAAATTTGTGACATTTGCAAATTGGTTTCAGATTTATGAGAAAGTTGTACTGGTGGGAAATAATCCAAGAAAGCAAGCTCAAGAATCTGTTAATTACAAAGTACAATTCTTGCTATGTCTTCCCCTACCAGAAATATCTGCTAATTGCTACCATCCACCCCCTTTCACTTCAAGCTGATCTAATAATTTCAAGACACTTGAATTTCAGAGCCTGCATTTCTAGGTTTCAGAGAGTTTATTTGCTCTCACAGACTGTAATAGAAACTCACATATCATCTGAATCGAGTAGATGCTTTCAGATAGATCCCATGTTAGTTAAACTGATGGCATGTTCTCCTGCCCATACCCTTCTTTTTTTATATAAAATTCTTCTGATTCACAACGCGCTTGATTTAAACATTTGAGATAAATGTAGTTGTAGTTAAGGAATTTAACTCTACTTGTATGTAACACAATCATTTAAAAATAATCTGCTTTTTTAGTGGCATCTATTGATGCACAATTTTTGCTAATCCCTCACCTCACATGAAGATGTGTTATTGCAGAAATTACTGTAGGTTATAACATGCATGTTATGATTTGCATTATACAGCCCTTCCTCTGTATTTCTACTTGATTTCTATTTTCTGCTTAAGAGTTACTGTAGACCCCTCTGTTCTTTTAACAAATTTAGAACCTGTATTTGGAAACAGGGTTTTGAATTCTTTCTAATATTAGAAAATTTTTCTGTCAGAGGTTGATGACAGGCATATCTGGGTGAGGGGTAAGAATTCTCAAACGCAGTTGTACGTTAAACCCAGAAGAAGGTGATATTAGCCATCACAGGAGGTCAACATCCTCAATTGCAAAAAGACCACGTAGTAAGATAAGATTTGCACAAACATTCAGAAGATTATACTTAACGGTTTTGAAGGGGAACGAGAAAGTACATTCACATTATTTCCCCAGCAATATTTCTATGCTTTCCCACTGCAATGAAATGAGGTGTGTGTTGCTTGGTTTGTTTGTTTGTTGCCTGTAGAAATTACAGGTGTGATGAAGATGTTCAGGTTTTTCCCTGCTTGCCCTCCTGTGTAAAGGCAGAATTTGGATCCCTGTTTAAGTATGATAGAGAGACTGCTAACTTTAGACATTTGTTTAGTCAAAGAATGGTTTAGTGAGTAACCACAAAATGTGATTTCCTTCAAGTGTCTGGCCAATGATTGCCTTTTTTGCCTGAAGCAATAATTGGCTGTGCATTTTAACAGTTCATTTGCTTTCACTACACTACTTGTTTCTTAGCACATGCGATTTAACATCGTTTTGAAGTAACCCCTTGCGATTGTTCAAATGAGCATCTGTATTACATGTAGTGCAGCGGATGAAATTACTGACACTGCCTGTGTACATTTTTACTTGGATAAGCAGTACCTATGGATGCCATCACAAAAATTATTTATTTGTATCATCTCGTAGCAACGATAGGTGAAGGCACCACATTTAACATATAATGGGATTTTCTCAGGTTTTGTTTTTTTCAAGTACAAATAGAGTCATAAATCAAATCCCCTCTGTGAGCTATCAGCAACAAATGAGACAGAGAGATACATTTATGTAACATGGTCTTAGTGATGTCCAACCATAAGAAGCATTTCCCACGTGGGTAAAGAAAACAAAACAATTAAGCACAGTGATTTCTGAGCAGTCCTTTGGCTCAAGGAATTATGAAAGGATACTATAGCATTCGTAGGAGTCTATAAAGTTATGTAGTCAGCTGCTTCTGCAAAATCACAGACTGTACAAGTGCAGCAATAAGGGAAGAACTGAAATGTGTGCTGTAGGCTCAAGGGGCAGCATAGCTAGGGATTATAAACGCTTCCATGCAGTTTAAATACAGTACAGTGAAATTACCCTTACGTCAAACGCTTTGACTGTTGAAGTTTTTTGGAATAAATTACTAAAATTTCTCTCAGTACAGCTTTCTATTTATAAAACAACAACCTTGGACCACAGAAATTGGAACGGTATTATAATATTGAAGCAGGGGAAAAACCCAGAATAAGGACTGAAGTGTATTGCATTCTATTACTTTTGCAGGACTGCCCCTTCTTTCCAGGTTTGGTCTTTAAAAATTACAATATTACAAACAAATATATCTTTGTAAACTCCTTTATATCTTCCTTCTTTGTGTAAATATTATATTATATTAAGCATAATATTTGACTTCCCTTAGCATGTTTACTTTTTATATATTTAAAGAAAAAAAAGGACGAGAGAAAATTATTTGCTGCTGTGTTATTTGTCTGTTTCTTATTGTTTACTCTCTGAGATATTTTCAAGGGCTATAACACTCTTCAGTTAAGAAGGACTTGCTGCATAGAGAGGTTTGCTCTCCCTCACTCAGAGGTGCTAAGTTTAGCAATATTTTTTATTGATGGCAATCAGCAAGTGCTGTACTTTACCAAATTCATTTTCCTTCCTTTTTTAATTGAAAATATCTTGTATTCTGTTCTCAAACCTATTATTTAGGTCTACAATACAACCACATGCTGTTATGTAATACTGTGCAAGTTAACAGCAACCTGAAAATGTACCAAAAGTGTCAAGAAGTTATTTTCATGCAGCCAATAACAGGTTGCATGGCTTATAGATTGTGCTTGTTGTCTTAAAAATGTATAATGTTGTGAGGAACAAATGCGATGGATATCTAAACAACACACAAATTTGAAAACTGGAGTTTATCCCGAATATACACCTACTGGTTTCAGTTGGAGACAGTGTTGTACCTCATGACTTCACGACTGCTTGCTAGAGCTTTCAATTGCTGTCTTACCCCACAAAGTCATGAAGCCATATAGCAAGTTCAAAGTCTTTTTTAAAGCAAGCTGCAACATTGCTGCTCAATAATTTTTCATTTCATTATTTTGGTAACAATTGAAAGTTTAGGAATATTTTATTGTGTTATTTAGAAACAAAAAACACGCACGCCCACCCCACCCCACCCCCGCTTTCTTCTTGCCTGCAAAGCATCCTTTAGGCAGCAGCGGGATGACAGAAGGGCACTGTATGTCCCATCAGAACTGTAATATGTGCCTAAATGTTGCCAAGGTATGTTTTTGTCTTTCATGACAACGTGGTGAGAAGAGTTTAAAAAGGTGAGAGAGATTTCTGGAAAAGTCAGGTCCTTGTGGCAGTGGAACCTGAGGTGTGTATTACTCTTAATACATAATTAAGGTATTTATCTGTTGTGTTCCAATGTTATGTTAATTTTTCATGCCCTTATTTACATTCCTGGCTGAACTAGTAATGTGAACTCAAAACACATTTTGTTTTATTTTTTAGACTTAATAAGGAGTAAGATCACAAGAGCAACTGGGATGAAAAATCCTAAGGCTGGTTTAAAAAATGGTCTAATCTCAAGTCAGTTGAATACTCAGCATACGGTTATTATGAGTATCTGCACTAACTTAGCATTGTAAATGGAAGAGTTCTAAACATGATAAATGAAAATCTTCATGTTTGCAGTAAGGATAAGCCAAGGTGAAGGAAATTTTAGCTGCTGTGAACCTAGGTTTGAAATTAGCACTAGAAAATTTAAAAATCTCAGCACTTTATCTAAACTAAATCATATGCTGTGAACTGCTGAAGAATAAACTACTTGAAGTTAAATGATATTTCAGCTATAGACTGAATAAATGCATGTCATTGACGTAAAGCATGTTAATTGGAACCTATATAAAAAATAATTTGGATTTTTAAAGCAATCTAGAATACTGTATCATAAGAGATTTATTCCCACTCTCTAGTCTTGTCATCTATGCATTCCCTGTATGAAAAGGCATGAGATCTTGCAAAAATAAAAAAAAATAGGATTATCAATTAATCTGCAAAACCAGTACAACAAATGGCACGTGTCACGAACACATAGCCTATATCCAAACAGAATGCAATTCTTTTCACCCTGAGAACCAAATGTTGTAGGTCAAATTCTGTAAGCAAAAGCATCCAACCACAAAGTAACAGGAAAAAGCTTAGCCAAGCTAAGTAAAAAAAAAGAAAGCATTTTGTAATCAGGAGCGTTCTTTACAAAACCTTTCCTCCTCCACTCCATTAGTCCCTGTTCCTAAGGGAAACTTACAAATTTTGTTCAGAATTTCACCCTGAAGTCATAAATCTAAAAGAAATTAACAAATTACAAATCATAGACTCAGTAGATGTATTAGTTTTCTGGCATACCATAAATTTTCCCATACCAAACTTCCAACTAAATCATCAATGTTCTAAAATCAATATTTAGCTTTCTCTCTATGACCAAGAGGTCTAATCATCTCCCTCTCTCCTAACAGTCTTTTCTGCTCTTCTGGTTGAGATTTCTCTGCTACCTCAAATTGTTTAATTGATCCATATAGTAAATGAACCCCATTGAAAAGTTCTTATGTCTCCTGTTTCTGTTTTATATTTGTTTCAGTCCTTTTGAATGAAATGTAAGAAGCAGTAGAAATGATAGAATCAAGAAAATAAAGCCCTTCAGTGACTTCAGTGGGGTTTTTTACATAATTTACATTTTAATTCCAATGCAAAGACGATAATTACTTATTAAACACTGTGATAATTATAATTTCATAAATATCATTCATCAGAAAATTGCTCTATCTGCTTTAGCACACGAGATTTGGAATTAGATAAACACAAAGAAGACATTGAAAAAGCCATGATTTTGTGCAAAACCATTATGTTTTCACATTTCTGTGTGAACATTAGCTGCAAAGTTGCTCCTTACAAATCCATTTGAAATTGCTCTCAGGGTAGTCTGCTCAAATTAAATTTTCACAGGTGAAATATTTTAATTCTCCACAATTTCTTTAGTGACTATTTTTATACTTGGTTAAAATGCTTGTCCTGTGTTTCTGTAGGCCTAACTGCCATATTAGGACCTTATACTGTAAAATCCATTATAATTACCGTGGCGATGTATTTACTATTTCTTTGAATTGTCTGAAACTGGTAAGGCTTAATGAGACATTGTAGGTGTGATAGACGAATTAGTGTGAAATTTAATTTGTGTTAATCCACTTTACATGGAAGAAGTATGTGAGTAACAAAATGCAAGCAGGATTTACCTATTTTAAAGTACAGCATCATTATTATTAAATATTCACCCTTGGGGATCTGTTTTTGGGGGTTGAGAGGGAATCTAAACATGTGACTACTTTATGTTGAATTATAGCCCTCAAGGTTTGTCTTACTTTAACTTATTTCTTTTTTTGAACTAAATTTCATATTTTTGAGAAAATCAAGCTAGTAAACATTATAATCTCTCTCAGCATTCTAAAAGATTACTTTCAGGAACAGATAAGAATTGTATAGTTTTTATTGTGTGCAAATGTATCGTAAAGGCTTTCAAATATGGAATCATCACTTTTACTAGGCTCCCTGAAAATATCTAGGATTAACTAATTTCTACTAAGACCTTCCAAAGGTGCAAAAATGAAGATAAATTATTATTGTGCCTATTTGAAGGAAATGAGTACACTTAGAAGCACCTGAGCTTGTCTGGAACTTCTCTCCCGTTTTCTGAATGAAAGTTATTTGTGATTGAAAAAACTGAGTAGGTTTTGAAAATTTCATGAGAATGATAGTAACACTTCTACGCTGATCTTACATTTCAATAGTTTATTGACCAATTATGCATCAAGAGTGTCGTAACAAGCAGACTGCTCTACACATCAGTTAATTCTTAAATAGAAAGATCTACCATTCTTAAAAAACAACACCAAAGTGTTCCAAAATAAATAAATTCAATTAGATAACACTTGCTAAGAAAAAGACAGGAAATTGTTTGCAGGCTACATTATCTTGGCATTCTGGAGATGGGCATCAAATAAAATTGGCAGTGCTACAGAACTATAGTAGATAAAGTGAAGTATTTGTACCAGAACTGTCTGAAGAAGAGATCATTGAAGATTACTGTGTCAAGCGCACTTGGATGTCTCTAAAGACCTCTGACCTAACTTATCTGAAAGATCCATTTTAAAATGCTTTAATCATAATAGAAAAGACAATGAAAATAAACATGAATTCTCAATTAAATACTGTAAGAATCTATGGAATGTACCTTGACTGGCATTACTGAATTTATCAAATCTCTAAAAATAAAAGTAAATGAAGAGAGATGATTTGAAGAAATGATTGGATTAAATGCATGAAAAACTACGTCAAGACATAGGATAACAGAAGATAAACAAAACAAAAAACCCCCAAAGATGAAGAGCAATAGCTGGCAGGTTTTTCTTCACTGTGAGTAGAATTCAAATATCAAATAAAGGACTTTCCTTACAATCAAACAATCAAATGGATAAAAGACCCAAAAATGAACAACACCAAAACATAAGCAAAGAAAGACCATCTGCCCTTACAGATTTTTCTGGAGAAGTGACTACAGAAATTCTATGTACCACCAGGACTATGTATTTTTTTTCCTGAAACCAAAATACACACTTAACTTTTTATTCATTTGAATGAGTATGAGTATGGAAGAGATGCCACGGAAGGTAGTGGTTTTCTAAGTTCTTTCATTTTGATAAGAAAACCTTGTCACCCTGTGCAGTGTGGCATTTCTATTTTAATACTACATATTTTCCTCCTCATCTTGTCTTTTACATTTCAATGGATTACAAGTTCACAGAGTTTTGATTATCAGGCTACAGGACACAAGCTACCGTATGGTTGATTTATAGTATGTCATGGTCTTTGGGTAAAACAAAATTTCTGTTTGTATCCAGTGAGTTGTGACAAAATCTTTGACTGGGCAAGAATATCGTTATTGTTACCTGGCTGTAACTTGAATTCTTCTAACACATCACACCTAAGTAAATGGATAAAAATACATTGGCCAAGAGACTAACTGAATATCCCAATGCTAAGGTACCAGTTGTCTCCTGGCAATTATTGTATCTAGCAGCAAAAAATCATTAATTATTTTAATTTAAAATATAAATTATTTGTCAAATTATATGTAGAGGAATCTGATATCTGATTTATAAAATACATAAGCAGAAGGGAAAAAAACCACTTCATCCTTTAATTTATATCTATATATTCATAAAAGGAGGGGAGGGAGAAAAAAAAACATACATTCCAAAGTAAAGCTTTTGCAATATATTTATAAACCAGTCTGCAATTTTGCTCAGTATGCTATGAATTTTGTTTGATGAGACAATGTAATTGAGATGCATACATGTAATATTTGTATCACAAATTATTGTAAATAATAAATAGGAGGATATTCTAAGTCGTATTCCTAGTTGATATAAATAAATTTTCTATATGGATTGATGTAAATTTACACTGCTTTTTATGTGACCTTCAAAAAACGATTAAAAGAAATTTTTAGATTATTTGCATTTTGAAGGAAGATAACTGGAAATAAGCTATGTAGTTTTCATCAACTATTCAAACCAGAAAACTATTTTCTTCATTTTCTTTAACTTTTCATTTGTCTTTATGAAAAAATTCGAGAGTAAAATTTGAAAAGTTAAAAAACGGTTATTAAAGTCAAATTAGACTTTTTAATCAGTACTTAAAAAATCTCCTAAATACTTGACAAAACATAAGTGCAGTATCATTCATTACTGTGGCAATTTGATGTTAATATTTATGAGTATATTGGCTTTTAAACTTCTGTGTTGTTTTGGGTCCTCAATGTAACTATAAGGATATTTGTACTTACATACTTCTTGACTGTGCTTTTAGCTGCATGCGTAGTTTTCGCATACAATCTTGACACAATGCACAAATCCTGCTGTACTCTTCCGTGCTGAGAAAACACAATGCCCAGCCCAAATATCTGAATCAGGAGGAAGCAAAAATTATGGTGTGTTAATTTGCCAAATGTTAAGCATTCGGACAAGCTACCCAGGCTTTCACAAGTTCCCATGGGCTGGGTTCCTAGATGCTTCCATGTAGATTACAGTGTGCAAGTATGGATTTCGGTGCTTACATTATGGCATCTGAACTTTTGTAGTTGTTACTCTTACTCATTCTTCCAAAATGTAAAGTACTAGATGGGAATTGGCACTTTCCTTTTCCAAACTGAAGGCAAGATTTAGGTCATCTCCTGCTTTTCTTTACTGATATTTATGTCCCTGTTAACTGTACCCGTAGAACCATGTCAGTAGTATTATTAAAACAGATCTGAAAAATCTGGGTTTGTCATTGACAAAGTAGGCTTTGTTAAGTGACAAGTAACTACATTTTCTGAAATAATGAGAATTTCAGGTGTTTTCTAAATGACCAAACTGGATTCAGTATTGCTGCAACAGTATGTTCAGTGTGTTTTCAGTGGGGCAGAAGATAGGAAAAATTCAGCAAAATCAGTAATATTTTAAATATCCTTAATACATGGTTTTGGTTCTCTTCAGATTAGTTTTAAAAAAGTTATTAGAAAAGAGGAATCAGATTTTTAGTCTTTCTTGTCTTATTTCTGCGAAGACGCATCTCTCGCCCATCTGCTCAGTACTTAGAGGGAAGTGCAGAGGTGGTGGGAGTACCCGCCCTCGGAGCGTATGTATGATGCTAACTGAACTAAGGCATCTCAGGAAATAATTCAGTTTATAAAGTGACAGTTCAGCTTTGTAAGCATGAACATGTTCTTATTTTTTGGTACCCAGCACACAGTACACAGACAGATGACTGTTAGGGTAGGAGATCCCTATTAAGGAAGGCTGTATTTAGCGAGCAAACTGAAGCAATGGAAATTTAGGATTGTGATAGGACTTAGACCACTGGGAATACAGAATTTCCAAGGAAAAGAATTAAAGCTTACAGGACTTGGGAACTGTGTGTGCAAGAACTAACTCTGGCTGTTAAAGATTAGAAAATTAAGGTAATTTCTTTTTTTTTTAATGTGTGTTATTTTTCTAAACAGGAGGAGGGAGAAAGTGGAAGATGAGGAGAAACAGAGCTAACAGTGCCAGGAATAAAGCCTGAAAAGCTGAGAACAGTTTTTAATTAGTAGTGTCATTGTAGACAGCATAAGATTGTGAGAGAGTGGATTTTTTCCAGTTTTTGTGGTTTGTTTTTTTTTTGAGGGGGAGGAAGTTTTGTGTTTGTATTTAAAAAATTGTTGGGCTTTTGCAACCAACTCAGAAATATTAAAATATTGAGCTACTACAAAGTTCAAGATTGAAAAATGTATAATTTTAGATTTTAGTTTTGGCAGAGGACAGAGTTAAGAGTTCTCAAGAAATATAATTGTTCTGCTAAATGCTTTGGATTTCTATTGCGGTTTTGAAAGAACCTTCCACAACCAAATGATAAATATTTAGATGAAATAGAACAAACAAACATGAAAAGAAAGAGCCCTATTCCAGTTTTTGTTGGATTAACTTAAATTGGACAGTACTATTACCGAATCAAATTGGGTCAATCAATTTACTACAATCATAACACTCAGCAGCCAACAGTTATTAAATTAATACAGCCAATAATGGCATAATGAGATTAATTCAGCTTATAGGCAATTCAGTACAAAGCACAAACCAAGTGTAATGAATAGGACAACATAACATTTCAGAATAATCTCCAAATAGCTTATCCTTCAGTTCCCTAAAAAAAAAGTGGGCTGCTGGTTTGTGTAGAAAACACTTGACCACCATTATGTGAAAGAAGAAATAATCATGAGAATTAATACAAATCTGTCTTGCTAATATTTTTCATTCAGCTCTGCCAAGACGCAACATTTTTAACAATTTTGTTTGCTTAGATTCAGGGAACAGTTGTGGGTGCTTTTTTCTAGAAAAATCAAACTGAATTCAGGAGAAGAATGTACTAATAGCTCTGAGGAAATACAGCAAAATAAAAATGCTGTGGTTTTTTGTTTTTGGCTTTTCCAGAGAAAAGACAAAAGAAAATAATAGATGTTTGAAAGGTGTTAACCTTTTATAGATCAGATCTATAGTTTGAACTTTATAGAGTGTACTCAGAATCAGGTGTCGTTAGATCCAGGGTTTTCTTTTGGTGATGGAATGTGGTATTTGCTCTTCATGAATCTTAAAGTTAGGCTTTGATTGTCTTGATTCTTATCTCTATCCAAGACCATTTTCAGAAAGCAGTATATATGCCTTCCATGAAAAACTCATTTCTAATTTTTCCAGTTGGGCTCTCTTCAATGAAAACTAAGGTAACTATTAACAATGCAAACTCCAAAAAAAAAAGGGAAGGAAAAAAATAAAAAAACAAGAACTAGATACCAAAGAAGCAATGTGATGCAGGAGAAATTTATCTACCAGAAATTAAGACAACTTCTCCGCAAATAATGAGTTTTGTTGGACATATTAGAACCAAACAGGCATCTACCTCTGATATCTGATTTTGTTTTCACCCGAGAGACTTCAAGGACACTCCTAGAGCAACTATTTCAAAAGAAAGTCATCAATGTAAGAAGATTGTCAACTATCTCCGTAGATTCTTGTGTGAAACACAAGTTTGTGGAACTGGTTTGGAGGGAGGCTTATAAATAAGCAATTAAAACCGTAAATGAGACTTATCCTTTTGAAGAATTTTGGTGCTGTACACCAGCAAAGGCCACAGTGTGAGAGCACAGGAGTCCTACTAGAAACACTGGAGCAAAACCCAGCACCTCACAACACTTTCTGGTAGAGCACCAGCCCATGCGGAAGTGGCGTGTAGTCAGAGAAAAGGAGCTGGGAGCTGTGGTTTTTTGGAACAGAACACTCGCATAGATTCATCTTTCAGCACAAATTAAATGCTAGTCTGGATCCAAAGTATCAGCACCAGGAAGAAGCCACTGCTGAATGCACCCCCGTGAGCACAGTGCGTGTTATTTAGACTCCAGACTGTGAAGTGAAAATAAAGCTTTGCCCACGAAAGTCACTACTGGTGACAGACACACTGAACGGAGGATACCTTCCTGAGCACAACACAGATGGCACTGTGGAACAAGAGAGAAAGTCTATCAACATGCTACATTACCTTCGCATCTGGGAGGCTCCAGGCAATCCAGCAAGGCACTGAAGAGGATCGGGTATTGCAGACCAAAAAACAGTGCATAGTCTGAGGATGGCCAGAACCAGTGACGCAGGAGATTACATCTATTACACCGTAAGCACTGTGTAAAATATGTGTATTCAGTTTATTGATGAAATTTAATTAATACTTAATTTAGTATAATTTCTATTTATTTTCCTCAAGTAGAAAAAAACAGATTTAAAAACTGAGATCATAAACTGACCACATGCTTGAAATGTCCAGGCAAGTTGACAGCAGTCAACAGGGAGCTGTACAGAACAATGTGTAGTGTGCAAAGAAATTAATGATAGGCAAGACAAGCAAGTTTTATGAATAGATTTGTTCAGCCCCACTGTAATGAATGTCTGGAACCCTAAAGCTATGCTCTGCAGAAGATGGGAACTTCATAGCCAGGAGGTTATTAGTGTTGTTTGTAGAGCTGGACTTCCTGGAGGAAGTCAAGACTGAGGATCAGAAAAGTAAAGGCACATTTTGCCAAACATTGTAGACCTGACATGCTGTGATTAGCAAATAGCCTCAGCACAGAGCCACAGATTTCAAATGTGCAGAGCCAAAAGGAAATTTGAACTCAGATTGTTTTTTCAAGTTACATACTACACAGTGAGGAATAGATTTTTTTAGTAAAACAGCTGGGAAATGAAAGGTCAAGGCAGAAAAAAAGGGGCAACCTCCATTCCCCTGTGCCTGGGCTCATTGGACCAACAAAGGTACTTTCAACAGTAATCAACAGAGTGCATTGCGTATCCCCAATTCCTTTTGTGTTCGTGTATTTAACTCACTCGCTACCGTTATCAGAAAGAGTATCATAGAAATGCTGGGCTTTGGCTGTTGGCTCAAGTGATTTCTGAACACTACAGATGGGGTTGTGATCAGAAATCGGTCTGGCTGCAGGTGACTTCCCCAAGGCCCTACCAGTACTGGAGAGAGGAAATTTCATGAAATAAAGCATTTCAGCATCATTTTTTAAAGCTCTCTGGTTCATCTGGGAGCAGTATTAAGAGTTCTGCAGAGAAGCCTGTACCTAGAAATGAAACAAGAGCATTATCTTTGCTTATTCTGCTGTGTTGCTTCTTTGCCAATGGGGAAGGGAAGGGAGAAGAGCCACACAATCAAAACTACTGGAAGTTTCAGAATATCTCTCTTCTGTTCTCTTGCAATTCAGCGTAGGTGGGAAAAATGTCTTACTACATTTTCAAAGGGGTTTTTTGCTCCATTTTTGAGGCAGATAACAGGGAGCTAGATTATTAATAATTATGCTGCCATGAGATGTAAATCTGAACCTTTAGGCTCGTTTTGCATTGCAGTGCAGCTGAAATAAAAAAAAAAAATCCCAACAAAAATAAGCCCTAGAAACCAATTCATGAATAACTAATGAATGAGCAAACATTTGCATCATAGAAATATTTTCTTTCTCCTCTTCAGTATTCATGGGCTGTATTGCCATCTGGCAAAGGTTTCAGTTGACTAACGCTGAAGCAATAAATTAATACAGTAAAAGATGCTACCAACAGCTTTAAACCAATTAAAATGCTCGAAGCAGACTCTATGCATGTTAAAATGTCATGTCATGATCCTGCTGCACAGAACCAAGGAACTGTAACGAGCCAAGTGTGAATGAGCAAAGATTGCAGAATTCAAGGGTATTGCTTGGTGTGAGCCTCATGGCATGCACAAATATTCTCATAATATTGAGAACGTTAAATAGTTTGACACATATTAGGGTGGGCACAAGTTTCACTGTACAACAGAGTTTTTCTCATGCTTTTGTAGTCTATAATTTTGATCCAATAAGAAAAAAAAAAAGGGTAAGCCAAGTGTGTATTTTAGTTCTCCCATGACCATCCAAACGCTTCATGGAAGAATGACTCAGAAAGCCCTTGTGTTAGAAAGGGATTTCCTGCTTGGAGGCTATGAACAGCAAAAGAGAGTGCTGGGGTACCAGAACCAAGGAGAAGCTGCTTCTGTGGGTCTGTCTTACCTGGGCTTGAACTGCAGACTCATGCCAGGACTGCGCAGGGTCCCCTGTCCAAGGTTACCTCCACAAGTGCACGGAACCTGAAAGCATTCTTTCAAGAAACCGAGCAGAGGTTGTTGCTGTGTTTAGAAAAGGCTTGTTTCCTCTTTCTCTTTATGAAGACTGTAAAGGTGAACGCTCACTTAGAAGTTTGAGACTTTACTTATGGAAACCCCTTGTGGACTGACTCCTTTCTTGGGGAAAGGATGGATTTGCAAGCTGAATGATAAGCTTTTGTAGCAGCGATGCAGAGCAGTGTCATAACCTCTTGTGAAACTATTTTATTGAACTTTATTGATTTTTTTATTTATTATTTTAAAACAGTAGAGCATACTTTAAAACAGTGTGTCAAAAACATGCTATCAAAGATCTTTCTCAAGATTTCCAAGGCAGGGAATACCTATGAGACCATTCAAGACACGGAAGAAGCCTGTTCCCAAACCTACGAGCTTGGTATATCGGGTTCGTACAGTTTGTAAAAAGAGAAAAAAGTTCCCTATCCTTCAAAAATTACTATGAAAATTGTGAAAATAATATTCCAGAATGTGTCATTTATTTACTTTCTGCAATCATTGTTTATGAAGGTAGCAATAGTGTGCCTATGTCACTAGAAAATATATAGTACTGTTAATGTCTTCTGCAAGTATAGTCTTTGTAAAGTATAAACATGTGAAAGTTGGGGTTTATGGTAAATTAATATTAGAAATAAGTTGAAACAACACAGTAAGACCTACTAACAGCAAGGATATGCTAGAATATTTGGGTTTTTTTTCTGGTAATATTCTATCATTAAGGATCTGAGCTAGCTGAGTTATACATTAATAAAGTACCAGAATAGATTTGTGGCTTTTAGAGATGTCAATGCTAATAGACAATTTAAATATTTGAGATTTTAAAGTGATATATTGTATAGTTGCAAGTATTTTGGAAAGCACAAATGATCCTTTTAATGCAGAAGAGAGAAGAAAAAAGTCATTCTTTTTTCATGAAGGGCAATGATTTAAAGAATGTTAAAAGAAAACACTATGTGGAGTTTTTTTCCAAAGCATGTATTGTACAAATGTACAAAGCAGTAGCAAGTCAGACATCCTAAGCTTTCACTTATAATAGAAAAAAGTGTTTTCCAGCTTAATGACTTCTTAAAATAACTCATAAACCTTTATCTATATTTCCCAAAATTAATTTAATTTGTATATCTGTCTTATATAAAAAAAAGAAAAAAAAAGAAAAAGCATAAAGAGCTCCAAAACCATTTCCTGAATGAAAATACCATTTCCATTTGGACTATAATATCTGACATAATATCTGTCGTAATGAATTCAAAATGCTTAGATTCAGAGTACTAGTACGTTATGTGAGAATGCGGCTCAGATTCCTTAAGCACCCTTTGATTATATACCGTTATCCTATAACAGATTTATGTTACTTGTAGAGGGTGGGCTTTTAGCTGAAATATGTCATTAATGCTTATGATGTATTGAAATCTGACCATTTTCCATTACAAGTCTTAAACAAGGTAACGTTATGTTGTATGTGAAGTGAGACATTTGAGAATTAATTTACAGCTCCTCATAACAACCCTTGCCCTTGTTTCTGCTTTGCAGTGACCTCTTTAAAATAACTTTCATAGGCTAGGGTATACCAGGAAAAGCAAAGCAAGGCAGTACTCAGGAACTGAAGGGTTTTTTTTCTCCGTCCTCACCTTCGTAATCTCTCAGGAACATCAATCATGCAAAAGAAAGTTCCAATAACTGAACTATTTGTTCTCGCAGAGGGAAACTGCTTTTAAATTGCTTTCCTTTATAAACACAAAGAACAAATTTTGAGTTTTCTATATCAGATTTTGATCTGTTATGTGATATGTGAGAAGACAATTAACTCTAATTACATAGACAGTGTTATTTTTCCATAGCTTCCAGAAAGAATAGTCTTCAATGTTTTCACTGCTATTATGCCAACAGCTGCAAGAAGTAGTAAATAATTAAAGATGAAATAATTTGTTTCTAAAACACTTTTTACATCTTCCACTATTCCTGATCTAGTTCTAGAGCTACCTTGAAAATCATAGCAAGGAATGTGTTATTACATAGTAACCAAATGCTTTAAGAAACTTTTACTGGATGGGAGGCAATATACCATTGAAAATACGGGAAGCAGGTGTTTTACTAATAAACTCTTTTTAGATATGGGCAAATCTTGATGATGATACTGCTGAAATTTTTCAGTCTCAGCTTGTATTTGCTTATAGGAAAGGGGCAAGTTCCCATTGCTCCTGAAGGGCGCACCGGGCTCAATGTGCTGCCGCCTGGAAAAGGCAGGCAGATCATCGCATCCCACCCTTTCAAGAGAACATGAGGCACAGTCAACAGGAAAACTAGGTACGTCCATCATCGCAACCTGTGCAGAAGTGTCTGTTTTCTTGAGCTGCATAAACTGCTGCTTGAGATCACATCCTTGGTCCTTAACCTTGTGAAATGATGAGATAGTTGCAAGGAAATGAAGCAGTTTCTGTCCATCCTTCAATGGCAAATGGTTGAAGAGAGGGGGCTGAGCACTCTGCTGCCCTCCCTCTCCTGCCCAACATGGAGCGTGGTGGAAGCAGCTCCCTGAACTAACCTCCTGGGCTCTTTGCATAATATACATTCCATATAATAAACCTGCTGTTCTATTTAACCCTAGGAAGTAACAAATTTATTGTGATTTTTTTCTAAATACACTTGGTTTTAAGTGGTTTGAAGCTTGACCTGGCTTGTGTAGAGTCACCTTACCTCTAACAAGATGACAGCATGGCCAGCAGTCAGTCACGGCCAGGATAGCCAGGAGATTTCAGTTTCTGCATCACTAGATTTTATTGGAAAGTGCAAAATACGCAACAGGACAAGATGAGTCGTTCAATTTAGACACCTCCAATCTCCTGTAGAATTGAATTAAACTAAACAATTTGAAAATGTAAGCAGTGCCTTTGCAGAGCGTACTATAGCTGCAGTGAACCATTTAGCTGACATTTTTTAAATGCTTTTCTATTATTTGAATAATATAGTGTTGCTATTGATGTTTAAAATACAGATAATTCTGGTGTACCTTTCCATTTGATGTGTCTTAATGAACTGGTGCCAGCTGAATGGGCGGAGTCATTGGCTTATTGACCCACGTTCAAAACAACTCTCAGGATTAGGTCTAATTTTGTCTGGAAATAACAAGGGCAGATATAATGTCTAGGGAAGGCTGTGTATAAAATAAAGATGGAGATGCTATTCCCAGACCAGATAGACAAGATGATTGAACAGATACTTTGCATATATGATTGTTATTGCTACTGCTCACATTGAATTTCAAACATTTTTGTTTGTTTCAGGGCCTTTGAAAACTGCAGCCTTGCTAATTTCAGTGCGGCGATTCCAAAACCACCAGGTTCAATTATACAAGAAACTTTTAAATAACGATAGACCAGGAGAATTAGGAAATGTAGATTGATGTATTTGGTCATATTCATCTTTATTTTTGCAGTCTGCACATAATTATTAGAACTGATAATAAAGACCTGGTTTTGTTCTGAAACTGAAACATTAGCAGTATGCAAACTGGCAGAAATATCAGCGCAGCAGTTCACACAGGTGGAGAGCCTAATTCAAAGTTCACTTCATAATTTTGCTTTGATAGCCAGAGAAATGTGGATTGAACTATGCTCAGAGAGCTATCAAAGCTAAGAGGCTGTCTTGATTTCATCATTTCGGTTGCAAAATTGTTATCCCACACAAACCCTGATGGTGTTGTTATTTGATGGTGTTGTTATTGTTAGCGCATTTACATCCCAAGCATGATACTTCTGCAATAAAAGAAACAAGAAATTTCAGCAACTGTAAAAAAAAAAAAGACTTTGTGAGGTTCATTAAGACGTCTCATTATTGAGAATTAGAATGGAAATGAAGTCTAGGAACTTGGATTACTTCGAATTATGGTTTTGAATTATTTGTTCTCTTAAAATTAATTAATAAAAGAACATATTTTTAGTTGTTATTTTCTGCGTTCTGCAGAAATCAGGAATACAGGACTAGAAAGGGGTAAAGTTTGATAATAGAGTTTTCAGAAAATTTCGTGAATTATATCCTACCTGAACTTTAGTTTCTGAGTCAAAAATATTTAAAATTTCAGCCCACACTGAGGTGAAAATTTTAGTATAAATATTTCATAATAGGAGATTTTTCAAATTCCTGAATTTGACCTTATCTTCCCCTCTTTTAGTTGCCTTATGCAAAGACCCTGGTTTTCTGTACTCAGTAGAATAATATATCAATATACATTTTGAAGTATTCTTGATGTTAGAAAAGTGTTTTCTCAGGTTGACCTTTAAAACCAGATTGTATTATTAAGCAGTGCCATAACTTCTCTTACATATTACTTTCTATTCCTCTTTGTTTCAAATATCTGTTGTATCATACATAAAATTGCACAGTTTATAATATTTTACAGAATATGTTTTGTTATATAAACCAACAATAACATTCTAAGCTACAGTAGCAATTGCAGTGCTAATATCAACTGCTACTTATTCAGTTGATCAAATGACTGTTTTGTACAGTATTATCAGATATGTTGACTTTCATGGCATTATATTTGATATGAAAATATACAGAATTTATTACAGCGTTTAGAAATATGTGACTTACAGACCCGAGAGTGCTTCTTACTGAAACCGCGTATCATTGCAGTCTGTAGCTCCTACAGAAATACATAAGAATATATAATAGATCCTCAGGCCTAGGTCTTCAAAAGCAACTTCATGTGGCAACATGATCCTTTCTGCTTGTGTTTTGTCTTGGTGTCTTTCTTCATTAAGATTCTCTTTATAAATATTTTGCTGCTAAAAGAATAGTTATCATTTTCCCACTGATTTCCCAGTAATTTTTCACGTCACATGAGTCTTGGCCAGCCAATGGAACCGTATGCTATGCTACCTACATCAACAGCTCTGGTGCTTGTGCCACACTGCAGTGTGGGTGATCCCATCACCTCTTGTTCGCTGTCAGCTTGAGTAAACATACCTGTGGTGTGAGACGCACGGTACCTTAACTGCAATTTGTTAGATAGGGAGGGATTTTTTCCACAATATTATCATTCTCAACGTGGAAAAGTCACATAATCAGATGAAAATAAGCATGTAGAGATCCTGAATGCCTCAGCTTCTATCTGTTTGTCATTTACCTTAGAGCTGGTTGGGTGTCAGGCATTTGAACTAATTAGAAAGATAGACATTGATATCATGGTTTGACCTAACAGGGAAAGGAAAAGGTTGACGATAAACATCCTGGCTAAACTCAAGAAATCTGAAACGCTGTTGCAGGGTAGCAGTTTTGTTTGTCATTATTTGTAGCAGAAACTGTGATTTAGATATATGCTCCTGGCAAAATACCAGCCACAGGAACATCTTGGGTCACCATAACAAGTATTTATTATTATGGTTTATAGTTGTATAGGAGTATCTAGACATTTTTTTTCTTTTGTAGTCGAAGGGGAAGCAACTAACTGTGTAATTAGACCCTTAATATTTGTAGATCTGTTCATTCTCTGGGAGTTGCATGGGAAGGGAAGCTGCATGCAAGCTTTCGTTTATACAAGCTGTAAAAGAGTTTCTTCTATATATTTATGTTTCAAAAGTTTTATCAGTCTTAACATTGTCTTTTTTTTGCCACAATATGAGAGAGTTTCATTTAGAAATTGTCTTACATGAGGAGAAGAAAAAGTGCATATGATGAATTAAAGAGAAAGTCATCATCTTGATGTTTTTGAAATGCTATTACTTTGTGCTGTTGTGGCTTCTCCACTCCCCCTCTCTCTTTGCTTTGTCACATCTGAGGAGATTTGTAGAAGGAAAGTGTAAAGTGATTTTCTCAGTTTCCTGGGCTGCAGGCTGATTAGACGTGTTGAGATACACTTTGGCTCCGTGACAGTACTTGACAAAACTGGTAGAGTTTGTGATTCCCTTAAGGGAAGTTTCTACTACGTAACTCTTAAATAAGAGAACATCTGCTGGTTTTCTTACTATATTTCTCCTTCTCTTATTCTACCTTTCAAAATTCAAGATGTAAGAAACATTTGAAAATAGCTTTATTTTCCCCCCAGAAATAAAATAATAAGCTTTTAAAAAAATAGTTTCTTCCATATACAAGTTAAACAATTGCTGAGGTTAATCACAGAGGCAGAGAATTATCAAAGAATTGACATCAGTTCCCATAATTGCTAGCATTTTTTTTTTAAATAAATTATTCCAGCTTTTGGCATGAGTGTTCACAAAGCAAATTAATTAAGCTGCTAAATTTGGTGTTTTGATGATACAAAAGCTATTCTAAGGTCTTGACAGAAAATCCCTTCTAAGCAAACAAAAAAACCCCTTCTTTGTAAATGACCATTCCAGATTATTTTCACAGATCACTCATAAATTGCGAACTTTAGAGGTCACACAATTATCTTTCAAATCAATGTGAGTATATTTAGAATAAAACCAGGTTGAAGTCAAAGAAGCAAATAATCCCAAGCCACTTGAAAGTAATGCTGTCATATTCAGATGATAAATACTGATATTAAAACTTCCCCAAATCTTCAGAATCTAGGAAAACTAAGGATTGTCTTACTACATATCCAAAGGGACAGTACTTCCAGCTCAAAAAATGAAATTTACTCCAGTCGTTGAATTATTTACAAAGGCAGTTTAGCTAGATGGAACTGGAATTTTTTTCACCAGGATTTATTTGACAGCTTGTCTTAATTTCTCACAATGTTTTCTGGCAAATAGTGGATACACAAAATAGAGCACTTCTGCATTACGCTCAGACCAGCATCAATATCTCAGGCTGTATCATGTCTTACACCCTGGCTGTTTCCATACTCTGCGCTGACCGACAGAGAATATTGAGCTCGCATCCCTGGTGTGGCTGAGTTGAAGACAGCAAGCTCCCATTTCACTGATGGCGAGGTCCAATGATGCCACTTCCCCGAAAATGCAGCACAAGCTGATAGGTAATCACAATAAATAAGAACTATGGCAAAAGGCAAAACACCTTTGCAATATTCTAACCTTCAAAAGTCCAAGTTCCACAGGAGCCTATTCCAGTACAAAGATTTTCAGGAGCTCTATAAAATGCTTTTATTTCATGTTTTCACAAAATGCAGTTAGGGCAATTACTGTCAGTTGCTGGAGGGGAAAAGGGGAGAGTGAAAAAAAAAGCATTAGAGAGACAAGAGATATTTAAGGCATGGGGAAAAAAAAATCTAAAAATTTTGAAATAAATAATGGTCAAGCTATACTCCATAAAACTAAGAGTAATATTTTGAATATTTTACTGTTTGAAAGTTTTAAAATTGATGGTTTTGATAGAAAAATAGTGTTGATTTCTAGTGCAGAGTTATTTTTTGGTTCCGGCAAGTTTTTAAGGAGAAATTCACTGCGAGTTGTTTGACAGGAAGATTTCTAGTAGTCCATTTTCAGAGCGCAAATTACCTATACCCTTGTGTTTATGAGGTTTCAGGGCTTCTACAGTCTCCTCATAAAAAAGCTACTGAAACAGAAATTACTTTTTTTCCGGTTAGATGCATTCAAAACCTTGCTATCAGTTTTTATTAAAAATGCGAAATGAATTTTTAGCAGAGTTTTGACACTTGCATTGTTAATGTGCCTTCAGGCATGTAATTAGTAGAAGAGTTTAATCTTTTATATTCTATACTTTGATCTGAGTAAATAAGCTGAGAGAGGCTATAAAGTATTGACCAGCATCTTTGATAAAAGAAAGTTGTAAGCACCACTTGAAGATACTTTCATAAACTCGAATGCACATCATTAGTTCTGCATATAATAGAGAGCATGTTCACTTATTATTGTTGTTATTAGTGTATCAATCCAACCCACAGTGTATTGGGGGTTTTTTCTCCCTCTCCCTATATTTGTTTAGAAACTTTTGTTATTTTTTGGTATTCACAGAAAAACTTGAAAACTGCTATCTGTAGCTGCCTCATAAATAAATGATATATTCTACAGCTGATTCCATGCTAAAAGATTTCATCAATCATTAACAAAACATGTCTGGTAGGCTGACTGGTAAGATAAAGCTGTTTGCATTAATATTTTTGAACATGTAATCAAGATGGAAAGTAGGCTGCCGTTCAAGTAAAATCAGAATTTGTCACTGAATTAACAGAATAAAAAACAAGTTTGAAAAGTCAGTATTTTGCATCATAGTAACTGGATTTCAACATGGTATTTTAAAAAAGTTCTAAAGGTTTGAATTTCTTAATTCTACAAGTTTCTATGTCTGCATAGATTAGACCAGTCATTAATTGATGTTACTGGCAAAACAATCAGCAGATTTCTTTTTATGGAATATCCAAAACTTTTCCTGATGTTTTGGAGTTATGAAACACCCGAAATAAAGTGAAAATTGTATTTTACTGCTGAAACAGAAAAGTTTTTTTAAAAGAAGCTCACAAGGGAACACGATTCCTTCTGATTAAAGCACTTACCTAATAAAGAGAGAAAGGGGTGGAAAAGCCCACACGTTGTTTTGTATGTTTTGTACTGATATTTCCTTCGGGTTTTTTACAGGCTTTTGATTCTCCATTTCTGCCTTCCTGTCTCCTGCTCCCAGCGCACCTCTATTGAGCATGTGTGCACCCCTGAGGAGCAGTGTTTCAGTCGAGACAGTTAAGGTGGAGAAATCAAACATTTCCAGCTGGTTTTTTTATTCCCTTGCTCTTCAGCATAATTAGCAATGTCGTTTCATTGAGTCTAGTACTTAGGTACCTCAATTCTCAACACCTATGTAGGCAGCATCTCCCAGGGATGACAAATTTCATTTGGGAACCCTGAAGTGCCTTCTGCCACCATGAATTAAAACTTTGATGAAAAGTTGCTGACCGTTCATAAAAATAGTTGAAGACAATGAAAAGAGCCTCCTTGGCAACTGTTAGCATGGTTATTTTCCTGTTTATTCTTTCAAGTGACTTCCTACATATATCTGGCTTGGCATGTTAAGCCCTGGAGAAATTTGAAGTTCCAGGCATATAAAGGATGAATTTCTGGCTGCACCTACAGGTGTGTTTGCCATTGCAGGTAGGTTTCATCTTGAGAGAGGTGTTGGGCCCAGCCTTAAGAGAGAAGACAAGATTAGTCAGAGTTTAATGACCAGATTCTTCTTGTTACATTTATTTCCATATTAATAAAAATGTCTTTTTGACTCTGAATTGTACAAAGCTAAATTAATATATTTGTGAATTGTGATTCACACCATACTACAGAGAAGCCCCCAAAAGAATTCTGTTTTGGAAGTATACTTTTTCAGCAGCGAACGCATGAAATACAAGACCACATAATGAGGAAAAATATGACCCTAAAGTAAACTGCATGCTAATTTCAGGAACAATAAAAATTATAAAACTGTTTTATTTTTTTCATATAGCACTTCATTGCTTCACAGTCAGAACATATTTAATATTCAAAGAAATTCCTATAAACAATTCTACGTGATCTCTGTGGAATTAGAATTTGTGTGTTTTAAATATTGCTTATGTGTGTTTATGTTTATATAAGCAAATTCACTTAAATATAAAATCATTTTAAAGAATTGTTGTTGTCATCTCCAAATTATGAAACTATCATTCTAATTACAATAAAAATCTGATAGTCATAGTTTAATGTATGTCTTGGAAAGAAGAGCAGGGAACTCAAGTGACTGAAAAGGGATGAGTTAAAATTCACGACATTTTAAATAACATTTAGTTTGTCATGCTTTACTTGTTCTAAAAGACAAGTTCAAGATTATATTTTCATTAAAATGCAATACTTTACACACTACTTAGTACCCTCTATGTTTAATCAGTGCACTGAAAGAGATGAGTGTGTCAATAAAAAAAACCCAAACAACACACCACGTGGTATGGTTGAAGACTGCACCCTAATGCATATTTACCAACAATTCATTTAGAATACCAGAGATCACCTTAAGTTAGCTTTTTTTTAAAAAAGACTCAGAGATGTTATTTGTATTTTCAAATTTTAGATTCCATTTGCACGTAAGGTTCTGAGCTAATCAATCTGTAAATGTATTAAAAGTAAAAAAAATCATGTTACATAAACTCTGCAAGTTGTATTTTGCAAGAACTTTCTAACCCAACAAAAAAAATAATTGTGTTACTGCAGAAAATAAATGAAGCATGTAATTAGGTTTTGAAAATCTTTAAAGCTTACAGATATTGAATAAAGTCATAATGCATATATATGCATTTCTGTTAGGAACACAAATCTGATTTTCCCCCAAATTTATTACAATAAGCTAAATCACTGTTCATTAAAAATCAGACATTATAGGAAGACCCAGCAAGTTTTACCCTGAAAAAGGATTTCAGCTGCAGAGTAGCATTGCCAGATCTATCATACCTCTGTAGCAAGTCCATTCATTGTGCCACAAGCTTCATTTAACCTGGGCAGTGGCAAAGCAAGTGAGACACTGTCTCAGCTAGCGACTTGCTGATAATGTTCTTCCTCTCTTCCCTTCCAGGGCTCTTGCTGTAGGTGACCAGTGGTGCTGAACATCCCAGCTGAAACTACCACTTGCCTACCAGAAGCAGAGTGAAGATGGATCATCTCTGGCCTCAGCGGGGAAGCAGTAGCTATGGCTTGTGACTTTGTGGTTAATTTAGAGAACAGCTAGATGAGGATACTTCCCAGTGAGGGAAGGCAGCAGCTGTCGGACTCCCCTTTCCCCAGAAAAGAGGAAGCAACTGCTCACTCAGGTAGGACAGGAACAACACCTGCGTGATTGATTCCGATCTTCCATGCAGACTCGCTCATTTGGAGGGATTTCAAGGTAGACTAAGTGTTCTACTACAGCATAAGAAAGACAGATTTCCAAATCATAAGTACTATTGCTTGTGGATAGCACGGATATGCCCATGAGCATCCATGTAGGCACACAGGTTTTCAGCCTGAGACGACTATACATGATGTATATACTCAGACTGAATAGTCTTGCATATGTAAAATGTGACGGAAATTACACCTGTACCTCATGCACGCATGGTTATCCTGCTGCTATACAACACAACCTACTTAAAAAAAAAAAAAAAAAAGAAGAATCTAAACATCCTTTTTTTGTTTTCTTTATGTTCTCCTGCAGTTTTGTTATGGTTTTGATGAGGTGCTTGTGTTTTGCATGTAGTAGTGATATAATCGGTTGTAGTCTTTGTGAAAGAAACAACGTGCTTTAAGGCTAGCTGGAAGGATCTGAAAGAAGGCTGGGATGTATGGTTTGTGGTGCATCTCATTTCGAGAATGCCAGAGTTCTTGCCTGTGTCTGGTTGAGCAAAGATTTCAAGAGCATGGATGCCACAACGTTAAGGAACTGCCTACAACTTAACTCTGATTTAGAGATGTGAAGACTTGCATGAAATTCCTCTGAAGAAGGAAACAGTGCTTAAAACTTTTCCATGCTTTTGAGTCAATAATGGAATCCTCCTAGAATAGGAAATTGAACATAACAGCTGTTTATGTAAATTAGTTAAAACTGTTTTTTAAAAAAAGTCAACATTTTTAGAAAATCATAATATGGAATTAAATAGGCAGATGTTGAAAGAAACATGAATATGGCAATATTATCTATATTCTTGGGGACTGGAGGGTTTTTCCTGATCTTTTTTCTTTTTCCTTTTTTTTTTTTTTTTTAATCTCACAAAATTTGCTGCTTGAATTGCTGATACACAGTGTTAAAATGTCACTCAGTTTGTTTAGATGAAAGTTAACAAATCCTACGTGCTGAATCAACCTAAGAGGAAATTCAACAAAAATCAGGTAGTTATTTGTGTACTATAGCAGGAGTGCTGGTAACTGTGCAATGACAGAAGATCAAAGCAAAACAAACAAAACCTTACAATATTTCTATGCTTCCCCAAAACAAAACAACATTAATTAATGTGGTGTAAAACACTTTTGGCTGTAAGCTGTTGACTATTACTCACAGAATATATTATCCTCCCAAAGTAGCTGTTATGCATTAAATAAATTATTCAAGAATAGTCTTTTGCAGTATTTGACCATCTTTCTATCTGGTTGAATGCCAAGTCATTGAACAAATTGTTGAAAAGATAACAGCTTGGTTCATGTATAAGTTATTTCAAAAGCTTCTTTTCTAGTTCTTACCCGCTCTGCTTGGGCTGTGCATTTATCAGTAATTTGTCATTTGGTTGGTTAGCAGTATAAATATATATATCAGAATAAAGTTAGCAGTAAAGGACAGGATCTGACTTCTGGGGCAGGATGAAGTTGTGTTAGATTGGTCCAGATTTTCACTCAGTGTTTAAATGATGACTTTGAAATGTAATGCATATTGTTCATGTATTTAAGTTTGTATAAACTTTAGAGTACTGGAAACGTTCTAATATCCTACAGCGATGACAGTGTGCCGTAACATTTTGGTGTAAACTTTCTATAGATGATTGATGTAGGGACAGAATCATTATCTAGCAGGAACAGAATTGGGTGTTTTAAAGAGTTAAGTTTCTTAAGAGTCATTCTTTGATCTTAAATCTTATAAATTACAGACGTTTCAGTATGAATATAATGGTGATTTTCACATTTTTTGGGGGAGAAATTTATAAAGGAAAAACGCTGCAAATTTGTATTGTCTCTCTGCTTTACACGGAGCTGGAGTCAAAGGTGATATACAATAAGCAAGTTTCTAGAAACCTGTTTGCTGAGCATTTCCAGCATGCTGGAGACAAAGTGACAATGATAAAAGACCCGTGCCGTTGATTACATTAGACAAGACAGGACAAAACAGCACAAGATGTATTAATGTTGAAGTTAAATTTAAGTCCAGGTATAAACGACTTCAGGCAGTACGCATAAAGCAAAAGGGAACTCAAAAATAAAGAACCATGCACTCACCCAAAGCTACGGGTTCATATGCTCAGGCTTGAACGTTTTTAAGATGAAGTTTGCAACAACGGCATAGTATTTTGACTTGGAAATCCATGGACTGCCTTACAACTTGTAGGCACTGTGTCATACATAGAACTCGTGTTCACTTATTTTTCCTTGTAACCTTTCAGTCTTTTTCTCAGGCATTTCTTTCTCAAATACAGTCACCTTGTAAGTATTATCTTCAATTTCTGCTCATTATCATGTTTAGATGAGATCAGCCTAATAAATCTAATATTGATCTATACTTAAAATCATGTAATATTCCGGTAGGTTTTTTGCATTAATTTTCTAAATGTATTAAAAAAAAAAAAAAATTAATGTCCTCAAGATTTGGAAACTTGTTTACAGAATCCCTAATTAAACTTTTGGAATGGTAACTGTATAAGGACTTTTAAAGAATAGTACTTTGATTTTGTGTGGTATCATAGCTTTACTCTGAGTGTAACTGTTGAAAAGAGATTTAGAGCCTTGAGACCCTTTTGCACAGGACAGTCTTCCCGATTCTTGACCATAGATGTGGTCAAAGTCATTGATTCATATCTTGCTTCTTATGGGAAGATTTAGGTAGGAAGAATATTGTCTAGGAGAGATGAAAACCTCTGGAACCTTTTCTTGATGGTAGTCTGATATGCCTTTATCCTGACAGCTATCTTCTGAGTTCTTATTTGATTGTGCGTAGGGCTGGCTGATACTGTTGGCTGTTAGTGAGACCTTCTCTAATATATCTGTGAATTGACTGAGTGTCATGGCTGCCTAATGTTTTTATGGCACTAGGAAGATCATCCTATCATTCTATAATGTAGCCCATCTATTCAGGTACCCAAAATATTCACACCTGCTTTTTTTTTAAGTATGTAATTTTAAATGAACTCCATGTTGACTTCATTTAGCAGGATTTTCCAGCGAATGCAAACATTTACCTACGTGAAGTAAGGGGGTGATTGATGATAGCTAATGAGATTTGAAATATTTTTTTACAGATTAGAGCAGTGTATTCCCAGAAAAATAATGTAATAGAGTAAGGCGCTTACTCTAGAAGAGCTAAGAATCTGTGATTATTAAGACATTGCAGTACAGATGGTGGATGAAGCCGGGTGCACCTGCATCAACAACATGCAGGTAGAATATTCTTTCTCTTCGCTGCCGCTTCCCATTTTGCCCTTCAGTTTAGAGGGGCAAAGAATTCAACCAACAAAAAAAAAGCAATATTGAATGTGTAAAAATATTTGAATGTGAGTAACTACAACTAACAAAATACTTACCAGCTTTTCCCTCTAGCTCCTCTGCTTTGAAATCAAAGCTGGAAATATCACGTTATTTTGGGGGGGAAGTGGGTATGAGTAAAATATTTGGAACTGTATTTTAACTCACAATTGAAAAATGTGAATTCAGCTTACGTTGCTCCAAACTCATACATTTGAAGGCCAATATGAGTTTAGAATATGTGGATTATACATATTTAGGACTAGTTTCTGTGCACAATTTCATAACTCCAGATCTTGGCATTTTGCTCTTCTTCCTATTGTTCTCCAAGTTCCATTATTGCATACAGATAGCAAAGCAGAGCTCTGGTTATCATGTTTGATTTCTTATTCTATCTTGTACCAGTCAAAACAGAAGACAGGTTTTTTTGAGAATGTTATGGCTTGGAAGTTTCACTTTGATATCAGCACCTGCCCCATAACAGCACACTTAATTTGGAAGTTTTTATAGAAAGAACAGCAACCAAATTATTTTTTACATTCTGAGTAGAATGATTATGATGCTAATTATGGGGATCAGAAGCGAATATGTCATGCTTTATTTTTACCAACACTGAAAAATGGTATATGTCTGTTTTTCCATTGCTTGGAACTTTATTTACAGTTAAAATAGTTACAGTGGTTCTGCATCAGAATGACTGGAATACTATTTGCGTCAGATTCCTCCTTAGAAGGAATATCTTGTTTATTTTTGATTTTTCTCTACTTCATTAAAAGAATAGTTGGAAATGCAATTGCCTAAAAGTGAGAGATTGTTCAGAAATAACAAATGATGTTAAAATGGAGTTCTACTTCCTAGTCTTTCCTAAAACTGATTGAAACTGCTTTAAACTGGGCTACAGTTTGAAAGATTTTGTAATGATACTAAATTATCAAATGAATTTATTGAAGGACCTCATCTGAGAGTTGATGAACTACTTGTCCCCTAAGCAATACTGAATTCTTCTTTATTCACTTTTAATGTGAAAAATATGATCTACTCAAATCTTAAATACCAGCCTGCTGTTTGAAATATGTTTAAGTATTGAAAAATAATTTTATAGGCTTTGATCACCTTTTTTTTTTCCAGAAAAGAAAAGTGACTTGGAAAATCTCTGCTACATGTGAATGGAATATACTTATAAGGTTATGAGGTTGCTTAATAATTTTTAGAAGAGGTGAAAGGAGTTCACTTAGCATCTTTGAGTTATTAGTTTGAAACAATCAAATTCATAGCTTCTTTCAATCAAATCTTACATCTGCTTAAGTACTGTATACTCTTTCCCCTGCAAATTAGCAGTGGATCTTAGGTTGATGCCCAAGGTCACAGAGCTTTCAACTCTTGATTTGTAATTGTTTGGTGAAGGTGATCCTCTCTGTTGTCATGGTTCTGTTAATAAACTTAGTCTCATATTACTAAGAACTGAAAATACAGAAGACTTTCTGGTCTTAAGTACTAACAAAGAACCCTTGTGCATCCTGGATGTGGTAAATGAAGACTAAGAACCCAGGTATTTGGCTTATAGCAGAAGTGTATCTATTCATTAACATTATGACTATAAAAGACAATTTGAATAAGTGTAGGTCATTCTAGCTATAAAGGTAAATACCACAGGAACACACCTGTTGAAATCTCATCAAGATAGCATGCTGTAATATTATTTTAAAAGAGAATTATCACAACATTCGCTATTAATCTTCTATTGGTGAACTTCCTGTTAAAGGAAGATGTCAGAATGTAATTTCATTTCGGGAAACATTTTTTAACAAAGAACTTATCTAATGGATTGTATTTGAAATGAGAGAACATTTAGATATTAGATTTACAATTCAGTATGTTTTGTTTTCTGAATCCTCTTTTCTATTTCTGATATTTATGCTTTGGCAAAAGAACTATTCTTTTAAAATTTCTTCCTTTTATATTTCAATTAAGAGTGAAGGTATTCTTACTGTTTACCAATAATACCGTAAGGTGCTGCTATGTGTTAACACGGGCACATTAGTGTGACATCACTTATGGAACTAAAAGGAAGAGAGGATGGGTTTCACAGGAGTCAGTAATAATTTTCACTTTGTCTCCCTGTCATCCTTTCCTGCAATCGCGGCAGATGCTTCTTTGTCTGAGTTACAGTCAGTCAAAAACTTGAACAGGTTAAGAGATGGATGGATGCCTTGTGAACATACTAAAAAATTAAGTTCAACTCAGAATTTAAGTCAAAACCAGTTCCTGGAAACCTGGAACAGCTTCTGCATCAGATCCATGAAGGCATGTTTTTGAGTTCCTGAGAGAAATCATTTAGGAAATTTCTCTAGTGCGTGCATGCTTGGCTTGCTGTTTGCAGCCAGTTACAGCTGCCTACCACATACTGGGATCATAACACATCTCACAAGAACGAGGTAAATGGGATTGTTCTGGAAACTTATTTATCTATACTTTTCTCTAAAATATAGATGTCCTGAACCTCAAAGGAAAGTATCAATCCTCAAGACTTAAAGCCTTGTGATTCCCTTCCTTTCAGTGCACGTTCCAACACCGCATACTAAGGGACAATCATTGTACAACTCCATTCAAACCCAACATTTTGAAGCAGTTTACTTTTAAATGATAAAATGCTAATAACAAGAGACCTAAAGCTCACCTAGAGATTACATATTCATCCATAATTAATGTTATTAATACCTAAGACAAAAAATAACATATGACAATAAAACACTTGTGTGGACTATCCAGAAATATGATTTGAAAACAAAAATATAAAAAAGGACTCAGAGCGTAGACCTACAGAGACTTGTTATTTTCTTAATTATTTTCTGGTTATTAACTTTTGAGGAAATGAGCTTAATCTGCAGCAGATGTCACATAATTACTTTTACAAATTTAACACCAGGAAAGGTACCATGCCTGTGCAAGTGGGCAAATATAATATAGGTGCTGTGTTGCTGCAGTAACTTGCAGTGACGTGTTTATCTAGCCTTGCCTCACAATTCAAATTGGTAGAGATAATGTTAGGAAAACATATTAAATAAATATAAATATTTTTTAAAAAAACCCAAACATGAGATGCTGTTAAGTGTCTCACTGGATTAGTTCTTTTATCCCCAGCTTCTTCTGATCAAGAGCTCTCAACATGTAACAGTAGATTCTTTCTGATACGTGGAAGATACAGTGACTTAAATGGTTTTTCATCTTGCATTAATGTTCTGAGACATTTCGTACTTTGTAGAGTGCTCAAAAAGTGGTAGGTTTTTAGGCCATAAAAGCAGTAAGATGGGCTTATGCCCGAAAAATGTAAAGCCAGAGTGATTTTTTAAAACAGAAGATAAAGTTTTCCTTTTAATCCCTTTGCATTGTTTTCCCCTAATTTTTCTGTCTTTTTTTTTTTCCTCTAACCCTAGAAAATAGATCTGGTTTAGTATTTACTTATTTATTATGTATAAAAGGTGGTTATATTTAGATTGGAATTTTGATCTTTTGCAGCATACACAAAATAAAATAGTAAATACAATTCTGGTAGCACTCACAAACTCTCAACTGTTTCTCACTTAATAGAACTCCCACACCTATCATTTGCTATCCTATCCTATTCCAATTTCCATCTGTTATTGTGTGCTAACACTTTATTGAAGGCTAGTCCATCTCTTGATTTGTATTGATTCACTTGCTTTTATCTTTTTTTTCCTGAGGCATAGAAAGTTCTAAATCTCCACCCCATATTTTCTTCACTATTAAAATTTACCAACATAGTTGTTTTCAAGTGTCATCTTTTGCAGAGGATGGCATATCATCAAAGTCTTTTTGTCCATGTACTACTTAACAAAAAAGAAGAATGTTGTTTGGTCTTCTTTCACTAACAAAAATATTATTTCCCTCAGGTGAATGGTTTATAACTATTTTCATGGTGAAAAAGGACAATATAATGCTATATTGAAGCTGCTTTATTTTCTTATAGGACAAAAACTGTTGTGTTTCTCCTTAAGAAAAGTGAAATGGCCCTTCTGATTATTTTTTTAAATTAAAACTTTAAAATCAATAATATATCTTAAATCTTTGGTCATATTGTGAAAAGGAATACAGCAATTAAAGGAGAGTGCTCAGACCATTATCTACACATGGAATGTATTGTTAAGGAAGATATCCTTAACACAACTACTTTCTGCTTTGTTTGGAAGTTTCACATTTTGTTTAGAAATAATTTTTAAGTAGGAAGGGCTCATGTCAGATAAAAAAAAAGGAGATATAAATACAGTCTGAGTTCAGATAAGAGCTTTGACATAATTTGCTTGGTTTATTAGTTGATATGGGTCCTTTTACTTATGTTGGTCCATGTATAACTGTATCATTACTGTAGTTCACTAAAAGATGAGTCCGTTTTCACTTCTGCAAAAGGGATTCAGAAATGTGTGAATTTTATCTTTCTCAGATTCAACATGTAGTGAAAGATGACACCATCAGAACAGAAAGAAAAGCTGATAATTTGATATGTTACAAACAAATAAACAAACAAATACAAACATAAACAAAATCACAGAATCAGGGAATGACAGGGGTTGGAAGGGACCTCTGGAGATCATCCCGTCCACCCCCCCCCCAAAGCAAGTTCACCTACAGCAGCTTGCACAGGAACATTCCAGGTGAATTTTGAATCTCTCCAGAAAAAGAAATTCCACAACCTCCCTGGGCATCCTTTTCCAGTGTTCAGTATTGCTCACAGTAAAGTAGATTTCCCTGGTGTTAAGGTGGGATTTCCTATGTTCATAGGAAGCATAGTAACTTTTCATTATGCCTAATATAGTAATTTGAAAAGAAAAAGATTACTAAACATCCTTAGCTGCTGGTGATGATTGGTACTGAACATCATGCTTCGTACAGTTTATAGTATGCCATAATTAAAACAATTCATTTGGCCATGAGAAAACTACTTGAGAGTTAAGATCAGTCGAGTCCCAAACAGCACAGCAAAATAATAGCATGCTGGCAAAGAACATAGGAACAATTAATTTTAAGATTATTAATGTCTGGGTCATCTTCTATAAAATAAAGGGATTCTCACTATTAATTTAGAAATCACACGGGTGTCAAGTAGACGTGTTTGAGTGGAGAAGGAATATAAGGAAATACTGCTGGGTCTTCAATGTAAATTGATCTTAGATACCTACTGTAATGGCTGCTAAATGAGTCTGAATATCCCTGCAAATCTGCTGATGTTCTGCCTCTTTGTGCACCAGCCAGAAATCCCTATTCAAATTCACACGGTGTCTGAAGAGCACGATAAGGTCAGCCTGCACAATCACTCCAAATTCTACTGCAACCTGATCTGCTTGGGAGAAGGGGATATCACAGTGCATAAAGAGTGGAGCTGATAACATCCCTCTGAAAATGAGGCTGACTAGATTCACTTCTTAATAGAGATGGATGTAAATGGAATTTCCGAATCTGCCTCAGAATTCAGAGATTTATGTAGGAAATGCAAGTTTATACTAAAGGTTTGTGTGGCTGCTCATTATGAAAGTAAGAAATTTGAAATTATCTTTAACATTTTGCCCTATTCTGCATTCCTATTTTTTTGTTCCACTTATTTTTTTAATCTATGGAACAAAGAAGATATGGTGTTGTAATGACATTTTACATCGTTGCCTTCTGTGCGGCAATAGATTTCACTAAAGAAAAAGAGAAAAAAAATTTCATAAGCTTCTAGTTCTGCATTAAGGAGGTAGGCTGTTTAAAAATGAAACCCAAACAAAAATCTAGAGATCCAGCTACATTTCCTAGGTTGATAGAGGTCGTTAAAAAAAATTATCTAAATGCTCCAAGGAGAAATACTGTGTAGTGATAATCATAAATTAAATTTGTCCAGACATAAGCTGAAAGCCTAGTTTATGTAACTCATTGTAACTGTGTTGGAATTTATCCTTTTACTTTGGGATGTTTACCTCATTACCAACTATATTCCACTGACAATCTCTTATGTTCTCTTTATCAGGTGAGGAGACGTGCAACAACAACATGAAAAGATGTAAGTAGACTAACTTAACATTTCCTGTTTTATTGGATGCTCTCTATGTATTGTAAACATGAAAAGACAAGTGGCAAATTAAAGCAGAATACATAGCAGTGCCTATACAAATTGCATTCTGACGGCTTGGCATATCATCAGTGCTAAGATAAAGATAAATTATCTCAGTGTAAATACAGTGAGTATTTAGCAAACAAATAGCCTTCCACATCTCAGCTACTGATAAGGCTTCTGAGTTTTCTTAGTTTTGCCACCATGCAAAGGATATATTTTCCCTAAATTACAATTACAATCTTGTTTATGTGATTCTGTGTAACAACACCAGTAAATGATAGATGTAATTGTCAAAATGATAGATGTAATTGTCATTTTGTTTTGTATTTTTCACAAATATTTTGTACTTTAAGGCAATCCACTGTTCAAAATCTGAATTTGTTGAGTATGCTTTCGCTGGAAAATGCCACACTGCAAACTCACAAAGAGTGATTGTTTATTTGTAAAGTATGTAATGAGATATATCCTAGAAAAAGTTTCATTTCAGGTAGAAAGGGAACTGTTTTCTCTTGAAAAGTTCATACAGCAGGTCAACACCAGAGCTGCGAAGTGTCCATTAGTCCACTTTGGAAAAGTCTGTGAGCAAGGCATAAACGGACAAAGGATTATGAAAGGTCATTGCTGTGTAGTTGATTTTAAGGTGTTATTTTATTATTTTTTTGGTATAATAGATACAAAACATCCTCTGTATCTGTAATCCATAAGATTTAACTTTTCACTTTAAGCTTCAGTATACCAGAAAAAGAGGCTGTAAGATGAACAGAACTTGTCACAACTCATGAAGGAAGTTATGGACGTTTCTCACCTCAGAATTGGAGCCTATGAAGGTCTAGGAAGAGAAAAAAAATAAAGTAAATAGCATTTAGATTCTTAAAGGAAAAACATACTGTCCTACTGCTACTTGAGAAGCTACTTGATGAAGCTGTATCCCTAGATAACATATTTCAGCAGCAAAAATCACTACTTCTCTGTAGTTCTGCTTTGTTATTTGCTACTTAATAGTCTCAGGTGCATTTTGCAGGTCAACGATTATCTCATATCTGTCTCAAGTTTGTGTCAAGTCTAATCAGGTTCCGTAATGGAATGTTTCTTAATCTACCTCATGCAAGGACATTCTCTGAAATACCTGCCCTCTGAGAACAATTAAGGAATTGATTTCTACATACAAAAGCAGTCACTTTTCTCAAATAATGACTGAAAGTAAAAGTAACGGGTTTTTTTTCTTATTTCTTTAAAAACAAATCCCTCAATAGCTCACTTGTATCTACACTGAACTTAGTGTGCCTACTCATACTTTTCTCTGCCTGAGACAAAGCTGTGTCTTGCATTTCTCTGAAGATTGCATCAAACAGTGTTCTATAAAAGGAGATGCTTCTCATCCAGTAGTGTTTCCTTTCTGAACTGGAAAGAAGCCCCTGAGTTTAGGCGTAGGTTCATTAAGTGGTTTGAGCCACTGTCATTCCTAGCAAACATTTTGGATGCCCTGTTGCCGTTGTATGGCTCCACGGTGGTCATTTATGACTTGGACTCAGGGAATGCACCCGCAGGAAGCAAACCCCATGCTGCAGGCGTTCTTGATGTGGAAATGTGCTGTCTACTGCTCTGTGGTAAACAAGGTGCGTATACAGACAGACCCTTGCAGTATCAGGAGATGAACTCCTAGATCGTGTTGTCACTGAATAATAACAGCTTGTATCGCTGCTTCAGCCGAATCGTAGCCTGCTCTGTGGACAAGCAGCTGAGACAGAGAGCAGTGTGGGGCCATGCTGTCTACTGATTCTGAGTAGGGAATGTTGTGATATGAAGTTTTAGTGCCTTTAGCTGGTGTCCACATTCTTCAGTGACGATGAGTGACTGTTAGGTCAATCATCAGCCTCTGTCAATGTCAGCCTTCAGCGTCCGGCTGTTCCTATTTCTTCTTGCTGAGTGGAAAATCAGTGCAAGTCCTTCAGGAGTAAGGAAGAGAGAAATCAAAATAGACATCTGTCTTTGCCACTGGAAACCCCTGCCCTTCTTCCCTTTCTTTTTTTTATCCATCTCAACATGTTGTAGGTTTTGCCTCCAAGTTGCAGAAAAGTCCTCTAAGAGTATTTAGAGACTGCGGTTGCTTAAACTTGCTGTCAGGTTGTCTCTCTCTAGGTTGGGTTTTTAGCTGGCTAGGAGATCCTAGAGTCACATATTAAAGTAGAAGTCCTTAAACCTTAACTCTGTAGCTTAATTCAGCATTCAACTAAAAGAGTACTGTTTCAAAGGCAGACATGTGCCATTGTGTACTAACGATTTCAGATCTTCAGAGAAAAGGACAGGGGTTTTTTTACACAACTACAAAATGTTTTGGTATATAGCTTCAGAACAGTTCCCCTTAGGTTTTTGATCTAAACCACAATTTACCAGTCTGGAGTACCCTGGAGTCATCATTTGGGGCATCCATGATAATTCCTCAGGATTTTCTGTGCACCAAAACTGTACGTTCATGTATATTCCTCTTGTATATTTTTGAATACTCTGACATTCTTGGCAACTTGTGTAATTGCCAAACAAGTTCTTCTGAAACAAGAAAGGATTGCTGTATTTTATAGAGATAACATGACATAACTCAGCAGTGCAGTGGCATGTAAAATGGTCTGCTTTGTGCTGAACCCTCAACAGATCTTTTAGAAGCTGGGTGATATGGCTCAGACTAGCCAAGGTGCTGGACATGTCTAAAGTATTATAAAATGAGAGCCAAATCAAGAGGCTGTTCCTTCCATCATCCTGCTCTGCTCTGCCCATATGCTAGCTAATTTGTGTTGAGTATTATAAAAATAAATATTGATCATGCCATATGAACTCCATTCTGTTCTGCATTAGTTATTTTCAGATTACAATATCTTTCAGAATTTCTTCTTTCACTGTATATTTTTCACATATATGGAATACTTCTGTTTCTTCTGGTATTTTCCTCTTTGCATCTAAATTCTGGACCCAAGAATACATCTGAACTTTTCTGTACTCTGTTCTTGTATCCCATTCTCACATTGGACTGAGAAAAATGGAATGAAAAGTCAAAACTGCAGGCTGGAAATACTCTGTCCTGGATCATTATTTGAATGTTTGGGAGTACATAACTAAATGTTGTTATGCAAATACTGTTCATTCTTAGCATAACCTTTAGTTCCTCATGAATGAATGAAACCTCATAAAACACATTTTAAAATGAATTTTAATATATTCCTTGCGTGAATTGGATTATAGGCGTATATCATGTTTGAAAAATAGTATGTAGTTATTAAAAAAGGCTTTGTAAACCAAATATTGAATACTGAATCAAGTAGGGTATCTGAAAGATGAGTGGGTTTCCTGGCATGTAACACCTACTATCTGCAAAGATGCACACCCAAAGTTATGGACGATAACTCTCCAAGGTTGCACAATGACAACTTTACATGCCCTGTCTCCATAAAATTTTGAAAAGGACATTGCAAAGATTTTGCAAAAAACATTTTCCTATTGTAGAGGAAGCCTTTCTACCTTCTAGTCAGCAAGACGACAAAACTGTTTGTCTATAAAACAAAAAAAGCTTTTTTCCTTTTATTTTATTCTCCCTCCCCTTGCCCCTTTTAATAGATTAATTTTTAAAGGTCGAAGCTGGGCTCAGCCTACCAGTGTTGTTTTATCAAACTAAATTCTCTAAGTCACGGTGAATGTTTTCAGAGTAAACTGTTGAACTTATGATAAAAAATGTCAGTTGTCATCAACAATCAGATGCTCTGTACAAAAGGGCAGGATAAGAAATGTATGCAGCTCGATGCACATTGTGCATAACAGATTTTTGCATGGGCTTGAAAACGCTGTGCATATCCCTTTCACGGCTTGGGAGTTCTGCACCGAGTGAAACCTAAACAGGTGAATAAGCTACTGGTGCATATACAGACAAAATATGATCAACTTCTTTTTCTGTGTTAGGCAAATAGGATTAATTTAGATATTCAAGGAAAATGTTTTTGGAAAGTTTTGCAACAAATAGGAATACCTTAAATCAAAAAGTAGAAATCAAAAATGTGAATACTTCCAAACTTTGATCGTGGTGGATCTACCCAGACTCACACTTGCCCATCTCATTGATAACATCACATTTTGCTGTTTTTTTCTGATCTTACTTTGAATGCAGCCAGGTTACTGAGGGAATTAATTGTAGGATGCAAGAAATATCATTAGCATGGGTCATATCTTGACATTGTTATACTTCTGCACACAGCCTTCGAAACTCAAATATTTGATTCAGTTACTAAACCTGGCTGATACTTCTTAAAAATCACAGATCCCTAAAGGGATTTAGTGACTTGTGATGGACTCCTGCAGCAGAACTGATTTTGTTGTGCACATACTGTGTGAAGCACAGGGAGTTAGGCACATCAGGGTGTGATCCACAACTTGCAGCATTTACATGAAGCAGTCAGTGGCTGGAAAACCTATATATAGTCCTTCAAGCAGAAACCAAAAACTAGTCCAGCACCTTAACTGCAAGGTCACCGAGTTCTACTTTTTCAGTCTATTAAAAGTGAAAGATAAATGAAAGTGTAAGACATGCAACACAATGAGTAGCTAATTAGTGTGAAAAGGATACGAGTCTATGCAGAAACGAAGCAAGAATGAAGTCGAGTCCTTCTCAGTCTTCATGAGTCCTTTCACTCCGGAGCTGTGGAGCAGAGGGCAGTGTGCACTGCCCCTAGCTTCCACTTCTGGGATATTATAGTCTCACTGGTCTTGAGATCAATGTGGAGCTTGACCCAGAGGACATGGCAGGAGAAGATCAATGAGATCAGGTGTGTCAGGCAAGGCAAGGGAAAGGTACAGGCTGTGCCTTCCCAAAGGCTCCCTGTGCCACTCAGGTGATCAGCTATAAAGGTTCATCATCAAAGCTGAGCCGCCTAAAGAGCTCTGAATACAGAAAACTTTGATACCTTCAGGCTTAAGTAACTGTGGAGCAGGATTTAGCACATCTAATGGTAGATTTGGTACTTAATGCCTTAGTGAGTTGGCTACGTTGATAGCAATTACATTTGCATTGCATTTGATTTTTTTTAGATTCTTTGTATTATGGCATCTTCCATAAGAGACCTTTATACTATCTGCAATGCATATCCGCCGTGAAAGAAGGTCTCAACTCTGATAGATGTAGTGCTGTACATTCTTATCTCTAGGTTATGAACCATCTGTTAGAATCATTATTCCCTGTTCTCATGGCCTCTGAATATTACTCACACTTTTCATAAAGGAGATGTGTTATCTTCCATACAGATGTGAGGAACAGAGAAAATAAGTATTGTGTCCAATTCCATTTGAATTTTGGGCTAAGAGAGATTCAGGCATTTGATTCATGACTTTTACGCAGACCAGAGCTTTCAACTTAATGTTGACTTTGTAATCTCTATTGTTTATACATGGCAGAGGAGCTTTCTGGTTGCATCTACAGGTTCCCTTAATAGAACAGCAGCATATGTGATGTAGTCAACCAGCTGACTATCGGATCTGGAGTTACCCATACTTACCTGGTGAAGACAGTCAAAATCTACAGGTATTCTATTATTTTATTTTGAAAATGCCATACATGTGCTTTCCTTCTTTTTTTTAGATTTTCTGATTTTTCCCTTTAGCAACCATTGGGAATTGCTTGGTGTTAATGATTAGTTGAAATCGTCTATATTTTGACCATTAAAAAAATTACAATTCTTATCTAAAGCTCTCCATTGATCTAAATAGTTACATTTCATCGTCCTAGTTTTAGAAAAATATTATTTGTATTACAAATTCTGAAATTTACAAGAATATGGAAATTGATACAGATTATACTACATTTTCAAATACTCATAAAAATATTTTCCTCAGTGAGTGCTGAGATATTTTAGAGGCAGAGATCAAAAAGAATCAAATCGGGTAGATCAGAGAAAATGATTTGGAGTAAATGAGTATTCTATAATTGTCACATATTTGAAAATATTTGAAGTGCTGATTGAATACTATACATCTTCCCATAATGCTGAAGCATATGGCAATAACTCTTGCCTCGCAATATGAATTCCCAAATTGTACAGAGGCTGAGCTAATTAGAAGAAACTACACCATGTTCTATATTGCCATATTTAAAACAGCTAAGGACTCTTGCTTAGTATATTGAATGATGGAAAGTTCAATACAAGAAATCATTTTTTAAAAAAATTAACAGCTATTTATATAATATCTTCTACAAATGTCACTGTTAAGAACAGTCCTATGACTCCTTTCTCATATTCACCTTTCCTACTTTGCATCCTTTTTCATTAAAAGTTAGTTTACACTCCCTATATAAGTAGCGGTTGGGGTGTTTTTAATATCAACATATGTAGAGGTTTGATGGCCAGTTTGTGTAATTCTCAGGCAAAATTTAAACTGAAATCAATGAGCATTTTGCATGTAAAAATAGAAAATAGTGTCTAAAAAAGTATCAAGTAGTCCAAGAGTGGCTATATGCTCATGCCAGCAGCATGATTGTGAAATAGTATTGGTGAAAGGCCTGCTTGTTAATTTGACTCCCAGTCTGTGGAAAGAAATTAGTTATCAAGGCAGATAAAATATTGAGAAGTTATTGGAGAGCTCAGAAAAAAGTATTCAGCCTGGTTGTCTTCCATGTGGAGCAATAGGCCACTGGAAAAATTTTTCTTTCTTGCTGGTGTACTCTAGGCATGCCAGATAGATGCAGGTTTTCTGCTTCTTAGTGCCGTGATGGTTTGCATAGAGTCTTACAGGATAAAAAGATTAGCTAGGCTGATTTACACAAGACTGTAAAGGTAACTGTTCATTCATTGAGAGCAGCCCTGAAGAGAAGGACTTGGAGGTGCTGGTGGTTGAGAAGCTTAACATGAGCCCACAATGTATGCCTGCAGCCTGGAAAGCCACCCATATCCTGGGCTGCATCCAAAGTGTGACCAGCAGGTAAAGGGAGGTGATTCTCCCTCTCCACTCCACTCTCGGGAGACCCCACCTGGAGCCCTGCATTCAGTTCTGGAGTCCTCAGCGCAGAAAGGACATGGACCCGTTAGAGTGAGTCCAGAGGAGGGACATGAAAGTGGTCAGAGGGCTGGAGTACCTCCAGGCTGAAGACAGTTGGGCTTCTTCAGCCTGGAGAAGAGAAGGCTTCAGGGGGACCTCAGAGTGGCCTCCCAGTACCTGAAGGGGCTACAGGAAAGCTGGGGAGGGACTCTTTATCAGGGAGTGCAGTGACAAGATGAGGGGTAGTGGTTTTAAGCTGAAAGAGGGGAGGTTTTGGTTAGAGATTAGAAAGAAATCTTTTACCGTGGGGGTGGTGAGCCACTGGCACAGGTTGCCCAGGGAAGTTATGGATGTCTCATTCCTGGAGGTGTTCAAGGCCAAGCTGGATGGGGCTGTGAGCAACTTGATCTACTGCAAGGTGTCCCTACACATGGCATTGGAACCATATGATCTTTAAAATCCCTTCCAATCCAAACCATTCTATGATTTTAAGGGCCCAGTATATAAAAGTGTGTCCAGACCAATAAATAAATTGTCTGGATCTTCCCAACTCACACTGACATGCAGGCCAACTCTTGAGTTACTAATAGATCTGATTTTGTCAGATCCAAAAGCACCTTGGTTTTTGAACACGAGTGCCTAATGTACATAAATGCAATATGTAATTGCTTTGTTTTAAAGTTCTCAGGTGTATACCTTCAGCTGGAGTAAAAATGGCTTTATAGATCTTTCTGCCTGGGAATTAAGATGCATCTTTGTCATCAGTATGTGATGCTACTAAACTGCTTGTGAGAACTGGACATGTTAACCTGAGTACATCCTAAAAAGCCTTTGATCCTTTTAGTTTCTAATGGGGCAAAGATCCATCTGCTGATTGACTCAGCCACATAGGGGGGAATGCTTTTGTTCACAGAAAATGAGGTGCTTTAAATAAATTTTAATGTCATATTTTATGAATGTGACTTTCCTCTGGATAAAAATTAAAGCTTTGAATTAGATTGTCAACATTCATTTGAATTATACACTCAGGGGGTAAATTGGCGGAATTGTATTGTCTTTGTATTTTTAATGTTACTTCTAAATAGCTCAGGGATGAATCAAATTTTAGTTTCATTAGTCTGATTTAAGTTATTTACGTTAATAGATTTGCACTGGAAACCAGCTTTATTATCTGTTTCTAAGATTATTCATATTAGTGCTGCTGCTGATAGGAATGCTGATGAACCAGTGTCTCCTATCTTCTGCCCCCCTTTCCCCTTTTCCTGAAGATGTAGAGCTGTTGGCTGGGCATCTTGAATAATCTGGAAGACAATATTCTTGTAGATTTAATACAATCATTTTTTCATTACCTCATGTTTGTACTTTGTGCTCTCATATTGAAATTATCTGTAACTATACTTATCAGATTTTATTTGAATGGCTCCTACTTTATTAGAAATATCTCATCTTATTCTATGACAACAGAGAAAAATCTAATTATTTAACTGAACCACAGTTAGCTGAAATGGTATGTGGACAGAAAAGGCTTTTCTAAGCAGGTATTGATTAGACTGTAATAGCACTGGCTGTATGCTCTCTCAGGCATTCTCCTTTAGGTTGTAATTATCATCTTATTTATAATCATTATTTGACATTTGAGCGCTCATGTGTATGTTATCATAACAGAACTGCAATGAAAGTAAATGCCTTGTGGAAGATAATATTCCTCCTGCTCTTCCTGACTTTTAGGCAGTTTAGTAAATTGCATAAATAATGATATTTTACTGCTATGGATACAAGGAAGTTGGCTAGATTTCAGCCGGAGCTATATGAATCTTATTGTCTAATGCACTTTTAATTGCATAAGTTTGGACTCTAATGTTTAAGATGTAAAACCAAATGTCATAATATAAACCTGTTTGCCATTTCTCTCCTTCTTCATATAAGTATGACATTTAAAAATAAAATTTACTTAGTGATAAATAAGCAAACTGAAAATTTCATTTAAAACTGGGAGAGCAACAGCTTGATTTGCAGAACTTAATATGGATAAAGAAGAGTGGTGAAAGGTTACATTCTAAAGAGAGAGATATGCAGCTGAATAAAACCAGTAGTCCATTGATTAGAACACAAGACTACAGGGTCCACTGGGAGTCTTCCTACTTTTCTGCCTATGATCTTTGTGTAAAAAAGATCCAAATATACCAACTTTATAATAAATGAAAACAGATACTCAAAATTATAGTGATGTGAAACACTTGTTACCTTTCGAGCGCTAGGCAGCTACATGAAAATGTATAAAATCCATGTAAAGTTCTCTTATATTTAATTCCTTAAATATAAACAAAGTTCTGTTTAAAAATTTGAGTCTTAAATATTCATTGTGTTTGGGAACAATTTCCAAGATTTCTTCCTCCATTTCAAGGATCTTAACTTTGCAGTCCATCTCACCTCAAAAACTAGGAGGGACCATTCAAGAAGTGATTGAAAAGATGTAGACGTAGTTCTTTCAAACTGAAAACAGGTTTGGATCTTCATCTCCTGTATCGTATAGGGAACACACATGTTGGGGAGGAAGAAATCCTATTGAAAAATACAACAGCTATCTTCACTGCTTTGGGGTTTTAAAAAGCACCATACGATTTTAGTATTGCCATTTGCTGGTAGTATCATTTTTGCAACACTGACATGGATGGCTTCACAGTGTACTCTTGACGTTTAGTGACATAGCATTAACTAGCCTAAAATATTGGTTCTACCATGATTATGTTAATATTATATCCTATTTCTTATTGCACATAAATCCATCAGGCTATATAGAATGACGTGACTGAAGTGACACAATTAATATGAGATAAACTCATAGTTTATTACTAATTTATATACTTTGTGACTCCATAGAATAAACCCTTCCAGTCTTTGGGAGTGGATGGCTGTTGTCAGTGATCTCTGGTTTATTTAGCCTTTTGACAAAATGCTAGCTAAGGAAAAAATAAATTAATGAATCCTCAGCTCAGTGGCGTGATACTATAATGTGGAATGATGGCTTGATAGTTATACAGAAGGATGATGTTGAATAAGAGCTTTTAGAATCTTTTGTAGATTTAATGACACTACCTTGCTGTTCCTGCAGAGCTCCAGTGACAAAGAAGAATGCCACAGTGGGATTCAAGCTCTGAGAAAGTTTTGCCATCATCACACAATCTACACAAATGATTTGTTTCCCATAGCTTTCTGTGATACTCTGTTCTTGAAGGTAGGTATGGCTGCAGATTTCTGGGCTTTGTTTCTACTGGGAGGGGAGGAGTGCTTGTCTTTTTAAGATGTTTCCAGCTATCATTTTGAAACTGTTACCTTGTCTGTATAGCTTCTCTTTCCGAAAGTAAATGGCAAATCCTTTATGACTGCGTTCAAGTTGAGTTTAGCTCACTAGGTCCAAAGGTATTTCTAGGTTTGTGTATCGCAAAGAATACAATGGCACCCCTCTACAGATTTTGACAGGTAGGGAATATATGCAGCAGGAAAAGGAAGTGACAGCAAATGGTTTGCATTGTTAGGAAGCAGAAAGTGATAAAGTAACAGGGGTTTTTTTGTGCTGGGTTGGGGTTTTTTATAATAAGCAATTTAAATACCTTCAATATTTTCATTGTCATCTCGGCATTATACATACTACCGCACTTGGAAATAGAGATTTGCCAGATGTTATTACTAATTAGGCACACACTGGGATTGTTGATAACATCTAGCGGGTTTTTTAGCAGACAGTTGTATTCGTTTGTCTCCCAGCTTCCTCGATTCTTTGTCCCAACCTTTATTCTTCCAGCAAGGAAACAGCAGGGAATGTTCTTTTTACAAATCAATCTTATTGATGCCAGGATCACTTAGCAGACTGGTAGCCACATGGGTGTGAGAATAACTTTACTTAATACTGTAACTGAAACTCATGAAAATTCCAGGTGAGTATTTTGTATACAAAAAATAAATGAATTAAAACCATATATGTATTGTCAGTTTGATTACTTTCATAACTTCAATATAAAGACATATTCTGTCCAAGTAAGACAGAAGTCAAGCAAGAGAAATTTAAATTTTCATATTCCCTGATATGAGTATGCTCAGGCTCCTACTATTAAGACACTTGATTATCTATTTCCAATCTGTGTTTTCTTCTACTGAGAAAAGCAAATAAGCTGACAATAAATTTTAAGATATAATGTACTTTCATGATGTGGACTTAAACCCATTAAATTATGAACCAAGACAGTGAAATGCAGCATTTCTGTTGTTATTAAACACTCTGAGGGGAAACTGGATGGTTTATTGACCTAAGTGTGTATTCAGCTCTGTTCTTGCTCTGCAAGGTAACCATTACCATTTCCACTGGTAAAATTGGGGATAAACGTTAATCTCAGTTTTGTAGTTCTTATGTATATATATGTATGTATATGGAGAGAGTTAAAGTACATAATAATGATATTTCATTATGGTAAGGATCATTTATGGAAAAAATGGTAAATACTTCCCTAATTAACCTTGATTACCTAGGCTTAGCTTAACGAGAAGGGTGCAAAATGTTTTCATCTAGCATGTTCTACAGTCTCCTGGCTACTTCAAGCATTCTTTCATATTTGAATGTCCTTACGTTGATTACAACCTGGAGTTTCAGTTCCTACCTGAGCAGATTTCATAGCATCACAGAATTACCCGAGTTGGAAGAGATCCTAAAGAATCATTGAGTCCAACTCCTGTCCCTACATAGGACACTCCCAACATTCACACCGAGTGACTGAGGCCATTGCCCAAATGTTTCTGGAGTGCTGGCAGACTCTGTTCCATGGTTACTGCCCTGGGCAGCTGTTCCAGTGCTCCACCACCTGCTGGGTGTAGAACCTCTTCAGAATATCCAATCTATTCCTCCCCTGGCACATCTTCCTGCCATCACCTCTAGTCCTATCAGTTCACAGGAGAGAAGAGATCAGCACCTGTTTCACCTCCCTCCCTTGTGAACAGTAACAGCTGTGAGATCCCCTCTGAGTCTCCTCTCTTCCAGGCTGAACAGAGCAAGTGACTTCAGCCGTTCCTCATACAACGTCCCCTCTAGACCCCTCACCAGCCTTGTGGCCTCCTCCGGTAGTTTTATGTCTTTTTTTACACTGTGGCACCCAAATCTGCACCCAGTGCTCAAGGTAGGGCTGCACCAGTGCAGAGCAGAGTGGGACAAGCACCTCCCGTGACCGGCTGGCAATGCCATGCTTGATGCACCTCAGGACACGTTGGCCTCTTGGCTGCCAGGGCACCGATGCCTCATGTTCAAATTGCCATGGACCAGAACTCCCAGGTCCCTCCCTGCAGGGCTGCTCTCAAGCCTCTCACACTCCAGACTGCACGTGTACCCAGGGTTGCAGTGTCCCATGTAGAAAAATAGACATGATCCCATCTACAGCATATTTTATAAGCTGCATCTCTGCATTTGTAGGAAGCCCAGTCTGCCGGTATCTGCTTAGTGTGCTCCGAAAAAGCAAGCTGTTAGTCATTTGTTACATGGTTCTAAGGCTTCTGGGTCAGCTTTGTCACATGTTAGATACCTTTATCCTTCCCACCTTCTGCTTTTGTCACCTGGATCCTAACCTTAAAGTTTTATATTTGCTGTTCCCAGTGGGATCTGATGGGGTGGGTTAATATGAATGACTCTAAGCTGACATCATAAAATAGTTTTTTAGAGCCTCAGACACTTTCTGGGCTCTATTTGCATTTGGAGTGCAAGTTTTGAGGCGAACAGAGATAACATTTGTCAGCATTGCAGTTTAGAATTGGTAATTCAAATTCTGGAGAATGCCTCCAACGTGACCTTCTCACCCTCCCTGCTCTCTTATTTTCCTCCCCTCTTAGTAATTTGCAGCAGCACTTGCTGTACAACTTTGTATTTCTCTAGCTAATGGTAACTCACCATTGTCAGCACTACTCAACCAGTTCCAACATTCACTCTAAATACTTTCTAAGTCAGTAATTAATGTTGCACTGATGACTGGTGGCATCTGTATGAGTTTATTATCATCTGTACTGCAAAACAATTCACAATGAAAACATAGGGACTCTAAAGAAAGAGCCCAATAAATTTACATGAATTAACATTATATTTAATTTGCCACATGCCAACAAAACTGTGCAGCAAATCTAAATTCTTTAAGAGATATAGATAAGTCTGTTGTAGCTTCTTCCTAACATGGACTTCTACACATATTTAAAGACTTTGTTTTGCTTTTTACCATAAAACCACTTTCCCTATATGAGGGTTTATATATACGAAGTATTTTTTTCTTAATGACAGAGAGGAAAATAAAAACTTATACTTTTATCTTTTTAACAATATTTAAACCATTGATTTATCTGTGCATATAATGTCATGTATGGAATAAACATGATGTGTTACCGTAATTTTCTCTCTTGACCCAAATACAAAAGGGTATTGGAAAACTAACAGAAATGAAATGATATGACAGCATGGAAACTTGTCAGTAACATTAAAATAAACTGGATACTAACAACTCGTAAAGAACTATAGGTTAACCCTTTCCATAATGGATTATGCAGTGTCTTCTCACATGTCCCCAAAACACCAACCAAACAAACCAAATGAATTTATGTAGTGTTATTCTTTTAGGAACTTACGTTGTCAAAGAGAATCCAGATTCAGAATAAATATAAAATACAGAGAATAAAAAGAAGACACAGATACAGACAGCAACAAACATGACTGGTTTTAGAGAAGTTCATCATGCTTTAAAACTCAGAAACATATCTTTGTCCAGTTTTATAGAGAAATGAATGTGAACTCAAAGTCAAAACACAGGACTCAGCATAGTCCAGGATAGCTTCCACTAAACTCTGGAGTGTGATGAATGTCACAGAAAGAAAACAAATGTAAAATTTTCCTGGGAACTTGCAGATCTTTTGATGAGAATCTTTTAGGAATCTCTTTGGTTTGCAACAAATCAGATCTCCCAAACCAATATATTCAAAATGACATTGGGTTAATAGATTGTTTTTAAAGGATCTTTGGCTTCATTAACTGAACCTAGGGAAGAGCTGAAAACTGAAGAACTTGTACATGTGCAGAAAAATCTGCTGATTTTAAACTTTGGCTTAAAATCTTGGCAAGTGCTGCAGTCCATGGGGAAGCAGAGCCGGCTTTCTCCAAGGACACAGGGAGCCATGTGCTCAGTGTAGCTGAGGTGCCTTTTCCCTGGCACCCACTGATTTAGCTGCAGCTACAGCTTTTGAGGACATCTGGGTCCTTAGATCTCAAAGACCAAAACTATGCATAATGTCAGATAAAAAGCTTTCTGGATAGACTGTGTATCACAACACCAGCTTGAATTTACCATCTGTGCTCTAGAGGAGAAAGTGTATTTAAGCAATCTTTCAGTGACTACATTGTTCACTACTCCTACTGTAGCTACTTTAGTACATCAGAAAATTTTAAAAAAGCCCAAACAGACAAAGCAGCAGTGAAAATATTTTCAAATGTAAGCTATGAGCTATCCTAAGAACAAACTGTTAACATGTTATTCTGGATCCACCATAGTTTGCTGTGGAAAAGTTTGGTTGCCAAGCTGTTAATTCCATAGCAACAAACTCCCAAAAGAAAGGTGGCTAGTCCAGGTGAGTTAAAGTTAAAGTAATAAGAAAACATATTGTTTCTGTTAACTCATCTGTCTTTCACAGCTTGTCAAGGTATATGGGTAAAAAGAAAATGGCAGGATGATGAGTACTTATATGTCACAAAAGGAAGAAAAGAGGTTTGAAGGAAGGTGAGATCTACACGGCTTTTTCATCAGTCATGTGCATGTCATCACAGATGACATCAAAAAGGAGACAGGTGCTGTGGAGTTGACAGTTCAGTACACTAAATTTAGATTTTCAATCTAAGAAATATGAACAAAAGAACAGAAAATGTAATTAGTCGCTCACTTTTCTTTTTAAGAGTCTTTTACTTTACATGAGGATTTTTCAGTTTACCTGTACTCAGTCCTTCCTGTTCGCCTTCCTTCTGTCCTTTTAGTTTTTAGAAAAGAAAAACCAGCAACAATGAAGATGAAAGGGAAGACTGGTTTGCAATAGAATTAGATTAATAGTTTTAACAGAGTATATTAAATGTGATGCTGAGGAAAGAGCTGCTTTAGTAACAAGAAAGCTTGATATCAAGAAGCCAGAGCACCTGTGAAATGGTATCTTTTTCTGAATTAAATGCCACTAGTTGCATATTACTTTTATAAGAAGAAACTAAAATGTGCTGTCAACTTTAAACACATATCTTTGCTGTCTGCTAAGACAGGATACTACAGACCTTTTTTTGTCATATATTTCACAGCAAAATAATTTTTTCTGAAAATAATTGGTACCCTTTTTCCATGTGTCTAAATGTACTTTTTTCCTGTGTATAGCTACTTTATCTAATGACTTGGCAAGAAAACTGTTTCCACCTCCCTTTTCCGTTGTGTTTTAAAAGAAATGGTCTAGAGCCCAGAAAAGATCTGGGGCAATGCATACTGACTATAGATAGGTGTTCATCCTTTGCAGGATGGATTCTGACACCTGTGTTGAAAAGAGATCTAACATGACCACTCCAGAAGTGAACTACTTTTTAGCACACACTGTTTTAACTCACTAGAGAAACTACAATTCTTCATATGAATTATATAGTGAAACTGATTTTAATACCCTAAATTAACCTATCAATGTTTCATGTTACTAGGTTGGCTCTAGTGCAAAGCCTGACCTTTCTCTCACTCTACCTTTAATTCTTTCGAGTTTAATTTTATCTGTTACAAGTAAGCAGAGCTTTCTGTTTAGATCTCCTGACCTTTGAGAAGGGTCAAATATTTCACCTTAGTTTGTTCTGGTTTAAGATTAAGTAGTTTGAAGTAAATGGAGAGATGATTATACTTGAAGCTCTGATGAGCACATAGGAGTGGCTGTTTTGAAAGTCCATGTTCCTCTGTCCATGCAAGACTCACCTAGTATTTTTTTCTCCAGCCTTAATGTACAAAATGCAACATAAAAACACTGTCCCAGGAAAAACTTGAAAGGGTTTAATAGGTATCTCTGTGTTTCTGTATTACTCAACTATACAAGTAATTCATAGCTTCTTCCAGAGGCAAATTGTACAGCCCTCAGCACTTCCTGAACAGCAATATTGAGCACAGAGCCAAAAGATGTTTGGCTTTGGTTCTGAAGTGGCTGAAGATATAGCTACCAGGTAAGGAAATTCAGCTTTTCTGGAGAAAACAGTTGATGAAATGACTGAATGGTATGAAAATAAACTAGCTTTATTATTATGAACTATGAACTTTAGTGTCCTGGTTTTGACTGAGATAGAAGTAATTTTCTTTCTGGTAGCTACTGTGTTTTGGATTTAGAATGAAAATACTGTTGTTAACACATATTGTTTTAGTTTTTGCCAGGTAATAGTTATGCTTGCCTGGGATAGAGTTAATTTTTTGCTCCTAGCAGCCACTGTACTTTCAAGTTAATATGAGAAGAATATGATAACACACTGATGTTTTTAGTTGTTGCTATGAAATTAGGGACTTTTTCAGTTACCCACACTCTGGTAGTGAGCAGGTGTACAAGAAGATGGGAGGAGCATAGTCAGGCAGGTGACCCAAACTGGCCAAAGAGATATTTGATATAATAAAATGTATATAAATGGGAAGCTGGCTGGATGCCAGGGTTCACTACTATTTTTTTTTTCCCCCATTCTCCACCCCATGCAACTGGGGGTGACGTGGTCAGCAACCAACTTCAGGTTTACTAAATTGCTGACTGGGGTTAAACCACAACATTTAGTCACAAAAAAATTGCTAACCACTACTTGTATTACTGTGCACAGTTGGGCGAAAAATGTTGCATCTTCCCAGTATTCTAAGTAGGATTTTCAAAGATGCCTTGTCCTTAAGTGATAGTATGGTAGTGTTATTTTCAATGGCTTTAACAAAGTATTACTTGTTTTTCCTTCTCTATCACTACCTAGCATTTTGCTGCCATTGTTCTGAAGTCTTGGGTTGTATTACATTTCTATGAATGTTGGTCTAAATGGATCTTTAGGGGGAGGGAAGTGCAACCTTAACAAAATTATATTAATTTGTTTTCCAGTATGGCCTTATTCAAACAATTGGAAGTGCTTACATATTCATCACTGGAAAATAAACTGGAAGTTTAAATTTTCTATGGACTCTTTTAGCACCAGAAAGTCAAAATATTTGTCACCCAATTCGAATTTCTATGAAGCATGCAACAAGAACATTTTGTGCATCATAGTACATTGAATTCCAGTGCATCTTAAATAACTTTCCAAACTTAAAATAATTTACTATTACAATATACTTCCTCCAGAAAAAAAAGTCATCTCTGTCAGAAATCAAAAGCTCAAATGTGTTACAACTGTTGCTGAATTAACTAAATAAGTTGTCTCTTTCGCTTTCTGATGGTTACTGCATAAGATATTTGGCTAAAAGAGGACAGTTGCCACAATTACTAGATCAGAAGTTTTTTTAATTAAGACCTACATAATCTCAGGTAATTGTAGGGGGATCCAGAAATCAGGTGTAGGTTTGTTGAAGAGCATTGAGTCAAGGAAGATAAATACTTGAGCTGTAAATACTTGAGCTATATGTTTTATAAACTTTCGAAATGCATTGAGGAACACTTTGGATAGTGCACATTGGACATCACATATAGGCATCAGCAAAAATTAACTAGTGTTTCTAAAGGGAATATAAAACTAACATAGAGAGTGTTGTATTCAAAAGAATGTAATTTTGGATCTGAAACATAATTTGACACAGAAAGATGAGTGGAAACTTAAAATAGCCTGGAGAAAAAAAAAAATAAATCTGACAACAGTATCGTAGGTTTATGAGTCCATGTTATCAATATTTTCTTGTGCACAGTGATCTTTGTGTGAATGTCCTACCTTTGTGCTTTAGTTGGCACTTATTTGCCAGCCAATGCATAACTGAAGGTGGTGCAGCTGTCTAAGCCAGGTCTATGCCTTATTCTGAACTCCCGCAGTGTTACCTCACAGAAAGGGCTGATGCCGTTCTAAGGTGCTCCATCTGGGTGGTCATGAGTAGAAACTGTGAGCTGAGTTTAAGTTCAGCACCCTTTACTAATTACATCAGTTGAAATTACATGCTGTTATTTGCATTACTAGCAATGTTAATGAGAAAAATAACACTGGACACGCTCCTGCCAACCAGTTTTATAAAACTGTTAAAAAGTTGGAGATTTCAGAAAAATCTATGAATTATTCAGTGCGTAGTAGACGTCTTAATGTGAGAGCTTTGGAGAACTCGGTCTCAAAAGATTGAGGTAACATGATTATTCTGCACAAGTACTTTCTAGGAGAGAAATCACTGGATTCTGAAGGGCACATAAATCTAACGTAATAAGAGCTAGAAATCAGCACCAAGCATATGTTTGTTTTTCCTGCCATAAGCTCCTCAGATATCCCCAAAACCCAATCGTTTTTGAGGCAGAGGGTGTGCATGACTTACCTGTGTTGTCCAGCCATATTAATGACTTCTGCAGAATAATCAGTGCAACCTACGTTAGCTCTGAGCAAGCTGGTTGGGATTCTGGAGGAAATGTAGTCTACCTGGGAAAGGTGCCCTTCACCTTGGCACACATTGGATAAACTGCTGTGCTAATCTTCCCTTTGAAAGCTAGGCAGAAATTATAAGATATTTTAGGTTAACAAAGAAGTCATATGAATAAGAGCGTTAAAATCACAAAGATGTTTACTCTGTGGCTGACTAGCATCCTCTTCAGTGCTCGGGCAAATTATTGAACCTTTTTAACTTCTTTCCCATCTATCAAATGGAAACATAAAAAAACTGTTTGCCTTTCTCTAAAGAATATTTGCATTTAGCTATTATTTTTAATATCGTGAAAAACAAAATCATAATGTAAAACAATAATTTAAAAGGTATCTGTCCTCAGATATCAACATTCTAGTTTCCTGCATTAGCAGGTGTTTTTATTTGGTTCTCCTTTTGCACTGGAATATATAAAGATGAATTCTACTCAGTCTCTGGAATTATGCTGGTGTAAATATTAGAACCTTTTCCATTTATTTGAGAAGCCTGATGATTTTATAAAACTGATTTAGAGATCTGTTAAGAAGAATTACCACTAAATCTCACACTTTGGTAATATTTACATTAGAGTAAATTTTTATTTGATGTCATGTACCTTTATTGGCTGGGCTTTGGTTCAGTGCAGCTTAGGAAAACTGACTTATGTTAGACTGGTAAATACTACTGGAACTTAATGGAAGTTGTTGCTTCAATGATTTTCCAAGATTAAATAATTATCTCAGTAATATAGCCTATAGAAATAATAGCTCTGGTGAAAATGGAAACACTGCATATTCAAATAAACAGGAATTAATTTTAAACAAATTCTTTTATGGACAAGTTTTTTACAAGAATTGGGTGAATTGTGTGCACTGTAATATATACCTTTGAGCTATGACCTTTGGTTTTGATAACCTCTATTTTTAGTGAGTTCTTCTTGAAATTCAATAGCAATTAGATAAATTACAACCAGAAAACCTTAACAGGACAGTTTAATATTCTAACTTAAGATCATCTTTCATGTTATACTTGTAATCAGACACAGAAAGAAATGTCACAATGCTTTGCTCAAGCGCATTGCTAAGTTAAATCTCAAAAAACTTTATAGATTTTATGTACCTTTTCTTGGGTTCTAATAATTCTTTTTTATATAAAGTTTATAGTTGTTCAGTCTGGGAGGCAGAGTCTAAGGCTCTCATCCACCTACATTCTAGGTACATTATTTTATTACACATGTGTAACTCTAAAAAGAGGAACATTTTGTTGAGCTAAACCTTTACATGAAGAACAGAGGACATGTAAGCAAGGGAGTGATTAAGACACACCATTTCTGATACATGGTACACTTTTGATGCACAGAACTTCAAACGTCAGACTAGTGGAAAGTGCACTAAAGAGGAAGGGTAAGCCTCTGTTTAGGGGATTAAATAGTTTGCACTGTAATTAAAATCAGTGAAACACTACGAGCTTTGACATTAGCTCAGATGCTCCAATTTAAAATGTTAAACTTTTCAATTAAAAAAAATAGAGCAACAGCCACTTTTACTTCTTCCCTCTGAATGAGGAAAAGTCTATTATAAACTATTTTGAGTGATTCAGTGTTAAAAAAAGCCATTATAAAAGGGAAATACTGCAGCATAATGAAACCATAAGGACATAACAAATCACATCAATGTAAATCACCAATTATAAAATATAATAATCTGACTTGAGTTAAAAATAATAACAAAAACTCCCACAACCCTGTCTTTAATTTAGCTGTAAACTGTTCCCCATGTATAGCAAAAAGAAACAAAAACATTTTTCCAAAGGAGTTTTTTTTCTTCGGTCCAGAGTTTTCTGATGTTGGATTGTTGTTGGATTATTTTCTTTTTTTCAGAGGAGGAAGATGTAAAAAGAAAAGAAGGAAGAAGTAATGTTTGTACATATGTAGTTCTTCAATTTCTTTTTAAAATGGATAATTTTTTTAAAGGATATTTATTTTGGATGATAATGTTTAAGAAAACTTTAATCACTTAATTAAAAGCTGCACAATGCATATTAAAATAGCCACAGGAGCAAATACAGGAAAAGTTTAATGGGATGATCTAATAGCTGGTGAACAAAAGTAATTTAATCAGATGCTTCTCTTAAAAGAAAAATATTGGTTAGGCAGTTTATCTCGTATTCTGACTCTGACACAGAGGAAGATTTTTTTTACCCTAGTTCATTTTCTTTTGGCCAGGTAGTATTCTGTGTCCTATGTTTTAAGTGCGTGTCCTCCTGAGAAGATCACAGCTTGTGAGAGTGCTTTGATTTGCCTTAAAACTTTCCTTCACCTTCTCACCAAAAAATCCTCCTCTCTCTCTAGCACTCCCCAAATCCCTTCTGAGACATTTCCCCACTTGTTGGGATCTGAAATATGAAAAATGGGAAGGTGTTTATGAGGAGAATTAGTTTAAAAAGAAGATGGGGTGATTTAAGAGAGAAGGTATGTTATTGCAGTAAAGGACAAATGCCTGTTATTAACCAATAACTATCATCATTTAATATGTCTGATAAAAACAAAGCTACTTAGAAAGCATCCAACTATGAACATGAAAACCTAAACAGAGGCTCCTTTATTTTATCTGTCCTTACTTGCTTTACTCTTTATGTTTAACTTTTGCCTCAATGAATTACAACACAGGGCGTTCCTTAGTCTTCTCTTTCTCAGGAGTAGTTGACCCATTGCCCGTCTCTTTACAGCCGTTACACACAGACACACACATTCCGGTAGTTTGTGCGTTGTGCTTCTATGCTTCACCCGCCCTGAGAAAATACAAGTCATTAAACTTTGCTAGATCAACTTTCCTACCTAGTGACTGTTTGGTAGTTTTGTATTAAAAATGATTAAAAAATAAGGGGAATTTTGAATCCCTGGAAGGCTGCACTTAATATCTGATAAAGTCTGATAATGTTAGATGTGAGTTAGCATTAATATTATTCAAAAGCTGGTATAATAGAGGTTTGCAGATAGGGTCTATGTGATTATTAATGCTAAACTGCTTTTGTTGCTTTATACTATAAATTGTCATTAAGTATCTAATAATGTTGCAGAGTTTTATTACAGTCAGCAGGATTTCATTCTTCAGGTGTCCCCGGTGGGACTTTAGAAACATGCAGGGAACAAGAACACTTACAGCAAACCTTTCGTAGAGCTACAGGAGTTCTGCTTTGTTCTTGTTGTGATTAGTCGCCTTTGAGCAGAAATGAAAAAGTCATTAAATCCTTTATTATTTATACCTGTTAGAGAAAATATTTACAGTGCTATGGTTCAGAACTTGTTAGTTTTGAACATCTATGGATTCTGAAGAAAGCCATGTTTTGTTATTCTCCTTCTGCCCACTTCTTCCTTTTCTTCCGTTTCTGCTTTGTTCTCTAAAGCACGTCAATCATTAGGACCAGTTTTGCTCTTTGAAGGTTTATGGCACTGCTGGATCCTTACAAATGAACTGTTAATGCACAAATACTAGGATGTGCCATTCCCCGCAGTCGGCATTTTCCAGTGCTCTGATGCACACCGTCGGCAACCTCATTGCTTGGAAAAGTGATTTTTTTCCACTTGAAGATTCTCTGTATACTACACGGCCCATCTATCAATGACTTTCTGGTTATTAATTGCTCATAAATGTTCATGAATTTGAGTCACTCCGATGAACCTCTTAACTTGCATACAAGCTATTAATTATTCATTTGTCAGTAATTATGCTGATGATTTTTGCATCCTCCATAGCTACTCATTATGTAAACTAACCATCTTAACAGTCCTTATAGTGATTCAGACTTGAGATACAGCTCTCCATGACAGCAGCTAAGGAATGTAAGATCAAAGATTTTTATGACAAAGTAAAATTTGGTTATTAAATAGACATAAGTTATTGCCTTTGTAATGGATAAAATTAAAATCTTTGTTCATACAGATATCTGCAAATATCATACTTTACTCACTTAAGAAAAACATTGTCGTTGCCTTGGTTATAAAGCAGGAAAGAGGAAGCATTAAAGACTTTTAAATGAAATATTTTTTTCTAAAGCAAAACAATTAGTTATATCACTAGAGGGGGGCTGTTGGAGGGGAATATTGTGTGGGTATTTTGGGAGGGGTTCCTGATGTGGAGATGTCATTGGTTTCCCAGGGGAATATCCGAATGGGATGTTGCCACTCTAAATTGCACCACAGTATTTTTCTAACTCATTATTGATATCCAATTTTGAGCAGGTCAACACAAAAGGATCCTGAGACTATGAAGACATCCACTGAGGTTAAGAAAATAGAATATTTTGAGTCCTAGGAAAAAACAAGCTTCTAGCAAAATTCTGAATCTTTGGGGGAAAACAGAAGCTTATTTTTCTCAGAAGTGAAGTGTCATATGGTGTAAGTACTATGCTCTACAATCATCTTTGAATTGGTAATCTTGATTGCAAGATAAGTTTTAGGATAGATACATAGAGAAAAAGATACAATATCCATGAACATGTTATCAAAACCACGGTAAGTAAATTCATGATTTATTGAGATGACAAAACATTTGTGAACCCATGCTTCAGTGAGCTGTAAAAAGCACACAAAATATTTTCAAGCATAATGGAAATCAAAGAGGTTTTTCTTCTTTTTCTTTTTCTTTTTTTTTTTTTTTTTCAGGAATTTGGGGGGGTGAAGAGGAGGCTAGAAGAGACTTAATTCATTGCTACATAAGTTCTGCCACTCTTGATTGCATTTATGGTCCTGGGTTTCTATTCACACTTTACTGCTGTGGACTGACACGGCAGGATCAGCAAACCCAACTCTTGGAGCCTTAAATCTGAATCTCCTAAAGGTAGATCCTTTGCATCCAGGCACTTCAGAGCACTGGCGTCTGACACATATGCTAGGTCAGGCTTCCAGTGACTCCAGAACAACCTTCTAGGGGCAGCCCACAAAACAGGAAAATCAATCAACCACAGCTTGTTCTCTTCTCCCTTTTCTCTTGAAGAATTGTACCAGACTCCTGTCCTTTTGCTTGATCAACATATGAAAGAAACATAAGAATCATCTGTTATTTCTCTCGCATTCTTTTTGTGCATAATGGGTAGCAGAGCTTTTTGCCGTTACCCGTGTAGTCATTACAAAAAGACTGCTGTGCTGCTATAGTGGTAATTCTTCACTGTTCTGCACTGAGATAATCCTCTTCTAATTTGCAGTAGAGGTCCTTTGCATAGCTTGCAGTGTGCTTAAAGCCCTTAGTTAACACATAGAGGAATTTAGTAGTTTAAATTATATAACATGTCTACTTTCTGTTTATTATCTCTATGTTCTTTCTTTGGAAAAAAGCCATATTAGCTCAAGAATATATTATTTTATTTAATAATACAAATGATTTTGAATATACTCAAGTTATCATAGGAATAATGAGTATTTGTTAATAACTATTGTAACATTGTCTGTAATTCCTAGATTAGTAGTGGGTTTAGACAATTTCTGGGCTATGTGAATAGATACATGTTCATGGCAACTATCAAGCTGGTGTAATACTTGACCTAAAAAGTAGGAAATTATTTTTTTTAAATGTTATATTTTTGGCAGTGAGGTTTGCAAGTAAAATTAAAGCATTTGGAGTTCATAAAGGTACTTTCAGAAAGTGATCAATAGTGCAGATTCATCAGAGACTTACTACCAGCCAACACACTATACCTATCAGAGTGCTCTTCCTTTCAACTGAGGTGTACCAGTCTTATTAGTGACATGTATTCTCCATCTTCACTCAGGATTTTTCATCTGTCTAGTAACTGTAAAATTGTTACTTTATATAATGAGCAACAGCACAAGAAGCACAATGTTCAGTATAATTACTTACAAATGAATAATTAATGACTTTTTCATATACTAACAAGTTCATTCAGCTGTCATGTAGTATAAATGCATGAATATTTTAGAAATTAACAGCCAAAGTGTTATGAGTGTAGTTCAACACTATTTTTATATTTTTTGATCAAAATTCTGCTGTCTGCATCAGACTTCAGGGTTTAGCGAAATGAATGGCAGCTTCCTCTGTGACTAATAAACAACCAAGGGTAACCTGGGGCTCAACCTATGCTGCAAGATTCTCACTGGAATCATTAAGTGCTCGTAATCTGTAGTCTGAAATGCGTCTGTTGTTATAACCTGATACAATATCAGTACAAATGTGAAGTTTGCCTTGTATTGCTCATTGAACAACACACACTGATGTTCAAAATTCAGAAAATATCCAGCTGTGAATAATAACCTCATTGATTAACAGATATGAGCAGATAAAGGCATATACAGTATAGTTTGTGTAAAAGCATTTAGAAGATAATAGTTCTTTGTAGTTTCACTTACTCAGTTTCACATATATTTGGGATAAAGGGGCTGACTTCATGTGAAAAAGCACTCAGAAAACTGTCCTGGTTTTGTATGTTTGATAAGCCCTCTTGACTGAAAGAAGCAGAGAACTTAGAGGAACAGTTAACTCTTACATGTTAATGAAAGCAGGTACTTGGGATAGACCTGATAAAAATGCCTCAGGCAAGAGAAGCACCAACGAGCTCCTGTTATTTGATATTTCAGTGAATCCTGACAGAAGATAGATCTTATAAGTGAGTCTACTGCAGGAAAACCTTCAGTTTGTGCTCACACCTTTCTTGACTCAAAAACATCCCACCATGGGACACAAATCACAAGACAGGCTTCATTAGTTCCAGTTCTACAGTTTCATTGAACCACATGTTTGCTTTTATTTTTTTAAATTAAATTCTTGGTGGTTTAATTCTACTTTGTCTAATTTATTGGCCCATAATGGTAGAGGTTTTTTCAATCTACAAAGGTTTTACATTATTTTTATTGACATTTTTGGACTTTTATATTATTTCTGCTCAGAATTCATTCTCAAAGGATTTAATTTTGTTCTATGTAAAATCTGATGAATGTACATAGAAATGTGAATGAATAAAAACAAAGAGCTGGATACAAATCTCATAACTTGGAAACATCTCCCAGCAGTGAGATTCTTTCAAGCAGATCAGTGTCTTTCTGTGTTGAAGTCAGTGGAGCTACACTGGTTTACACCTCCTGAGGATCTGGATACACACCATTAATACCTGATTCAAAGCCCATAGAAATGATTTGCTTTTAGTACCGTAACTTTATGGCTAGAATAATCTGTTAGTATTTATGAGCCTCCTGCTTAATGAGTTCTGACTTTTTCGTTAGGGAGCCTGTGGTCATTCCTTGTCGAGTGTAAATGTCTGAGGAACAGTTTCTTTGGTGCGACAGTCTTATTGCAATATACACCATAGTGATTGCTGGATATAAATAGGCAATGCAACTGCTTGGGAGGTTTTGTTTGTTTGGCTGTTTTTCTTTATTCCTGAAACCTCAGACAGTTTTTGGCCTCTAATCGTAGAAACTGAAGCTGTTAATCATGAAGGCCACGTAGAATACTAGTGAAACCTAATGTACAAAAGAATTCAGTAAAACATACTCCACACTCATTTATTAGTAACAATGTGTCTACTAGGTAATATGTTCTTCTAACTGCTTAGGTACCTACGCAGAAATAGAATTTGTAGGTTTTGGCCTCAGGAACAGATGGAGTTGCACTACTTGCATATATAGTTTTGGAGCTATTTGAGAAAAAGATCCTGCTACTGTAAGAGAAAATGTTATCCTGCATCTTGGCTGAAACAGGCTTCAGAGAAGCAGAATTGTAGCATAAAAACGAGCAAGGGATGACTCAGTGTATACTTGGTAGCAACTTCATTGTTTTATATTGTCTTAAAATATGAACATTTCACGGTTCTTATTGCTTTTCTGCAGAACTTGCATGAGAATCTCATGAGACCAATGAGAATTTTATTATGACACTTCCGTATGTTCTGTTTTCCAATGGGTTTCAGCTATAGTATTTTGGCATTTGTACTTCCAGTCCCAGTACAGTTAGGCCTGGGCAACAGTAAACAGAAAACAGCATGTCAAACAGAGAGAGCCTGAGGAAATACAGATGGCTCTTCATAAAGTTTTGAGGGGTTTTTATTTAATTTCAAAATTATCTGGTAATACAAGCCATGGTTTAGCCTCAACCTGGCTAAATTTTTCGGCAGCTAAAATCGTGCAGTTGCTCCCAGATTCCATCACTTTACCAGGCTTGTGGACTGGAAACTAAAACTACAGCTTTAATTAAATTATCATGATAGTAGTACGACTGATTAAAATAATCAGACAGCAATGAAATATGTAAAGATATCTGAGATCGCACCCCCACCCCTCCATGACCAGACACAGGGGAACAAGTGCACAGCTAGGAGTGAGCTGAACTCAGGAACTGGATTCAGGGATGCACAGGAGCAATCAGACAAACGAGGTCCTCACTGGATGTCAGCCATCAAAGAAGAGAGCAAGACCCTCATGATCTCTCAGTTTTATACCGAGCATGACGTATATGGGATGGAATACTCTGTTCAATTTGGGGTCACCTGTCCTGTCTGCCCACCCCTGCAGATGCAGCCTGTTTCACCAGCTCACGGGTGGCCTTGGTTACCAGAGGAATAAGTATAAACATTGGCCTTTCTGCACACCAGTGCCCCGTGTTATCACTGCTAGAGAGAAACTATCTGAAAAACATGCAGTCAGGTTTCAGAAAAAACGAAGTTACTTTAAGGCTGTGTCAGAGTCACCCCAATTAACTTAAACCATAACAACATGTCACTCACTAGATGCCTTATCTCAGTTTTATAAGTTTTATTAAATGGCTTATGTGAACACCTACCAAATACTTTTCGAGGATTTGTTTTGGGTTTTTTTTGTAGAGTGCTGGATACTTGATGAAATCAATGTTGACCCTTTTGGATGCCTACCAAAGACAAGAAAAAAGTCACGCTCACACCTCCTTGTATCTTAATATACAGGATGTAGTGTTTTCATTTCAGCTCATCAAGATATAACAACTGTCTGTTGCTCCAACAACAACGAAGAAACCATTAAGAAACAAAAATAACTTGTTGGATCTTGGAAAGCACCTCTAATACGTTGATGATAGGATGAACGATGTCATCTTTATATTCGATAATTTGGCAGTTATTAAATGACATTCTTTTGATAGGTGAAATTCTTAGCTAACTCACAATGCCATCAACATGCCCTCAGATCAGGGAACAGTTGACAAATCACAAAAATTGCACAATTAGAATGCTTTTCTTGTTTCACTTGTACATTAGCAAAATATTTACAGTTACTGCTGTAACTCAGTTATGATAAAATTATCTGTTTTTTCCTATAAATTCAACATGACAAAATACATTGAATGCTTCCTCTCTTAATGCTAAGTTTAACTAAATTAGAGCAACAAAATTAAAGAAAAAACACAATGTCTTCAAAATAGAAGTCTGAATATTGTGATTATCAGCCTGTCCTTGTGCTGCAGATTTCATGCTTGATAAACACTAGTGTTCCTTTAAGCCAGGTTGTGGTCTCTGGTGCATACATTCCATTGCTCTTCATCTCAAGGTGCATAACACCTACAACATAAACCGCCAGAGTTTCTCAATGATATGTTTTACATAATACTTTTAAATAAAATGTTTATAATTTTTCATCTTCTACTTCAGAGCTGAACATACTGACATGCAGAACATCTGATTTTTCTTGGATATGACTAGATATCATAATTAATTCTCTTTAAAGGAGAAATTAATTTCACTTATACAATATAGTTTATACTTTTAAGGGAAATAAAAATTCCAAAAGCCTAGACCAGAACATTTTCATTGAATTTAATTGGTGAGATAATTAATTTCAGTAGAGTTCAGTTCCCACCAAATATCCAAATTAAAAGAGTTAGGATCCAGGGAACTTGAGAACAGTGGCTTTGAGACAGCTATAAGATGATTTTCCGAGTTGCTAGGGAGCTTGGAAGCTCTGTGTCTGTGACAGCATTGCCAAAGTGTGTGGTGAACAGGAGACTGCTATGTCCTAATTTCATGGCGAGCTGCCATGCTGTCTGGCGATGAACTGTGAAAATAAGTACATAGTGATATGTAAGCTGTTAGGAAAGTAGGCAAATCTTCCCTAAACATAAAATTATTTTCCCAGAGACAAATTTGAGTCAAATTATATTGCCACGTTTGACAACTATTGAGAAAAAAATGCACAACTGTTCTGGTTCAAGCTTATGGGTGCAACGAGTAGGAGGGAATTTGAGTACCACTTATGCATTTATTATGCCTTCCTTGGCCATATAGTATTCTTTATTGGTCATAAATTCCATTTGTGGTGATATGACATGATAGTATCAGTTGTCAACATAAAATAAGCTACCTTTTAAGGATTAAGTTTTTAATATTCCTGTCAATTAGTACCTATAGAGCACAATATTACTTTCCTACTGTGAAGCTGGGTGGATAAATATCATGGTACAATGATGTTTAAATACTGTAGAAATACGTGCTGTATCAAAAATCCAGACTTTGGGATAGCCAGAGGGTATCTGTGAGCTTTTTATGTATTGCCAATATGTTGGTTCTAAACATACATTAGCTAGACTTTTTTTTTAAAACAGTAAGAAGTAAACTGGAAGAATGAACAGTCATTTTCAATTTGAAGAGCTAAATCAGGTGAATATTGAAATTATCCATACTTCTCTTTTGTTCGTTGCCAATCTGCTATGCTTCACAACCCAGATCAGAGAGAGGACTTCTGAACCCTACAGAACTGTACATTGATTTAATTACAATACAATGCATGGACATGCATCTCTAATAAAGATATACATCTGTAAGATGGAATGTTACAAGTAAGTAAGCTTCCATCTCATCTGCTTAAGAATTTCCTCACATCTTTGTCATAAGCTAACAGAGGCATCCATTAATGTGGATTCATCAGTAGAGTTTCATGGCTGTAATATTCCTTCTCTTATAGACAGAGATAAATGGAATTAGTTCCTATTTTCATTCTGAGATTCACACACTGCTGAGTTACAAACCAGGAACAATGACTTTTTAAAATATGGGGCAGTTTTATGTGACTACTTCATGACCCTTAAAATGTCAGAACAAAGTATCTTAAAATTGTTGTTATTTGAAAATGTAGTCACACTAATGCCACAGGTATGTACTACCTGCGCCTTTTTAATGAAGATAGGGCTTTTAGATAGAAATCTATCCTAAGTCTTTCGGGACTTGTAGAATATATATGGCACCTAAAATGTTTAATCTCTCCCTCCCTTCCATTTCTTCTCAAAGCAGTCGCTCATTGGTTAGCTAAGTTATTTTAAAAAAGTTATGAAAGATTATTACTGGTTTTATTGTTCTGGAAAATTGCCTTGTTATAGAACTTCAGATATTTATAAAACTACCATATTAAAAAAATAAGAGATTCTTTAGGGTCAGCAAGCGGAATGAAAACAGATATGTGCCTTGTAAAGTCACTGTAGATATGAAAATAAACACCCAGAATGAAGACATGAGCTTACCAGAGAAATATAACTGATACAGATAATATTCTGCAGAGATCAACAAAATCCCAAATCTGATAAATTTTGTATTAGAAGAAAGATTAAGGCAACAAAGGGCAGCAGTAGGGTGAAAAATCATTTCTTACATTTAAACTAGTTGAAGAGTTTCATAAATACTTTTTCTTGACTGACTTTCAAGTGTCACAAGTGGGACTGAGCTCTAGACAAGGTTGGGGTAGAGGGCATCTTTTGAAAGTTCTTCCTTTTTTAATGATCTTAGTGTTCTCCATCTATTTTACGCCTCAAAAGATAAGAGACAAATTTTATTGTATGCTTTTTTCTAACATTGCCAGAGGTCACCTGTAGCACTGCTCCTGGAAATAACCCCTTAGTGGAATCATTTCCCACAGGTATGAATCGTGTTTTATCAGAGCTGTAGTAAAGTCATGTTTTCCAAGAGAAAGTGGTTTTAATTATATATCAGGCCTACATTATTTAGGTTTAGAAAGATACTCTGAGACTGAAATTTCCTTTCTTTTAAACTAAAACAGGGGGAGATTCTTTTCTTCTCTTTCCAAATTTTTCACCCTGAAAAGGTCTGAAAATAAATATCTTCACTTCTGCTGTGAACAAGGGGGCGATACAAAGAGCCAGGCTCTTTAGATGAATAACTCAAACTGACAAAGCTTTATGTCTTTGTTTACTTCATTATTATTACTTCAGTCATCTAATGTACTTATCCTCTTTCACTACTTTGAATTAGCATGATTTCAGTCTCTATAAATATTTCCTTAAAAGCCAGTAGAAAAAAAAAAAAAAACAACTATGTAGTTCTGATTATAACAATCTGTGTTTATTTGAAATTTCAGGCTGTCATTCTCCGCTTACTTCCGATTAGAGGGAACACTGGTGAACTGTGTGTGTATCTCCTGGACAGAGGCTGGAATTGTGAAGGAGGAGGAGTGGTGAGTACTAGGTACTTGGTTTTGTGAGGAAGGTGAAGTCACTCATATAGCTGAAAAGAAAATGCAACATCGAAAGTTTCAGAAAAATCTTGGAATATAAAAGCCTGTAGAGTTTGATGTGGACATCACTTCATCAGGATTTTCCTTCCAGTTACGTATTAATTTTTTTTAGATTAACTTAAATACAGGATAAATACTGAAGACACTAAAGGATAAAATCAAGGTTAATTAAAACATTTCAATCTTTGATTACAAAAGTGATAATTGCAGTAGAATAAAGAGCAAAATAACCTATTGAATAGTTCCTTATTATGTATGTTTAACCTTTTCTATCAGATCCTCAAGGATTTTTTAATACCCTCTTTGTCTCTTTATTTCTATACATTTGTGCTCCAGAAAGGTGGAGGTAAAGGAAGGAAAAGAAAGAAAGGAAAAAATTTCTTGTTATATCTACGCAAATACTTGTTTCTTCTTTAGGCAACGTGGTTTCGTCCTGATGTACTTGTTTATTTGTTGTCCTTCCAAGACACATAGATATTTGCTGTTTAAAAGAATTTGGTATAACAAAGATGGGTCAATTGATATTGCTGTCTTGGTATTGGTGGTGTAGAATTTTCCTTGAAAGTCTGAAACTGGGAGAAGGAAGCTCAAATATTTTACCAGGACTAGGAGATAAAGTTCCTAGAATAGCTAATAGAGTCTGTGCTGTCAGCTGCAACTGTGACTTTCCAGGAAAAGAACTGTAACTGAGAAAGGCACATTTCTTTTTATCTTCCATGGGTTTTATTCTCTTTTCCCCTTTATGTGCAGTCTGTCTTATAAGATGACTGGACTAGACTGTAGCAATGGGAGTAACAGTGCCACCTGAAACCTCTTCTTTTCTTTCCTCAGCAAGGGCACTTCAGATTCTTGGAGAAAATAGCTGAAAGGAAGGACGAACAGGAAAGATTATTGAAATTGGGATGTATTTAAAGTTGGCTTGGGGACATTCACCAGATGGCACTGTTTCATGTAGTCAAAAGGGGTTTTTCACATAATGAAGAAAGTGCTCCCTGTTTGAAGGCTGCCTTAGATGTTTCGAGATTCAGGGTTTTTGAGGCATGTATAGCTAGCAGAGTTGAATATTCCCTTTGACCATGCCATGCACGCTAAAATGAGCTCTCAGTGAGTGGATGCCACCTGGTGTTCAGCTTTCTCCAAGAAGGGCCTCAGTGGCCAGCTTTTCAAGGGCTGCTGCTCAAGGACTTGTGCAAGTAAGCAAAGGATAATAGCACCATTAAAGCTGTGGCTCTCTGGAAAATATATCTTGCTCAAAGTACTTCTTTGAACAATCAGGGCTTTAAATGACAGGCATAACTGCGTTAATGCAGTAGACTGCTGGAACGCTTATTCCACATAACATCTTGATGATCAAGAGCACTGTCTCCAGTCAGAATGACCCATATTAAGCAGGCTGAGACTGATGAGGCAAAATAGCATGAAAAAGGGAGAATCATTACATTGTGGCCTGAAACGGGCCATCAGGGGTGTGCCAAGGACAGTCCCTTCCAAGTTTAGATGAAGACACTGAGTCCCTGCTCTATGGCTGGGTGTAAGGTTTTCTCATGACAAGGTAGCTACAGGTGACAGCTCTCAACCCTGTGGAGAGGAAAGAGATCCTGCAGGGCCCTGGACTGCTCCTGCCGATATGTCCATACAAGAGTGCCTGAAAGAGAGACTGCAGGAAGATGGGATCTGTGGGCTGCCAACAGGAAAAAAGCCAGTTTTCTTAGCAATGCATTGCCAAAATGGTGCTGCTTCGCTGTGCCTTTGTACACTGACTTGAGAGACAGTTTGTGCTGCTTCAAGTGTTGTCCCCAGAAAATGGATGATGCCTTTTACGGTACCTGGATGCTTTGACACCACTGTTTCATGGAATCATAGAATGGTTTGGGTTGGAAGGGACCTTAAAAATCATGTAGTTCCAACCCCCTGCCATGGGCAGGGACACCTCCTACCAGCCCAGGCTGCTTCAGGCCCCATCCAACCTGGCCTTGAACACCTCCAGGGAGGGGGCAGCCACAGCTCCCCTGGGCAACCTGTGCCAGGGCCTCACCACCCTCAGTGTGAAGAATTCCTTCCTAATGTCTAATCTAAATCTTCCCCCTTCCAAGTTAAAGCCGTCCCTCCTTTTCCTATAACTACATGCCCTTGTAAAATATCCCTCCTTAGCTTTCCTGTAGGCTGCCCCTTGCATTTGCTGAACAGCACAGCTCCAGGGATGGATTGCTAGCCAGGGCCAGCACCAAGCCTCCCCTGATGGGCACCAGGGCTAAGGCCAGGCCATGCAGCGAGGCAGCACGGGTTGTCGATGGGGACATGGCCTGAAATCTATCCTGAGCCTTCCGCCATACCTGCTCTGCCTCTCTCAGCCCAGGGGCCTAAGGCTCAGCCACCACCATTGCGGGAGCACCCAGATCCAAGGGCCTGGCACACTGCAAGTGCCCTGCTGAGCTGTCACACCGCGCTGAGGAAGCCACAAATTTTGGTACAGGGAGTGCAGGTTTTGGTTTCTGTCAGCAGCCATGTAACTGCCTCCTGTCCACATCACCTTGTGCGTGAAGACGTGGCTGAGGAGAAAGCTGCTTTGCAACCTGACAAGCCCTTGGCAATGTGGTGAGTGGAGACATAATATCTTTTATACCGGATTTTTATTGCAAAAGGTTTGGCATGCCTTCAAGTTGTTCTTTTACCTTGCATGCAGCAGGGGAAGTAAAAATGTGATCCTGAGTAATCTTCAGCTTGGAGCAAAATGACTGGCTTGTCCTGGCAGTGTTCATGTCTATATGGACACTGATATTTAAATCTTGGGGATAAAGGTGTTGAGAGCAACCCTGCAGAGGACTTGGGAATACTGCTGCATGAAAAGGTGGACATGAGCTGCCAATATGTGCTTGCAGCCCAGGAATCCAACTGTACTCTGGGCTGCACAAAAAGAAGCGTGGCCAGCAGGTTGCGGTAGGTGATTCTGCCCCTCTGTTCCACTCTGGTGAGACCCTACCTAGGGTACTGCGTCCAGCTCCGGGGCCCTCAGCACAGGAAAGACATAGACCTGGTTTGAGCAGGTCCAGAGGAAGCCCACAAAAATTACTAGAGGGATGAAATGCCTTTGCTATGAGGATAGGCTGAGAGAGTTGAAATCATTCAGCCTGGAGAAGAGAAGGCTCTGGGGAGATCACTTTGCAGCCTTTCAGTACTTAAAAGGGGCCTGGATGAAAGATGGGGAGAAACATTTTAGCAGAAACTTTTCTGTTGGGATAGGACAAGGGGTAATGGTTTTAAATGAAAAGAGGGTAGATTTAGGCTAGACATAGGGAAGAAATTTTTTTTATGATGAGGGTGGTAATACACTGGAACAGTCGGCCCAGCGAGGTAGTAGAAGCCTCATCCACGGAAATATTTGAAGACAGGGTGGATGGGGCTCTTAGCAACCTGATCTATTTGATGATGTTTCTGCTTATTGCAGGAGGAGTTGGACTAGATGACCATTAAGGGTCCCTTCCAAGTCAAGCTATTCTATGAGTCTACATAGACTTCAGAAAATAACTAACGGACTGAGCTAAAGAGCTCGTCTGTGATCACCAGCTGCAGTAAACTAGAGCCCTTTCACGTGTGGAGGGAGAACAAAGAAGAGAGCAAGAAGATATTGCATTTATGGCTTGTCGATTGGTTGATGCACAGAACGCTACAGCTTGAGAAGTATTACATTTAGCTGTCTCCACCGTAATTAGCTGTAATTCTTTATTTACTAAATAGCTGGAACAGCACTTTGGCAGAAGGGGCTGGGAGCATTTTTCAGCTGTTTCTTTTGCTGTACCATATTCTTAGTCAATTAATTTTAGTCCTTTTGTATGTTACAGCTAGTATTACAATATTACCAGAATAACAGTGCTTTCTCTGATATCTTTAGTATTATAAAATTAAAAATGAGTAGAACTGAAAATAGCATTTTCCATTAAATTCTTCATTATTTTTTTCGTAGAAACAAGTGAATTAGTTTTGAAATCCATTGCTGTTATTTCATGAATAAAGATACTCTATGTTGTCAGTAGGCAAATAGTTTTTCTTCTTTTTTCACATTAATTCTTATCTTTGAACTTTAAACTGGGTCCTTAGTTTTATTTCTTATCTAAAATATTATTTTTACTTAAAATTTTGATTTTTTTCATTTTAGGGACGATTTCCAAGATGTTTATGAAATTCCCTTGGAAAATGGTGTTACAGATACAAGCTTTTCAAATCATGGCTTTACATGGTGAGTTTCCAGAAAAATAGCCCTCTGGATGCTCTTCTGGTGAATAGAGTGTGAAATCGCGTCTGACATTCTAACTGTCAAGTTTAAAAATTGCTGTTGAGTAAACAAGCTTCCTGATTTTCTTTCAGAGAGACAGACGTATGTACATACTTTTGACACTATTTTCAACTCAAGTTTTACCTACCCTCAAGATAATTTCACCAGAAAGTATTAGAAAAAAAAGAATCTTAATAATTTGTTGGTTTATTCTATTTATATATTTGTTATACAAAAATAAAGGAATATGTATAATATTATAATATTCCTTTTCCAAGATAAATTAGCTACTGCAGTAAATTAATTATATGCTGAAAGAGCTTCCAAATAGATATATATTGCTGGGATTCCAGTGAATGGATAGAAAGCTTTTAACTCCTGAGAGATTTCTTTACTTGTTTTAAAAGATAAGGCAATCTAAATACATAAATTTATTTCGGACTTGTCACTTCTTAATTTGGTCAAAATTGGTTTGAGGTTTTAATACTCTTAATTTTCCCCTGAGTATGGTTAAAGAACTTGTTTTCTCTGAATTATAATTAAGTTCAGCACACTGAAGGCAGAAGTGTTTCTTCTCTTATAACTGATACATACGCTTGAGGTCTTCCCTTAACTTCAAGGCAGTTTTTAGGAGAAACCTTTCTCCTATTTTTTCTAGTGTTTTCTTTTTCCAACTGGGTTTGTTAATTCTGAAATTGTGAATGATGGGTTCCCTTTACATACGAATATGCCCAAATTTTCTGTGACAAGTAAAGTCTCACATCATTTCCTCACGTTTTCTGCTAAATTTTAACAAGAGAAGTGAACTGCAATAACTGTTCTTTCATTTAAAGCTGATTTTGATTGGATACCCCAGTTGCTCTTGATATAGAGTATTAAAATTATTTGCTTATTCATCTGACAAGGTGTATGACCTTTCTCTTTTCTCACATTATTATTCATCCTTCTTTGATATCGCTGGCATGTTATTTTCAGTGCTCTGACATTCCTGGCATTCTGCCATGTTCTTCACAGTTTTGACCCAGAAATGTTAGAAAGGGAGGCACATTTTCAAAGAAGTTTGTTTCTACAGGAAAGGTAAACACATTGTTTTAATGAAACCACTTTTCTTCTGCTCTTTAGGCTCTTTGTTTCGTTTGTTATTCTTTTCCCTATGAACAATTAATCTTGATGTGTGCAGTCACCTGGTGGACAGTTTTGCGATCAGCTATGGACTGACTGGTTGTAGATAAACTCACATCAAAAGTCATGAAGATACTGTGGCATAAATCCTGAGTTAAATCAGATTATATGTTCTTTTTAGCTTTCCAAACAACAAAATTCTTTTAATTGGTGAGATATAAAATAATTTCAGATGTAATTATTAAAGACTCTGATTTTGTGATATGTAATAGATACATCTAAAACCCATGAAGAATATTTCTATAGTCTGTGTCCTTATGCATCAGAGAAAACTAGCTTCAAATATTTTAGATAATCCCAAGATAAATTATTTTAGAGAAAGATAAATATCAAGTACACATTTTATGTCCAGCAATTTCTAGAAAAAAAAAATTGTCTCTTAATTCTTTTTGCTGTTTTCCATGTGTTTGAACACAACATGAAGGTTCATATTTAAAGTATTTTTTGCAGATAAAATATGGAAATCTTTATAATGGATTTTTTCCATAAAGTCTAGATCACTGCATAGTGATTTCTGGCTAATTTTATCTGTGCAATCTTCTGATAATGAACAAAAGTTAGTTGCTTTTTTCCCCTGCTAATTGAAAAGGATGGATTATTTAAATAAGTTTAATGTGCACTGGTTATGAACCGCACACTCCAGAAAGGCTTGCTAACGCGTACGAGTTAAATTGTAGTTGATATTTTAGATGCCTAGTTCCTCGAAAAGATCTTAAAACTGAACAGTCTAGTGTCCTTAATTTACGCATGGAGGCATGAAGTTGTGCAAGGAAGGCAGTGCCATGAACTGGTAGAGGTTTGCATAGAGTTTCTCAACAAAGACATGTCTGCGTTTCTACTGTGCTCTGAAATTTAGGCATCTAAATTTGCTCTGCGCTTATGTCCAGTCTATGTCTAAGAATTTGTGTCAGTAATAGTCTTTGAAAGAAGTCATAACTCACATACTGCAAAATCCCTGCTTAGGAGGAGTAGGAGTTGGTGTGCACTCCTTGACTGTTTAAAAATATAGAGGCTTAGAGCATTTACTCAGCCAGTGAGCGGCTCACATTAAACTGACTGTAGATAAAAATCTGAAGCAAATCTGAGAGGAGAAATTTCACCTAAAGGTACTATTTTTTTCCTTTCTGTGCTGCCCTCTGCTTCCTTTTTCATACTCTCTAACAGCATAAATTTTGCATTCTTTGCCGTGCAATGAGCCAACGTGGAAAAATAGACTGTCCATTGGTTCTAACCTCTAACCCTCCAGTTAGCAAATTTCCTAGCAAAGTATATTCAATCAATTTAAATACTCACTGGCTGAGACGTCATCCATTGTCTAATGAGTAAGTTTTATTCTGAGATATTTAATGATGCAAAATGACAGCATCTCTTTTTGTGTCTGTGTTAAAAGACAAAATGCAGTGAGAATGCGTATTGTGAGTGACCTACACCCAGTCAGATGTTTTAGACATGTTTTAACCTCAAGGATTCAGGTAATAGTCTGTATAATTCTGACTTTCAATGAGACAGCTTAGTTTAAAGCTGCGTATGCGGCACCTCAACCAGAGATGTGGTGGATTTCTGCATATTGGGGATTTTCTGGTGGTGCACAAGGAATCACAGTACAGCATTTTCCTGGATTTGCTCATGAATTTAGTGGCTGAATTAATTGCCAGAACAACATGCAATGTACAGAAATATCCATTATCAGATATACAGCTTTAACATGTCCCAGTAAGGGGGCTTTTTAATGAATATTCAGTCAACAATTAGTATTGCTTGAAAAAGACCTAAGGAAGTCTGACTTGTGACTCTAATTGCTCTCTGAGAGGGAGGATAAACCAGAACTGTGTGTCACTTTTTATAATCGACTGATTTGTTCATGAAAGTTAATTCATTTAAGCTAGTCGGCTTATGTAGACCACTAAGAAAAAATTCAGATTTTGTCCCATGTTGTATGAAATCCTTGTTCCTTCTTGCATCACTTACTACTTCGTTAGCGTTAGGAAAATTATGACATTGTTACTGAATATTTACATTTCAAGAATACCATTTTTTTTTCAAGATCAATAAATCTCAGGTGGTTTTCAAACTTGACTTATTTTTTAAGATTAGCAAAATAAATAATAGCCTTTTTCATTCAATGCTACAGCATCAGGAAGATCAACCTAGGAGATTTATGCAGGTTTTTTTATTAAATTTTTTGCAATCTTCCCCTTGATTGGTAGTTTAAAAAATATTTGTCTCAAATTCCTTTCTTTTGCAGATAACATGCACTCTTGTATTGAGTCATACAGGATTGTGACATACAGTGTTACCAAACATTCTGTCAGTAATTTATTGTCCCAACAGGTATTTGCCTTTGATTCTTTTAAAGACACTTTAGTAATAAGGGGGTGATATCCTTAAAATACTATTAAACATTTATTTCCATCCCTAGATTAAAAGGATAGTTGAAGACTATACTATAAACTACTAATCTATATGTAATTTCTGACCAGTTTAAATTCTTTATCAGTACATTGTGAATGTCCTGCAGTAATCCCAATGGAAAATATCCTTAAGTCTGATCCGGACTTTGGAATTTCAGGAGTTATTTCCTATTCTGTCAGTTAATTGGAATAAGAATATGACAGCAGTACAGATTTGCACTTGCAAATTTCAGAAATGGAAGAAAAAATTGTAATCAATGTCAGCTCTGAATGAACTCGGTTTTGTTGGTTTCCCCCCTCCTCATTAACTGTTTCAAGTGGAATACCCTATCTTGAGTGAATTTCTGACTTTTCTCTAGCTTTTTTCTCCCTCTTCCCTAGAAGACGAGCTAGTTCAGATACTTGCCTAAACTTCTACATCAGGAAAATTGTTAACAATATTTGTTTTTCAAATTTTTGTTACCAAGTACCTGAAATTTGCTTCATTGCTTCTGCATCATACTATCTTTTCAATGCTATTACCGCAAAAAAGGCGAAAAAATTGACCCAATCTTTCAAATTATATGATAGATCCATATTAATCTTGGAATGCTTTTTATGATTAAAAGCTCTGGTGCACAAAAGTAATGAATAGCAAGAGAGTGATCGTTTTAATGCGAGCTATGGACTTGTAAAAGATCTTATTGGTGTCTCCCTATAAAAGGGACCTCTTCCATAATGGTTATGAATTTGAATAATGACTTGTCTGGCAGAACATGAAAGTTTAGCCTCTTCTAACCTTGGTGGCCATGCCTTTCACTTTTAAACTGGAATTTAAAAATACTCGTCTATGTTTTAAATTCAAAAATTGTTACTTAATTAACTGCCATTTCTTCCTTGGCTTTACTTTTCATTTAAAAAGATATGACGGGGGTAAAATAAAAGATTAAAGTGTAATAAAAAGTTTACAAGATTCTAATTTATCACCTTTATACCTGATATTATATAACATTTTCTCCACAATTATGAGACCACCAATGTAAAGCAGGAGATGATTAACCTAAATGTTGGGTTTGGGTAATGAATATATTTTACCTGAAGATACTTTTATTCCTGCAGCTCTTTGAGTTGTATGTGATATTGAACCACTGCATAGCAAAGATATTTTCAGTTTTGATTTTGGTATGACTTAAATCACTTTATACATGCATGATTTCTTTAAAAGAAGCATAATTTTAATGCTTTCTTTGTGGATATATATATGATCATAATAACAGGAATTTGGTAAACTGAACAGACTGTGCAGAAACTTAGAAAACAAGTGAATTTATCAGAACTAAACCTATCGCAAAAAATCTTTTATTTTGCAGCATTGTCCTTATTTACAGTAAAACAATTTGTGTAGATATTATTTTTTATAACATGGAAGAATTAGCTTGGACAAGCAAACTGGTTAAATTAGTGAGAATGATCTGACCAAGTCACTGAAGATTTCAGACGTAGCAAATCAACAAGATTATAAAGCTACCAATATAAACACACACATACATACATATATATACACATATAAAAATATTATTGACCCACACAAATAAAATGGTTTACAAGGCAGTGAGCTTGGCAGGTGTGGTAGAGAGATTACTCTCCATTACATAGATTATCTCAGGTAGACAAACATGCTGTATTCTGCTTTTTGTAAAGCTCAACTACGATTTCCGTTACATTCTTGTGCAGATCCTATATTTACGACATGTCATTAGCAATAACATTACTGATGACATTGTTTCTTTCTATATGGGGGTGCGTGTGTGTGATTATTATATTGATGTTTTTCTATTTTATATCAGTGTCAAATGTTATCTTGAAAACAGCTTTTCTTGAACTGAACACTGTACAGACTCAGAATTCACCACCGTAAATCCATTACACTTCCTTTTTTCCAGTCAGTTTGATCTCTCTGGGAAAGTATGTCACGCATCTTTACAACCAACATGTTCTCCTCTGTGGAGATGTGTGTTAGTGAAAAAACAAAACAAAACAAAACAAAAACGCCACAGAAAACAAAACAAAACAAAAAACCCGACATGGATTCCCTATGTAAAAATACTTTCCAGTTGGTGAGCTTACTCCATAGTCATGCAAATTAAATTTGGCAAGATTTTTGTGACAGCAACAATGCACTCATGTTGACAGTTGTGGCAAGATTAGAATTGTAGGTAATTATCCTGTAGATTTTTCTATATGGTGCCATGTCTCAATCTGAGACGCAAAGTCACTCACAGTGAAATCCACCTGCTTATGAATATTGATGTTCCCAACATGACTTGTCAGATTGCTGATGAGTACAAGCTCTTTCTTATAATCCAGCGAATTATTGAACAACATAAGTTCACTGTTGTTTATCTTGCCAGCTTTGTTGTGATCAATTGCTGTATACCAGATGTCAGCTGCCAAAGCAACACATTGAAGTCATCTGTGATGAACAGTTTGCCTGCCACAGGATCTGTGCCAGTGTTGCAGTGAAGGCTGTTGAACTCTTTCTTTTTTCTTTCCCTTTACTGTATTTGTGGCTTTGTTTGCAAGTTCTAGTGGCAGTACTGTTAAACTTGCCACGTAATTGTAGTTGCATTGGCCTGAGATTCTTGCCTGGTGATATTTGGTTTTGGTTTGTTTGTTGTTGGCTTTTTTTAATAGACTACACGACTTTTTAATTGCGAATTCTGCAAAGTTATTGGCATTGCCTAGGCATGATTTCTGTGTCTGTACTTCTGATATGGTTTGTCCAGCTGTGTCCTTCGAGATCCTCTTTCCATACTAGAATGATTCTACTATCTTCACAATATTTCTTACTCCATTGGTGGGGTAGGAGGGGGAGGAAGGGCTGTTGTTTTGTTTTGTTTTATCCTTCGCTCATATTGCTGTGGACATGATGATACTGATAATTTATTATAGTTTGAGCCACAACAACCCACTTGGATTCTCACTAGGGTTATGAAGGCTTTTCCTGGAAATCCACATATGTATATATATACAACTTTTTTCTCTTTTGCTTACAAGTCAAACTGATTTTGTGTTTGAATCATACCTTTGTTTAACAAAATATTTCATCTTAGTAGCTTCAATATTCAATTTTTTATTAGTAAATATGAGGAACAATATTGAAGATCTTAATGTAACCTTATCTACTTAATCTACTGTTTCTTCTATCTAAACTGAAACTCACACTGTTCTGAAGGGCAACCATTGTTCTGTCCTGAAACTGCTAACGTGATTAGAGATTTTAGGTACATTCAAAGGTTAAAAAAGGTGGAGCAATAATATTGTAAGGAACTGGAGTAGTTGAATTGAACAGTGAATAGTGAGATCTACGTCACTAAAGGGATAAGGGAAATATGCTGGATACTCCTAGAGCTAATCATCTACATGTTATCTATCGTCCAGATCATATGAAGAATTCTGCATTAGCACACAGGCAGTGGAAATCTTCTGAATGAGTTATGAACCTGAGCTTTTCTGCTGCAAACCTCTATTTTTTGGAGGTTTTCCTGTCCCCATGGTGTGTCTAAGTTTACAAGTCTATTCCTGTAGACAAATATGGCTTAGTCAGGTTACTTTCTTTCCTTTCTCAAAGTTCTTCATTAGCGTCAAATGTTGCACCGTGATGGAGGAAGCCAAACTGTTGTTGATGACATCAGCTCTGCAATCAAGCGTTTGCCAGCTGATTGCACTAGCTCTGAGCCAGGCCTTTCCTGCTGATGGGGAGAGCACTACCTGGAGAATCTTTCTCCCTGTGGCCCCAGCCCCCGAAGACCTCCTTTGATCTGCTACAAGATTTACTTGGCTGCATCACTGATGCTTACTTGGATAAGCAACGAGAGGTATAGAGCTTTCTCTTCCTCTCCTATAGGGAAACAGAAGCAAAAGCTCACCGATAACACATGGCTTTGTTCATTCCTACTAACACTGATGTGCTTTTAGAGACACGTTGCACAGTATATTTGAACATTCCTTTCTAAACCAGGTCTCTTTCTTGAAGAATATGAAGAATAAATTTGAAGATGATGTGACTGCAGAAAAGTTAAAGCACCACTTCTCCCAGTTAAGGCATCCAGATTTCAAGATTAGGCCATTTTTTGCTTGTTTGTGTGTGGGAAATTTTTGCAATACTTGTTATAACATTGCAGTAAGCATCATACGTTTAACGGAAACATACATATATTATCTGTGTTTCTGATTTTCATATTGCAAGAAGTTCCTCATTCAATATCAAACAGTGTGTTAACCAGCTTCTTGTTTGTCAGGATATATGAATCAGGAGAAAATTTGAACAAAAAGACCAAGGAGTTCTGACAGATTATTTGGTAAGTTTAATATTTCTTCAAAACTCCTGAAACAGAATAGTTCTATTAAAATTGGCTGTGTTTTTATTGCTTTATCAAAGAAATATTCTGATTTTTGTTATTCTGGAAGGAGATGTAACTTAATAGCTCTAAAAGGTATATGTGTTAGACAGCATGTTAAACTTATGTAAGTGTACATACATTTATAAATAGACTATTTCTGCTTCAGGAGAAAAAGTGATAAATTAGAGATATTTTAATAACATTGCAAGATCTGTAATACATACAACTGAACCAGTGGCTGCTCAGTCTGAAGGTAGAATAAAGAAATAGAATAAAATATGTCAGAAGTAAAAAAAAAAAGTATAATAGTAAAAATAATTTTAAAAATTCCTGGCATTGTAACCTGCTAAGAGAAAATAAATATTCTATGCTGCAAAACCTATATCTGCTGGCAAAATTAAATATTTGAATATTTGTACATGGGAATGTACATTGATAAGAGTTATAGATAATAGGCTGGTAAAAAAATATATATATACATGGAAAAGGATGAGTATCTATATAATTCACATAAGATGAATGGGAACCTTGGACCAGAAAGAACCAGGACATTTAAACTGTCAGATTTAAATGATAGAGATAACATTTCTGAGAGCAATATGAGAGCTGGAAGAGATAATATAAAATCCCAATGAATCCTTTGTAGTCCAGCCTTGAGTCCCTCTACTCAAGCAAGAAGAAAGTCTTAATGCCAGTGACAACTTTCTTCCAAAGAAATAATATAGATAGCTGCATTTCCTGAGGCAGGGGGAAGTTAAGCAAAAAGGAAAAATGCATTTCTTTTGCATTTATAATAGATTGAGGCTCAAAAAGCAATCTGAGAAATATAGTTGGAACTGAACATAAAAAAATATTACTTTTTGCTTTTGAAGTAGAATGATGTGCTGTAAGGTATTAATGATCTAATAAATAAGTAATAATCTCTTCTTTCTACCTTGAAGTTTCAGCTGCTAAAGGGTAAACAGTGTTCCCTGTGGTGTGCTACGAACATCTTAAATTCCTTTGGAGGAGACACTTTTCTCTGCATGGCCTTATAACACAGAAACTTGTCCAACGATATCTACCAGAATTGAATTTAATATGGCAGGGACGAAGAGCTTAAATGAAACACTTTCAAAGTGATTTAAGCCAGTACATTGTGGTGTTGACAGTATCAACTGACATAGGAAACATCTTATCTGTTTTCACTTGGAGCTCAAACCTTACAAATTTTTCCAGTACAACTGTTTTGTTTCTGGTTCACCTAAAAGAAAAAAAAGGGAGGAGTTGTCTTCTTGTTGTATAAATTTGTGACTGTAGAATCACAGAATATCCTGAGTTGGAAGGAACCCATGATGTTTGAGTCCAACTCCTGATTCCAGTGTTATCTAAACACTCCAGAAAAAAAAATTAAATAATATCCTGGAGAAAATTTTGTGCCTATCATTGAACAGAAATAACTTAATTTCTTGATATACTTTTTCTATCTTTGATCTTATCTCCAAATTGTTAATTGCTGACTTGTGCTTCCATCAAATTTATGCACAAATTACTTCATAGTTTTATCAAGCCTCTTAATATAATTAGAAAAATTGGGTGACTGAAGTTCTGTCTATCTTGTTACATTAACTAAAATTCAGTTTTGACCCCAGACTTTCCCATTGCCCATAAACTGTACCTGTTGCTTTGACTTTGCAATAAGCCAGTTCATTTATCTGATATGGAAAATCTTATGACATAAGCTGGTATCATAAGTCATGTTTTTGCAAACTTAAGTCCTGTAGATCCTCTTGGGGGCATGGGTGATGATGCTTTCTCCAAACAGCATACAGTGGTTTTCTTCTGTTGGAGCAAAACTCTCTGGGGTCAGTGTTGAAATTGTGACTGTAAGAAACATCTCTGCAAGGTTAATCCATGTGAGCAGAACAATTCATCCAGTAGACACTCAAAACATATTCAGTTCTTTATCATTTTGTGTTCCAGAAGCAAGTGCAAGAGTGCAGAGTTTTTAGAATGTGGTTTTCTGCCACAGTTGCCCATCACTACTAACCTGCACAGAAAACGCTGTGGTGATCTGGGTGGAGGGGCAGGAGGAGGAACATTGCCTTCTGTACACAGGAGTGCTGAGAGGCTGTGGCACATACATACTGTAAACACATAATCTGAAATACGTGAAGCAGCAATAGCAGCCTGAACTTACTGCAGAAATACCATGTGCTCTAGAGCCATTTGGTGGCATAATTTATTGAAATGTAAATTCAAACAGAGTTGCAGTAGTGCTCAGGTGTTTTTACCTAGATATACAGTAATATAAATTATCTATAAAACAGTGGTCTAAATTATTTTGTATCTGATAGATTGCTTATACAGTAGCATGTATAGCTCCAGGATCAATTAATTGTCATTACTTTCTCAAACACTTTCTGGATAATGTGAGAGAAAACCAGTTTCCCTTTATCATAGCAAGTTCAATAAGGCAAAGTGATTTAATCTTTCTTATTGATTTGTTCTGTGGAGTTTAAAATTAATATTTCCATTCAAGTATTTAAACTTAGAAAAAGAGAGACTGAAAGGTCCTCCTCTATCTCAGCAACTAAATGCATAACACAGATACCTTGACAAGACCATTTAATGGTAAACAAAGAGTAGACTCCTGACTTCCAGTTTGTCAAAGTATTGACTCTTATTTTCCCCACTAGTGTCTCAGAATATTACAAATACATGCTTCAGCATTATACATGTAATTTGCTAAATTATCACAAATCCATTGTAACATCTTTTCTGCTACTGTAAGATGAAAGACTTGTAGTAATAAAAATCTGAGAGGTAACTTTCCCTGAACTGTACAGTTAAAGTTTGTAAAAAATCTCTCTCTCAATCTCTTTCAGTGAAGTTTCTTAATAGCAGCAATTCATTTTAATTTTCTTAAGTTTAATCCCCAACCATAGCATTCTGAACACATGCATTTTAGAATTATTAAATGAATACCCTAAAACTAGTTTTGAATAAGTCCCCCGATAGTACTTAATTCAATAACCAGTAGAATATCCTTAAAAATCCAAATGCAATTAATCACTGCTGTGATAGAGTAGTCAATGTTTTATGGTCATACGATGTTTTACAATAAGGTAAGATGATCTCTACATTTATAGAGATTTATCATCCTCATTTGTAAAGAATATATGCAGTATTTTTTTCACCTGATTCAACTAAACCAGCTGAGTGATCCTGAAATTTAGGTTAATTAAGTTATAAATGATTTTCTCCTGACATATGGTTTCTGTGGAATTGTGAAACTAGGTGTAGTGTCAGCAATTTTTTGTGATTAAAAGAAATGTCTTTAAATGAAGACAAACTAGTCCTTGCACAAACAAATTACAACCATGGTTATTTTAGTTCCTTAGTAATTGAAGCTATCTGAAGATTTTCTTGACTTATCTCGCAACGAGGTTAAAAAGATTCACAGTAGCCTTATGTAAAAAGCCACAAAACCTGAAATAGAAAGGAGCAAACAGATTATTAACAACAAGAGTATCTGCCTGGTTGTTACAAAGATGCATAGGGGTGTTCTCTTCACCTATAATATCAGTTTGCACTGACAGATGCGTGTCTGAGTTTTAAATGGTTGTGATGTTTCACATTCCCTGTAATCCTTCAGTTAGTTTAGAAGTTTACTTTTGCTGTATGTGTTATTTCCTTTGTCTAAGGGAAAATGTGATCAAACTCACTTGTTATTCAGAAGATCGTAGAGGACTTCCTGGGATGAGTAAGAATATGTAGAACTTTATTCACACAAATAATAGAAATTTGCTGCAAGGGACTTTAAGTCACTCAAGATAATTTTGTGGTCTGCTTTGGAACAGAATTTCATATATCTTTGGAATGTTATGTTCATGGAATTCTGTAGGTTTCAAACAATGAAATCTCCTAATTTAATTCTTTAATTCTTTAATATGCAATTGATTTTATTTTCTGGTTAATTAACTTCTTTTTCCAGAATCCATATGCTGTCTACTCTTTCTTCAAATCCTAGATGACATTTCAGGTGATCAACCACTAACTATTGAGTAAAAGGAAGTCATGTTATCATTACAATGGTCTTATTCTTTTATTATATTTTTGAAAGGCAAATTGGACCTTCTTACTGTCCTTAGGAGTGTTTCCAATATGTATATAAGAGGGCTATAACAATATTTAATGGATTAGCCCTGGCTAGGAGCCAGACTTGCAATTACCTACTTGTTCACTCTCCCTCTCAGCAGGACGGGGGTGGGTGAAGTAGGAAGAACGAGAGTGGGAAAACTTGTAGATAGAGATAAAGACAGGGAGGTCACTTAGCAGTTACTGTCACAGGTAAATCAAAATGAATTTAGTGAAAGTAATTTAATTTATTGACAAGTAAAGTAAATATTTAATTAGTGAGAAACAAAAACTAAAGAAATATTTGCACACTTAAAGAAAACATCTTTCCTCCTCTTTTCTTTCGAGCTTTCCATGGGCTACAGTTCCTTCAGGAAATGTGTGCTCTGGTGTGGGTTCTTCCATGCACTACAGTCTCTTGATGGGTGCACTTGCTCCAGGATGGGGCCTCTGCAGGCTGCAGTCCCTTTGTGGCATGCGAGCGAGGGGCAGCCTTCTCTGCCGCTGAGCACTTCTCCCTCCCATGACCCTGGTGTTCCCTTTGCTGTTTCTCACTCTTTTTGTTCCCTCTTCTTCTCTTTAGTGTTTTTTGCCCTTCTGAATTATGTTTTCACAGAGACGCCACCGGTGCGGATGATGGGCTCAGCCGTATCCTGTGGTGTGTCGGTTGCAGAGCCATGTGGGATTGGCCATGTATGGCACAGGACAGCCCCTGGCTTCTCCTCATGAAGCCACCCCTACAGACCCCCTGCCACGAACGCTTGCCAATACACCTTGTGCAAGCACCTTAAAAAAGTTTGCTTAGAAATAAGATATGCATATTCAAAGTATGTTCTAAAACTCTTCTCTGTAAAGGCAACTAAGTTTCTCCTGCTTTCCAGATCAGTACTATAATGATTAGCCTGAGGGGAAATGAATGTTCTGCTTCCAGATGTTTTTTTGAAGTGTTGCACTTCCAACAGGCAATCATTCTTTCAAAGTCTACTTTTAGTAGAAGGTTCATTGCTATGAGTGCTGAATTCAAGATGGTAGCAAAGTGCCTAATTTTGGCTAGCGTTTGAGACAAATTGCTGTTAAAAGCATTTCCAATTAGTTAGTGATAGATGAGATTTATTAGCTAGGGTTCATTCCATGGTAACGATAGTGATGTTAGGACAACTCTAAAGTATTACTCGGAAAGATTCAAGACAAAAGTAGAGCAGATAGAAATATCTTTCCAGACCACAGTCAGTTTTTATATTGCTCAGGTCATGCAGAAACTTATGTCGTAAAGAAAATCTCACTTCGAGAGTAGTCTCTTCCTGTTTAATTTTTGGTCTGTAGCTCATTAAGAAAATGCAAGTTTAAATCACTAATTTAATGGAACTGCTGCAACTTGCACAAAATGTTTTAATTTCTGGTTTATATATCTGTCTTTTCTAAGGCTAAAAACGTAGCTTCTAAAATGCTGAATCTTTTGTATGATTCTAAGAAACATTACTAGTGTTCACCATGCTTATACTTCTTTTGTTCAACACGGATATATTGAGAAAGTCCTGCATAGCCAGACCCACTCATCCATCTCACACAGTACTCTGCATCCAGAAGTAACACAGGGACTCTGTTGCCCAGCGTTGACAACTGTTGTGTTCGCAGTATCTGAGTGAATAGTCACCGACTAATCCTTTTTGTATGCCTGTTGTCCAGTGATCTAATTCATTTCAGTCTGCTGATAGTGTCTGCATCCACATGCTTTTGTGTTTGCAGGTTCTGCTGCCTGTTACATAAAAAATACCTTTATCTCTTTTCATCTGATCCTCTACTACTTTTATCAAGGACCCTCTAGATTTGTATGCAAGCACCAGCTGTGTATAAAATGTCTATTGTCTTCATGATTTTGTAAACATTGATCAGCACTCTCTCCCCAAACATAGGAGCCCCAGCCATATTAGTCTTGCACAGCAGCTGCTCCATGCCTTTGATCTTCTCCTCTAATTCCAGTAGACTTTCAGAGATGCAAAAACCAGAACTATGTGTAGTGTTCATAATGTGGGTTCACCAAATTTTTATATAGTAGCAGATTCACATTTTTTGTGTTTTTCTTGATAGTTGTGATGTTGTTGTGCCACATGTCACTGCCTTCTTTGCCAGATGCTGAACATTGAGATGATGATTTCCAATAAATTGAAAAAGTCATTAAAAAAGTACCTCCTGAACTGTAACTGCTAGTCCTGGGGTCAGAATCAGAGAGGCATGGCTCAGTTTATTTTTCACTATTGAAGTTGGTGTATTACCTCTTTGTCTGCTTGTTCAGTTTTGTAAGGTCATTCAGCATTCGATTATCCATTCACAAATCTCAATTTTTCATAAAATCAATTAGGTTTTTTTTTTCTTCTTTCCATGAAGAAATTATTCCTCATGTCCGATATAAACCTTCCCTCACACAACTTGAGGCTACTTCCTCTCCTCCTCTCACTTGTTACTTGGGACACAAGTCAGGATGATGTTGGCCTTCTTCTCACCTGGATACGCTGCTTGCACAGTCAACTGATTGTCAATCAACAAGCACAAGTCTTTTTCTGTGGGGCAGGTTTTTTACTTAACTCCTCTTCAAGGTTATTGACTAGGTACTGAATAGAACTAGTACTGGGGCAGCCTCTGTTAGACCCCACAGCTTGACCCTTCTCCATTCAGGAAAGTAACCATTAATTGCACTCTTTGCATCTTATCCTTTCAGTCTCCTAAAGAGCCTTTTTTGCAGTACCATAAAGCTTAGCTTCTTTAAAAACCTTTCCTTTGGCAGTTTGTCTCAAAATTTTATTATTGTTATTCTATGTATTTCAGCATAATAGAGAATAAATTTGCACTCTTTAATGCATTTTTTTTTCCTGTTGGATATCATTAATACGTTTAATAATCTTACCAGAATTTAAAAAATGAAATTTTCATATCTGATAACCATCATTTTTTAGTACGAGACCAGACATTTGAAAGCAGAGAGAAGATTGCTTTTATTTGTTTTTGTTTGGTTTAGGGATTTTTTTGACAGATAAATATATTTTCTGTTGGAAGCCCTTTTCTTTTGTTTTGCTTCTAAAAGCAAAGTTAGTGCAGTTGTCAACTAAAAATATGTTATTATTCCATATAAGAGTTTATATATATATATATGTTTATAAGAACATATTCAAAAGGGCATATTGATGTAGTCCAATGCAGTGCCACTTGAAGAAGAACATGTGGATGTAGAATAAATTGTTCACATTACATTGGTTTAGATAATTCTGACCAGTGTCTCAAGTGACTTTTTATGTTGTTTTATTAGACTGTTACTGAATTAGACTTATCTGTTGGATGTAGAAACAGAAACACATCAGTGGTCTTCCACAATATACATTTCTTCTCTGGACCAGCTGAGATAGAAGATATGAATATAATTTTTCTGACATTTCTTATCTTAAGTGGAAACTTCACATTTTGACAGAGGTTTGATAACTCTGTTGTCTGATGCCACTGTGACCTATGTGAAGGTGGAGGAAAAATATGAGGTCAGACATAAAAATAAAGGCTGTCAAAGAACTCTGCTGTTTTTACTTTCACCTCTTCTATGGACAAAACGTGGGTTCCTTTGAGTACTGACTATTTTTGGGAAGAGATAGAAATTGCAGGGAGCCAGGTCTGGTGAACAGGGTGGGTACTCAAGCACATTTATGTTGTTATTGGCTAAACCTGTTTCACAGACAGAGCATTGTGGACTGCTGCACATCGACATTTTCCAACTGAGGGTAAGGAAATGTCTGTATTTAAATATTCGTCCACTGGTACTAAGTAAAGTGACAGGTTTAGAAAATGTGACAGGTTAGAACATGTTTTATAGCCATCTCTTTGTCCCTCTCCTCCCATTCTTGGTTCCTGAGCCATAGGGTTAATCTCGGACTTTTTGTGTTAAACCTTGTATGTATTTGTGTGAATCAATGTAAGAGCCATTGGCACAACCACTGGCAAGATAGGATTTTTAATGTAAAAATAATTCTTTATTCTGGTTAGAATTTAACAGAGATGTTTTAATGATCTTTCATTTACTGGAACTGCTGTATTTATACTTGTTCAAGAGTACATCTCCATTTAGGTATGAAATGTGGCAAGGTGAGAATGTTTTAGAGATACAGAATAATACACAGATTCAAAAATAAAAGAAGGTAACATCTGACTAAACTATGCTAAAATAAGATGTTCTGTATGTGTATTATGAGAAGGGTCACATTTGCCATGGATATCAAGGACTGTGGATGATAACGAGCTATGAAATCTTTGTAGATCATTAATTAGAGTATGGAGATCATTAATTTGAATATTAGATACTAGAATGAAGGAGTTTAATTTTTAAATTATTTTTTTAAAACCTAACTCTTCCATGAGCAGTTGTCTCTGTGCAGCTGGATTTTGGATGGCTGTATTTTTGGTCTCAATTCTGTTACCTTTCATTTGGCAGTAGATACATAACACACTTCGTGTATTCATTCCAACAGTAACACAATAGGGATCCACAATCCTTCTTACAGGAGAGAACTCATTAGATTGAGAGTGTTGTCTATATTGCTCAACATATAAATTTAAATCATCCTTGAAAGGGCTACTACTATGTAATGAACAACAGCACGGAACAAAATTTCAGTAATGATCCATAAGAGATTAGTTTAATAAATTTTAATTCTGACCTCAACCATGTCACTGGGCAAAGAATATTGTTCATTGAAGTTTTCAATAAGGAAATGAGTTTCAGAAAAATAGCTGTTCTATAGTCATCTTTACTCTCACTTACTATATTATTGTTATTATTCCTGTACATGGTAGATCAGTCTCAGTTTTCCGAAGACTTATTCTGCTTACACTAAAATCCCTTTTGATTTTGTTTACAAATAAATAATTGGCAATTTTTGACTCCTAGTAATATGAAGACAGTTCTGAATAAAGATTTCAGTTGGTGATCTTTATTAATTTTAAAATAGCCATCAAAGGAAAAGATGAGAGTTATAATCCTGGTACTTGGAGTAATAGTTTTGATACCTTTCTGGGAATTAATTTGCATGAGCAGAAGATAATACTATAGTAATTATTCCTTGCAGACCTAGATTTTGTTGCTCATTTGTGGAAAGTAAATGAAAAAATGTTAAATATTCCAATCAGCTTAAAAAAAAAAAATACCAAGGGAAAATTTTCAAAGGGAGGCAGATCACATTGCAAAGGTCAATTAAAAGTAAGGAATGAACTGATTTGGAAATCAGTGAATGAAAATTAGTGTATTGGAAGGTATCTTCCTGGTAAAAAAAAGAATACAAAGAATGGCTGATGCACTCTTTGCTCCTTAGGAAACCTCCTATTGTGATTCTCCTGTGATCTCTTTGGGCATTATGTTTGAGTTCCTCCTGCAGAAGGTGATGTGGATATGGGTTGTCTGGGTTTCCTTTCTTTCTCATGCCCTTGCAACTTATATTACTGTTCCAGTTACAGGAGTATCTGACTACTGTCTGTCTCATGATGATCTTCCACACATATTTGAATCTCTATAACTCTTAATTAGTTTGATGTTCCTTCTCTTCTTTTCTGCCTTTTCTCCTCATCTCTTTCTTTCCCATTCTTCACTTGATCATGAAACCAACAGAACTGCCTATAAAAAAGACAGAAAGAAGACTTGTTTTAATTCAAGGAAGGAAAAGGCATGATTACTCACAACTCATAATTTAGTAACAGAATATGTTTTTTCCCCCTGACAATGGAAAAGGTGTCGTGGCTTGGTTTATTTTAATTAAGATAATCCTTTCAGAAATTTCAGTTTCTCAAAACTGAAATAGATGTTTCAATGTTTCAGAACTGTCTGTGAATTTTCTGCTCTCTGCCGTGAAATTCAGAATTCCAAATGTCACTCAAGCCTAAAGCACTGCCATGTCTTAAGTGGTGGATCTTTCTGTACATTCATTGAATTAAAATTTATAATGTGATACCTTTTAAAACTTATTTTGGATATTCTGTAATATTTTGATGGTACTGTTTATTCCATGCTTCTAATATTTTTCATTTATGAATAAAATATGTAGAAGGTTGTTAAGTTCCATAGGCTTTTTAGCAGCGTTAAAATTGGGTTATTCATGATCAAGTTCTGTATAGATTGATTCAGCTTCATTGATGAACCAGGCATAGTGCCCATTTCTGCCAGCAGAGAATTTTCTTCTCATTTAAGGTTCTACCAACCAGTTGTATTCTGCCCTTTTCCCAGTGCCTCTTCTAAATACTCTTTCATTATGTGATCATGGAACATTGTTACCTAGCATAGATTAATGCATTAATATCAAGGATCATCCTTTTCTTTGACTGCAGATGTCCATAGACATGCTTTGATTCCGTACGTTCAGAGTTGTTTGAATGATGAAACGACCCTAGAGTGAAGTATTTGAGATAGCAATAAAGTTAGTATTTTCGTATCTGAATCAAGCTCAATAATACACTACTATTGTACCAGTTCCTGAATATGCTTGCCTTTATTTCTATTTTTCACTTCTGCTTTGCTCTACTTCTGATTTTGTCTTGATGGGGTTTTGAAACCTATTATTAACCTTTCCTTGTTGGTTGTTTTTTCTGTTCTTTGGAGAAGATCTAAGCATGTGAGGAATAGAGAGAGTCAGAGGCCTGAATTCTCCTAAAGATTTGTGTTCTTCACATTAGAGTCAGTATAAGGCTGCTCTCTCTGTGACCTTTCTCCCTTTATTACAGTCTGTTCCACTTCTCAGCAAGGTACAAAGATACCGTTACAGTGGGACATGCTTAAATTGGATTTGATTTTATAGCCCATCATCCATATATGCAAAGCTTCTTGAACTTCAATTTCCAAATTTTCTTGTCTCTAACAATCTGCTTTGCTACATCTGTGCTTGCTCAATAGCTATGAATTAAGGCATGCTGCCCTAAAGGGATTTGGTCAAAGCTCTGCTGTTCTTTCAGTATTCCTCTGACATAGAATTCTTTCTCAGACTCACCATTACTGTCATCCTAATACACCCCAAGGCCAATTTGGGTTGCTTTGAAAAGACAACAGTTAAACATTAGCAACTCAAGTGAACAAAACCTTCTAATAGCTATGCAGGAAATGTTGAAATATTTACCAGAAAACAAGGCAGACAAAATGTCCTTAAAGATTCAATGCCAAAAAATTAAAAAAAAAATCCCAGTTGGCTGGTACAGAAAATCTTATGGAAAAAAACCTAAACCACTTTCCTTATTTCTTCTGTGCTGGTGATACTCTAGCAACAAATAGAGACAACTGAAAAGAAAGAAGAAACTAAGCCTGAGATGAAATCTTTTAAACATTTTACTCCAAATAAGTGAAAACTAGGAAACCTTAGAATCCTGTAAACAAGAAGGTATGTAAACGAAAAAAAGTATGGGATTTTTAACCATCCTTATTCAAACATTTAATAATTCAAAATGTAAGTGACTAGGAAAATATCAAGTCTTTGTCAGATATTCTCTTTATTTCTAAGTAATTGCTGACTGTCCTGTACAAAATCTGTATCTCTTTTTTCTCCCAGCTTCCCCACATCAGCAGAATAAATAGAATTACTACACCTCAGTAACCTGCCCGATGTTTTCTGCAGGGGGGAAAACAAGACACCCGCTGACACCCCCCCATACCCCACCCCAGCCTGTCAGTCATCTTCAATGGGACTCGCAGAGTCAAGATTTGCTGTGATGCTGTCAGTGAATAAGTAGTATAGCCTCATAAATCGATACCTTATCAAAGCTATCCAAACCCCTGGAATCAAATGGTATACACGGATGGCAGAATACAAATCGGGTTACTGGATTCCCAGTGCACTGTTCTGTATTGTGCATTTATTGCCATTGGAGATGCAAATCTATTCTTACTGCCTCATAACAAAGGGCTTTTTAACAAGGGTAACTACTAAGCAAAATAGAGAACTATCAAGTTGTGTGATGCAAGTTAGGTCTTACACAGGCAGAGCCTGATGACTCTCTTCCTACAGTAGGTAAATATTTAACTGAAATAATATATGGACCATTTACAATTATCTCTGAGAGGTTTTGCAGGATAAAAGGAGGGTCCTGGCAAAAAGAAGATGGGAAAAATTACTACCTTAAAAAGGAAGACAGGGCTCGGGGAATTACGGGCCCGTGAGCCTCACTTTGCTAACAAGGAAGGTTCCAAAGCAAATTGAGGAACACTGTTTGTAAACACATTAAGAAGTTCGAGCTGCTACAGAACAGTCATGTCTGTTAGTGACTGGCAAAAGAAATATACAATAGTTCTAATTGAAAAAGTCCTGCTGAATTCTTCAAACATTCAGAAAGTTGTTACAAACTGACAGTGATCAGTTGCCCCCAGAGACAGGAAAGGGAGAACGATCAAGATTTGATCACGTATCTGTATTCAGGTTGATGGCAGGATAATGGTTTCCACTTACAGAGACGGATTTTTCACTTGCTTAACGAAAGCTGTAGAGATTTTTACGAATTAATAGACAGATCTTTGAGGAACAGTAGTAGTAGTCAGTCCTGCAATATAATCAGAAAGTAGATTATACAACTCCTGTGCTTTCACAGCATTATATTGCTGCCTCCAGAGGAAATTACTTTTGCATTGTTTGGCCTCACAGATTTGCAATGAAATGAAGGAGCTCTACTTCCCACCCTCAGTTTTTAAATTGGTGAATCACAAGAAAAGTTGAGTGTTTCATGCTAAGTACATCTTATAGCAAATAATTACTTGTGAGGAGAATGCAACTACAAAACTTTCTTATAGGCTGTCTGTGTACTTGAGCAGCAGCTGCTATTTTACTCATTATGCATCAGGCACACAATCCATTACTTCAAAAACTACGGTGTATTATCACATGCCAATGAAGAATGGTAATGATGTATCTATTAGCAAGTTGGCTTGCTTGGACCTGACTATAGAAACAGCTCATTTCTTTCTCACATCTTCCAGAGGGTCCTTTCCGCTGTGATCATCCCTAAGCTCTCCAATTGTTTGCTTCTATTGAATTTTATTAAGTAGAAATCATTATAATTATTCATGTCACTTTTCAGCAAAAATGTATTAGCAGAATCAACCCTATAACTAATTAGCCACTGGAGAACATTAGTGTTGTATGAAATTGCTGCTTGAAAAATAATATTTTCCTTGTATGTTGAAAAGCAGACACAGCAGTTTTAGGTATGTACAAATTTTGCCTGGTCTATGACCAATTATGTTGAATATAATGGATAAACTAGAAAAAGTTCTCAAACTACATGATAGAACATTACAAAAGCATAAAAAGTAAAATACTGAAGCATAAAAAGGCAGATGCAGAAAGAGAAAATGAAAATTAAACTGTATGGATTCCAGCTGGCTGTTATAACACTGGCTAATAGGTGTGGAAGAGTTTCTTACATTAAATTGGAATACATATTTTTGTAAATAGAAGTGTAAGAATAGTATGTAGTAGATCATCTAAATATCTAGCTCCAGTATGAATAAATACAGTTTTAATGCTTAGAAAAGATTTTATAATTTTTTTTTGGTATTTTTATTCTCGCAGTTTTGACTTTTACTTTTTGTGAACTTTTGTACTTGGTAATCTATCATGCCACTATTATTTTTCATTGGATTATTTTGCTTTATTAATAAAGGTCAAATTCTAAGGCCGTATTTCAATTAAAATGTGTCCCAACAGTAGAAGCAGTATTGCAAAGATAGATTTGCCATAACTCCTTGAAATTTCTGATTCCTTGGTATTACAGTTTGCAGTGGAGAACAGATTATTTTTGTAAGCATCAGCTAGCTGTGTATCTTCATACAAGACTTAAGTCCTGTACAGAGTAAAAAGTAGCTACTCTAAAGATTATATTACATTTTATGATAGGAAAACTAATATCACATAGTAATTATAGCGCCTTTCATTTTAAAAATAGTGATTCAGGGAACCTCTCTAAATTTTTCCAAATACTGAAAAATTCATGGCAATCTTATTGCTTTTAAAGTGTTCTTGAAGTTGTAGGTGGTCATAAAATAGTGAGAATGGGGAAAACCACAAAATGGCAGGCATGATGTTGTTCCTCAATATTTCAAAGCGTCTTTTGTTTTATGACATTGCAGTAACGATGCTTGTAAAGTAATTGCACTATTACAGAAGTAAGTTACCCATTAATTTCCAATACTTGCTGCCACATAAGCTAAGCAACTCACAGTGCATAATGCAATTTCCCTCAAAACATTATTGTGATATAGAGATAATTATATCCCTTTTAAGAATAGAGAACTGAAAACTGATTTTGTGCCTGGAATATACACGGGGATGCTCTGTGGTGAGTCTTTGGAACTAGATACCCATCCTTATCACAGAGTACAGCAGAACACCCAGTACAACCCATTTGAAATTTGCTCATGTGAAAAACAAGCTGCAGAAGACAGATAATATGCACATGTGGGCCTAGAAGGATTTTGAAAAACAGCTGCTATGCATCTCTAGGTCTGTACTCGCATCAAGGACTTAGCAGAGAAGATAAGGACTATGCTCGTGCTATATCTGTATAAAGCACATCTATACCCTAAGAGCCAAAGCCGAGGTCTTGAAAACCTCCACCTCCTTCAACGAACATCATTTCTCAGGCAACATACAGCTAAGTTGAAAACTCTGTCCTTTATATTTCTATTTCAGGGGGTCTTACTGGGTCTGGAATACTTAGCCTAAAGGTCAGTCCTAACCTCAGCAAGGAGGTTTCTTCTACTGAAGGCCTCAAAATCTATGGGTATGCTTAGATCATTGCTAGTGCTTAGATGCATCGTTAGACTTTTGTAGAAGGGGGATGAGTTATGATGTTCCCTTTATGCAGTAACGTGTTACTAAAGTACTGTAATTTAGGCAAGAGCATTTTCCTTGTGAAGATATTGCTGTACCCTAGGAACTTGGATAACTTGTGTGAGTTTTTGTCTCACTTAGCAGATATCTTCCAAATCACTTTTTCCCATTTACTTTTTAACATAATGGCAATAAGATTTGTTCTGTTCTTGATAAAAGATTGAGAAAATGTAGATGGGTGTTTCTACTTGAGTAGGAGAGGATGTTAGTTCATAAAGTTGAAAGGTACTTTGATCCTTTTGTCTTTCCTTATTGTGAAAGAATGTCAGCTAAAATAGCTTTGTGCATCAGTGTAGTTTCTGTTCTAAGGGACAGAATGTCATACTTCAAGACTTGTCCCAAAAATTATATTACTGACTGCTCAGTGTGGATTAATATGATGTGGCAAAGGACAATAATACCCTAGGTTGTGATATCCTGGTGAAAGAGCAGAATATCACTCTAATTTTAGTGTTTTGTACATTCATTTCAGCAGAATTTCACAAATTTTGATGAGCATGTTGTCATCATAGTGAGCTAGCGATGGTTTGTGTCTTTGTCTATCTGATAGACTTAGAAATAAAATAGAATTTGACTTCAGCAAAGACAGGTGCAGAACTTCTTGGACTTCAAAACTAGTTTTGATTCCTGTCAGAACCAGCGAATGACAAAAGAATATAAGAGCAAAAATATGCTTTCTCAATGTATCTTTAGGATCTTAAATCTCTTTATCGTGTTTTCTAAAGCAAAAATTATTATTTCAGGCTAGAGTTGCTTTTGTTCCCCATGCCTATTTTTCATGCAGGAATACTTTTGAAGCCTGTTTTGGCTGTACTTCAAAGAGGGTGGCAGTGTTGCCTAGAAGAAAGTAAAGATTCTGAGAATTTGTAACTTTTTCATATAATCCTGTCTCTACCAGTGACTCTTCAGGTACTTGAGTGAACAACAGACTTCTGAATACGTTCAATTAAGAAGTCAGGCAGTTTGTAGGATTAGGTTGAGCTCTTAGCCTCAGCTCATTTTTTTTCTGAATTTTGAGGGAAAAGTTGTTTCACTGCAGTGCTGAAGGAATTACTTAATTAATAGTCTATAATTTGTCAAGGACAGTAGGATTTTGACTGCAAGAAAAGTGGTTTTCAGAACTTCTATCTTCACCTAAAGGTAAAATTTTGATGAGAAATCCAGTCTCCCACTGCCTTTTAATCTCACTATTAAAAATGGCTTGTCACCTGTTTCTACTATGAAGTAGTATTACTGAATTGGTAAAACACCTTTAGAAAGAACCGTAAGAGTAAGAAAGGTTCACAGAAAAACAAGTGTTAAGTGTTGCAAAAGATAATACTTCAGTATTAAACTGAAAAAATTGAAAATGACATGAAACATAAAAGTTCAAATGCACAGGGATGAAAGGCACACTAAGGCTATTTCTCACACAGAAATGTATGATTTTTTTTTTCAACATATATAGCTAATGTGATCTATTATATATGAAATAACATCAGTGAAATAATATAATTTCATCTTCTGAATTTTTTAAATGATATTTAAAAAACAGTGAAAGTATCTAAAATGAAATATATATAACAAATAAAGAAGTATATATATAATAACTTGTTGATCAAAATCCAACATTTAAAACAACAATAACTAGACTTTGTATTTTTGGTTATCCAATACAAAACACTTTGGATGGATTTGCAGTGGTTTCTGATAATGCTTTTAAGAAATCTGTGAGAGAGTGAACTAGTAAGGTATGAAAAATCGAGTCAGAACCTCAGAATTTTATCTTAATATTCCCAGGAAGATAGTGATTAGCAGAAAATTGTTCATTAATAATTCAGATTGATGAGATTAACATAGACAGCCTATGTTCTAAGTTTCACATCTTTTCAATTTATGCCGAATTTTCTTCCTTTTTGATGTTATATAATATTTTGGGTTATTTAGTGTTTAAATCTAATTTAATTATACACTAGAAATGGCAATAACTTTTGCAGGCTGTCCAATGTACAAAAATTGATCCATCTAATATACCTACAAAGGTTTTCTTGTAAAAATTGTTCCACATTTTTACCGTTCATGGTTGTTCTTTTCTACACTACCTGAATAAGTGAGAGTTTTGAAGTTTCAGACCAGTTTAGATGAAATTCAGATGATCAAGTTACAAGGAGGTAAAGGCTGCTCAGGTGCCCTTTGGCTTTGTTCTCTAATCATCATCATATACTTGTGAATTCCTTGTCGTCTTCCTGCTAGTAATAGCACAAAACTACACTGAAGGTCAACAGACAGGGCCAAGAAAACTTTGGAATTGATTTTGTTAAATGTTATTGTTGCAATATGTCCCTCATATTCCTCTCTAAAACTCTACTGTGGGACCAGTTACGGTGACAAAACTCTATCTCAAATATATTGTCTGATTATCTTGCAGTTTCTGCAGACGGTGCAGAGACCTTATTCTTTGCCCTTGTTTAAAATTGCAGTTCTCAGTCAAGTGGAGATTTCTTTGTTGATTTTTTTTAATGTGATGATTTTCATAGCACATTTATTTATTTATTTAATGTAATAATTATTTTCTTTCAGCTTTTTCTTTGTAAATCTATAACCTTCAAAGACAACATACACAGATGAGGCAGTATCTACAACAGCGGCTGTTGAAAGCCTACTGAGCAGAGATTTTCATCAATCAATCTTTGTTTGTAAAATCTGATAACAGTATAACTTCAGAACTAGAGTATATTAATCCCCAGAAATGATTATATTCAATTTGTCTTCTATGTATATTCTTATATATATATGTTAGGGTTGTTAAAATATAATCACTGAGGGTGAAAAATGCTAAAATCACTCTTTTTTTCCTCCCCCAAATAGGGTAAATTTCTGATGTGTATAGTTTTAAGTCTTGAGAAAAGTAAAGGGGTTACAGGATGTTTGAGAAAGAAGACTTATCTTGAATAAAACATTTTAACTTATCACAGATCACAAAAAACACCTATAGTTCCCAATCCAAGATAACTTGAGACCCATATGTATTACTTATGATAAGGCATAGGATTCTTAATCTTAAAGAAATAAAGTTTTGTTGCAAGATAGTGAAATATGATGTAAGTTCAATTTTTTTTAGTGTATTGTAAGTCTTCTTTTAGATTAGAAATATTTAGAGGAGTTAATGTGTGTTGTGTTCTTTATATGTTTCAAACACAGAATATCCGGGTAGGTATTTAAGGAAAAACTGGCATAATGGTTGCATATTAGTCATAACAAGCTCTTTTCAATTATGGCATGAATGTATAAAAATCAATTCTTAAAGCTGAAAAGCACATTTTATTATCCACACATGCTGCTGTTACCCACTAGCTACTGTTGGAAAAAAAGTTTGCAGTTGAACTATTTCCTTTTGGTATATAAAGCAAGTATTTCAATAGTGGACAACTGAAGTTCTAAAAAAGGAAAAAGTTTATTCAGTTGGAGTATCCTAGCAACTGAGGAATATCAGGATTTTAGGCTAACAGAAGAAAAAGTGATACTGGTTGAGACACCTACTATAGATTGTGGACATATTCTCCATCTCCAATATATTCTCCATCTTTTTGCCTTTTTATTGGTTAACGTCTTGCAATGCAATCCTTATGTTCTTTGAATTGTGTGCTAAGAGATAGTTATTGGCATGGAAAAAAATTTTTAAGCTTATAGTGTACATTTTTTCATTCTAAATAGTACATTTTTCTATGTATCTCTTCTTATCCAAATGGAATTACTGAGAAAATACTTGTGTGTATCCTGAATTTTCTTCATGGCCAGATAAATGGTCTTGAAGACTCTGAAAGACAAGAAGGATTAATCACAATTTTAGAATTACTTGATATGGTTCGAAATAGCCATCAGTAAAACCAGTTAAGCCATTTAAAATTCAGAAATGTTGAATGACTGCATTTGGTTATACTTTTTCCACATCAGTTTGTTTCCTTTTGGACTTCGTTGAATAATGTTGAAGAAATTATTGTTTTCCTTGTGAAATCAATGGAAAGCTTTTTATTGATTTAGATGAGAGTTTGATGGTGTTGGAGCTTGTGTTCATATTTCCATGCCTTCGTGGGGCCACATTCAAAGCCACAGTCTGTCCTCAGCAGTTCTAGTTGACAGGTATGGTCTCAATTTTAGGTCGTGGTTCAGGGAAATTATTTCTATTAGACTCAATAGACAACAGGTCTTGGAGTTTCTTTTTCATTAGCTATTGGTCTCTTTGTGTTCCTCCATCTGAGACAAAACACAGTTTAAAATGGAAAAGACAGTTCAGACAATCTCTTTTTTTCAATCAGCTTTAGTGACTGATATTTTCTTCTACTTTTTTCTTTTTATTATGTTTAATAATATTATAAAATATTTCAAATTCATTCATTGAGTTACATCAATCTTAAAAAGATCCATCACAGTATACAAATCATAAAAGTAATCAACATTCCAAATATTTTCAGTGCCTATTGGCAACTATGGTAAATATTTGGATATAAGGGAAAAATAATCTTTTTTTTTTTTTTTTATAGCAACCACCTTAGCTTTCAGTGTGTGAAGCAAAAGATATACATCATTATCTCACTGTTTTTAAAATTATTCTAGGGATAATCGCATAACATTGAACACAACTTTTGTATGGTCCAAACTCATACAAAGATACCTTGAAGCAAAGAATATTTTCATAGCACATTACATAATAGACGAGGTGTGAAATTAGTTTTATGGTGAATGGACACCCTGAAGGTTGTTAGCCTTTTATTATGTAGAGCTTCTCTTATATAGCTACATTAGTATTTTTTCCATAGATAATAAAATACATTTCAATGAAGGAATCATTCTTAAAGTATACAGAGAATTTTCTAAATATCTCCTCAGCTATTTTGACACTGTTATATTCATAATAATTTAGGAATTTGCATAATCCAATTTGTTTACAGATATTAAGATGTCAAGAAATAGGCGAACTCTTATTTTTGTTAAAATTGAAGTTTTACCGTTGTGTCAGTTCTATAGTTAGAGTTACTTACCATTGCTCTGGTGTGTCATTTTAGTTATACTGAAAGGGATTAGGAAGAGTTTTCTGATGTTAATCTAATGTTATAGAGATTTTCTAATGTTGTTATGGGACCTCCTCAGTGCTGCTGCAAGGCTTTTGAATATAGCTTCCCAAGCATCTCAATCCCAACAGAAATTATGTTGCCATCTAGGTTGTTCTGTAAAGGTGAATTTCAAAAATAAGAAGCTGTTTATATACCATTTTAAGTTGTATAAACTGGGCATTTGTGTATAAAGTATTTTCAGGGAAAACTATTTAATCAAAATATTCTGATTATATAGCATAAAAAACCTGGAAAAGCTCAAAACAAATAGAATAGTCCTGTCCAGACAAAGACAAAATTTGTGAATTGATGAGATTACTTTTTGCTGGAAAATAGATATTTGCTAGGATAAAACAATTTCCTGTAAATACACCACATATTTTGGTCTAACTTTCTTAACTCTAGCAGTATAAGCCTACAACAAATCCAATAGTTCAGTAGCTGGAAATTAATCAGTTATGTAGGAGATGTAAGATCGTTTTAGTTCTGCACCCGATTCAAATCTAAATTTTAAACCATAGTTCATCCTGGCATCTTCCACCACTTTTTTGTCCACCTCTCCCACTTCTGATGTCACACCAGGAGAAGTGTTATCTGGTCGTAGGTCAGATCCTGTAATGGAATGGATTCATTGCCTATATGTATGAACAATATATGTGTGTGTATGTATATTTTCCTAATGCAGATGTCTGTGTGACTACAGCATCAGTTGTGCTGGCAGAAATCACCCCAGAGAGTGAGGTGGGCTGGCAAGGTGAGTGATGCTGTGGTTGGCACAGGAGCAGAAAGCAAGGCTTGTCAATCAAGCTCATCCTTTCAGTCTCAGTATTTTTAAACATTGGACCCTTCTGTGACGATACTTAAAATAGTTTGATACTGGTGTAATGGGAACACTTAAAACCTGAATTTTAACAGCTAGACAATAATTTCTCAATGATTTCTGTCATGCATTTTAGCTCCTTGACCTAGATTTATATCCAGTTTCCAAGTGGTGTCAACACAGGTTCTCTCTGAAAAGTACACAGAGAGTACGCACTCAGCATTTTAGAATTTTTCGGTATGGATTGGTAGTTAGGCATTAAGTTTGCCTTAGCAGTTGCAAAATAGATCATAGATTATAACTATAAACCATAACCATTTCTATTTAGGCCTTATAATGTCCTATTAAGTTATTAGTTGAATGGTTTCATGACATAGCTAATCTTTAATTGAAATATTTATTGTTAATTTGGGAGCATCTCTTGCTGTAAGATGTTTCACATTCTTCCTGTGATTTCCCTATGCTGACATAAATCTGATTATAGGGAAGTCCTGCAGAAAGTCCTCTGGGGAAGACTGAAATAGTCAAAAGCAGCACACTTTTTCTACCTTGAGAAAAATTGCAAAAGGCAGTGCTGTCCAGAAAGCAGGAGTAGTTTGGATTTGTACTCAGTCAGTGCATACCTTTTGACAGCCTTTGCCTCATGGGCAACTGTCGTGGCTCCAGTCAAAATTTAAACTGATCCTGACCAGCAGAAATTCTAAGAAAGGAAAGACAGACTTGTCTTTTCTGTCTCGAGTTTGAATGGGAGTTGAGTTGCATTTGCACTTCCTTGTACAAATTGCATGAAAATTCATCCCAGTTGTAAACTTCTCAATCAAATATGTAAAAAATTACCTGAATTAAATTTCTCTTCTATATAAGAACTTTCATGCTGTCTAAGGCACTTGAGTCTATGTATGTAAAAATAGTATCTCATATTAGTGTCTCACATGCTTTTTTACAAGAGCTGTTTTACCATTCTGCATGGGGAAAACAAAACAGCTTAGCTTTTCTAGAGAGTTGGACTTTTGTAGAAGTGTTTGCATATGACAGAGGATAGTTAAAAAAAATCACAGGCCTAGACACCTACTTCTAAAATAAGTGAATATAATCTATTCTCATAGAAGAAAAGTGGAAGAAAAAAATCTGGTTTGGCTAGTGCATTTGGAGGGACCATAGAATATACTATGTAAGGAGATGTGTTCATGTAATTAAAAACGTCTTATCACATGGGGACAAGAGATAGGGGAGATTATTTTCAGCAGCAATGTACCTGTAGGAGCTGAAGTTGCCTTTTGAAGGTTTAAAATGTCTAGTTAGAAAATTAAGAGGGAAAAAAAAAAGGGAAAATAAATATCTTGGTTCAAGCTTTATTCAGAGAAGAAATAGAGCATAATACCTTTCAGAGACATGAAAGTTATTTACGAAATACCTTTCAGGAAAAAAGTGGTTGTACAGATAAGAGTAATTAATTTAGTAAGTAGCCTAGGAGATGTGGTAAATGCACAACAAAAATTCTTGTTACATTGATCCCTTTGAGCAGCTGTAAACCTGCAGTGGAATTTGCAGATTGTTTTCCAAAGATGGTTTAGGCTGGCGAGAGAAATTAACACAATTGGTTTAAAGGCACTGGATAACCATACTGTGTTTTTTCTGATGGTTCAGAATGGAGATGCTAGTGATCCAGCGGCAACTTAACAGCATCGTTTACCTAGAAGAGAACAAATTTCTAGAATACAAGGCATATAATGATTTCTCTGGCACAGATTTCTGTTGACTTGTCTTATCTCTACTCTCATTAATTTAGGTCATAATATTGTTGTCCATGTTTCCATGTCCACAGCAGATATGAGGAGACTCTAGTTTAGTCTCTTTCTAGCAGTTTAAGAACTTAATTCCTAATAAGGAAACATTACTAAGAACCTGGTTCTAGTAAGAAAATTTGATTCTCTGCCTTTATGTTGTAATATTGCTACATCAACACCTTAAGGGCAAGACTGATGTCTTTGTTGTTTGAAAAGAAAAAAAGCCACATAGAATGAAAACTTAATGAATTCATTTAAAGCAGACATAGCAATTTTTGTTTTTAAATAACAGGAAGACAAACTAAATAAAAAAAAAAATTACAGAATTTATAGTGTCAAAGTAAAAACCAAATAAATAAAAATCAGGGAAAGGAGCATTAATCACAATCTAGGGTAAAATTACAGTAGAAAGATCTATAGATAATTCGGTTGTCTTAAAATAAGTTTCAGTAGAGGTGAAGGTTCAAATATTTTCTTAGATAATGCATAATATCTTATTTTAAACTTCCAGCACACTTAGAACAAATAGAAAAAATATTTCTTTCCTTTCTTTGGCAGTGTCTGATTTTGGAATTTCCTCTGCATAGATGCGCTTATCCTGTGTAGATGTAATCTTCCTATGCAACTCTTTTTGCATAAGTTCAATTTCATGTTGAGGACTGAAATCTTATATTTCATTATTGAGGTAGGAGCTTTGCACGTACAAAAATGTCTTATTTGAGAGAATATGCAACTTAGGCTACCAATCCTATCACAAGTAAGTCTCCTCCAAGTTCTCTTACTGTCAATGTAGTGCACAAGCAGTATTCCCACCCCAGCTAGGCAGTATAAGTGTGCATGTAGTATAAATTGTTTATGTGTCAATATAAAATAAATGAACTGTTGTGGATATATTTCTGCAGTTATTGCAAAGTTCTTCAAGTTCTATCTCTTTTTAAGATAACTTATTCTCAAACTAATCTTGAATTACAAAGCTCAAAGGATTTGTGTGTGACATGAGATTATTGGTTTGTATTTGTATTTGTGATCAGTGGCACATTTTCCTCTTCAGTGTTAAGTTGTATCAGTCTATTCGTGGAAAGACTTTCTTTTCACACAAAGATAAAGTATTCACCATTGTACACAGCTAATACCTTATTCTTGAAATACCAGAAGCACAAAAAATAGTGATAGTCTGTGGATAGAGTGACAATACCAAAAAGGTAAATGAGTATGTTCATAAGCAATTTTATTTAGTAATTTGTAGTATGGGTATTACGTATGTTGGACTTTAATAAAAAAGGTTTTGGTTTTTAAATGGAAACTTCATAAAGCAGTGACAGGAAGCTGAGTCTGATGAGATTCTATTTCTGTTCCTGAGTTTGCCGCTGGTTACTGGATAATTTTAAAATATAAGATGTGAATTTATAAACTTCCACTATAAAGAAAAACCCTCATGCTTTATACATTTTCAGGAAATACATTATCCTCTGAAGTACTTTTTGAGTTAGATACCCACATACTGTGTTCATTTCTTTGAACTCATCCATTGCAGTGAGTTTAAAACTAGATTATAAATCATTAACTTTCACATCAAGCAGTCAATGCTTAGGATTTCTGAGCATTAGGGAAGATTCTTATTTGCCTAAGGATGTCACTTAAGGCAACTGTTAGGAGGCAGAGAACCATGCTATGAGGAAGAGATTGATAAAAACTTAACTAATAAACCCAAACACCACTGCAGAATTCAACTTTTAAACATTTAGTGAAAAAGTTATACGTGCTTCTGACAGTTGACCTAAGTGCTAGAAAATTTCAGGGCATTCATTACCTTATGTAATGTCCTTTTGACGGCAAATATATGGTTTTTTTCTCCTGAAAAAGGCCAGGGATAGGGGAGGGGAAAAAGCACCAGATCTTCTAATTATGTCTTTGATAATTAGACTGACGACTTAATTTTCCTTAGAATATTCATTGCATTTAGCTTCGAATATGTGTTATTACATTCAAAATTACTGCAGTTTTTAGAGGGAGAAAGATTAATAAATACAAAATGTAATAATATTTGTATTTCTGTATGTTATAAATCAATAATTCCTCAGGGAGAATGCTGTGTCTAACAGAACTGTTAATAAAATAAACAGAAAATAAAATAGCTGAAATTAAAACTCTGTAATTAGTTCTATCCAGCTACTTCTCGTATTGCAAATTTTCATTTTCATGTTCTACTCAGAATCTTGTAGGACTCCCTGAAAGCCAAGCCAAAAGTATGTGATGCAGATAGAAAACCCCGGCAATTTAATGGCAAATATAGGCATTGTGTACTTGCTGTAGAGATCTACAGCTCAGCCTTCTCAGCTGTTTGTTGTGGTTATACCCTAATTGGAGGTTTGATTGATCTGAACTACCCTGAGGCAATGTAACCTACTAGTAAGTGAGTGCCGTGCTCATGCCCTCTCTACTTGATAAACAGAGGGACCACTAGCAAGTCTTGTTCACTAATTTAAACAAAGTATTACTCTCAGCATTGCTGGTCCCAGTTTAACTAAGCAGTTACCTTTTGCACAGTCAATCATGATCAGACGATACACAGTGGAGAAACACAGGCTGCTTTCCGGGCTATTCTTGTTCTTCCTCTGGTGTCGTTTGGGGGCAAAAGGGTTAATCATACTGAAACGATGTTTGTTCTTCGTGTATGAAGAAGTCAGAATCTAAACTAGTGGATTCTAATAATATCTAAGAACACGTACTGTGAGACAGTGAAGCCAGTCATGGGAGACTAAAAGATTTGACTAAAAAGGCAGTGCAGAATTCTCAATAGTGCATCAGGTATAAGTTAAAGTAGAGAGAACTTCTTTTTGTAGTAGAGGAAATAATAATGATTAAAGTGACTGTTCTGCTAATAAATAATAAATCAACAAGAGAGTTCACCGGTAATAATACTATTAAAAAGCAGAAAAGAGACACTACCTCTTTGTAAAGTAAGGATTTTACACAATGTGAACAATTTAACACACCTGTGAAGACTTTGCTCCAGTTGATCAAAGAGAATTTTGTGATCAAAGGTGCTTTTTAGAGATGTAAAGGTACAGTGAGGAAATAGCCTTTATTGAGTGAGCATAAACTCGATATGTAATTCATGACCTCTAACAGCATAAAATTCTATTGTGGACAAAAACCCTCCCAGTTTGCAGTACATATTAAGGGGAAAAGCCTTTGCTTTGTAGGGAGAGATGGAATGAGACAGCCTTGGGAGAGTTGTGCAAGAAAATGTATTTGAAATGACCAACAGAATCTACAGGAAAAAAAGAAGAGAGAGAGACTGGAGTTGTGGGATTTTTTCCATAATTGATGAGCCTTCACAATTGGAAGGAAGTAAAGGATATATAAAATAATCTGGTATAAGCTCATCTTCCCATTAACACGAGTTTCTGAGTGTTCTCAGAAACATCCAAGAGAAAAGAATGCTGCTGGAATTTTAGAGAAATCTTAGAAGTTTGGCTAAGGATTCTCGGTGCAGCACAGGCAACTTTTAGCTATTCACATTCTTGTGTATATTTGACCAACTTACAGACCCCATTTGTGCCACAGTATCTTAGTGTGAGAATCATCTCTCTTAATTATCCTGTGGTAATTTTGAGAACTGATCCTGCTAAAAAAATTCAAAAGAAGAACTTATGAATTTAGAATGGCTGCTGTTTGTAAAGAAAAAAGTATATATAAAAAAAGAAAAAGGTATATATAAAAAAGTATATATATATAAATATATATATATTTTTATAGATATAAAAAGTATATATAAAAGTATATATATATTTTAAAGGCTGTCATAATAATTAGTAAAATTAATGTTTAAGAAATGTGCTGGCTATCTTGACAGAAGGATTTTAAGGATTTCAGTGTTGTAATGATTTAGTATCCTTTCCAGCTAAAAGTTCAACATCACAAATCATCTAGCAAAGAAACAATGTATATTCTAATTTGTGGAAGGTCATTAAGTGCAAACACTTCCATTGCAACTTCATGACTGAATAAGTTACAGGCAGAGGTTTAGATCATGAGAAAAAAAGCAGTCTTATACCACAAGCAATATGTGGAAACGCATGCTGCCTGTTTCCTGGACAAGTAAGCCAATGGAAAACAACAGGTGAACTAATTCAGTCATCAGCAGTGCTTGGCTGACAAGCCTAAAGCTGTGGTGTGTTAGGAAATCAAATTTCACCTGGTTTCATTTAGATAAAAAGTGTATATATTAAAAACTTCAAACTGTAAGTCACTATATTCACATTTCTTTTTGAAAAGATGCGTTCGTGTCTTATCTTCTGTTTTTTTAGTCTGTGGGTAAATAAGTCTTTAGTAGTCCATAAAAATAAGTACTAAGTTGTTAATGAAATAGACAGTAATTGCTCGATGTTAAAAAAAGTTATTTCAAAGCAATTTTTCTGAAATGTCTTTAAATCATCTCCACGTCATAAAGGAATAGGATAATAAGAATGACGTACAATAATTTGCAGTTAAAATAAAGTTACTTGATGTTACAAAGTCAATTTCCGTGTTTGCTCATTAGTCTATTTAAACCTTTCTTATGTGGCAGGTAAGAATAAGTGAACAACTACTTCTAAAATAAAAAAAGCATAACTTAGAAATCTCTGGCTCCAGGTGAGTTCTCTAATCACCCTATTACAGAATCATACCCATCGTTGTACTCCCCTTCTTTCCAGCTCTATATTTTTTTCCGTTCCTTGTTCCATTTTGGTGTAACTTCAACAAGACGGTGAAGAATTCATCTGTACTTCTGCGGAAGCCTAGGGTGCAAAATGCCTGTAAGCCTGTTAAATAAAGCTCACAGCTCAAAAGTGAGAGGAAAGACTCAGAGGCATTAGATCTTCTCGAACTTTTACCCATTATTGCCTAACCATCGAGATCCTGCACAAAAATTGGCCGGTGGCAGGTAGCACTGCAGGCTTCATTGGAAAACAAAGCAGCTGCACTTTCAGTTTGTGAGGAACCTTGTGCAGTTTGTATGTCGAGTGTGCTCTGCAGATAGCCTGCTGTACTGGTCAGGAGAACCTCTTTTCTCTGTCTGGAGAACTTAGGCCTTTCATATGTTCCTCAGGCTATTCCAGTTCAGGCCGGGCAACAGTGAGGCTTTGAAACAATAAAGAGCTACTAACTAGGGGTTGTTCAAGTTCCACGACAAGTCCTCCTGTTTGCATCTAGAGCAGGCTTATCCTTTCCAGAAACTATCTCTGACTTATGTGTGATGCTGAATACGAGTCCTGCTTTGAATTCTAGTTGACATTTTTGCTTAAAAGCACAAGCAAGCAACAGCATCAGTAGCAAGTCACTGACTCACTTTCAACAGAGGCTGTTTTATTCTAGTGTAGAGAGAAAGACCTTAGAGCAAGGAGAAGCTCTTCACACAGTCAGTCATGACTCTCAGCTGACAGCATCAGATCCCGAATGAATTTGGCCCCCACCTGTGTGAATATTTTCTTTCCTGTTCCCGTCAACCTCTTTGACTCAGCAGAGTCATATATTGGTCTTGGGTGAGGGGTGGCAAACATCAGGTTCTGCTTGGAAGCGTTTCTCTTAATTGTTACTTCTCAGCCCAGGCAAATACTTTTCTATTTAAGAACCTCCACTTTGTTCAAATTCCAAGTGAAACAGGATAGTTTAAGCCAGAGTTCCAAAACAAGTAAAAAAGACACTTGACAGATGGCATGAGACACAGTGATGATAAGGCAACTTAGAGCTTTCCTTCTTGCAGGCTTGTTCACAGACCGTAAAGACCTGAGCTATAAGCTGCTTGGCTCCACTTCTAAGTGAATACTTCAATCTCTGGCAACATTACTGAGAAAGAAAAAATATGAGCAGTTGGAAGACGAACATGGAAGAACCATGCACATCAGGAGTGTAACTAAGGACCTTCCTTGCAAAATGAATTTGCTCAATGCTCCTCTGTCCTATGCATGTTAACAGGATGTCAGTCCGACAGTTCTGTTGATTGTCGTTTTTTCTCTCTATCTGATTTTGTAAGCTCCAGAATTCTGTGCGTAAATGCCTGCTTTTCTTCATGTGTTGGAATAAGTGAGTAAGTTTGCAGGGCTTGCTTCACGGAACCCTACAGAGCACGATTCTCTCTTGTTTGTTTTGCTTTTGTCATTTACATCTTAGTTTTAAGAATAACATAAAAGATCTAATTTTGCTACTGAAATTGACTCTGGATTTACTGAAACAAAGGAACTAAAACTGTAGCAGATTCTTGAAAGACCATGGTAAGTCCACATGAAAATTGACTAGTTTGAATGTTAAAGGAAAAAAAAATGATCAATGAAAAGTATTTTTAATGGAACATGAAAAAGAAAGGGTCAGCTGACAAATCTCATAAAAAAGAAACTTGTGATTTGGTTATCACCTCTACTTCATCATATTTTGCCCTCTTCCCCTTCTACTAAACTTCATCTTACAGGTGTAAACGACACAGGTTTGTAGTAGATCTAGTTTTGCTTCTATTTATATTGAAATATATCTCATTGTATCAACTCCTAGCATTGTAATCATAAATATGTTTATAAACCACCTTTCAGCTGAATAACTGCATCTATTCACATCATCTGAAGACTTACAGGCTGGGATTCATGCTCATTATTTTTATTCCAGAAGAATAAAATTTTAAGTATATGGTTGTAAATGGAAAGCAAAGACTTTAATTAAACTTAAGGATTAGAAAGAGGGCTGAAGGTATTAAACAAATTAGAATATATTACTGAAATGCCTGCTTGAATTTGGCTCAATCCATGAGTGAGAGAGTTCTCAGGGATATTTTCATACTGTAGCTGTCAATAGAAGATTTGAAATAGCAACAGTAATAGAGAAGCCGTATATGAAAAACAATACTAAAAGACTCAGCAGCCATCAGCCAACATGGTAGTTCAGAAGGAAGTCTACCTTCTTAAAATTGAAGATATGCAATTGTGACAGTGCTGGGAAGAACACATTTCCATTCAGCTCAAGGCTTAATATTAACATGCAAAGAAGCTGAGGGATTTATGAAGTAGATGGAAATGACTCACAAAGGGTCAAATCCTGCAAATGCTTCAGCTCAATAAAATTACAGGGGGAGTGAAATTACTCAAGGGTGTATTAGAAGACTGAGCCTACTGAGTGGGCAAGCAAAGGACAGACAGGATTACAGTGGTTGTGGAAGTTTACCTCCCTACTGCCCCCCAAATGACTATAATTTTATTTTGATTGTGAGGAAGCAAGACAGAAATCTAGCACTGTGTTAAACATCAGCAGAGGAGGGATAAGACTGGATATTGACCATTTAATTAATCCACAGTTTTGAGTTGCACACCACTTCTGTTTTGATAATATTAATTCTAATTGCGCAGGTATGGTTGATGTTTTATTTGTAACCTTTCTTTTTTAGAACCATGACTTTTCACGTCACTCCTAGGTGAAAAATTTCAAATGGCTTAATAGTATTGTTATTTTGGCCAGACATAAAGTTTCTTACTTTCTTCCCTCTCCCTCTGGAATAGCTAAAAATGTTTGTTATTTTAGACATATATTTTTTTTTAAAGAAGATATTTCTAAAAAGAAATATGTATGTATTAGGTGATGATCTTGAAGACAGGCTTGGATCCCGATAGTAGTGATTAGATACCACGTAGTTTTGTTTACAGTTACATGTATTACAAATGCTACCAGAAAATTCCTACGTTTTTATTGAGATGATTGTGGTTTATTCTGAAAACTGTTTTGAGGGTTCCTCAAAAATCTGTTTTCTAACAGTTTAAAAGAACATGGTATGTGTTCTTTCCTGTTTGAGTCAGTGGAGTATCAAACATGAAATTAACATAGAAAGATCATATCCATGAAATTTCAAGTGAAGAAATAGCAAAATTCCTGTTCACCTCCCTGAGTCAACTAAAAAGGATAGAAAACCAGAATCCCTTCTCCTCTGAAAACTGAACTGATGTTTAGAGATTACTCTTCTTTACAGAAAAAAAATTCTAAAATATTCTGATTATCTTGTATTTCTCCTTTTAGTCAGTTTTTGTTATTTTGAGGGGGAGAAAGGGGAATGAAATAAAGGGCATCTCTTGTTGTAGCATCAGATCTTAAGTAACTTAATCTTTTACTGACCAGCATTTGAACAAATGTCTCTCTTTGTGTAAACTTTATTTTAGCTTGTTTATGTATGCTTGCATTTTATCGTCAAGACAATTTTTCAATCACGCCTGGAAGATCTTTCTTGTAGTTATACTATTTGTGCAACGTTTTAGAAGAATAACAGTATCCACTTACATTTGCAATAGTGTTGTGGTTTAACCCTAGCCAGTGGGATGGAGGAAAGAACTGGAAGAGTAAAGGTGAGAAAACTCATGGGTTGAGATAAAGACGGTTTAATAGGAAAAGAAAAGCTGTATGGACAAGCAAAGCAAAACAAGGAATTCATTCAATATTTCCCATGCTCAGGTAGGTGTTCAGCCATTTCCAGGAAAACGGGGCTTCATCATGCATAACATTTACTTGGGAAGACAAACACCATAACTCCAAAGGTTCCTCCCTTCTTCCTCCTTTCCCCAGCTTTATATGGTGAGTATAACATCATATGATATGGAATATCCCTTTCGTCACTAGGGATCAGCTGTCCTGGCTGTGTCCCCTCCCAGCTTCTTGTGCAGCCCCAGGCTACTCACTGGTGGGATGTGGTTAGAAGCAGAAAAGGCCTTCACTCTGCACAGGCACTGCTCAACAATAATGAAAACATCTCTGCATTATCAATGCTGTTTTCAACACATATACAAAACATAGCCCCATACTACTTAGTATGAAGAAAATTAACCCTATGTCAGCCAAAACCAGTACAAATAAGATGCTATCGTAAAAAAAAAAAAAAAGTGTATATTTAGGCATAAGACATATCAATATGTTGTATATTTGTTAACGTATTTTCCTTATGCTGTTACAATGATAGAATCATAATGTAGCAACATAAACCCATTAGACTCCACCTGTTATCCAGGAAGCTCCAAAACTCAGTGTTTCAAAACACTTATTTAACTGGTAAGATGGTAACAGTTAAAATATTAAGCAGATAATTTGTTCTTCATTTGGTTCATTAAGTCTGGTTTAGCCAAGGGAAAACAACTGTAAGCCATCTCTCCAACGAAGAGGTTACTACACAGGAGCTAAAAACAAGAAGAAAAACAGATTACCAGCTGTACGAAATAGAACTACTGCATTAGATACAAATGGCTGCAGTGGCGTCAGACTGATTACTTGATGTGCTGGTCACCTGAAAATATATTAGTTTTACAAAATAATCAGCACACATGGGACAAACAGGTGATCAGGCCCAGCCAACATAGGTTCACCAAAGGCAGGTCCTGCCAGAGCAATCTGATCTCCTTCTATGAAAGGGTTACCCATTGGGAAAGGCTGTGGGTGTGTTGTACCTGGACTTCAGCAAAGCCTCTGACACCGTTTCTCACAGCATTCTGCTGGAGACACTGGCTGCCATCAGCGTGGACAGGCACAACCTCTGCTGGGTAAAGAACTGGCTGGATGGCCGGGCCGAAAGGGGGATGGTAAATGGAACTAAATCCAGTTGGAAACCGGTCACGAATGGTGTTCCCCAGGGGTCAGTGCTGGGGCCAGTCCTGTTCAATATCTTTATAAATGATCTGGATGAAGGGATCGAGTGCACCCTCAGCAAGTTTGCAGACGACACCAAGCTGGGTGCAAGTGTGGATCTGCTTGAAGGCAGGGAGGCTCTGCAGAGGGATCTGCACAGGCTGGATCGATGGACTGAGACCAACGGGATGAGGTTCAACAGGGCCAAGTGAAGAGTACTCCATTTGGGTCACAACAATCCCGTGCAGCATTCCAGGCTTGGGGAAGAGTGGCTGGAGAGCTGCCTGGCAGAGAAGGACCTGGGGATGTTGGTTGACAGAGGCTGAACATGAGCCAGCAGTGGCCCAGGTGGCCAAGAGGGCCAATGGCATCTTGGCCTGTGTCAGACGCAGCGTGGCCAGCAGGAGCAGGGAGGTGATTGTGCCCCTGTGCTCAGCGCTGGTGAGGCCGCACCTCGAGTGTTGGGTTCAGTTTTGGGCCCCTCCCTACAGGAAGGACATTGAGGGGCTGGAGCGTGTGCAGAGAAGGGCAACGAGGCTGGTGAGGGGCTGGAGAACAAGTCCTACGAGGAGAGGCTGAGGGAGCTGGGGGTGTTTAGCTTAGAGAAGAGGAGGCTGAGGGGAGACCTCATCACTGTCTATAACTGCCTGACGGGAGGTTGTGACGGGGTGGGTGCTGGGCTCTTCTCACAAGTGACAGCGATAGGACGAGAGGAAATGGCCACAAGTGGTCCCAGGGGAGGTTCAGACTGGACATTGGGAAAAATTTCTTCACTGAAAGGGTGGTCAGGGATTGGCACAGCTGCCCAGGGAGGTGGTGGAGTCGCCTTTCCTGGAGGTGTTTAAAAGACGGGTAGATGAGTTCCTTAAGGTCATGGTTTAGTAGGGAGGGACAGTTGGACTCGGTGATCTCGGATGTCTTTTCCAACCTTATGATTCTAATTTCAATTTTCTTCTAGAAACAGAATATTATATTATAAAGTTAATGGGGTAGAAGTAAATGTTTAAGTGAATCTACTCATTGCCTTCTCTCTCTTCCCAAGATATTTTCTTTTTAAAAAAAAATAACCAAAACCTCTCTTCTTTCTTCACTAGAAAACACGATAAAGACACCATGAGTCAATATACTTACAATGTGAAAAATAATGGCAGTTAAAAAAAAATACTGAAAATTTTAGTTGAAACAGGCAAAATTGAACATGATTTAATGCTCAAAGAGACAAAATGAAGTGTTCTTCTAAAAAAAAGTATTTAACTTCAGTTATTTTCCTCATTTTTCTATCCCTCAAGGGAAAGGGAATGAAAAAGAAATGAAATTGGTTAATCTGGGAGCTGTAAAGAAAAGATGCTGTCATTAATGCATACATTTTTGGGGTTTTTTCATCTATTAAACATTTAAGAAAGAGTCTAGGTAAGAGGCAGGGATATAATTATTAACACCTTACTTTTCAATCATCGCTGAATAGCCCTATTGTTTTAATCTGTTATAAAACAAGACTTTTTACATATAGCTATCCACCGAAGGTAAAAGTCAATAGGAAGTTTTATATATTTTTATATGTATTTATATAAGCGAAAACCACAGGAAGTGGAAAAGAGTGAGCAGACTCCACAAAACCTAGAAGTAAAATGAAATATTAAAATATTTATTGTATGAAGAATGTTCATGAAGGATATGAAGAGCCTTTTTCCTGACAGTGACAATCTAAAAAGCAATTTGGACAAACTCTTGTGATTCTTGCTTCATTCATTTTAATGAAAATACTATTTGTTACAGTATTTTGGCAAAATACTGATTCCACCCTGTAAGAAATAAAAATATTTGAATAAATCAGTCTGTTACTCATCAATAAATAGCTCAGCCTGAACAGGACTTTCTCAGTTGTTTTTTCTTTTAAGACAGCAGAAGAAACACCTGAAGAAGTTATTTGTATAACTGTTTATTATAGTGAAGTCTAATGATACATTGCACATGGAATTCTATCTTAGCAGAATTAAAGGATAAGATTTCAAGCAATTAATTAGAAATCAAGGGATATGATTTTCAGAAAGGTAGATTCCCGACTGCATTAACTTTTTATCTGAAAATGTTGGTTCACTTCCCTCTTAAAACCCTCTCTAGAGGTCTGCCTCATTCAGAAGGAATTTATCCAGTTGCCACAAATTTGTAGCTCAGCATTTATAGCTTCACATCATCAGTCAAAAATAATTACTTCTAACTGATAATCTTCTAAAATCTGCTTGTATATGGGCACTTTGTGTATAAAAGAGGATGTAAGTACTCAAAATATCATTTTGTCCTCATGTCAAAACATTTAATATTATTCATTTTTGCTGTAGGTGGGAAATACCTGAGGTAGATGTATGATAGCTTTGGCATAATGTTTTTTATCATAACGGTTTTTGGCATATCTTTATTGGGATCAAACTTGAGTATTTTTTCTTACTGTGACGTTATGCTGTGTAATAAGTTTGTGCTGGTATTGGAGTAATGAGTAAAAAGACAACACATTTGTGCCATCCTCATTGTTCAACCTAGCAGTACCCTTCCAGTAGTGCTACCATTTAGAGATGGACCTCTTAAAACTTTCTAAGCTGAGGAAAATACCATTTTTGTAAATAATAAAGTATGCTTAAACTTTATGAAAAAATATGAAACTGACCTTTAAATGTTCCAAACACCACTAGTTCTATGGCATTACAATTTATTTAACCTTTGAGAAAGCGTTCATTTAAGTCACTCCAGCTTTATTATTTTTTTAACTGTAAGAAAATGAATTATGTCACCAACAGTGCTTTTATTCTTATTAGATAACAATGAGTCTAATGAATGACTAAATATATAAATTGCAGTTTATATTTTTATATTTTATATTTTTAGTCATTCATTAGATTAAAATGACTCATATGAATGAGACATTTGGAATTCATGTCTCATAATGTTTCTTTTATTTTTATTCAAACGCTATTATTAAGACAACATTAACAGTATTTTCCATACATTTTTCCTCCTTCATGGCATTGCCCTTTAAGATTTCTGCTCTAGCAATGCAGGGCTTTGAAAGACCAAGTAACTGTTCTATTGGGTCAGTGCTTGCTTTAACTCTTTAATATAAGATTAATCATATATTTCAATTGTAAAGAGTAACAGTAGTTAAGGATAGAGGACTTATGAGTCAATTTGCTGTATGATTTTTCCTGTAGAACAGGGTCGATCTTAATCTTCATTTCAAGAACAGTGTTCAAGAGGTCTTATTTCATGCACGTTATTGAGTTATATTTTTGTTGTGTCTGAGAAAACTCCTACTGAAAAGCCAAGGGGTGTTTATTTACCAGAAAGAAAGCTTTTAACCTGAGAAGTGATTTGGGAAAGAAGGTAAAATGGTACTTCTTCAACATTAATGTATTATCCTTTTCTTCTGAACAGAAACACCTTGACTTTGTTGGTAAGCAGCACAGTCATCCTTCTGGACATTTAGAAATAATACAGTGCTATTTCAATTATTGTACAGGGTTTAAAATGGCAAAAATGTGCCTGTTTCCATGAATGTAAGAACCAATTCAGGAGCCACAGGATGGTGTTATAGGCATTGTGTCTGTGCAAAAGAATCTGATTTGGAGTCCTCCAGAAGAGCGATTTAAAGCATTTTTGTGAACATCTAATTTGTAGAAAGGATGTTTTCTGTATCTTCAGTAAGATTTTGAAACTGAGACAGACTCTTACCTTTCATATTAAAGGCCATTGTGAGCCACATAAATTTGGGTCATAGGCATTTAATAGTAAAAATCAGAGATATTACAAAAGATGAGAAATCTCAAGGTAAATGATGAAGTACTCTTCTGTCGTTTCACATGCGTTCTTGGCTTTAAAAGTCATGACATACAGAACTGCTTGACTGTCTGATCCTATCCCTCAGCTGTTTTATCAGTCTGCATGCCTGGCCTGTTGTTTGGTAAGAGCCATTGAAAATTCCCAGGAGAGTCTGAAGCCAGCTAGGTCAACATCTTCAGCATGTCTGTAAATCTTTTTTATGAGCAGAAAAATGTATGCCTACAAAACTATCCCTTGTCTCTTTTGTGAAAACAGGCAACCACAGAATTTCCTTTCAAACATAGATCTATGAACAGCTTGCCACTTTAAATTCTGTTAATATTATAAACTTTCCACAATTGCATTGCCCAAGTTAAATGCTTTAATTAAAATATTAATGTATATTTAATAAAGAGGGCTTATATCATACTTTTAGATTTTAGCTTCATTAAGTATATCTGAAATAACTCTGGAATTTTTGGTTTTATTCAAACTTAGATATTCAAATGTAGAGACTGACTCTACATCTATTGTTGACTTAAACATCGACTGCTTCTGCTTGTATGGTCTTAAACGTCATCTGACTCTACTTGTGTTGTTGTCTTTAACAACTTCTTGAGTGCTGGGGCTCCTGCTGGGCTGGTGCTGCTGCAGAGGAGGGGGAGGAGGTGCAGCAGTAGGTGCCTCCTCCACCTGACTGCGCGGGGACCCAGAGGGTTCAGGCAGAGGTGATTCTGGCAGGGTTTGTTGAACGGCCACTGACCCTGGAGCCTCCAGACCCAACTCCAGAACCTTCACAAAGAAGCCTCTGCCCATGTGCCAATTAGAGAGCTTTGGCAGCAGGACCCCCCTCATGCTAACGAAGGGTGCATGGACTGCCCTATAAACAGAAGATCACCAAGAAGATAATGCAGGTGCCCGCTGCCCCATGAACAACCGCAGGACCACGGGCTCCTGAAGACCACATTTTCCAGCGGCCTGAGGAGTGGTGAGTATTTTTCTCTTCTGCTTTGCTACTCTTATTCCTCTCTCTCCTTTCTCTTAAAAATAATTTGTGACAGAGTTAAATTTTCCTCTGTTCATGTTGCCAGCATAAAACTTAAGTTTTGAATAAGTTCTTAAGCAAAAGGCTGCAGTTTCTTCCAGTGTAATATCTGTACCAGGATTTTCAGGGGACCTATGCCAGTTCATCTAACAAATAGTTCATCTCAGATGTTAAAGGAGGGAGGATGTTTGTACTAGTGCAGCGGTGGGACTAAGAAAAAACAGCTTTCTTAGAATTTCCGCATTAAGAAAATGTTAACTATTTTGGGGAGGGAATAACTTATTTTCTGCAAATGAGTCTACCAGTTAATAGGAACAATAAGAGGTCTTCAATAAAGCAATTAAAATCAAGTGATTAATATATATATAGTGATAATTCCATCTGTTGCATTGTTATTAGAAGAAAAACAACATCAATAAACAATTTCTCTAGACTGATGTTCTCTTCCCTTCTTTGAATCTCAGTACTTAAAGTAATTAGGATCTCTGAGCTCCAATGACTAGCATAAATTTCCATTTTCAGCTTTTCTTTGCGCAGCCTAATGAAGAAACCTTTAAGTAAAATATCTTTCTTGTCTGCTAGAGAAATATTCTAGACTTTAACTTCATGACAGGCATAGATCAACCCTCATAGTACTTTATATTGTCTGAGTATCCTGAGGAAAGAAAAACTCATCAAGAATAATACCATTAGTGAATGCCTGGAAGGCAGCTATCTTATTCTCCCAAACCAATGAATAAAATGCATGTAGACAATCAGAGTTTTAATTGATAAGCGTTTGCATGGAAAAGAAAAACAAAAAGACTGTTGTCATGTTCTTTTTAAGGTTTAAAAAATACTCTGACTCTAAGCTTTTATTACCAAGATCTATCAGATTTTTTATATCCAGCTGTTTCTGACAAATATTTATTCCTCCTTTCATGTGTTTGTTTATATATTCATCATATACTTAAAATTTTTTTAAAAAGAAAAAATAAATGAAGACAGTTCTTATGCAAAAGATGATTCATTTTAATGTCTTTCAGGACATAAAAATACATTATAAGCTTTAGGTTTGGCTATTTTGAGATTTTTACTTTATTGTTGCATGAGCAATACTTCTATAATCTGCAACTAAAATTACTTTATTAAACTGATGAACAAGATATGATGATTCGTGTACTTGCACTTGTTTTACCTTCTGTTTCTGCATGAAGACTTATACCGTTGGGTGCCAGGCTCTGATTTGCATTTACTTTAGAAGATATTTTAAATGTAACTTTTACTTCAGACTCTAACATCAATCAATATATACATATATATTTGTACTCTGGTACATGCGGGGGTTTATGTTCATTCCATAATTAAAAATTTAAGTATGTACTATTTTAGTATGAAAATCTGCCAGTAGTGCAGTATTTTTATTCTACCTTCTACAAGATATTTCCCTGGTTTTTGATCCATGTTACTTGACTGAAAACTTGCTGTTATTTACTTTGCAAAAAGAACTTGGACTTACTAATAATTCAGACTTATAAAACAGGAGAAAAAAGATGGATTTTTCTCCTTTTTTATTAAGGGAATCATATGATTTTAAGGGACTTATTTTCAAACATTCTTTCCACAAAAAACAACGTACTGTATGAGGATCAGAAACACCTCATGGCAAGATCTAGATCTTCGTTAAAGCAATTTTGAAGCATGAGAACTATTCAAAATCAAGAACACCTATTTTTAACAGTACAGCTATGAAAACAAAGAGCAAAACTAAAATGAAGGGAGAGACAACTAAAATTGATTAAAACCAACAAACCTGCAGTTTCATTTTCTTTTTTTTAAAGCCACATGACTGCTCAGTTAGTCAAAACATCTGTTGCTTCTTTTCACTGAATTTTTCATTTCTGAGTCAACTCAATACTCTCCATCTTAACACTTTTCTCTGGAAGTATTTATCCTGCTTTGTACTATGGTTTTAAAGCAGTTAAGTTGACCACAAGCCTAGCAAAAGTGATGCCGTGAGGCTGTATGAACTGTAGGGTCTGTGTTTGGGGACGCTATTTCCCACTCCAGAAGAAATGTTAAGAGGCTTCTGTATAATTTCCAGCTGTGTCTCCGGCAAAGCTTGTAAGGGACAGCACATGGTTGGGTTAGAAGTTCACATTTTAGAAATTTTTATGAACTGGCTTAATTAAAAGTAATTTCATAAAATGCATAACTGAGAAGAATGAGGGGACCTTCATACAATGCTTCCTAACTTCTGACTGGTTTACAGTGTGTATTTGTCTTTTTGAAGAAAAGAAAACCAGATGTGTTCTGATGTGTTGCTCCCTTTGAAATTCCTATGAAGTACTGGCTTTCTGGACTTTTCTTCCCATCTGGTTGCAAGAGTGGATGAAAATTCACCTTGCTTAGATTGTTTAGGCTTATCAGTGATGCCTGTTGGAAGAAGGATCCCTTATATTCCCCAGATTTATAAATTGGGATTTGGAACAGTTCAGGGTTATCTGTTCCTAGTGAGATTAATCACATCAGTCTTAGTCTCTGTTCTTCATCAAATAGAGGTCAGGTACTTTAACACTACCTTTTACTCTTTGTCCCAGACATCTATATATGCCTTTTTTCCCCCTATTTGAATTTCACTATAAATACTTAAGCCAGCCAAGGAGAATTACCTTGTGTTGGGCAGAAGCTAGAGATTTAGTATAGGCAAATGATTTTACAGTCATCAGTTGTTGTGTGGTCTCGCTATTTTCCCTCTATCCCCTCCTTAGCCTATACAGATAGTATGAATGACATTTAGAATGCTTTTAAATGCTTCTCAGAGAAATTATTTAAATACATGTAAATCATATCTGAATAATCATTATTCTTCTTGGTAGTTTCTTTTCTGTATTTATTTTACTTCTTTTTTTTGTATAGTTTCAATTCAATGCAGGAATTTTGGGTGCTATATGAATTCAGTTGATACACTCATTAATTTTCCTTCTATGATACTTAAAATTATTCATAGTTTAAAATTCAAAATAGACTTGGGAAAAAGGATAGTCTCAGAAACCAGATCGATATACTGCTTTATAAGGTAACTAAAATGAGCCCTTTAGTATCTCTTACATCTTTAAAATAAAATACAAAATACTATTTTAGGTATTTGCTGAATTAAAAAAAATAATCTAAATACTATTACTTGAAGAGTTTTTAAATGTGTGTGACAGCAGTAGGATCAAAATGAGAAACGTTCTAAGTACTGTGTAATTATTTCTTTCTCCTTCTGAGACTAATGTACTTTCAGAAATACATCACTTAATTTCTTCCCCTGATCTATGGGACATCCAGTAATCAAGCTTTGAGGAGGAATGGGATTTTAATGAATGCACTTTCCCATCAAGTGATATCTAAATACAGTATTTTTTCCTTTAATTTTAATATGTTCTCACTCTGTCTATAATTATGCTGTTCAGTCTTTTGGTTTCACTGTGAAAACTGAAAAGCTGAATAACGTGCAAGATTCGTGGTGGTTAAATAATTTGGAGGAGGAAATTCAAAGACTTCACAAGATCAAAGTGCTAATAGTCAAAGCAGGTGAAACCTGCATTTGTATTCTAGCTAAACTCCGTTGTTTTTGTGAACACAGTTTCTTTTGGTAATGAAAAAAATACAGTATCTTGTCAAAAGGGGGAGGTTTATAATATTTTGTTTTTTCCATTCATTTGGGACCATTGCTTAAAATATTAATTTGCATGCGGCAATACTAGAAAAATAGTGTGGTGACTTTTTGCTGCTCTTAATATTAGAGAAAAGTTAATCTGTACTTTTTAGGCAAAAATATGCTGTGAAACCTTTTAAATAAATTAGTTAAAAATTACAGTGCATTGATTATTCAACCTTACTTACCCGAGAAATGATTATACGAAATAGGGTAATCTGTTCTCTGGCTGCAACTTAGCTAATAAAATACCTAATAGGAGTTGCCATGGTAATCAAAGTTAGAAAAGTGCTTTTTCAGACAGGAATTGAGAAAGTAGAGGACTCCTAACCTTGTGATTTTTCTGGAGCAAAGGTGCTCTTCCAATGATTGTAGAAGCTTGTCAGAAAATGCAGTGTGATGCTTAAAAGCTTCCCTTTTAACATCGATAAATGCTTCTAAATTTTGTGGTAATTACTGTTACCTCTATTTTAAACTCCTCTTCTATGTTCCAGTTGTCCTGAGTTACAATATTTTGCTTAACATAGAGGAATTAAAAAAGATACTGACCTAAGTCAATAGATTATGAAGACACCTAAAATTAGGACAATTTATTTTGAATCGGAAACATTGAATTGATGAATCATAGCTTTTTGCTTAGTATGAAATGTAGAATCTATAGAAACATCTATCTAGGTGTTACTGTAGACACAAATATCTTCATCTGCCTTAAAGTTTAGATTGTAAATAGCCAGGACAGCAGTATCTGTGTCTCATTCATAGTTACAGGAAGATATCTCAGCTTTTTGGAAAGCCCTAGTGCCGTATCTCTCCTGAAAACATAATATTCCCTAATTTTATTAAAGCTAACCTATAATTAATGTGATAATATGTAATAATATTGCAAAAATATAAACCTAACTGAACTATATTTTGGCAACAGAAAGCTTAGAAGATTTAAAGTGGAAAAGTAAAAGATAAGAAGTTTGGACTTTTTCTTTTTGAAAAATGCAGTTTAGCAAACACCACTTTTACAGCAAGAAAAGCATGGTTACAATACCAGTGAATTGAAAGTACATATGTAATTCTGTTTGAATAGACAGTGTTTCGTGAGCTCATTAAATAGGAGGAAAAAGATCATGATTTTCCATTAGAGAGAAGCTACAGTGCTCCATGGACAAATGTGCTGCATCAGAACCTACAACGTAGCATTGTTATGAATCTAGGACTGGAGTAATTTCTGGGGAAGAGGAGAGGGAGAGGAGAGGAGAAGAGGAGAGAGGAGAGGAGAGTCACATAGAAAATAAAGAACAAATCAGCCAGATGTAACAGTTAAGATACTGTGCTGCCATATCAAGATATTTTCACACTCAAAGTATGTAGGAAGATATAACACTGGCGGCACATTATACACCATTTCTACGGTTAAAGGATGACTTTTAAATATTCTAAACATTTAAAAATCTATGGAACTGTATAAACCCAGTATCTATTATTGTGGAATATGATTAAGAAGTTTTTACAGTAGTTGTCCGAATGGCCAGTATTCATGCATTGTATACTGCATATAATAATATTTTGAATTCTTTTATGCAAATATTGCTGTGGAACATAAGAGACAATTACCGATAATCAAATTTGCACTTGGAAAGAATGTCAGAATGTGAATTAATAATCGATGTTGATAATTTTCTAATCTTTCTCTGAAAAAAAAATAGCTCTCTTTCTTAGTCTGATTCAGAAATATTTTAAATATCCAATCTCATAGCACAACAGCAATAATAAAGACCAAATAGGAAAGGGGGCAATTTATCAAGAGCTTACTTGCAGAAATTCATTTGCCTATAAGTTTTTAACAGATATTAATAAAATTCAAAATCTGTTCATATCTGTTCTTGGCCAGAAAGTTGGACCAAATTCATCACGCTGTATTTATAAGTAGTAATTTGTCCAACTCTAATTAAAATCCACTACATAGTGATTACAGAGCAGTGTTGTATTGGAATTAAACAGAAAATAATAATCTGAAACATAAATTGCGAATGTCTCTTCTCCCATTTTGCTATACTAATGAACTGAATCATATTTAAAATCAAAAGAGTAACATTTTTCTTCCATTTGTAGGATTTCTTTAAATGAAGAAGTGATAAATGCTTACTTTATAATTAATATAAAAGAGCCATTAGGTGTGAAGGACTCAATATTCCAGGCCAGATTCCACTGAAATAGCAAGAACTATATTTAAACACTGTATGTGGCATAAAGTATAGTAATAGTTTACAGGACAAATATCCTACTTGTTAATATAACACTTTGAGACATCCAGTTTTTGATCCCTTTAAATCATTTGCTATTTGGAATGTACAGAAATATTTTTAAATTTCTTCCCTTTTTCTTTATCTTAATGTACGGATATATTTATACCAGCAAATTAGACGCAACTTGACGAGCTCTTGGGAACCAAGGCCAACTGACACAGACAATCTTTCCTTTATGGGAGCTGTGACAGTGTTCTAACTACCAAAACAATGCCTATTAAGCATGGTCTGTGAAACATTTTGGATAATACATCATATCTATGAATTGTTTGGGAGATCATTAATTGGCAAAGGCTGTAAAAGTACTGGAAAAGTTCTTGAAGTTTACTAATTTGGATGGTTACATTCCAGTTGGGAATGTTGTTGGGCACCATTGAATTTATTAATATAGGTGAAGTCTGCAAGTTTTTATCTTAACTTGTTCTATGGTAGAGCAGATTTCTTTAAAGATTTTTTAAAAAGTAACTCAATTTTGCAGTCTGCTAAGAGTGAATATACTAGCAATTTTTTTCTTTGAATTTAACACTGAATTTATATCAGAAGGCTTTCTACAGTGATCTGCATAATCTAGAAAATGAGTTAATTCAAAAAACTTTTACTTCATCCATTACTTATGCTTAAACCAGCTAAGAAATACTTTTGTCAGGCATTAGTTCTTAAGTGATGACCTTAACACACTCAGTGAATAACTAAAAATGCCTTGCTTTTAAAATGTCAAAAAAATTTAAATCTCTTCCAAAATATTAAAGCTATGTGATATGAGATGAGGAAAATTTAAAATAGGCTACAGCTCAAAGTGTTTAGGATCATGTCAATCATTAATAACATGAAGGAAATATACTTAAAAATAAACCTCATTCAAAAAAGCTTATAGAACATTGTACATTTGTTTGCAGTTAAATTTGTATCCAGGGTACAGTTCTTGGATAGAGTTCGGTTGGAAGGTGGTTCCTTGTAAACCAGATTTGATTCTCACCAGTGGAAATGAAAAAAGTATTTCTCCCTACTGTTTTGGGGGTTTGGGGGGTTTTTAATTGTTTATTTATTTATTTATGGTTGACTCCTTAAGTTCCTATCTAGATTTTGCTGCTACAAAACTCATATTATCAGGAGTATTTCTCTCGATTGAAGAATGAGTCAAGTAAATTTTCCACTCTGTTCTAATTAATGTATGTGCTATGTGCTGCAAGGATATCCCCATAGTAATGTTATACAGCTCTGTGATGAAACTCATACACTGCATGTAGAAGGGAACCACAGACTGGCAGTGAAAATATAGCATTTAAAACTTCTAATTATGACATAGGATATCTAAGCATTTAAGGCTTTATAAAGCCTTCAAGTTAGTTTGATTGAGGAATTAAAAAAAGAAAAGGTCTACTCTGCATGTAAACACGTACAGCCTATAGAGGTGGGACAATCTTTTTCATCAATCGTGACGACCTTAAGCAGGCAGCGCAGAAAGAAGTAACAGCACTGGTGAGTAACTGAAACTCATTAAGCTGGTAAGGTGAGGGATGTGAGAAAAGCATGGGAAGAGCGGCATCCATACTGAAATACCGTGGGTTTGAACAGAAGGAAGTTGTTGGAGAAGACACTAATATCAGTTATTGTAATGAAATTCTCCAGCATCCCTGCCTGTTTTGAGTGCGTTATTTTAGGCTTAATAATTTTTAGAGGTACTTCCAGGTGCTGAACAGCTACTGTAACTTTCTTAGTGTCATCTATTCGTATTAAAACAATAAGGTTGAAGGATGCTTAGCAATTTCAGTCCCTTCATAGGATTAAACCAATTAAAAACATTGCTTAAGGCACATTTTACTTCTTTTCAATGGCCCAAAGCCTTTTTAAAAGTAGAAACTGATTGTGGTATCAGTCAAAAGGAATGCAGTCCAATCCAGATACTGGCACATCAAGCAAGAAGCATGTAGAGAGTGATGTAGTAGTTCCCAACCGCTTAAAACAGTGTCTCCAGGCTTCACAAAAACTATCTTGAAAGGACAGGAGAGCAAGAGAAGCTTAAAGATGTCTGGATGCACACAGTAAATCTGTTGAGAATCAAAAATTGGGCACTAAAAAGTACATGGATGTTTTAAGGGGTTTGGAAGAGGTAAAAAAGAAATGGGAGAGTTCCAGAAGATGAAGACCTGAATGATACCCAGACTGATTTCAAGTGTTAGCAATTTGCAAGAACTATATGACAGTTGCCTAGTTGTTACCTGAGCTTAAATTGGTCCTCCAGACCAATCTGATCTCCTTCTATGATAAGGTTACCCATTTAATGGATGAGGGAAAGGCTGTGGATGTGCCGTACCTGGACTTCAGCAAAGCCTCTGACACTGTTTCTCACAGCATTCTGCTGGAGACACTGGCTGCCATCGGCGTGGACAGGCACGGCCTCTGCTGGGTAAAGAAACGGCTGGATGGCCGGGCCCAAATGGGGGAGGTAAATGGAACTAAATCCAGTTGGAAACCCTCAGCAAGTTTGCAGGTGACCCCAAGCTGGGTGTAAGTGTGGATCTGAGCGAAGGAAGGGAGGCCCCGCAGAGGGATCTGGACAGGCTGGATCGATGGGTTGAGACCAACAGGATGAGGTTCAACAAGGCCAAGGGCCAAGTCCTGCACTTGGGGCACAACAACCCCATGCAGCGTTACAGGCTTGGGGAAGAGTGGCTGGAGAACTGCCTGGCAGAGAAGGACTGAGGGGGGTGTTGGTTGGCAGCGGCTAAACATGAGCCAGCAGTGGCCCAGGTGGCCAAGAGGGCCAATGGCATCTTGGCCTGTGTCAGACGCAGCGTGGCCAGCAGGAGCAGGAGGTGATTGTGCCCCTGTGCTCAGCGCTGGTGAGGCCGCACCTCGAGTGCTGTGTTCAGTTTTGGGCCTCTCACTCCAAGAAGGACATGGAGAGAAGGGCATCGAGGCTGGTGAGGGGCTGAAGAACAAGTCCTACGAGGAGAGACGGAGGGAAGTGGGGGTGTTTAGCTTAGAGAAGAAGAAGCTGAGGGGAGACCTCATCACTGTCTATAACTGCCTGAAAGGAGGTTGTGATGGGGTGGGTGCTGGGCTCTTCTCACAAGTGACAGCGATGGGACGAGAGGAAGTGGCTGCAAGTTGTGCCAGGGGAGGTTTAGACTGGACATTGGGAAGAATTTCTTCACTGAGAGAGTGGTCAGGCACTGGCACAGGTGCCCAGGGAGGTGACGGAATCGCCATCCCTGGAGGTGTTTAAAAGAGGGGTAGATGAGTTTCTCACAGACATGGTTTAGTAAGGGGACAGGCATGGTTTGACTCAATAATCTGAGAGGTCTTTTCCAACTGGATGATTCTGTGATTCTGTGAGGGAAATGTCTTTACGTTTATTTTCAGATATGTCCACCCTCCCACTGAAATATTTCTAAATATAGTAGTATCTAACATTTCAAGTCAGAAAAATAATTCTTATCAACTATAGAACAGTTTGCTTTACTTCTGTTTCCTTGCTTTACCTCTGCTTACAGCCTTTATAACCCAGTCACATCCGAATATCTGTTTTACAATCTGTCCAAAATATAAAACTTTGTGATACACCTGTTCTTCCATCTATTATGCATTATAAATTGTGTCTCTTACTCTATCATTTATTTTATTTTGGAAGTTTACCCACTGCTCGAAAGTTGTTTCTACGAAGTTATAGCAATGAAAGAAATATTGAATAAAAGCTGTACTACAATTGTAAACATTTTAAATTAATATTTCATCTAAAATCAAATGTACAGCTTTTATTGCATTTAGTTGCTGCACAGATTGCAAGACTCATGTTCTTTCCCAGTGTAACATCAATAAGCTATTTTCTCCAGCAGCTGCTCACAAGTTTGGTTTGTTGTGACTATTAACCATTGAGAAGCTACTTCAATATTGGATCTCAGTGGTGAAAAGACTCTTGATTTCTTGCAGTTATTGTTGGGTGTTTTTCAGAATAAAGATATTTATATTCATATCAAGTTCTTCAGCAATCTCTAACATCTATAATTCAAGGAAGCCTTACAAACATTTTATATAGATTTTCATAATCAGCTCTGTGATTTCTGTCATGATTGTCTAATTCTTGAGAGTTTTTTATGAAACGATTGATGAGGGAAATATTTTTCCCATCGTGACCTTTTACTAGATTCATAAATATATAGGTGTAAATATGCGTGTATATACATACAGATATCTGCATCCATATATGTACATATATATATTTATTTATTATATCATAGCATATTATTGACTCTAAGAACATGTAAAGCTTGAGATATTATCTGTGGCTTCGGAAATTTAATGAGAGCCTTTTATACAATGGAAATACTCTAGTGATTAAGCTACTTACTGTTGCTCAATTGTTCTCTACTTTTGATTCAGAATTCTACCCAGGACCAAGAAAGCTACTGTAATGAAAATTTTCTGGCAAAACTCAAATGTCTCAGAAAAGTTCTGAGAAATCTTTCCTACTCGATGTCATTGTTTTTTTAAAAAAGTGCCCACTAACTTATAATAATCCAAATAGTACAAAGCTGTGCCCAGGACAGAGTCTTCACATACGTGGGTTGTTCTCTGTTCTATAATGGGTCATTTGAAGACACGTTAGAAGCAGTCTTGGAAGTTGATGAGTAGTTCAGGGAAGGTTACTGTAAAGGTGTGAGAAAGACCTGAGACTTTATTCAGTTTAGCAGATTTGATTGCTTCAAATGTAGCGTGGCCCAAACCTTGCTCAAGTGTACGAAATTTTAGCTAAAACCCCAGTGTTACTATTAAGGGTGAGTAACAGCGGCAAACACTGGCTCTTGGGGACACAGTTTCCATGCTGTTTGTTTCAGCCATATCCTTGTGGAAAGCTTTGCTTGTTGAACACTTGGTTTCTTTCTTCTGGAAGTACTCTAACCAGTCCAAAGGCTGAAATACTCTTTTCCCAGGCAGAAAAATGTTTCCATCAACCAGAGCTTTCATTTCTAAAATAACATTTATGACAACACTAATTGCAAATTAATTCCAAACATTAATAGTTTCCCATTGCTTCCTTATCTTTTTCATGCACAAATGTATAAGCCTTAATAATTTAATTTTGTTTTTCCAAGCCCACCAATCAAAGCAACACTTAGGATGTAGCATACTTCCGTTGACTGAAACAGAAGAAAATGTTAAACCCTTGCAGAGTCTCTATGTTATTACAGACTTTCCAACTAGTTACATAGCTCTTTATGCCAACTCTAAAAAAAGAAAAAAACCACTTTTGGGTGTGACATGCCAAAATGATTATCACAGGCAGTAAAGAGCAAGAAATGTCCTGACAACAGATTTTTTTTTTTCTGTATTGTTAGGTTTTGTTTGTTGTCTTCAGCCATTTCATGGGACATGCACAGATAAGCAGAAGTATTAGATAGAACTGGTTGCAGATTGAAGTCATGTTTTGAATGCTATGTTTTAAGAAAGTTGCCTTGCCTACGAGTTTGTTGAAAAATGAACTTTCTAACAGTGCATTTGGAAACTGGATCTACTGATTGATAAACACATTTGCATTTGTGAATGTCTGAGGTAAGTCTAGACTTCTGCTAGAAGTGTCAGCGAGTTGTCATCAGCTCGTTGCTGAGAAACTCCTGAACCAGGAGTTACTGCAACGATCATAAGCCACTTTAGAATCTTTCAGCTAATAGGATTGTTTTGCTTATAAACTAACATAATACTTTAAATATGTTTATTATCACAAGTCATACATACGATTAATTTTCTGACTTTTAAAACCACCCTTTCCCCACACACTACAAATGCAGTTTTGTAGCTCAGAACAGATGGTGGTTTAGAGCGAAGATGTACTAAACTACTATGAAGGTACAGTTACCGGGATATTGTGTGGTGACAGATGTTAGTAAGAGCTTATGAGTTTCAGGTTTTTTATTTTCTTTATTGTAACTTTGTAGTGCGATTCATACTGTTTAAAGCAACACAATCCAAATTTCCTTTAGAAAGTTCCAGTTTGGGTGTAGAATTTTTGCTTCATGGTCACTCTACCATTTAAATTCGCCTTTTCTAAGAAACATTTGAGTATAGAAATACAATCTAAAAATATATATGTACCTTTATTCCTACAGAAAAGAAAGGGTATGTCTAAAGGCAACAGTCAGTTACAAAGATGAGAAAAAATGTGAGAAAATGGAAATCTCTGCCATGCTCAACAGAACTGGATTTTGACAGAGCATTTGGGAAAATGAATCCTTAACTGACAAATCTTTACTGAGAATGAACCTGTTAACCAGAGCAATTTAAATCTAGGCAGCGTTAGCTGGAATGTTCCCACTGACCTCAAACTTTTCCCAATAGCAGAGGGAAGTTTTTAAGGGTTTTCCGTAACTGAGTTGAATTCAACCCATAAATGCACAGGAAAATGATGCATTTTTGCAGGTTATTTTTGCCTAAATCTAATTTTGCCCAGTCAACAGCCAGCTGTTTCCCTTAAAATAGACTAAACAAGGAACTCTATACAGAAAAGTTTGAAAAATGCAAGCAAGCTAGTTGTAAGAATGGATTATACGGGTGATCTTTGGATGCTGTTTTGGTTTTCCCCAGTACAGTTTCGTATTTTCCACTCTAATCTAGGATCACAAGATCGCTCTGATCTAGATGCCCAAACAACATGACCAATTCTCTTGAGAGAATTTATCAGGCAAGGAAGTCTCAAGTCCTGTATTCTCTGCAGTTTTCAATTCAGTTAAGCTCTGGGAATTGCAGATAGCAGCTGAAAGAGCACCCACTTTTTAAAAGAAAGGTATGAATGTGTGAAGTGGCAAAGGATTTCTTGAGTATGACATTTGCTCTGAGAAACTGAAGATGCGTTTCTAAGGAAAGTAAAACAAAATAACTGTCTCAGAATCAGCAGGATCTTGGACTGCAAATGTGAAACAGATTGAAGATGGTCTAAATAGGAATAGTAGGATTTGATGGACTGAAGAGGAAATTCAGGTAATTCTGTGGGCTGGAAATCGTAAAATCATTCAAGTTTATGACTATAATGACTTAGCATCAATTTTTTTTTTAGTAATCTAAAGAATATTCTTATTGAGAACAAAACAACCAGCAACATTCACAAATATATGTGTATGGAATGGAGGCATGAGAGGTGATATTATCTGACAAAATGAAGGATATTTTTTAAAAAACATCCAGTGAATGAACGGAGAATGAACTGCTCTTAAATGTTCTGTGTCAAGGTAGTTTGTCTTCCTTGTGAACAGTTCAGAAGTATTTCTTGAATTCAGGGAGCATCTCTATAATGCTGTCATTTTACATGATGATTGCGTCTATAAAAGGCACAACCTGAATACAAACATTGTTTTAAGATTAAATACTAGACTAATAAAATTGTATTTTGCTCCCTTGTTGCTGGTAAGCAATGGCATTGTTGGTATTGTTAGTCATAGCACTCATAAGCTAAGAAACAAACTTCTGTATCTACCTTCCTGTAAACAGAATCTCAACTGCCATTTCAGTGTTTATGTATCAATGGCAAATAACTTGTCTGCAAGGAGAGCATTTTATATCTGTATACTGTAAGTTTTTGGGAATGCAGGCAGTGGGTAACATGCAGCAAGTATTAAATGGATAAATATGCATAAAGATTGTATTTGGCTGGGCAAGATACGAAGCCTGGCAGAAGGGATCTTGGTGACACAACACAGCAAGCTCTGTGCGTCTTGTTGGATTAAAGACTAGATTTGTGTCTTAGCCAATATAATGTCATGTTGAGTTATGTAAATCCCATCACAGAAATGCAAACACAATGCAGCAGCAGCATTCTTTGGCATGGGCTCTTCAGCTGTTTTCCTGAAACCAATTTGATGTCTTGCTACAGATTGGTTTTCCCTTGCGGCACAACCTCACTGTTAGTTGAATTCAGTTCTTTTTTGTTTAATTATTACGATGTAAACCCCATAGTTTAATAACTGCAATGTTTATTTTTCTTAAGTGCAGTTCCTTAGGACAAATAGAAAGTTGATATCATACTGAATAAATAAAGTCATATTATGCAGCTGAGAAGGTAAGTACATTCTTTTTCAGCTAACAAATCTTTAATGTTTGAGGCAAAAATCCTGACTGAAAGTAGGATATAAGCGTTCATATAAGCAGACAGATTTTCTCATGTGGCTTGCAGAGAGTCAAAATACTGAAGACTAGCACTAACCAGTCACTGAGCTCAGTAATACCATTCCTCAACAATCAAGGATCATCTTATTTGCAGGCTTAGACTGGTTCAGAGTGCACAGAGAAGGCAAAGCAGTGCAGGGTCTTATTTCACCTCTTTCCACAAGTGGACAGCAAGAGGACAGAGCCAGCCACATGATGGAAAAAGACATGCCAGTCCTTGTCTCTGTACAAAGCAATGAAAGAGGAAATCTTACAGTGGGGAAACAGGAGCTGAGGAGCAGAATAAGGCAGCAGTTCAGAGTGACTGTGGGCGAGTGGAAATCTGTTCTCTGACAACCTGTGCTGTAATCGTCAATTTCTTCTTTGTGTAAGGCACCCTAATTATGGTTCTAATCTAGCCCTAAGTGCTAGAGTTGTAATAGTAAGGATCCAGCACTACTACCCCGGCATTTTATGACAGACTCCCATTTTAGGGATGAAAGTTCAGACTCTGAGCACTGCTTTTGGATGCAAGATTAAATTCTGCCCTCAAACTAAAATGCCTACAGGTGCCTTCTTTTCAGTTTGTGAAAAGTTAACAGTAAGCCTAATGCAGTTAGCATAGTAGGGAATTTTCTTTTAGGTCAGTTTTTTAGGGACTGTGCTGTGCATGATAGTTATTTTAAACATCACAAAAAAGATTTTTTGAAAATGTCAACTTTAAGCTGTGCAGTGCATACAAAAAAGATTAAGAGAACATCAAGCTTATAGCATAATGTTCTTAAATTCCATGTACTGGAGTTTATTTTCCTTTATAATATCTTTTAGTATAAATATGAAGTCATTAATCATTGTAAAAATGTAAGCTTAGCAGTATTTAGTTTGCTCACATTCTTTGATTTTATAGATCTATTTGTATTTTCCTCTGTGTTCAGGAACATTGAATAGCTGTGTGGCATTTATAACTTGTTCAAAAGCCACTTTCAGTTTACGGTAAAATAAAAATTAAAATGTTATGTTGGGAAAAATCAGTATTTCCTTTAAAAAAGGGTAAGTATTTTCCAATGGCACTATAATTCTCATGTCATAAATATTCCTTTTCAGAATATTTTGGTTTAGTAGGTTCATTTGACACTAATCATACATAACAGTTGTTTGCAAATGTGCAACAACGCTGTCTTTTGAGATCTGTAAAAGCACTAATAGCTTCCGGAACTGTTTGCTGCAGGAACAGTAGGTTGATTGCAACTGTTGGCAGTGATAAAAATGGGCATCAAGCTGAGGGAGTCCAAGCTTGCCCTGATGCTAAAGGATTACATACCTACACAAAAGAGAGATAATTGGAATACTGCATCAATGACTCAGCTTTGAAGTCACTGGTTCAGGCCACAGGTGAGATGATTTGTCTTGCCTGTAGATATTAGTTCACCTGAACCCTAGATAATTTAATGGCCCACCACAAAATAATAATTTAGTCCTGATTCATCCCTCTGTCAAGAGAGGTCTCATCATTAGTTTATTCAAAGGTGCAGTAACATTGTTTAGGAGTTGACTAGAGCTTTATAAAAGTGTATTTGCACTCCCTTACTACGACATACAAAAGGTACTTTTGGACACTTTATCATTTTAAAGACAATGTGCACAGTAGCATCTTCCCATGTGCTTACTCAGCGAGAAGGTGAGTGCATTCAGATGAAGACTGCCATCTTCATCTGAGAGTAGTTTTTGCCTTTGGATGTAATTGTCGCCTAGTTATTGCCTAGCTGAAGCCAACATTTCATTTAAAATGTGTACCTCCATTACTTATATTAAACATGTAAATTATAACTAAAATTAATTTTCATTGTTTTTATGTATTTTTGAAGTTTCTATACATCAGTCTAAAGAAAAAATCAAGATTAGAGCGATAACTGGCATTGTCCAGCAGGCCTAAAGTGAAGTATCTGAGACACACATACAGGAAGAAATGTAGCTACCTCCAGATGGGAACCAGGGCTCCTGAGGGGAGTGACTGTAAGCGTGATTATTTATAGCAAGAGCCAGCCAGCAGATGTCACTGAGGGCGGTGAAGTACTTTATTGAAGAGCTTGAAGTACCTGGATTCATCTACTGGGGAGCCGGAACAAGAAAGCAGATAACCTTTTCTTTGTGGACGCAGCCGTCCTTTAACTTCAGAAACTATCAGCGCTCTCTTGAGTTAACATTCCTCTTTGCTAAAAGGACTTAACCCTTCTTGGAAAGGAAGATGAAGTTGTAGGTTCATTTGCATCTTCCTCTGTGTCAACTATGTAGAGCTGAGGGTGCTGAAACCACTTTTCCCTTCAGTATCTAAAATGGAAAAATCAGTTATTTTTTGAGGAATCATGTCTATCAGTCATATTCTGAGAATTGCTACTTGAAGCCCCAGGAGACATAACAGAAAAATCCCTAGTTCCTTGATCTTCAGTGGGAAAAACACAACGTAGAAGCTAAGCAGATGTTGAAAGCAGTGTCATGCCTGAATATTTGCAGAAAAAATCCCTGTAGGTATTCAGTAGCCTTAAATGAGTTTTCAGGTACTACAAAGGATACCACCTGTGTTAGGTAGAAGCTACAGGATTGCAAATACTGAAATTCAAATTTAGATGACAAAATGCAATCCAACTTGAAAAGTTGGATTTTTAGTTGAATATTTGGTCATTTTTGTGGCTCTCTAACATAGTAATAGAGAGAAAAACAATAGCAGAAATTGAGACTGGGATTACAAATTACAAAATTTGACAGGATGAATCCATATGAGTTACCTTAAAAATAAAATGGATTTTTTTTTTCCTTATTGTTTTAATTTACCTTGTTTTATAAAGACAACTATGAAAGTTAGGAAAGTCCAGGGGGGGAAAAAGACATGAAGGAATCTCTTTTCATTTTCCTTCTCAAGAGGAAATATATAAAAAAATTCTTAAATCTGTTTATTTTTACATCATTTTTTAATTTTCATAATACCAATTTAACTTATTTAAAAATCAAAATAGTCATAACAGAAATGGAGAGAAAATAACAGTATTCAAGGACAGAAAAAGTAAAGATTGTCAATGTCACAAGCTTCCCACTTTTATGAAATATCGCTGTTGATTTTTGGTCATAAGGATGATGCTTCACTTGCAAAAGAGCAATGAATCATATATAGAAGGCTTGGGGAAAAAATGAGCTTTCATCTACACATTATTTTTTTATTAACCAGAAAAGTTATTGCCTTATCTTGGAAACCTCAGCTCCATCTGGAAGTTACCCCATGGTTGAAAGATCTATGAAGATGTGCTTCAGTGGAAGGAATACATTTACATGAAAGCATCACAGCTGATGTACGATACACTAAGCTTTGATTTCATGGTCCCATGCAAACTGCACAAATATCACTCAGTATAGCTTTTACTATGAAATGACAGTCAGGATGGGATGACTAGGAGCTAGATATCCTGTAATTTCAAAAGCTTACTGGCTGTAATTTATTTCACGCAGTTGTTTGGAAGTTCTGATAGGATTACAACCTTATTCTAAATGACAGTCTAATGATACACTTGAATATTTACTTCAGAGTTGTCTTTGGTGAAAAGTGAGCTTCATTTCCTTGAAAACAAAGGCAGCTGTTGGATCCTGTAAAAATCTCGATATTTAAATCTGTGCGTGAATGAGCAGAGCGATGCTTGCAGTTAACAGTTGAACTACATTTAATAATACATTCAAAGATAGAAAGCTTCCAAAAATAGTATAGCCAAGATGATACTAAAACACTAGTGCTGAAAGATACTGTAACAGAGCAATTAGGGCTTGGTGACAGCACTGGCTTTGGAACCAGTATTCACATGTCTTCTGATCTGTCCTTTTATAAACTGTGCTACACATTTCTTTAAACTCGGAGGAATTCTGCTTGGGTTACCTGTAGTTATAGAAAGTGACTTCTCTTAGGTACCAGAAAAAGGGCTTGAATTTGTATCTATGATCTTTATCTTACTTTCAGACCAGCATTTCTTCTCAGCGTTGGAAAGAACGAAACTTTGTATTCTGCCTTACTTGGAGATAAAAATCCGTGTGGAGCCTTAAATAAGTTCAATAAGGGTACAATATAAAAACATATTAAAAATATAACCTTAGGTTGTGGTCACTATCCTTCTAATTATTTTGCTCAGAAAAGTAAAATAGTGAAATTTCATCAAATAATTTTCTTATAAAATAAGTCAGTTAATTGTGACTATAATAATTTTATTTTTCCCTATCAAAAGCATTAAAATGTGTTTTCCCAATCAGTCTTTTCATGGCTTCTCTTTAATTCAGTTGTATCTTTAAAACGCCATCCTCATTGTTATTGAAAAGTCACATATGGGTGGCAGCTGGTTCTGTCATAAGATTGTTTCTGGTTTGCTGATACTAAACTGTGATTTAATATTTAAGTATGACTGACTTGACTGAATCTAGTTAAAGATGGGCAATAGCTTTTAGTCAAATGCACACACTTTTTACAAAGACTTTGTTGTGATAAATTTCTCGCTGCTTTTTTCTATAAACATATGGTTTGGTCCTGCGATGTGTTGACTGTCACTTGGAATTGACATCTTTATATGTTGTGCCAGCCATATGATTTCTGAAACCTAGTGTTTCAGCTTTTATTAACATCACATAAAAGCACTGAAAATGTGTTTAGGGGAAATTAATGATATGAAAAATGTTCAATCTCAGGAAGAACATTTACTAAGAAAAAAACAATAGGTATAACAGATATTTCAAATGACAAAAAATGAGAAATGTAAAAGACTGTCACAAAGTGCTATTGACTTTAAAGATTTAGTAATTTATTCTTTTAAAACCAGTCTATACTTTCATATGTCAGACTCACAGAGCAAAGTGGCAAATACAGATTCTATGATACACGTTTAAACTAATGAATTAATTTTTAAAATAAAAAAGATTCTTAGTGTTAAAGGCATTAATTTATATATATCATCTTTGTCTCTGTTTTCCTTAATCTATCGTAATACCATGCCTTCTATTTTGATTTTTCTAGTGAGTAGAGAGAATGCCATAAGTCTAATAGATTAATTAAGTTTACTGGAAACTTTGTCAGTTATATTTTATGAGTAGAAAACAGAAAGAAATAACGTCAAGACTATCTCACAATTATCATAGTATCATAATAACTTTCATTAACTTTTTTGATAATATTTTGTGCTATGTTATTGTAATGTGACAAGCTGTCAGCTGAAGAAGTGCCTTGTGGAGGAACAAAATAGTTGTGATAAGATTTAGAGCCAGTTGCACCTGGTTTTAATACCTGAAATAATTTCTCACCCTTTTTTGTAACAGATGTTACACAAGCTTTCCACAGTGGATGCATTTTGTTCATACATCTAAATAGAGCTGGCTAGAAATTTTAACAACTGATTATTACCTTTACAGGTCTTTAAAATCTGAGACTTCATTTTTTTAATAGGAGCGTTTCAACAAAGTCTTCATCAAGACCTCAGTGGAATCTCCAGTCAAAGTCAAAAGTGTTCAGCCTACTGATAGATGTCAGTGTTCTACATCCTCTAAGAGTGCTGTGGACACCAGACTCTTTTATCTGTGTCTGTCCCTTTCTTTCTCCTTTTAATACTGCTTTCCATCCAGCTCTGCAACTGCGAAGTGAAAGACAAGCCTGAATGAGCTTTGAAGTTGAAGTAACCTCCAATTCTCAAAGGCAAGGCTGGGTCACTTCACCTTTGTGTGCCTGTTTACCTTCTTTTGTTGTTTCACTCAGCAGTTCAGGTAAGCTATTTTACAGGTGGTAAAACACTTCTAGCAAACAAACATAGACCCCTTCTTCTTACTCAGTCTTGAAGTGATATACCACTTCTCCCAAAAGGTTTTTTAAAGGGCATAAGAATCTCTATCATTCATACTTAGAGTGCTTAACAGATCTGGATGTCCTTTAGTTGCTGAAGAAAGGGAACAGACCAATATCATCTCCCTGAATGTGCACAGGCATTTTTATAACTACATTCTAGTTGCGATGGATAAATAAACTTCTCATATTCAGTAGTATAAAAATCAAGCAGAGATAGTATTGGATCTGCTGTTATTAAGTGCTAAGTAACCTTAGTTTCCTGTGCTGCACTTGATTGTTTTAAACACATTGTTTGAAGGCACTGCTGTGTGAGAAACTGTTTGTAGTTTATTGAAAGATAACTCTACTGTAAAGAGTGGGTAAAAATTTAATAGATGTTGTTTGTCTGGTACAGTGATGAACTACTGAAAGTCCAGTTTGCCTTTCATCTGGATGGCATATCTTATAATCAGGAATATCCCATTTGTAATTCTCTTTTACATCACAGTTATCTAGCTTTTCACAGAATGTTTTATACTTTCATTGCCACTGGGAAAACATCAAAATGCTTCAGCAGTAGAAAGTCTAGCAGTTATCATTTTTGGTTTGGGGAAAAAAAGTGTAGGAAACAATATCAAATTTCCCATTCAACATAATTGACCATCAAAGCTTTTATGCAGACTTAAGAGAAGGCAAGTATTGTGAGCAGATAATAACAGCCTTCCTCATAACTCCTCTTCCAGTGCTTTCTGAACAACTAAGAATTATTTAATGAGTCTCAAAGCATTTAATTAGATCATAAGCAAAAGGAAGAGAATACTCTCTCACAAGGAATTCATGTGCTTAGTTAGCTTTTAAACATTTTTATATACCAGAACATATGGTAGATAGTTTTGGCCTTCATAAATTTATTGTCATCTATCAAGTATCTTACAATAACAAGGTATTGTATGATGAGTCCTGCTTTTTGGCACTAGATGGCTGCAGTCTAAGAACAATTGTATGCAGGTCTTTCAAATCTGTACAACTTTTTTATCATTGTTGGCTTTTTTTATTATTATTTCTTCTGATTTATATCTAAGTCTTTAATTAATCATTACTATGTTTCATCTCATAAGAAAGATTTCCAAGCAAGCAGCATAGAAGTCGTAGATACAAAGAAGTGTTCTTCGTTAAAGAGAAACAAGGCACGCTCCTTCTGTGATGGAAAATGCTTTTGTAAAATTCTTTCATGACAATCACTTAGAATATATATTTTTAAAAAAACATTTTACAGCTCCCTTAATTATTTGTACATTAAACTAAATAAAACAAACAAGTAAAGACTAGGGAAGAATGAGTCCAAAATTGCATAATACTCTAAAACCATGTGGAATGCAATAAATACAAGCATATAAACATAATATTATAAAAGCACAAACCAACCGGTTATTATTTTATTATTATTTTAAATAATATTAATTACTGTGACAGTAGTCTCCAAGCATGTAACAACTCAGAATAAAAAAGAAAATTAAAACCAGGCTACTTTCTGGGGTGTTTTAACTTTTAAAAGCTAGAAACCAGAAATCAATGCCCCAGTTGTCACTGTGTACAAAAGTGCTGGTTAATTAATCATAATTAATTGAAATTTAATTTATATTGAATTGCTATTATTAATAATAACACAAGTTCTTTGAGTCAAATTAACATAATGCTCATATGTCAATACACTCAAGAAGGCAAGAAAGAAAATACCAAGGGAACTGTAAAGTTTCATTATTTTCTTTCCAAAGCTAGACAATAAATTTCAAGCACTGGCACTAGCTGTGCTCATTTGTTTTGCACTATTTTTCACAGTAAATGTCAGTTCCCAGTTTGTAGACCTTTTGAATGCAAAAATATTATTTTATAATTTCTATTGTCAGGCCTCTTACAACTGAAATAACTTAATAAACTTGTATATTTTAATACGTAGAATACATGGCACACTTTCTTTCAGATGATCTGTGACACAAAGGGAACACAGCTGAGCAGTGCTGGTTTCAGACAAGTTTGCCTTCCCCACCGTAGCTGAGACGCATCAGAATCAAGAAAGTAATGGCCTTGAAGCCATCTTAGCCCAAACTGGGGTTATGAGTAGCCTCAATATAAAGGTTATGAGAATTATACCATAAGGTAAATGATACTGCTACAAAGGAGGAGCTACTCTCTTAGGTCCAAAAGAGAATTCATGAATGTAGTAGCTGCTGAAATCAGAAGTATTATTTCGTCTCACCTTGTAATATTTTTAGTCTTGGCTTAATGTAAAGTTTTGTTTAGCATGTGAATTTATAGTTAACCTGGTGTAAAAACAGAGTAACATTAGAAACATTCTCCCAAAGTATGCATTTGGGCTAAGACAAAAGTTCATGGCACTTTTTCTGTAGGCTTTCTGCCCACTCTGAGGGTATTTCCTGTGTTATTTGGAGATCAGCATCTAGGTTATTAGAGATTCTTCTAATATTTTTAAGTATTACCCATGTAACTTAAATACTGCATCATTCCTTCTGTACTCATTGAATTGTGTCTCTGACAAATGTTATCACTTGTGTGGTAGATAGGGCTCAGTAAATGATGTGTATAGTTCGAATGGAAATGCTTAGAGGAGAAAGCCCTGAATTACTTTAGGACAGTCGCCGTTACACTGCACCGTGAGAAAAGCATGGATTTAAAATTTGAGGCTTCTTAAATGTCCTTGAACCCGCAAATCTTATCCTTCAGAGCTTAGTTCCAGGCTGTGTGTGTTGCAGTCACTTTATCCTGTAGCAGAGTGAATAAGTCTAACAGGAATTCTTGTTGAATTAACACACTTGATTTTTGCCTTTCGCATGCAATACTGTTTCTCAGTTCACTGTCATTCATTGTCTCCTTTTCACAGAGAAGCATGTTGAACTTTAAACTAGACCAAAGGCTCCACTCCCATAAAAGGGACTTGACAGAACTTCAGGTAGGACAGTGGCTAATATTTTTCTTGGGGAGAAATGATACGTATAGCTTCTCAGTCTAAGGTAGATTTTAAGTCTACTCCTTTAAGTATGTGTCTTTCGGGAAGGTTCCCTACGACATCTGTACCACTGGGAGCACTCAGAACTGGTGGGGGCTGTATTATACAGATCACGCACTCTGAATGGGAGAAACTGCCTGTGTATCAGGCACAGTCTTTCCCTATTATTGGAAAATTAAACCAACAGTGCACATGACAGGATTGTACCTAGAAGCCCTTCCCTTGCTACCGTGACTGCAGTAAATATTAGGGACAGGGTCTCTATGCTGTTGTCTCTCCATATTCTGTGGAAAGTAGAGGCCCAAGCACCATCCACCAAATGAAATGCATCCTGTCTGTCAAATGAGCTCAGCTCTTCCCCAGGGCACCTATCGCTCACTGTAAAAAAGGGCCCGATACAATGGCATATGGCTTAAGAGGATTTCTCTGAGCTTCAAACTGGAAGGAAGGGTTCTGGTCCTTTGATGAGGCTTTGAACCTGCAACTTTATGCTTGCAAAGCCTGTTTTAGCACCATCATCTCCTCCCCATGCTATGGGTGTGCTTCAGGGAGAGAGCTAATCCATATTCTCTTTCCATGAATTTAAAACTAAGGGGGGCTTGCAGGAAACGTTAAACTTTACCTTAGGTATTCGATAGTAAAAGAGCTCCATATGTCACTCTGGTTCCAGAAGCAGATAAGGCACTCAGCTGCATTCTTTAATGCAAATCCCTCTAAAACCTTATATGCTATTAGTAGTCTGCTAGATATTTGATGAAAGAGAAAATTAACTTTTCAAAGAGCAGGGCAAAAAATAGAACTGAGACTATTACACCAACCAATCCAATATTCTGCACAATGAGATAGTGTTTCTTTCTACTCATTACACCTAGCAAAAGCAATCAACAGAAGCCTGAAATGATAATTGTACAGAAATGAGATCTGATTAAAAGTAGAGATCGGCAGGTATTGGAAATAACCCACCTATTTTTTTAAGAAAATGCAAACTCTATACAGTGCAAGCGTTGGATTGTTTAACTTGGCATTACAGGCCTGGTTTTCTTGGTAAATTTGCTGTGGATTAAGACAACTGTTGTCATAACGGGCATGCGACAGTTTAAAACTGAAGTAAATAACGAGAATTAAAGCCATAATGTTCATCCAACTCAAAGACTGAAATGAACATTAATGTTGTAATCTATTTGCCACTTATTCTGTCCCAAAGCATTCAGTAAGCTACAGTAAATCAGAAGCTAATTCTGGGTTACACCAGGGTTAATTAGAGAAGATTGAAATGGTATTGAATTTACCCTTAAATTCTGTAGAAACAGTTATTAACCATTTGATGTTTATCTAAAATTACCAGATAACACAAACCCGTGCCATTCAGGATCCTATATTATACTTGTGTTAAGTGGTTGTGGGGAAGATATTTCAGATAGTGTTATTTGGGAGTTGCTGATGAGTGGCAAACTGTCAGGGAGATTGCTCCTTTAACAATAAATTGGAATACATGGGAAAAGATAAGTGTATACTTACATGCGTATACTTTTTCACATACCCACAGGCAGGCTGAATACTCAGCACGTTCAAGATTAATTTGATAAATAGCAGCTTCTTTTCCAGCTTGTGCTACACTGAATCTGCTGAATATATGGAGGGATGGAGGGAAAATTCATCAGAGGGAAAAGACAAGAGGGTAAACCTAAAGTATACCTAACTCCTGTCTTTCATAATGTAAGATGATTTACCCATCTAAACTGTATGCAATGTCCATATCCTTCTTTTTTTTAATTCTCCTTCGGTCTGCTTCTGCTTCTTCCTCTACTCTTCATACAAAGCAAACCTTTTCTTTTTTGGGTTCCTACTGGTTTATCCCTACATCGCAAACAGATTAAATTCCAGTTTTCTTCCAAAGGAGAGGGGAAGACCTGAGCTAAAGGTTTCCATCAAGAAATCATGGCACTGAAACAGGCTGTCCGGAGAAAGGTGTTCAAGACTAAATTGGATGTTTTGAGCAACCCGATCTAGTAGAAGGTGTCCCTGGCTGTGGCAAGGAGGTATGATCTTTAAGCGCAAGGTGATGTTTCTGTTAAAGAGAGAAGAAAAATGAGAAAATGCTACTTGTGGAGGTAAAGAGACCGAGCAGCTTAGTTAAAAAAGGGACACTTTTCATTATATATCCTATATTTTGAGGGAAGTGCTATAGAAGGCAAAAATACTGGGAAACTTCTAATTAAATAGAATGTTATTTATATCAAATGAGACAAGATCTTTACATAATTACTCAAATACAGGAAGACTTCCACTATCTATTTTACTAATCATTTCTTTGAAGCTATAACCCTTAAAAATATTTAAGTAAAGAGACTAGTCAGGGGAAAGCTGTGAATGTGAATATAGTGGCAACCAACAATAGAAATATTCTACAGCCAACAATCATGTTAGGGAAGTGGCTGGAAGAACTGGCATAAATTGTAGATAAAGACGATAAGATAGCTGACTGCTAAAGTTGACAGAAAAATAGACAATGCCCTCATTTTCAGAAAGCTGTGGGGCAAGCAAGGATTTACCTGTGTAGAGACTCGAAGTAGCCTATGTGCCTAAGGGGTCTCAACCTCTTGGAAGTGCTGGTTTTGATGTACAGCCTTCTACCACCCCAACCAACCGCTTCCCACCACGAAATAAGGAAAACTAGCAAATAGAGGTTGTAATTGTATGAGAAGTATTCTACAGAGTCAGGCCAGCGATCTCTCTGTGCTCCAGGCAGATTTTCTCTCTTTGGCAGTGACAGTAAAGTGATGCTATTTAAGGAGGAAATGAAAGTCAGACCACTACCTACTCTGTAAAGAAACACTCCTTTCAACTGATCTTGTGCAAATTTCACTGTGTGCCAACAGTTCTTTCATTGTAGAATTGGTGAAGCAGCAGTTCTTTCTCCACCTTATAAAGCCATTTGGAACAAATGGCTACTGTGTATCTGGAAAGGCAATCAGCTGGTGAGAAATAGCCCAAGTGCTCTACATACACTGCTTATCTGCTTTTCTGTGTGCAAGAAGTGATATAGTCCAAGAAATTTCAAGTAAGCTCAGTTTCTTTGGGCTATGATTCATCCTTATTGCCACAATAGTGCGAATCTCAAAGCTTGCTCCCACAGTCACTGCTATTTTTTCTTCAGCTTTCATCCCAAGTAGGCTATGATAAACATGATTTATTAAGAAAATTAATTTATTAATGTTTGCATGGTTTAAAATTTTTAATTGGCACACTAAAAGAATTACTTTTTAACACTTGTATTTACTGCTGTCCACTGAAATGTGATGCTTTAATTTGGTTTTTAGAGCAGCTGCTTAGAGCTGATCATCCATACATAACACTGGAATTAGGCCTGTGAGAGATAAGATAACAGAGTGCAAAAGGGATGTCAGTGGTACAAAATAAATGCTGTTCCTTACAAATCTGCAGGAACTAAAGAATGCTTCCCATAAATATTTATTGAGGACCAAAATTGTGCAGTACTTTTTTTCACAAGGGACTTGTATTCTAAAAGCAGCGTAGAAGGAGAAAGCTTCTATGCATTTTTCTGTCTTTCTTTTTCAGACTGTACATATTCATGATGACATCCATTTGCTACATCGCATTTCATTTACGTATTTGACTGCTTCATCTGCAGGAATCTCAATTATACATCTTCTCTGTGATGACTCGCGCCATTGCAGCTCTTCTGAAGAAAATATAATTTTAAGGAAGAAGTAGGGGGGGAAGTAAATTAATATTCTAGGGTCCCAAATGGCACAGCAATCCTGATCTGGTGTTCAGAATCGACAATAATTTTTCACAGGCTATAATTTTAAAGTTATATAGTTTGTATCCTTTTGGCCCTTAGAGGTGAGGATTTTATATTGCTATAAATAAGACCAAAGAGTCCTATATAAGCTGCAATACATTTTGACTTATGTAGAAACAAAACAATTTTAAAATCACGTCTTCTTACGTGAGATGCTGTGCCCCATTACAGGAGTGGGTAAATAAACAACTAAGCATCTACCTAAGTAACCCCCTCCTACATATATCTGTGTATCTGTATAGAAATACATAAACACATAGCTTTAGTTTACACACACAATGTTTAGGCCAACTCTAGTAACAATCAAATTTCCGTTTCTTTTCAGTTTTCCATGTACATCCACAAATAAGCAATCAGATTCTAAACCCACTGTATATTTTGTTAAAATAAGCATTTTCCAAGTTGCGATTGGATACTTGAAAATATGCGTTATGATACGTACATTTTTTCTGTAGAAAAGTGAAGGATGCTGCTTCTTACAGGCACTTGCATTTTAATGTAATAGAGGTAGCCAGCCAGCAGCAGTGTCATGAACAGTCTTTCCAACTTGTAAGGCCTGTTGCCAGCTCTAACAGATTTGTCTTTCATGGGATTAATATTTTACAATCACTTGTACCAAAGCAGATAATTGAAAATACTATTCTTTTTTTTTAAAAAAACTATTTTGGCAATGTGGATTACTACCCCAGTTTTAGCAGGCTGGTATTCTATAAAGATTTTATTTTTGTATAACACAGCCAGGATTAAGTTGAAGGAAAAGAATTTTCTATGGCATTAAACCAAAAATGGACTTTGCTAGAAAAGCTGCATAAATATTGCAACAAAGATGATTGCTGTGCAGGAATGGCACAGAAACAATGCATGAATTAATATGCCATGCACTATTCTTCTTGCCAAAGGAGTTGACAAAAGGTGATAAAAAGGGTAAACTTGACTACTTTTCTGGTTTTAGTTCTGATTGATACAAATTACCATGTTTGTTAAGGTCTTCAGGCTACTTTGAGACAGCACTGCCTAAGAAATGTGTGCTTTGTTTAGGCAGTATCCTTGAGCTGCACTCTCTACAATGGAACATATCGAAAAATCTGGTTGCGTAGCTGTATATTCTAGAAAATCTTGGACGAACTGTCTCTTCACTGACCACTTAAAGTTGAAAACAGCTTATGCAAAATCTTATTTTGGATACTCAGGGGAACATAGTTAAATATCATGAATCATATAGTCTTAGCAATTACTGTCAAAGTCTTGTCATTCGAAAGGAGATGTAAAATACTTGCTTAAATTTACAAAGGAAAAAATAGAATGAAAAATTAAGAAAAAGCCATTTCAAAGTACTTCATATGAAATTAAATAAAAAGAACAGAGAGGTAAGAACAACAGTGATGCAGTTTTCTACCTTCTTTCTTTGCTATGAGGAGGTGCATTGCTGTTTAACCAAGCACTGGCTCAGTCGTAGTCTCAGAGAGAAATCAAGAAGAAAAGTAGCAGTATTTTCAGACTAAAGGTAGAATTTAATGCTGCAGACCTACAGTTTGGAGAGATTAAGTGAGCAGGGAGGACAGAGCAGGTAATACGCAAGATGTGGTCTTTACAATTACTATGTCATATTGAACTTTCTGTTTACTACTCCATCAATATATGTGCCCTAGAAATCTAGCTACTTAAGTATATTCAACTTCAGATGTTCAGTATCAGAAGAGATGATCATTGCTAATAGTATGCATAAAACCATTTTGTTTAATATTTTCCTTTTCTCATCCAGATCCCTTTTATTATGTTCTTATTTTTAAATTCTACTGTTCAATGTTATTATGAAGTCTGCTTTTGGTTTCACTGCACTGTTGTGAACTAGAAATAATATAAACTAATTTGAGCTTACAGAAAAAAAGTATAGCTGTCATTAGCTAGGGAGATCAGACCTAAAAATGTATGGAGACAAGCTTGTACAGAGACAAGAGTTAAGTCAATAAAACAACGTGACACACACCGGCTGAGGGAGAATAAAACCAAGGACGTTTTTGTATCCCAGTAAACCCTATCATGGCAGTAAGAAACTCCAGAAAAAGCAAACAGAACCAGACACTAGCTTAGTCAAACTGGGAAGCCTCGGGTCACCTTATCCGGTGGCAGTCAGCTACTGTACTGACAACGACAAGCTGTAAGGTTGTCACTCTTCTTGATATGGTACTGAAAATAGCCACTCATGCAGAAGCTGAATGTCCAAAGATCAGTCAATGTGATGAGAATTTGAGAACCTAAAATTTGGAAAGATGCCAATGGGTATCACCGCCGCTGACATGAATGCATTTGTTATTTAGTGCTGACATATCAGGAATACGCAGAGTAGAGGACCTAGGGCTCTCTGCATGTCATGAAAGTGAATTGGATCATGGGCAGAAGCACGGAAATGGTTGACAAAATCTGGCTTAATGGTTGAAAATCCATGATAAGAAATACCTGTGGGAAGATTCTTTTCATGATACATACAGTCATCATCACCGTAAGAAGTCATTTAAGCAAGAGAAGAGTACGATGAAGGAAGTGAGTAAGGTATCTTGCATTTTCTGGCAAGACAGAGGTGTTTCATGGAAGAAGAGCATAAGAATGTGAAGACTTCATCTTAATTCATGTGTCAGTGCTGCCTCTGAGAATATGCCAAGTCTTTACTGAGGTTATGGACCATCTATGCTAAGGGCTGACCCCTTATTCCCATCACCAGTTTCTACCATTTAATATAAATATAAAATTCAAATTAAAAAATAATAAGCGTTTCTTGTGACAAAACTGATGTTAACAAGAAGAGGTACAGGCAGACCAGAAAATGTAAGATGTTTCCTTACATGCATGCAAGTGGTTGTGTCACAAGTGTTGGTTTTAATCTTCCCTCTATTTCTCCAGGTCTGTTCATGTCTGGTATATCATCATTTCTGCTTCTTCATTTGGACGTGAGACAGATTTGTAGTTGTGATGGAGGCAGGTAAGAAATCTTGGGAGATGATATTCTGGTTTTCAGCACAAATACACCTCTAGATTACATTGATGTTTTGGTGCATGTTTTTATGGTAAGGTGTTTTTAAATGATTGTTTCTATTGTCCGTGGTTGTCAGTGATAGGTATAAAAAGATAATAATTATATTTCAGTGAAGTAACAATATTTTGAAGTAAATTTGAGATTTTTTTCTTTTGTAATGAATGAACTATAATGACATTTGGAAATAATAATCATATTTTTACAAAGCATTCAGTTTACAAACCTAGATCTGCAAGGCCCCAACTAGTTCTTTATGGTGTATAGTCAATTATTAATTGAGGTTTCTATCTACCCTGGCTGTTTCATTTCATTTTCACAAACTGTTACATACTGATTCTGCTGGTTGTAATTGATTCCTTCACTTTTTAATGATCCAAAATGAGTTGCATAGATCTAAAATAGATCTAAAAGAGCTATTCATTGCTTTTATCTTTGCACATTCTCAGATATAATATCTCAATCTATTAAAATGGTAATTTAATTTTTTGATTAAACATAGATGGAATGCTGTACTCCGAAATGGGAGATGATAAAATACAGAATAAATAGATAAACCTCTATTTAAAGTAGAATGCTGAAGTTCACTCTGAATGGTATCGATTTGTTTATTTGTAGCTGAACTTGGTGTTTTGCAGTGGCAGTACTGGTGAATATTTCTTGGGTTGCTGAAAATTAAACTGCAGTGAAAGAAGTCTTTAATAAGGCTCTGCTCATAAGAATATTGAATTTATGCTAAAAGGAGGAAGGAAACTAGATTAGGAGAAAATGATGTGAACAAGCTACAGGATGAGACTTCAAATGTGTTTTTAAATTACTTCTCAAACTTAGCATGAAAAATTTTAGCTCAACATTTTATCTTCTCTTACAAGGAATCCCTAGGAATATGAATAAAATATTTGAAAAATAAGATCTTTAAATTTTAAGCACTTCAGATATTTAAATTATGAGCAATTGAAATTTTAGAAGAGGATTTCCTTTCTTTTCTGTGCATAATGATCAACAGTAGACAATATTTTTAGTGCTGAATGCAACAAATATAATTGTAAAATGTCTTTAAATTGGAAGACTATCATTACACGTCCATATTTAGATATCTTGACAACAGATTTGATTAAAATATCGAGCATCGAGTTTTCTCTTCTCAACACCAGGCCACTTAAGTATAATAATAAACTGATTTTTGACACCTACTGATGAACATTTTCAATGATAATTTTCAGAGTTGCTTAAAACTGTGAATCACTGACGTACACTCTTTCAATACACTGGATTTCGCTGTTTTAAGCAAATGGTTGTGTTCTAGTTAAATACAGTATTAAGACAATAGTACTATGCAATTGTAGATCATAGCAAAGCAGAACCTGGCAACATCAACTCAAGCAGGCATTTTGTTTCACATTTATTTAGACAGCCCAGTAATTGTAGAGAAAGAAAAAAATATTAAAATAGCAGGTGCTGTACACTAATTGCTGTAGATATTCTAGACGTTTCCAGCAGAATTATCAATACCCTGGGGATCCTTCAGTGATATCGAAGTGGGACGAGAAAGTGGAATCAAACATTCCGTAGATCTCTACTTCTGCCTTGTTGCACAGAGACCACATCTGATGTTGAGATGTGTTGATGATGTTGGGAGAGCTGAAAATCATGCGGAGTGATGTTAGGTTCTAAGTCAGGTCTATCTCCATTAGCCAAGTCAGGTTATAAACCTCTCCTTTTCAACTGTATTGAGGCTGCATGCCTGAAATTGAAATGCTGAAAAATAAATCTTTGTAGCCAGTGCTGCTGACTGAACCTACTGGAGGGACTAAGTTTTCTTTTGTATCTTTTATGCATTTTAAAATGGAGAATATATCTGCATTTGATAATCCTAAAAGAGAGGAGTGGGTTTTATTTAATTTTATTTTTAATTTAAAAAATACAGATGTCACTACAGCTGGGAAAATACGACCTTTGAAGTATGAATGTCAAGACAGAAAAGACAACTAATTAAATTAACCTAAGCTATTTCTAAATATATTTAAATAAATAAAAAAAACCCATGCTTTCCTTTACTGAATGTCAAGATGAAAGAATGCTGTGTCTCAGCTAAGACATCAAAGCCTTGAAAGAGTTTGGAGAAGAAATGGAGTGCTGATTCTTATTGAAAGCAAAAGCATTCCTGAGGGAGCCACTTCTAAACCATATGTCTTTGACATAAACTGGCAATAAAGGAGAAAACTACTACTGAGGATGAGAGAAATGCAGCTGAAGTGCTTGCTCCTTCTCAGAGATATTCAAATAATTCGATCTCATTGGAGATACACTGCACATCCTTATTTTGAAGCCCATATAATCTGTTGAATTGAGCTTGGCACTATTCACTGTGTTAGAAGAAACGGAATACATTTGAAAGTCAGCTATAGCAAGAAGATTATAGTATTACTAACTGCAATGAAATCAGAAGCAGAGTTCACTTGGAGTTTATTTGGCAGCTATTCTAAACCCAGGACTTGGGAGCATTGAGGTTACCTCCCAGATCTGGGTCTATGTGTTTTGTTCTATTACATCTCTATGTGGTACTTGGGGACGTAGTTTCATGGTGGACTTCGCTGGGTTAGGCTTACGGTTGGACTCAATGATCATACAGGTCTTTTCCAACCAAAATGATTCTATGTACGTTCTAACTCCTTGTGACAGCTAGACAATCAGCCACGTTTCCTGAGCACTGTGGTTACTACTTTAAAGAAGGTTTTGATTCTTTTCCAGATCTGTCGTGCTGTTGGAAAGAAAAGCACACACTAGACAAGACCTTTCTCTCAATGCTTGGGTTGGGAGTAACCAGACACTGGGATTTCATCCTCCAGTATGTAGTGGAGAGGTTCACAATTTCTTTTCATTAGTATGATACAAGAAGACCTTTTCTAGGAACTGCTTACTACTGGTCTCTGAGAAACTGCACCTAGAATACAATATATAGTAAAAGCGGTAAACAAAAAGATGTTTCATGGAAAAAAAAAGAGATTCTGCAAAAGCTACAGGGCTGTGAATAACACAGCCATTTAACAGTGGAAGTTGCATCACATACTTAAATTATCACATTTCTCTGGCCTTCTAAGTAAACTGAGTTTTATTACAACACCAATTACATGTTGCTGACTTTTCAGAATGGAGTTAGAACTGAAATGTAATGAACCATTACGTGCTTTTGCTGCTGAAAGAGGTAATACATGATAGATCTAAGAGAAGCTTTAGCTTCTTTCCTATTTCTATATAAAAAAAAGCCTCCAGAACAATTCTTTTTTTCATCAAGTTTACATTTTTGTATAGTGGAAATCTATGTAAAAACCTTATCATTGTACTATTTCTACAGCAAACACTCTTACTCAGTGGGTAAAATGCAAAATCTTCATTGTTTCAGGGACCTGAAGACAGCTATTCCTCCCACCCTGTTAGAGAAGTTCCCTGAACAGTTTTGTTTATACTCCCTCTTTCACCCACTGAAGCTTGAATTAATTTCTTCACAGTACAATAACTTCAAGGGAATCAGCTCATTCCTTTTCCCTTGTTTGTCAGCCCATAGCCTTTCAGTAAGGGTGCTTGTCTTGGAAATAAGATGAATATTTGCACTCAAATACATAGGCAGTAGCCATGAGGTTTTTCTCTCTGCTCAGGCTTGATTTTAGAAGGAAATGGCAGTTTTAACTTTATTTTGCCTGGAGTTTAACCTGGTGGGCATCCATTTACAATGCATATCATACTGACCTCCAGAGAGTATGTAAGTGTTCTTTAGCCTAATTTATAAGAATGTGGGGATAGAATGACCTGCAGTATCAGTCAGAATACAACTTTTTACTGATTTACAGGAGTTCTGCTCATTAAATGAGTTATAAGAGAATGACATCCTTTTTTGCAGTTTATGAATGCACGATTTATATATATTTAGAAAAGTGTAAGATTTTAATGTTGCAAAAGAAATCCTTGACTGCTCGTGGTTCCTAAAAATATTTAGTCTTTTTTCTTTTTTTCTTTTTCTTTTTAAAAAATTCAAAATCTAGAATTTTTCACCAAGCCCATGTACCTACATATGCCAAATCACTCCTTTATAGAAGGGTATATAGTAAAAAGTATTATGTAAGAGATGAAATAAAAACCCTAAACCCCTCCCTTGCTTTTCATCTGACATACTTCCTTTAGGATTACATTTTTTGAAAAAAGTTTTATGAAAGTCTTTCTTGCAACATTTGTCAAAGCTGTACTACTGAATTGTTATGCCGCGATGCAATGACATAGATAACCCTCTGCTTTCTCAACTAATTACACATGTTACAATTCAGATGAGTGAATTGCTAAGTAGCTAAATGGATGTGTTATTTCTAGACAAATTTTATAAGCAGCATTATTTTTATCTTTATCAGTACAGCATTTGGCAACCTTGTTTCTTCTTCCTCTCACTACCTCCTGTTTTGTAAGGACAAACCATTTTGTTATATTTTACTGTTATCTAAGAGTAAAGTAAGAGTAAAAAACACTCAAATGTGTATATCTTTTAGAGATTGATTCCTTCAAGCATTAGAAAGTAGAGATGTCTTCTTCTACTGAAAAAAAAATAAAAATCACCAACTTTTAGTTTAAAAAATAGTTACGACTCCTGATCTACATCATATTATCAGACTCTTAATTGATTTACATTTTTATGTTATTTGAGATTCTTGGATAAAGTTAGGAGAGAACCTGAACCGTATTTTCAAATGTTGGCCTGAATACTTTTAAAATATTTTATTATGACTTCTTTTACTTTGAAATTATTTTGAACCTCAATCAAAGAGATAACTGGAACTCAGGAGTGGTAACCATTCTGACTTAAAAATGGAAAAAAAGTGTGTTGTAACTCGGGGTCCTCAGTAGAAAGTTTCATATGGCTATAATCCATAGTCAAAATCAACAACTAAACAACAGAACACCTAGAGAAAGCAAAGACAATGAACCGAAGAGCTTGTTTTCTAGAAAAGAGAAAGAATTGAAAGAAATCACAATTGTTTTTTTTCAGTTCATATATGAACTAACTCCAACTTTTTCATTTGCAGCTTTCAGAAAAGAACTATGATCTACAAATAATATGTCGTTAAAGAAGGGCTAAAGTAATTTTCTTTGTAGCTTGAAATCTGTGCTCACATTAGAGAAACTTCCAGCATATTTATTAAAAAAACATACATCCTCTTACTCTTCCCAAATTCACTTTCAGTTGAAACCCAAAGAAATCAAATTGCGTGGTGCACAACCTAAGAGACATTTTAAAAGAAATTAGAAACTAATTATCTGCTAAATTTCTTCCATTTATGTTGCATTTGCAAATTTATCTTTCCATACCTTTAATTTTCTATCTACTGCATTAATTTTAGCTTTTCATTATTAGTAGTACTAAGTAGCTGTCTACCTGCATCAATATACTGATAATTTTTCCTAAATGAGCATAAATCAGTTTATTTTCCCTGATATTTATATTGCAATTGGAATTCTGAGAAGAGGTTTGTTATATGTTGTCATGGAGAACTTTGTTACAAAAAAATCCAGTAAAATGACCCAGATTTTACTAGAACATGACGGGACATACTCTTTCCTGATGCAGGATTGAAGGGGTTTTACCACCAGTCTGTTTCAGCTGTTATAGTTAATGAGAGTTAATTATTTTTCTAAGTTTATCCCACACTACAGAGGGTGTTGATTACAGACATATTTATTTAATTTGCCCATTATTTAGCTTATATTTTGAGTACGAAGCATGATTTACAGTGAACTTAATATTTTTAATCAGCATTCCAGTGGAGTTTCCCATATATATGGAATATACTTGAACTTTTAATATCTCCAGTGTTTCTGTGTTTGTGTTGACCTATGTGGAACACTCCAAGAACTAAATTAAAGCACTTCAGGTTTGTGAGGTCAAAATGTAAGAACACTAGACTGTCTGAATGGTTACCAAAAGTTGTGCTAGCCCGGTACCCTGTGTCTAACAGGAGCCTACAGCAAATATTTAGGAAAGAATGAACCAAATAAACTGGTAGGTAGTGCTTGTTTCCCCAGATTTGCTTCCATCCTCCAGAAAAGTGCAGTTCAGGGATGCGCTTAGACTTAAATAGCTTCCTGCGTTTAGCAATCCTTGGTTTGTTTGTAGAAACTTTCTTCAGCCTCTCTAAACTTTAAATAATCGCAAAATCCTATGGTAAAGACTTATAGGAAATAATTGCAAGTTGTTTGAAGATGTGCTTTCTCTAGTTCCTTTTGAATCTACTATCTGATAATTTTATGGGATATGCCATTGTTCTTTTCCATAAAAGACTGGAAACGAATCGACTGTTAATATTGCAACCTGAATGAATGCCTCGCTGTCTCAGTAGACTGTTTGTAAGAAGATGAACCTTACCCATTGGATGTGCAGTTGTTTATTGGATTACAGTGAGGTACCGGAGATATCTGGAATTTCCTTCTGCTTTTAGGAGGTGTTTTTGTTCAAATTGTTATACGTAACATTTACAGAGAGAACAGAGAAGCTTCTTGTGGTGATTCTGGTAGGACAGAACAGTTAGAAGAAGGAAGTGTTGTCTTAAAATCAGTTTGATCTGGGAAATTCAAACTAATACTGTAACCAGGTGGCTCTTCCATGCCACCTTGATAAAGTACTGTGAACTTGGCATTTAATAGAAAGTTAGTATATTTAGCTCTGATTTTCATATGTTGAAGCTAATATCAATATATTTAGGTTTTCCTTAATTCTGAATTTGTGCATTCAGTGTAACATTATGTTTTACCCTTAAATGCCTGCAGTCTCCTGTATTACGTGTCCATAGCTGTGTTTTTCCTCATTTAGAAATATTTTTGTTTCCATGCAGTCTGAATGGTTTCAGCTTTAGCTGAAGGGTGAAGCACTGTTGAGCCAGATGTCCATACTTCTGCGGAAAGGTTTTTTCCTCATTTACTCATTCATCTGAATAACTACGGTATGTCAGAGCTGCACTAAATGCTGAGACCTCTGAGCTGTTCACAGTTGAACCTGCTCTAGAACCACTAAAAAATGGTGGCCTAGCAAGGCAGAGCTGCTAAGTTCAGGTGCCTATAGCTAAACTGCTTTATGCATCAGGCTTCTGTAGAATCAAGCTATATAGGATCTGCCATATGGATGTGCTTTCATGGGACTCCTGTGTGGCTCTTTGTATGGAATATAAATGCCCTAATTACTCTTTTCTAATATATGTACAAAGACTCTCAAAAATGATTAAAGAGCTATTGTGTCTACATAGATGTCTTTATTTGCTTTTATTAAAATCTCTGTTTCTGATGATCCTGAATTTTGATTCTGCATGCACATAGAAGAGCTATATATCTTGTGTTTGCTAAAGTATATAAGATACACGAAATATCTGTGAAAGGTATTGAAAATCTGGATACCTCCCATGATGTTACTGAAAGTACACTAACAGAAAGCAATGCCTTATTCTGAAAAAAAAAGTTTTTATTATTCATAGATACTTATATCTGCAAACTGAACATGTCTTTCAAAATTGTTCTGTTTCAAAATTACATTCCTATAATCCACACGAGCTGTGAAAATAAGAATTCAATTTCTGGTCTTCTTTTGTGCTTATGTAGGTTTTTCAAAAAGAATTGATTACGTGACTCTGTGCTAGAAAGTTTGCCTGATTGTTCCCCATTATGTTAGCTGGACTAATAAAAGATATTGCCTCTGCCAACAAACCTCATTTCTTCCTTCTGAAACTGCTTTAGAAACTTCTCTTGCTTGAAAAATATCAAGAAATGATGATTACCCAGTAACCCGTTGTCTAAAAATGATGCACTTAATGCTAGAAAATGTATCAAACATAATACGCTGTAAGTTTATATCAATGATGAAATAACTTTGCATCATTTAGCATCATAACTGGTGTGATTTATTTTACAGCTTTGTGATAGGGGAGTAAATTATTAATAGGTATCAATACCTGTTTAAAGAATTAAGGAATTCAGAGTGACCACTAAAATTAGAAGAAATTCTGTGGTAAGTGAAATGTCTTAACAAATAAAAACGAATTTGATTTCTATTTTGGTATTTATTAGGTGTCAATTACCCGCAAATGGTGTACTATAACAAATGTAATTATATTAATGCTAGGAGATTAATTCTGCATATACTACGTGATAACTAAATACACTTTCAAAGGATGACTTCAGGTTTTCACTCATAATTATTACCTCTAACCAATTTCAGATAATTAATGAATAGAGCAAAAGCATGTGGTAAAACCAAAGTGGCCATACCCACATGTTGGAGACTGAGAGTGAAGTCTGGTCAAAGTGAAGGTGTTTCGGTATGTGGCAGAGTTTGACCAGCTGAAATTTTGATTCTGTAGTCTTATCTACTGAGAAAGTCTCCCCTACTAAAGATTTTACGTCCTTATGTTGTGTAAATATCTAGATGACACTACTAGAGCTGGAACTTCAGGACAAATCGGAAAAAGAATTTAGATGTCTGCAGTACTATCAAAACATAATTTCTGAGGTCTGGTAAATACCACCACATGAATGGGAATGTGTTGTTTAGCTGGGATCTAAAAATGTATCCTAAAAAGAAAGCAATGACAACAGCTGTTTTTTTCTTTTAGTCAGCAGTGCAGTGGTCCAAAAAGCTGACAAAGGGCAGAAATCAGTTCTCCCGTTCACTGAAGGAATGGCAGCTCGGATGTGCAGTGCCTGGCACAGGGCCATGCAGTGCCTGGCACAGGGCCGTACGTGCCAGCTGTTCCTGCAGCAGCCCACCTGCAGCCATGGCTACTCCTCCTATTGCCCAAGCGCCCTTCTGGGAAGGCAACTTGTGGACGTTCGGTAAAGTCAGTTGGGTAAGAGCTGTATTTTTCATTCCATGCACCAAATTTTCGTTTGATTCATTCTGATTTATATTCAAAATCCTTCCTTTACCTTCGCATAACATTTCTTACATGTCTTATTTCTGATGGTATCTGTCTCTAAGCTAATCATCCCAAGTGTCTGTTGTAATCAGTGGAGTTCTAATCAGTATCATCTAAGGTAATTATTTGCATCCTGAAGTAGATATCTAAAAAAGGCTAAATTAATTGCATCTTGAAAGTGGCTATTTCTTGCCATTTGGCCACAAAGAAAAGACAGAATTATTAACTTAATGTCTTAAGTATTATGGAACTCTAAAATTAGCTGAGATGAATTGTATAATTTTTGTTATAAAGCTGTAAATCATTTTTTTTAAAAAAAATCTTCCAAAGCAGTTTGAAATTGAGTTTTGTGACAACATAAGTAATTTGTATGACTTCCTCTTCTAGATCCTGTAAACCTGCATTGATGTCAAAAAAGAATGTCTTTTTTTCGTCTTGTTATCAAAATGTAATTTCAAAATTATAAAAGTTATATAAAATTTAATATATGAGAATGAGACTGGCTCAGAACTGATTATAGTATTTCAGATCATGTTGCAATTACGGCAATTTTACAATTCTCAGTCTGAAAATACCAGCTGTGGTGAGACTTTATCTTCTACTGGGACTTCCACGCAGAAGCAATGCCTGGAATGAAGTTTAGGTGCACTCTCTGTTCCAGTTTACAGTGATCTGTGTACTTTACCTTTTATGATCTGACAGTATCATCGAGTATTGTGTCCCTTTGGCTTGCAGTGGGGAACTTCAATGTGCTTTTCTGCCTGTCCCTGGTCTTTAGGAAAGCTGTGTAAACATCTTCTGAGAGGAAAACGAGTTCATCTGGGATTCTTGCTGCTCTTAGTTGTACATAGGCTTCTATTTAATCTTTTGTGTCTATTAAGCCAGATTCTGCCAAGAAAAGCCCACACCACTTTGTTGATATTTCTGTCAAGAGAAAAGCCTCAGTCTTTTTTATGTGTGAAAGCTCTGTATTGGAGCATGTGATGAAGTGTTAAGGTACACAGAGACTCAGCTCCGCATTACAGGCTGCCCAAGGAGGTCGTGGAGTCTCCTTCTCCATACATATTCAAACCCCACCTGGACACATTCCTGTGCAACCTGCTCTAGGTGGACCTGCTTTAGGAGCAGGGTTGGACAAGGTGATCTCCAAAGGTCCCTTCCAAACTGTACCATTCTGTGATTCTATGATTGTATATTTATGCGTGTCAAAACATGGGTTTAAAGCCATGTTGTGTTTAAGGAATAAATGATGACTCTTAAGTTCCTCTCATGGGCATCTTGTGAAAAACAAAGAAACAAAAACATATCCTTAAAAATCATCAAGAAAAACATTTCGTATTTAAATTCTGTTTATTTAGTACCTTTCCATAAGCCCATTAATGAGCAAGCAAAATCGTTTCCTATTGAAATGCAGGTGAACACTGACACAGCCCATATTAAATTGTTAGTTTTAATACTTAAGACATAAAGACGTTCTTGTGGCCAGCTCTTATTTCTTGAAGTTACAGAAAATATGGGTGAATAAATAGGTCAACAAACTCATGGGTTTGTTTATTCTCGCTCACAATCAGTGATAAATGTAATATCGTATTTCTATAAAGATAGTGTGAGTTCATGAGTTTGCTTTCATTTTAATTTCATTTGCATAATTAAATGCTCCCTTGTAGGGGTCAGTCAGGGCCTAACAGCCTGGCCCTATTTCCCCACATTTATGTTGACATGTCTTTTTTGTGAACAGTTCTAGAAGAATTCACAGTATATAATTAGGTTAACAAAAGGGTGTTAAAATAATCAGTACTGAAATTCACAGAAGCCAGCATGTTTCTTCAGTCAAGGTCTCTTTTTGTTCTTAAAGGCTAAAGCGTTTTTATTTTATATACATCATAAAAAAGTGATCTTTTGCCTAAAACTTCTCTTTTTTAAAAAGAGTCATTGCTAAGGTAGGTTTTTTTCGGGGAGGGGGGAGAGAGCGGTGTTGAGGTTTTTCTTGAGAGAGAGGGTCAAATACAAATAATTTTCAGTGGCTGAGAAGAAAAAACAATAATACCAGTAGAATCAGACAATGCAAGTAGAATCAGTTGATGTTTAAGATAACAATAGAAGTAGAGTCAGTCTTTACAATATAAAAGAGTGTTTCCTCTTTTTTAGTCTTGTTTTCATAAACAAGCAATAGCCTTTGGCCATCTGGTTAAATGCCTTACCTGTATAAAAAGAATAAGGTGTTCTACCATGGAGTCAGAGTATAGGATATGACGGCACAGGCCTGTGTTAGGACTGTAAAAGAGTAAAGCTGCTGAACTGTCTTATTTCAGAGCTTTAGGAAGACATTCATTTTTCTAATAAGCGAGCTATTTTTTGTGTATTTGCTTATATATGCTCTAGGAAACTGTTCTAATCTGCATAACTATACACATCACGGGCTTTACAGTTTAAACAAATCTTCAGGTAGAGCTGGAACTTTAAAATAAGCTAATTTTCTAAAGCAAATGGCTGTATTCTGAAGGTTTGTCCAAATCCTTGAGAAAAAAAAAAAGAGATCGGCATGTCAGCTGAACAGCATGCCTTACTTCACAGGTTGCTACCAGCCAATATAAAACTCCCTAATATCTCGCTGTCTCAGTACTGCACACCTCCTGGCTTACCTGACTGCTGATATTGGGGATCTCACTGGCTTTGTTATGTAACTACTTAAGATTTCTGCTCTCAGAAGAAATTGTATGGTGTTAATTGTTTTGTCCTGTTTCAGGATTTTTTGTCACTTTCAAAAACCTCTTCTTCTGAGAGCTGAAATTCTGCTACAAGGTCTGGAAAAAAAAAAGAAAAGAAAAGAAAAGTAATTACATTTGAAAAATGCATTTGCATTCTTTGCGTGTTCTTAAATTAGAAACTTTTAGTGAAAAAAACCCTTCCAAAAAAACCCAAACAAACACAACCTAACAGACCATAATTGGACTTATTTCTTCTGGAATAAAATAAGACAAAATATTCAAGAGACAGTTTGTAAGCCACTAGGTCAGCATGGCAGGAGCTGTTTTCCCAGGAAAGGCTCCATAGACAAAGTATGAAGCTTGTTCTCTCTTTCTGCTATTACATATTGCAAGTGAGGAATTAGAATTGAAAGTGGAAATGTCAGCATTGTGTTTGCCGTGTGGTTACAGACAAATAACAGTTGTTGTATTGACTGTGAGTTCATAGAGACAGAAGATTATTTCTGCTTGTTTGCTGTATGCAGGCTTCCATTAGAAACATGGCACACAATCCTGTGTTGCCTAGGTGGGCTTTTTTAGAAGCTTCACGGTCTGTCATTTCTTTTGCACTTTCTGTGCATCGGAGTGTACAACGTGTTCAGTCACCTCCTGAACTGTTCACAAACTTAGCATCTAAGAAACTCTCTTACTATTCCTTTACTTCTACTTTGTTCAACCTACAAAAAAAAAGACAATGAAATCCCCCAAACAAACAGGTAAGTGTATAGTGAGAGAAAGATGCAGAAGTGATGACAACAAAGTAGTGTCATGCAGAAGGGCTTTCAAGTCTTCAGCTAGAGCCTCAAACAAGTACGACATTGCTTAGATTTGCTCACCTAGAGAATTTTTTGAAAGGCTCCTCTGTTTGTTGTAAGAATCTCAGGTGTGGATTTTTGTTCTGCTTCTCCACAAGAGCATTGAAAACAAATACATGTATGTCAAGACCTGCTCCTGCCTCTGGGTCCTGTCCCCCACCCCGACCTGCTCAGTCAGAGAGGGAACGGTCTTTTGTGTCCACACGACAAATTGGAGACCAACAAGTCTGCCAGGGTAAATTCAAAACAGTATTTATTTTGGGCACAGCCAAAATATCAAATCAAATACTTGAGTGCACTCAGAGTTACAACTTCCCAAAAGCTGCAAAACCCAGATCTCAATCTGTTCAGATCACAGTCTGATGCCCTCAAGGCAGCTGGACAAAACAACACAACTCTGATCTGATCCCATGCAGAGTAGTGCCATGGAAAAAAGAAAGGAGAGGGAGAGAGGAATAAGAGTAACAGTGGGGGAAGAGAAAAACAGTTACCTCTCCATGGGCCTCTGGAAAATGTGGTCTTCAGGAGCACGTGGTCCTGTAGTTCTTCTGCAGCACATCTTCAGGCAGACTCCATGGGGTGGGGGCGCACACACCTGACTTCTTGATGAGCTTCTCTTTATAGGCCAGACCATGCTCCCCACCATTAGCATAAGGGGGGTCTTGCTGAGAAAGTTCTCAAATCAGCACATGCACAGAAGCTTCTTTGGGAAGGTTCTGGAATCAGGGCTGGGGGTCAATAGTGGTTCAACAGACCCTGCCAGAAACACCTCTGCCTGAACCCTCTGGGTCCCCGTGCAGTCAAGTGTGGGGGGGGCACCTGCTGCTGCACCTCCTCCCCCTCCTCTGCAGTAGCACCAGCCCAGCAGGAGCCCCGGCACTCAAGAAGTTGTTAAAGACAACAACACAAGTAGAGTCAGACCATGTTGAAGTCAATACAAGCAGAATCAGTTGATGTTTAAGGTAACAATACAAGTGGAGTCTTTTGTAAAGACATTTCCTTTTTTTAGTCTTGTTTTTATAAGCAAGCAGTAGCCTTTGACCATCTGGTTAAATGTTTTACCTGTATAAAAAGAATAAGGTAATGCTTTCTATGCTGTCATTGAGTCAGTATAACATATGACGGCACAGGCCTGTGTTAAGAATGTATAAAAGAGTAAAACTGCTGAACTGTTGAGAGTTTTTCATGCTTTGGGTGACCTCGGAAAAATCATTTGGTCATACATGGGTCATACATTATTCTTTCAAACACAGTTTCCAAATGAAACTGTAGCTTTCTTGAGATCCGAAAAGATTTGGAAAAATTAGGCTGTAAGTTAAGTGATTCTAAGAAACTGGCTCAAAACCCTTACTTACTAGTCAGAGCTAAATTCGGGACTAATAAATATCTAATCCTATATATTAAGTGTAGATGTTTCTTGAACTTGGGCTTTGCCATCATCCAGATATTTAATCCAGACCACTATGTGTAGATCTTTCATTCCTTCCAAAAGAAACCTTGTTCTTCCCCAGATCAATCCGACCAGTAGTTGCGCAGTTAAGTCACTCTATGGAGATATCCAGATTTTGACAATAGGATTAAATTCATGTCACCTCTGGACATCAAAGTAACTGAAATTTTCTTGATATAGGTAATTCAAGAATTGAATAATAAAAATTTAAAACATACTTAACCAAGAGAGAACAAAATCAGCTCCAGACTCCTAATGACCTTCTGCACAGTGGAGGTCCATAGTGCAAGCAGTTCTTAAGCGTGAACGTTACTGATCTTCAGAAGATGTAGTGTCCTACAAGGCTGTCCTTAGCCTCCATTGCTCTATATAATACTGAAAGGATCCTGGTTAAGACCTGAATATCGATGCAGTTTCCTTTTCAGCCTTGTCTCTCATGGCTAACCACAGTATTGCTCTGCAGAGCCCAATGGGGAGCTCTTGCAGTACTGAAGTGTTTATCCTATAAAGTTGAACTACATGGGATTCACAGCTCTAAGTGCTTCAATGCCTTCTGTGCATTTATGAGTGTGTACACTACTATGTTCTGTCCATGCTCTAAGAGAAACAGACTACTCTAATGAATTGAAAGCTAATTTCCACCCGTCCCCAAACTCTACCCCAGTTAATTACCTCACTCCTTCAGATCACGTCATAAATTGTATTTCTCAGGTGACTAACTGAACAGGCCATGTACTTTTGAGTACTCTTTAAGTACCTGGACTTGATATTTCTACTTCTAAAATACTGTAATGATCCTGCTCTAATTCTCAAGCCAGTTGTAAGGCTTGTTCTAAGATGTTCTCAGAGGATCATGGTACTACAGTGTTGAGAGCCTTAGAAATAACTGCATGAATAAATATCAGAGGCAAGGCCTTGAGTGGGATCCAAGGGTCCTTGGATGTTCTAAGTGTGGTGAGCAATCCAAAAGGGGAAGCATGCACAGCCACACAAATGGTTATTTACTTCTATTGCTCAGCATCTCAGTGAATTATAATTTTATTATGAAATACAAACCCAACAAAATGTAGAGGCCTGGTCTTTGGATTCAGCAGAATGGGTTTGCTACCTGCAGCAAGACCTGTTTGCCAACCACCTGAACAGGTTCCAAGCAATTTGGAACATCTCTCTGTTCTTTAAGGCATAAATGGTTTCATGGCAGCTGGGATGAATGCATTTTAAATTTTAAATGAATATTCTGCAATCGTGCCAGTGAGGGGGGGAAAATAAATTACTCTACACCAGTTTATTAGACATGACCATCAGTGACACAACCAGAGCTAAATGGAGCCTGTTCTGACACCAACGTGTTAGATAACTAACACCAAAGTGTTAGATATTAATAAATTCCTAGAACACATTTTTTTGCAAATAGTACAGTAATATTTTCTGAGTTGTTAAGAAACTACACCATTTTCTGAAGTCCTTTGGAACGTTCTCCCAGCACTTTGATCTCAATTCATTTCCCATGACCATTTTTACATTTCCCACCCTACTTACTTTATGAGCAATACTGACAATCAAAAATCTCTGATATGTGTGAGATAGAGAAATGTAAAACAAAACAAAACTTTATCTCTGATATTGTCTTTCCATGGTTTTCCTTTTGTACTTTGCAGCCTCCCAATAAGCTGCAAGTTATTGTCCAGAAGTCAAATAAAGAAAAGAAGTTCATCTGCAATCATTCCTTGTGAGATTTGTGAAGATTTCAAGACTACTGAAAGGAGGGAACCCCCCCTTCAGTGTTTATAAACCTGAAATTAAGATAAGAAATAGCAGTACAGCCAAAAAAAGGTTTGGGGGCTAGATGGACAATTAGATACTTTATTAAGCATTTTCTTCTTTGTCCAAGAGAATATGAGAGGTTTTAACTTCCTGTAAACTAAGTAAATGTTAAGAGAAAATTATAGTGATCGTATAAGCTGATGGTGCTGGCTTCCAACTTGATGTCTAGCTGAGACTGTATTCAAGAACAGCAGGAGTTTTAAGAGTATCATTGATTTTGGTAGACATTACAGCCTGCTATCACTTTCAAGGCTGTTCTATTGTTAATATCCGTTCATGAAAACATAGTAGTGGTTGTCAAACTGAATAGGAGAAAACTCAGTTTTTAAATTGAGTGGAAAAAGTCCTCACAACAAACGAACCCCTAAATGACTGAGCTTTTCCCAACCAAGGTGAATCTAGCTGTAAGGCCCGTTATACAGAGTTTTAGCAGCAGGGCCAGGGACTGCAGGGCAGCCTCTGTGAGAAGTGGCTGGGGCTGCCCTGTGGTGGACACAGCCAGTCCAGTCTCTGGCTCAGCCCCTTGGCCCAGATGGTAGTGCCTCAGGGAACCTGGATTTCAGAAAGGAGAAAAAGTTCCAGACAGACAGAGGAGGAGGGAGGGGGTAAAGAGTAGGAGACAGCCCTGCAGACACCCAAATTCGGTGAAGGAGGGGGACGAGGTGCTCCTGGCGCTGGAGCAGAGATTGCCCCACAGCCCATGGAGGCCCCCATGCTGGTGCAGGTGGGTGTTTCCTGAAGGGACTGCAGGCTGTGGAGGGGACCCTCTTTAGAGTAGGGGAAAAATGTGAGGGGGAAGGAGTCGCATCAATAATTCAACCCCCTGTGCTGCTTGGGGCGGAGGAGCAGGTGGAGGAGTTGGGAATGAAAGTGTGAAGTTGAGCCTGCCAAGAAGGACATGGGTGAGAGGAACGTGTTTTAGTTTTCATCTTTGTTTATCACCATTCAATTCTGTTTTAAGTGGCAATAAATTAAATCCATTCTCCTTGAGACATTTTTGGCCATGACAGTGACTGATGAGAGATCTCCTTGTCTTTATCTCAACCCATGAGCTTTTCCATCTTATTTTCTTCCCCTCTCTTGCTGGGGAGGGCAAGTGAGGGAGTGGCTGTGTGGAATTTTGTCCCTTGGCTAAGATTAATCCACAACACAATCCGGAGACAAAACCTGAGGAGTCTGGTTAAGCTTTTTATTTTATTTATTTTCTGGCACTGTTACAGATGTTACTCGGTGTCTTTTGACTGGATTCATGATTCCGCTGTTCCTGGGCAGGAAGATATACTTCTGGTCAGGACACAGAAAGAGAGGAGAAACATATAGTTATTTTTATTTGTTTTTAAAGCTAACTTTAGATTTCACTTCAGAGTGAGTTTTCCTGTTTGGCCTTTCATTTACCTTTTTTTTTTTTCAGATTAAGAACATAAACTGAAATTGTCTGGGACAGAAAATATATCTTTGTCAAAAGATTTTGTCAAAAGATTAGTGACTGAGAACATTTTGTCTTTCTATAAGGTAGATATTTTTCCATGATGGCGGAAGAAGTGGGAATCTATTTCAAGTCAATGAATTATCATATTGTAGAAGAGACAAAATACAGTTAATATATTTCAATGTATTAAAAATGGGGTTTTAATATCATCCTTGAATTCCATTAAACATTTTTCTTTCACTAGAACTCCAGAGAAAAGGTAATGGCTTTTCTTTTTTTCAAATCTACTAAAATCAATTTATTTCTATATTTGTAGGCTTCCTTTTTCAGTTAAGATGTATGAGTGTTAATTCAAAGGTATTTCTCCTTGCTATCAAATAATTTGCTGTTTTGTCCACTCTATTGTTTTTTTTCTTTTTCATTGACTCTAATTATGTAGAGATTTTTCATATTCTTGTGATACACGTTAAGAAAGGTATGTTTACAGCCCTAAAGGCACTTTTAATGTGCGCTATGATAAGTACATAACAAATGTTTTAAAAAAATCTCTTTTAATATATACCTATTACTACTCTAGTTGGGTCCTGCACTTGGGCCACAACAACCCCATGAAATGCAACAGGTTTGGGGATGAATGGCTGTAAAGCTGCCTGGCAGAAAAGGACCTCAGGGTATTTGTCAGTAGCCAGCTGAACATAAGCCACTGGTGTGCCCAGATGGCCAAGGAGGCCAACAGCCTCCCGGCTTGTGTAAGGGATAGCGTGGCCAGCAGGGCCAGGGAAGTGATTGTCCTCTGTGCTGGTGAGGCTGCATCTCTAATGCTGTGTTCAGTTTTTGCTCCCTCACCACAGAAAGGAAGCTGAGGCGCTAGAGCGTGTGCAAAGAAACACAGTGAAGCTGGTAAAGGGTCTGGAGTACAAGTCTTCTGAGGGGCAGCATAGGGAACTGAGGTGGTTGCTCAGTCTGGAGAAAAGGAGGCTGAGGGGAGACCTTATCACTTCTTACGACTACCTGAAAGGAGGCTCTAGTGGGGTGGATGTCGGTCTCTTCTCCCAGGTATCAAGCAATATGACAAGAGGAAATGGCCTCATGTTGCCTTAGGAGAAGTTCAGGCTAGATATTAGGAAATGTTACTTCACTGAAAGGGATATCAAGCATTGGAACAGGCTACCCAGGGAAGCAGTTGAGTCACCATCCCTGCAGATATTTGAAAGACAGGTAGGTGTGGCACTTAGGGACATGGTTTAGTGGTGGAGCTGGCAGTGTTAGGTTTTGTTATGATTTGGTTTAATTGGGGTGACTAACTCTGCCTCAGCCTTAGTCTAAAGTAACTGCATTTTCTGAAAGCTGACTGTGGGGTTTTTTTCAGACAGTTCCTCTCTAGAAGTGATGACATTCTGGTGTGCAGAAAAGCCGGTATTTATACTTATTCCTCTAGTAACCACGGCCATCCTCAAGCTAGTGAAAAAGGTTGAACCTGCAGGAAGGAGAGGACAGGACAGGTGACCCCAAACTGAATGAACAGAGTATTCCATACCATATATATCATATGTGGCATAAAGTTGAGAGATCATGAGAGTCTCGCTCTCTTCTGTGATAGCCAATGTCTAGTGAGGACCTTGTTTTTCTGCTTGCTCCTGACCCCAGATCTGTGCATTGCTGAATCCAGTTCCTGAGTTCAGCTGCTTCCTAGCTGTGGACCCATTCCCTTGTGTCTGCTCTACAGCATTTGTGGTGACCGATAGTCATTGGGGGAGGGATGATCTCAGATATTTGTACATACTTCATTACTTTCTAGTTACTTTAATCATTAGTACTACTATTATCATAATTTCATTAAAGCTGTAGTTTTGGTTTCCAATTCACAAGCCTTTTTCCTCTCATTTTCCTCTCCTCTTCCAGTGTGTGTGGGGTGGAATTTGGGAGCCCAATTGTACGGTTCTTAGCTGGTGAATTTAGCCATGTCAGGTTTACAGTTAGACTCGATGATCTTAAGGGTCTTTCCAGCCCAAACGATTCTGTGATTCTGACCGTCTGTGTAAACTTGCTTTGGACCTTCTTAACATAGCTTTGTTTGTATCTATACCTATATATATGAATATGTGTATGAGGGTATGTGTTTGTATATCTATGCCTGTATGTCTGTATAAGATTTAATCTTCTTAAGGAGTGGATTTTGGTTTTTTTATGTTAGGATAAATGAACTTCCAGAAGAGCTCCATTTAATGTAGAAATTTATGAAGAAACTTCTGTGTCCTAGGTATTCCTCTTCAGTACGAAGTACTCAGCTGCCTTGCTCTGTGTTTAGTCCACGGTGACATATTCATTATTAAGCACTGCACAAAACGTCATCACTGCAAACCATGTTCATCATTTCAATTGGACTAAAATTAATGAGTTTTCAATTTTGCCAAAACAAGGATCAGTAAAATTAAGCTTGAGATGAGCAATATTCCTTGCCTTTCCAGAGGAAAAATAAAATTTTAACTCTTTGTTTCCATTTAATAGGACTGCAGAGCCACACTCTTTAAATATATATCTGGTTGTATTCCCACCTCCTTATGACAACTAGGGAAAGCATCTACTGTTCATCAAAAGGAAAGAAATATTTATAGGTAGGTAACTAATTTCTTGGGTTTATGCTGATTTTGCGCAAAACAAAACCTTGCACAGCTGTTCTTTGGAAGATAAAAAGGATTCAAATAGCTGTAGAGGGCTTGTGAGTAGAAATGTTTTTAGATGTTTAGCAAATCAAATCACATGGGGAAAGGGCTGGTTTGATTTGCTGTGGATTGTTTGCCTCCAGAAATATTTTATCCTTTACTTATTTTTAATTGATTAGCTCTTCCTCATAGGTAGAGTGTTTTGGCTGTTGTAGAATGTATGGAATGAAAGAATAAATAAATAGTTTAAGAAGTTCTCCCTGTAATCACCAGAAGGGACGTCACGGTCAGAGCCTTGCTAAGTTAACGTTAGGGATGGTTAGCTCACAGGTGTTCTGACAGTGTCCTGTTTTTATGTCCACGATTTACTTTCATTATCGAGGCACATATAAAATGTCCATCACCTTACACAAATGGGTCACACAGCCTTCTTTGAAATAAACTTGGATCTGCGATAAGAAGACTAGTATTTAAATATTTGTTATTGAACTAAAAGTTTTATAGCTAAAAGAAAGTGCTATGACATTAAAGAAATGCTTTATTGAAGGGAAATACAAGTGCATACAAGCAGAGATAAGAGAAATAAGGAGGAAAAACATTTTATTTAAAGGGGCTGTGGAGGATTTTTTCCACACATGATCTAAATGTGCTCTAAGAAAGATGAAATTTTCTTCAAAATTGCTGCCTTATTTTAAAATAAATATAAGAGTAAGCTGAGTTTCTCCTCAGATTCTCAAAATCACTCATCATCTAGTTTTTATGGTGTCAGCATGATGGGGACTATTTCAGCCATTTCTTCTCACTGCTTGATTTACTAGGAGACATGTCATGAGGTTCACCTGGCCTGCAAATTGAATCTGAAGTGGCGAAGGAGGACAATGACATGACTTCTAGCAGTCAGTCATTCATTATATAGAAATATCCTTCAAAAGATCTTTGCCTGCCTCGGGTGAAATAGATGTCAAATTTGCCTGAAGGGTATGGATCAAAACCTACTGCCAGCTCATACTACACACATTTAACCAGCGTACAGCTGAATTGCTCTCTTTCTACTGAAACAAAGTTTGTCCTTGTGTGGGTGTTGCATAAAATATATATTTTAATGAGTTTAAAATGTATTTTAATTATTTACAGTGACCTCACAAATGCCTCTATGGAAAAAGAAATATTATATAAGATAATTGGAGGCGTTGGACTAATTCTTACCGTCTCAGACATGTGAGAAGACAGAAAGTTTAATCAGTCTGCAGGGGTTTTTTTTTGGCTGGTCATGGAATTGTTCAGCAATAGCTTGTACTTTCCAACTCTTATTTTGCTAATGATTCTTTCTGTTGGGAAAAAGAAATGCTGCAGTCAGACTTTGCCCCCTTCAAAGTTGTTCCTATCTTCTTGCTACCAGTAACCTATTTCCTTCAGTTCTACTGTGTGTGTACCAGGCTCCTTGAATGTGGGAGCAAATGGAAGTTTATTCTCACAATTCCAGAAATTAGATTCCAGTTTTGGCAGTTAATGTTTTAGGAGACTCATTCCCTAAAAAAAAAAAAATAAATTCTAATTCTGTTTATGAAGTAAGATGATTGACTCATAGCCATATTTACATACTGACCACAGGTGTCAGTTCCTTCCAGATTTGGCTTGAGTCGGACCCTGACCAGCACTGTGACCAGGTGGGTGCATTGCCATAGATTAGCCCTTGGGCATTGTGTTGTTATCTATCTTCCCAAAAATCACTGTGAGGCAGATGCAGACATCGTGACCACCACTGGCCATCATGGTCACCACTGGTGGTTATCGTTTGATCAGAATTTATAGGAAAAGGCCAGGCTTTGGGGAAGGGGGAACACACCATCACAAAAGTGCCATGAAAAGAGAAACGTTTAAGAAATAAAATGGAGGTTGTGGTTTTGGGTGGGGTTTTTTGTTGGCTTGTTTTTTTTTTTCAACAGAGATCAGAGCACCCAGGTATTGTTTTCAATACTTATTGAAAGGAAGTGACAAATGTGAGAAAAGTCTGTCCTAAAGCATTTTATTTTGAATTTTGAGAATATTTTTGTTCAGATTCTCATGACTATTTCATTCAGTCATGATTACTTTAGGTAGCCATTGAACATGCAGAAAGAAATCTGATGCTGCTCTTTGCCAGTTCACAATACTCTTTTAACTTCTGCCAAGTACAGCATGTATGAGAAAAACACCTGAGTTCCTTGGTTCATCCAGGAAAGGCACTTTTAAAATGCAGAATTTTAAGGATGGAAGTTGTTCCATTTGTTTATGAAATATTACTCATGTACTAGAACTAGAGCACATTGCTTTCCTGTGTTAGGGATATGGTTCAAAGGGGCAGTGCCAAGGGCTACCATTGGAGTAGACTTGTAGGATTTCCTTCTCTAAGACTAATGAAGACTGCTGACACAAAGTACTTCAGACACTAATTCAAAATTAATTTTGTGATGATTTCTTCTGTTGTAACCACTGACCTCACAGCAGTTTATCATCAGAGTTCATGTTAGATGTTTTAAAAATTATATTTAAATAGTAAGTAACCACTATTTATTCGTGCTTGGTGTATTGTACTTTGGGAAATCAATATGGTTTGGTAGTTTTGTGGTCAGGGCTAAAATGATAGATCTTTCAGTCTTGGCTGGTCTCTATACTGTCAAAGAAAGATAGGAGTGTCAATGTGTCAATGGTGACCCTCTTACCCTCTAGCCTTGAAGGAGCCTGCATGTGAACGCTGAATGTGAACTTTGTCAAAGGGGCCAAATGTTTAATCATAGCCAACTGGATGAGACTGCAGTTCCTTCGCTGCACAAGCATGTGTGGGCAATTGTCTGCTAAGTATTTCCTCTGTAGCATTGACCATGAGTACCCAAGGATTAGGTGAACAACAAAGCAAGGAAGACTTTGCATGCAGTCTTTCCAGAATTTAATTCTGTGCAGCTTAGCCATGGTTCACTGCCCAACCTTGTGTTTACAGGATTTCATTATATGAAAACATTACCCTTAGGAAAATATCTAATAGAATTTAATAGAGATTAATCCAGAGGCCCTAACCAAATTACTCTTAACAGAACTTAATCTCAAAGAATATTTTTTTCCATGGATATTCTTGAATCAGAAGAATCCTTTGTAAAGCATGTAAGTAAACTCTCTGGATATGGGCACTGTCGATGTGTGTGCTAATGTGGGAAGCTTGCAGGTTTGACACGATAATTAATGTCATTTATCAGAAGGTTCCAAAGCACAGCTTTCAAAGAAATACCTACTTAAATAACTGTAATGTATTCAAATGAGTATAAAGATTACCATTCATGATCTTGGGGCACAGAGCTGTTGAAACTTAGGTACCTACACACAAAATTATGGAAAGTCACAGTGAGAGTTTTCTAGGAAAATTAAATGTGTTTAAATAAATACAAACTTCAAATAAATTGCAGTTTTGTAAGTAAGCAGTTATGTTTTATGTCATACTGCTTGAAAAAAATTTTTAGTTGGTAGGGTGCCAACCAAAGGTGAAAATAGAAAGTGGCTGAAGGAAGGGATCTGATAGTACTCAGCAGTCTTTACCATGACGTGCTGTCTTATGTTACGTGGATATGTATCTTATGCAATATGCTATCGTTAGTTATGTATTTCAATTTTAGTCAAATGTCAAAAAATAAAAAAGAAAGATACGTTAAACTTTTAATAAATGTTTTCCTTAATTAACAAATTCCTGTGACATAGAGTATGTCTACATGCTGCAAATTAGTTCTCAGCTGAGTAAGTTCACAGTGATGCTAAAATATGTGAAAACCAGGATATAATAACAAAGATGAATTAGTTCACGGATTAAGATAGCTTTAGTCCATTTTTAATATACCAAACCATACTTTGACCCTCAATTTTAAATTCTAATATGTAGCCATAAATAGGATCTAGAATAATTTTAATGATAAGTCTTTTATATTCCAAAGACTCTTAAAATACATAAAGCTGTTAACAGCAGGCAAATGTTTTCACAGGACAACATATTGGGGTTGATACTAGAGGCCTGAATGCCAGAAAGTGAAGGATAAGTTTGCTTCTTGCCATCCCAAAGATAAAACCCAAGCGGTTTTGACATTATGTGCAGAGTATCACAGCTGTGCCGGGGGGTGGGAGAGGAGAAACTTCTAGGGGTGGTCTGGCAGGGACCACCATCTGGAGAGGGATGATGCTGAAGTCTAGCACGCTCCCTGGTGCCCGGGCAGAGCAAGGGCAGCGTGTGTCTTCTGCTCTCCTTTGCACAGAGATTTGGATCTCAGGCATTCCCCTGAGGTTTCTGAGAAAGAAGCTATTCAGGGGTTGTCCAGTTGTCTTTCTGTGCTCCTTAAGTCTGACCCTGCCTACACCCACGGCTGCCACTGCCCTCTCTTCCGCAAGAACATTTTACTGGAATCCTATCCCCAGAAGGCCGAATTTGCAGAATGACACCAAAAAGATACCATCTTATGATCAGATCCAGAAGTAACTGAAACTAGTTTTCCTTCTCCTCCAGGTGTGATACATTTAGTGAATATTACATTTGCTTACAGAGGTTTGTTGCATTTTTTTTCTTTCAGCACATTAGTGGATGATACTATATTGAAGTAAGGCATAGGAAATTGGATAATTTATTGGAAGCATGAAAATACTAAATATTCTATGTGACTGATAAAATGGCTGGCAAATTCATGTTACGTTAAATTTAGTGAGGCTTTAAGGGGTTTTTAATAGGGAAGCTTGGATGCACCATTTATTAATTGTCCTTTTTTGAAGGTTGCTTATTCTAGTTACTACCAATGCATTATTCACAAACAGTTCTGTTCGGCATGAGCTATCCAGCACAGGTTCTGAACCGATTTGGAAAAGTGGAGTGCACTTTTCATTCAAATTAAGGTGCTCACAACAATAACAACAATAAAATGATGAAAAACTGCAATAAAGTATACTCATGGAACTCTTCTAACTGACAGTTTTAATATGATTTTATTTATTCTTTTCTTTCAATGTATAAAAGACACAAAGACGCCTGCATGTAAGTGCTAGCAGCTTTCATCAAATATCCTTTTTGTTCTGTGTTAGGACAGTTGGTTCAGTTTTGACCTTTTCAGTGTTCTTGTTAGGATCTATACTTCTGCCAGCTTTGGTGTTGCTGATGCCCAGTTTATTATCAGAAGTCAAAAGGGATAACAGAATGCTTCTATCTTCATTTTTTTTGTAAAAATTTCAAGCCTGCAGTTTTTTTCACAACATGCTGATTTTTAAAACTGATCTGAATGTTATTTTTGCTGCTTTACCAATTGAATAATGAAGATATGTTTTATTTGCTTGTTTTCTAAATATATCAAGACAATACTATTTCCTAATTTTAATTAAATATGTAAAATATTTACTTATATAATGCAAGTTGTTGTATTAGATTGTATCTTTATATTGTTTATATTGTACAATGACCTCACATTACACTATTGCTTCATTATTTAATCATCATCCTACTTGATGTCGCTCATGTTTGGAGTGGAGGAGCATATCAGTTTCTGTATCCACTTGTTACACCGTACATAGACACAGAGTTTTTGTAAGCTGCCTTTGTCGCAAGCACAACTTGAAGCTTGGTATTTTCTTTCTCTGAATTAATATGAACCTTTTTTTGGATATAAATTCAGTATTTAAGCCAGTGCTTAATGGATTGGTGAGTAGAAAAAGTAATGTAAAGTAAGATAATGCTTATATTTGTCATCTTTCTGTCCAGTAATAGAAATCCTAACAACAGGCTCTGTTACGTTTGGTTTTGTACAGAATTGTTTGAAGAAATTGAAGGGTGTCTGTTGCATCACTCTGTCTGCCCTGCCTGCTATGCAGGGCACTTTTTTTCTTTGTGAAAACTTTTATTGATTCAAATCAGATGCTGAGGTTTTGTGGAGATAGTATTTCACAAAAAGTGAGTTAAAGTATATTTTGTATGTACTTTGTGGTACCTTGTTTTGGAATGATTCTTACCAAACAGTTAAGCTGGATGCATGGATCAGCTTTGCACGGACAAAGAGCAGTAGAAAAAAGTATAGTCCAAAGTGTTAATTCTGTCCTGGTAAAAGCCCACACAATCTGCTGATTGCCATGAAAGAAAATATAAGAATAGATCATGAGGCTGAAAAAACTGCCTTTGAATATATGTATTTATTAAATGTGCTGTATATGTTAGTATAAAGGCAGTTAAAAATAATAATGTGAAATGCTGAAAGGAGCTAAACATTTTCGTTAGGTCAATAGGACATTCTGCATCTGTGAGAGTAAAGTTGTTTAATACTACATGGAAAGACTTACTAATTCTCAAGGGTCTCATTAATCCTTTCAGGACTAGGTATGTGCTAATACCGTGACTAGAAAACTGTCACTTTGTAGCACCTGGCTTGAATTACCTCGCTCAAATCATATTCATATTTCAGGACTTTGTGTCTAGATTTTTCGAAGCTGAACCTGCCTTTTTTAGCGGAAGCCGAACCCTGTTTAACTTCATCAAGCACTTAGTGTGGGCAAAAGGAAACGTTCTTCTGCCTCGATAAGAAACTTTGGTGTTTCATTCCAGACTTTTTCAGAACTGGAACTAATTAGTTCCTATGCAAGTGAAGGAAATGGCTGCAAAACAATGATTAAACCTCAAATTACCTATTTTACAGCTGATCTCAAACAGAGCTTTTTCCTTAACTGGATAAAAGCTCTGCAGTAGCGTATAGAACAAATGACAGAAGCATAGTTTGAAGAAGCAAGTAACAGTGACCCATTCTCTAAATCCTAACCCTGAAAAAGTGAGGTCACCAGTGATCTTTCTGATGTACTACATGATATGTGTCAGAGCCACAGTCCCTAAGGACTCAGTATTTTTATTTTATATTTCTCCTCTCACACTGGACAAACTCAATCTTCAATTCAAACTCATCTCAGAAGCTAGAGTAAGGCGTATTTTGGGTTTCAAAAGTAGCATGTTACTTAAAAGAACTACAGTTGTGAACAATTTGTCTTGCTTTGACATTTTTAAAGGACAAACAACTGACCTAGAAATTGATCCAGTGGAGATGGTGCTGAATATCTTCTGTCACATTTTCCTTTCACAGTTTGTGGCACTGCTGAGGAGGATTTTTCTCCATGTTACTGTATTTGACCTAACACAGATATTACCATGTAAGACTTAAGTCCTTTATGAGCGGGCTTGTCATCTCTGCTAATACATGGAAAGAGCACTGTGATGATTTTAAAGGCGCCTTACTCAGAGATTCATTTTAGCAAGTATACACATTGATTTTAGCAGACTAGGAAATTCCGTACCTCACTGTAATAACTTACAGACATAAGAAATAATTCTCCTTCCTCTTCACTTAGATAAATAAAGTTTTTCTTGAGTTTGAGGTTAGGTAAAGTCAACACTTTCCATTTAGGGCAAATATGCTTATCAGTATGCATGAATGCTGAATGGAAATAGCAAATAGCGTGCATTAAGTTTAAATCTATATCAACAATTTGCAGTGTGTATATCAACAACAAAAAAATACTTCTTTACAACCAACCAAAAAAAAAAAAAATAAAAGCTCATTGTACTTTTTAAGTTATTATCATTAAAAAATATCATTTGTGACAGCTATGTGCCTTCATGTCTTCAGGGCACTAAAGTAATTACAGCCATCTTATCACAACTCTATGCTAAAATATTTCTATACATATAGCTTCAGAGAAAGATTTGATATTACCTATGTACAGCACTTCATGCATAACTCTATGCATGACAACAACACTTTCATATAAAAATTTTTAATGTCAGAATCACATGTTAACTTATTTGACCAGAATATTTATATTAAATAAAGAACTCATTTCAGTAATTCCTTTCCCAGGACTTATAATGAAAGACAGAATAGTTTTCTATTACTTGATATATAGCACGTGGACCCTTAAAAGTTCTCAATTTATACTGTTTTCTCACCTAATAAAAATAGTATTAGTCAAGATCCAAGAACTGCATTTATTTTGTTATCCAAGAAATTAAAATAATTATAGGAGGAACAATTCAGCAATTAGTGCTGCCATTTAATGAAAAGTACTGGGTTTTATTTCAAACTGGTGCTTGTTACAGTGATAAATTATTCACAACTGTTACTTATCTCATCCTTGGTGGAAGTACTGAGTGCAACTATTGATTGTTGTGCTTTTGCATTCGGGACATTTATTGGCTATTTTATTTGATGTCTCTACATTTCCTGTCAAACATTTCAATGGCAGTACTTAGCCATAAATTGGTTATAATCTGGTTATTTATAGGATTACTTTTCCTATAATTTTCCTACCTTTTTACTTTTTCTTAACCTACGTAGCATGCAGATCTTATACCAAGATAAATGTTTGAAGACTAAATCTACAGACCAGGTAATATAAATAGAGGATTGTTTTCCCTAGAGTCCTGTCTTTCATCATGGAGTGAAAGATCCATGAAGAAGGGTGTGATTAAACAAACTCATTCTGCTTTTGGCAAGCCTGCTTGACTCACACAGTGTGTGACCCAGGCGTCTGCAAGCTTACAGGACCCAGCAGCTCATGCAAGGCTGCTGCAAACAAGCCGAATGAACTGCAAAGCCTTTGTGGTCATGGTTAACGCCCCTCTCAAAATAACTGCAGCTTCATAGCTCCTGATTCACAACTCTCTTGTTCTTGGTTGGATAAGCATGCAGGCAAAACAGATATTTACAGAGACACTCTCAGTCACTCTGTCAGATATTGTTAGAATTTTATGTCCCTAAAGGTATATGAATATATACGAAAGCCTGCTTAGTTTCTCTGCAGTCATCCTTTACTCGCTGCAAATACTGTGGCTTCAACGATGTCACTTCATATGCTATGCACATAAAAAACGCTCGCTGTCCTTTAGTCTTCTTAAGGACATAGAAACCACCACAGTCTTTTCTCCAAAATCTGCCCTGCTGTTCAGATAGAAGCTCTCGTAAACTGCCTCATGCTGCTTACTAACCTTTCTGCTTTAAGTGCTGTGAAGCTTGTAAGGCTGATTTATAAAGCATTTACATTGAAAATACTCAAATTTCACACAAGAATTAGGCTTTTTGTCAGCAAAATTTCTGTCAGTAAATACAATTTTGTTAGATATGGTATTTTCTAGGTGTTTCAAATCAAGATCCTCTGTAACAATGATTATCCAGCAATTATGACATAAATGAAATCTCAGTTTTACAAACTTGGTCAGTTGTCTGCTTCGTCACTAGCTCTAAAGTATACAAGTGTTTTGTTTCCTGCATTTCTTTAAGAAGAAAAAATAATTAATAAGGGAAAAAAAATCTTCAGGGTATTTTTCTAGCATTATTGACTTTAACCCATTTGTAAAATATTTCAAAGTTGGAATTCAAAATGACATGCTAACTTTTGAAAGGTTTTAGATTGCTAGTGGTGCATTGCCTCAGCTCTCTTATATGTACGTGTAAGTCCTGAAATTTTCTTTTCTTAGCTGTGAAACTATCACCTTTGAAATCGATTTATCTGCCAAAATACAGATAGTATGAAAATAACATAGGTGTAAACTGTTTCTTAACTAAAGATTTTTCTTAGTTTTCTACCTAACCATACTTGCTTGCAGTATAATAGATCTAAAAACTGAAGTTGGTTTGATTTAAAAAGTGGGGAGATGCGAAAAAAGTTGTATTGCATGTTATTTGGGTTTTTTTAACGTGTTATATGATGGGATGAGCTAAAGAATGTAAATATCTGGGAACAAGTCCACTTCCTAAGGTATGCATTTGAAAAGATGTTCAGTTTTAAATCTTTACTGCCACAATGAAGTGTACTTTCCTTGAAGTGACACTGGCAGAAATCTAGAAGACAATTGAAGGCATTCAGAGTTAATAAAAAAGAGATAGCTAGGCAATTCAAAATAAGAAATTGTGCTCTGAAAATTTCTGCTTGCTGACTCTGTAATCACATACCTAAAAAAGTTTTTTCTTTAGATCATACTGTCTTTACATTTACAGTGAATACATGTGATTAATGATGCCATTTAGAAATGTGAGTCTAGATTGCTTTTAAGGAATAATTACCTACCTGTGCTTTTACATTTTTCTTTCAGTGTTACAGAATAATTTGTCATTAGGAATAATGAGACACTGCTCATTTTCTTCAACTAAGTTGAATATTTGGAGTAAATGGTAAATCATTTCATGTTAGGCTACATCAGAAATTCTTCCCTGCCCTTAGTTTCTGTTTTTGTCTTCCAGCCCTCTGGAATATATACAAGCATCTTAATAAGAAAATATAGTTTGTGTGCAGAAATCCACTTACGCGCTTATCATCTGCTTCAGTTAATAATATTATTAAAAAATCCAAATTATTTCAGTGTTTAACTGTGTGAAAATGCAACTTAAAAATCAAGTTCCTACAGCGTCCTTGTTTCTGTCTCATGGAGATTTTTAGTTTACTTTTTGGGAATGTTTTGAAGCATAATAAGTTGAATGATGCAACTTTATTAAAAAATCTTTGGCTTGTGCCTGCACTATGTGTGCATTAGATATTTAAGTGCTGGGTCTTAACCTCCAAGCCTAATGACCTACTGCTGTCACCACTAGGGTCAAAGCTGGTGATTGAAACTTCTCTTGGTTCAATTTGCCTCCAAAGAACTCTAGAGAAAACTGATGATATTTGACTTTGTGGAACTGACAGGAGAATTGGCAGTTGACCCCACGCTTGGGTGGGAAGTAACCAGAACATGAGAGGCATCAAGGAGTAACTTCTCCAATGGTTGCTTATGACAAACATGTTCCTGTCCTGAGTTGCTGTCCCTGCACTGACTCTTTTGACTACTGGCAAACTGTGAAATCCAGAATTAGGACAACTATGGACCAGTTTAAGGATATGGTTGATACAAAGCCCAAATTCACATATTAGCTTATTCACACGCCTTTCTCATGCTTAGCAGCATTATTTTTTTCTTTTTTTTCTTATTTTTAAGATGGTTTTATAATGATATTCATTCTTGCTCATGGTTTTGAATACATATACCAGTGTTATGGTTTGAGCTAAATGCCAGTCAGTTTTCTAACTCTAAGTCTCATCTGATTTCACAGAACATTGTAAGCTGATGATGGATCTACTCAGTCTCAGAATATCTGTCAATCATCAGATAGGAACTGAGCAGATTTTCACATCTGCCACTTACTGAATAAGATTACTGTGGAAACTAAGTTTGTAGTGATGTAAACGTGACCTGGGAGTCTGTGGCTGGGAGCAGGTCAAGAGGTATTAAGGATGTAAGGAAGTGTACACGTGTTGGATAATTTTATTAATGTAACTTTAATTTATAATTTTGCCCTGCTTCAGAATGACTACGAAAATGGTAGTAGTTAAGCTGGAAATTAATTTTATCACCCGGTTAACTTGTTTAAAGTGTAAAGAAAACGAAAATTCTTGTATGAATAACTATGATCTGTACTTTCAATATTGTGATAAAGGAAACAGAATTTATAATTGGGAAACAGTCACATCTGCCAAATATGCATTGCCACAGAGTAAATATTTATAGGAAAGAAATACTTCAAATTAGTATCAGAGTTTTATTTACAAAGCTGTTATAATATAGATGCATCTGATGAGCATGCTCCTTGTTTGGAGCGAGTCTTGATCCTTACTCCATGGTTTGGTGTAATACCTTTCTCCTTTCTCTGTTAGACTGTGTTTCCATGGATAGAAACTCAGGGTATACCCATCAGGCACGCTGTTCTGATGAGTGGGAGACAGGAGAAGATTTCTCTTCATAAAATTATTTTACCATGTGCAGAATTATGTGGAACCTAAGCCTGTGCTTGAGTTTCTTCACGTTTTCTTAATAAATTTTTGAACTGTTATTGTGTTTGTTGCTGAAATTCACCTCAGTTACGCCTGAGATATGCTCACATGTACATGATGTTTTATTGAGCCAAAAGGCTGCACTGCAGCAGATTCTAAAAGTCACAGCCATGCTTTCCTCAAGGGCTTCTGAAAAAACATCTTCATCTTCATATGTCTATACGCAATAGAATGAGAGGAGCACAGAGGTGAACTGCACTGATTAAAGTTCGAGTGCTCTAGCTTCTATCACTGGTACTACGGAATATGTTGTAAATGACTTTTAAAAAACTGTAAATTTCAGGGTAGTAAATCGATACTTTCAGTTAAGTCAGGCATCGCTGCTGGCTGAGTGACAAGTGTTAGGGCAATACATGAATAAATCTTTTCATGAGTAATTTCTAGGGCACGTTGGGTTGATTACTTTTAAATTCAGTATATAATTAACAGTTGAATGCTACTGGAATTTTGATTTCTGCACAGAACGGAGGAGACAAACTCTTTGTTCAAGAGCATACCTGTAAATCTATCAATAATGTTCACACATAATGCACTGGGTCTACAGGAGACTGATAATTTGTGAAGAGTGGTGTATCTGTATATACATAATTATATAGGTATGTCTGTACGTACAGATTTAACAACACTTCTTTGTAAGAGGGTACAATAGCTTTTGAGACAAAAAGACTTGTTAATATGACACAATGCACAATGACAAGAATGGGAAGAGGATACAAAGCTGTTTAAGAGGGTTAATTGGGTAGGAGTTAATACTTGAAGTAGGAGAAAATGAAGAAGTTCAGGACAGAAATAAAGTCAAGAAGGCTTCAGAGTCTTTCTGAGATGCTTCAAATAGATGCACAATAGAGGAGTTTGAGCAAAGGGGATGCTGGAGGTAGCAAAGAGACATAGTCTGAAAAGATACAGAAAGGATGTTCATAGAAAGGGTTTGTTGGAAGTCAGGACAGAACCACGTTCGTTCAACTCTCCACCATTTTGTGTGCAACTCCCACAGTTCTGCATAGAAATAAAGCTGATAAAATGTAAATTGTTACGAATCTTACTAGACAAGGTAACACCTGTTTGGGGTTTCTTTGTGTTTATTTAATAGTAACAAAGATTAGAGTGCTGATTTAAAGTTCAATGCATTGTATATTAGACACTTCAGATCAGTGTCTTGTTCCTTTTTAAATGCATGTTATTTCGTCCACCTTATTTTGTGATGTTTCAATGGACAAATGGTACAAATTGCTCTGAGGACACTGGAAAAACTAACAGTGATATACAGACCTTCCTTTACTCTTCAGTGCTAGTACAGGGTATTTAGAAGAATCAGTGGAGCTTGTCTCGTCTGTATGATATCCTCCAGTACTCCATGAAAAGACAGGGCATGTGCATGATATCTGAAAGACTCAGAATATTTTCAAATAACAGAAATGGAATTACTTTGTCTTGATAAGATTTCCAATTGCTCACATATTGTATTAAAATTTTATTTTTGAAACCACTTTCTTGCTTACTGCTATTTATGAAATCCCAGACAGAGAAGTGAAATTGAAACGTTTCTTCTCTTCAGTTTTATGAGGGGAGGTTTATTTGTTTCTCTTTTTTTTTGTTGTTGTGGTGGTTTTTAAATTTGGCCCTTAAATTCTAAAAAGAAGTGGTATGGAATCCTTTACTTATCTCTGGTTTAAGAGATTTTTCTTAATTTTACCAATCTATCAAATGGAACCAGATAGCTCTTGAAAAACAGACATTAACCTGTGCAGCTCTCAACTTCCAATGACCTTGGTGGCCATTTTTTATTTTGAAGTTAACTAATTAACTAGAGCTAACATCCATTCACGTAACTTTGTCCTACACTGGTTAACTTTCTGAAAAAGGAATTATAGGCACACACACACGTAGGTCCAGTTCCATTTCTTTCTCATTTGCCTTATGAAAAAGTCATAAAGAACTCCTGATGTTGCACCTAATTTTTTGTGGGTCTTTTTTTAGATGCGACTGAGACAAATGTGCAAGAGGTTAAGTTCAATTTCTGTGCCTTCATTCACACGTTATAAGATAGGCTCTTGTCTAAGCAGTTACTTGAGTTGTTTTCAATATACCAATAACGGGCATTCCATGCTTGATATTCTGTGGTTTCAATCACACACCTAAACAATGGAATACTAAAATTTTATTTGATCTAGTTTAAGATTTTAAAAAGAGAGCATTGAGTTTATATTGTTTTATTCATTATTTCTAATATAGACAAGAAGCTTTTATATCTGCCAATGGGTCATAAGCTATTTGCATCGCACTGATAAGCATTCTATTAAACTTTATATACACAAACTGAAGAGTCAGATACGTAAATAAAATGATAGTAGACTACACTCTTCAAAAGAGTTAGAGATTTTATTTTCCAATAGTAATTTTATTTTTGACAAACAAACCTTATTCATCAGTTCTTTGCCCTGGGAGCCCCTTATCCTGTGTTACTGCAAAGAGAAACAGTTTTATTTTACTTTATATTCCAAAGCATGTATGTCTGTCTGATTATATGCAAATGAAAGAATCCAGGGCTCACTCTGGCTCCTCTGGAATAAATTGACTATATGTCATTGATATTAAAAAGGTAGGTTTGAGTTTATAAAGTAATAATAATTCATAGAGCTGATTATTGTAGATTGTTCTAAAATATGCTTTTTTGACCAGTCAGTCATTTTGTGTTATTTTATTTTGAGATGAACAGTATAGACACAAGAAAGAAAGAAAGAGGTTGGATTAAATGGTGAAAGAGAATTGTATATCTAATTAAATTAATCAAGTCAAAAGTGTTTTACTTAGAATTGCCCTTCAAAATTCTATAACTTTCATAATGTTGCATTTTCTTGTCTTATCTGAAAACCATCTATTTTTTCAGTTTTATTGTATTTATTTCTGTTATTACTGTGCCCATGGATTTTTCACTTGCAGCTGTATAAGATATGGTGTCATCATGTGGAAGATTTTTCTCATCCAGACACTTTAGAATGGTCCTAGTTCAGGAAAGCATTTAAGCATATTAACTTCAATATTAAATACAAGGAAGTATATAACCATGCTTAGGTATAAGCGTGTTATAAACACTTTGCTAAACTGAGTATTATACTTCTACAAGCAAAAAAACACCTTTGAGGTATGTATTGCATAATGAAAACTAAAATTCATTGAAATGCAGAGAAGAAACAAATATTAAAACCAAATATTCTTTCTTTGGTATCCGACAGTTGCATCTTTGGGCAATTGTTCATGATTTACTTACATCACATTGATAAAGTTAAATATGAGAAATATTGAGACAGAAAAGTATCTCAATTTGTGTATTTGTTTGATTAAACATATGTTTTAATTTTTACACAATTCAGCCCCTGGTTGAACATATCGTGAACTTGGAGACATTAGAGCTCTTGGGCTCTTCCGATGGCCTTTAGGGTAGTGGATTCAATGGACCTTTGATAAAACTGTTCTTATGTATATTTAATTAAAAGACAAGGCCAAACGCCTTCAGTTGTTTTCAAGCACAAAAGGCTTATCTTGGATGACATCTTGGGCAGTGATAACACACAGAATGTGAGAATTCTCAAATACAGTTCCTGTCATTTTTGTGAGATTCCAATACAAAAGTCACAGGTCAGTAGCATTTGTAGCTCTCCAAACTCTCAAGATACAGCATTGTGTCATGTGTTATTAACGGCATCATGTTTTATGTGACTTACTTCTCTAGTAGCTTGTGCATCTTAGTAATTAAGACAAAAAATTAAACAAATACTGAGAATATACGTTGAAGACTTATAATCATCAAATACAAGCAGCTTTATTTAACGTTGAAAATACTGATACATTTTTATGCCTGTAATCCATGCTGAGTCCTTTCAACTGTCTTATTTGAGCATCATGAAAGTGAACATACTGAACTTGACTTAATAAGTGCCACCATGCCACAATATTCATCTTACACAGACTTGAGTTACAAACAAACATCACCTCAAGGCTTATGTGTTCTACGAATCCTACATAATCATGGCATATATGTCAGAATTTAACTTCTGTAGCTCTGCCACCCCTTTTGACATCTTCAGTCCTTTTTCTGATTTGTCTAACAGTGGAGTCGTACTTCGGAGAACACTTGTGTGATGAGCAGCATTGTATTTGTGTTCTGATTATTTGTTCCCAATATTTCTACAATTACAATTGGTGACATTAGCTATTCCATCTCCAAAGTAGTTCCTATTTTAGTATAGTACAGATCTTTAAATAAAAATGCCTGGGCTAGCAATCCTTGTTAGTTTATACGTACATGAGTTTTTGTAAAATAGAGGTAGTTGAGATGGGCTTAATTTCTTCCTCCTATTCAGAAGTTAAATGCTAAACTTGCTCTGTTATAAAACCACAACTCTGTGAAGTCAAAGTGACCTACAGAAGCATTTGACATCCTCTGACCTCAGAGATATTTTAATCAGAATAGTCCTTTTGAAGACTCTGTTATCAAAGAAAAAGGTCTTTTTTATTTTTACCTCCATACACATATTTCCAGCAGTGATCAATACAGGAAGATTGCAGAGATCTGCTCCATGTCCATTAAGAAGCATCTCCTTTTAGTCCAGTGCTGTAAGAAATGTTAAAATCAAGAGGTGACTGCCATAAAAATGTGAAGCAGGCTCATCAAGCCTCTCAGTATTCACTGTGAAAATTAAAAGATATAAAAGAAAAGCTCTTAAATAGCGTCTACATGATACAAGTCCTCGCCTGCCCTGTGGAGCCTGGGCACATGTGGAGCATAGGAAACACATGTAATACAGAAACCCCGAAACTGATTAAAAATAATTTAACTGAAGTCTTAATAGTTTAATGTGAAAATCATAATTAGTCCAGACACAATTACAAATGAATGAGAATGAACACATCTGTACAGAAAATATTTCGGTAATAAACTTTCTACCCCTTTTCCTGATGGTGTGCTCAGCCTTCTTCATCTCTTTTAGGCCATAATGTTGGAGGTTTCATGCTGGTAGACAGCGACTTAGCAACACACGAAAGCCTTTGCCACGAGGAATATGATGTGCATGTAAAGGAATTGTTCTTTCTCCCTTTAGAATCCACGTTTGCTAAGACATTTTACACCTCCCTCTTTCTCCATTGGTCTACAGCTCTAAATACCATCTAAATTTACTGTATGTATGTTGTCTTGTACTTACGTTAGATATGATTTTGTTGTCCCTAAACCCACATGTGTCCAGGTCAGGTCCAGGACAACTCTCCGCAGCCAGCTCTCTGTGCAGCACCTCTACATGGCCTGCTGTCCACAGGGACAACTCTTTACTGGGGGTCCCAAATGCCTGGCAGTGAGTGAGTGGTCTGGCAGGTGCTGTAGGTCCTCCCTGTGCCCTGACACAAAACAAGCTCCACAAAGCCTTTGAAAACCAACAGGGGCTCTTGCCAGGTGCTCAGGACTCCCCACTTAGAGTTGTCCCTGCAGACAAGTGGCTGTGCAGATGTGTCCAGTGGAGCGCTGGCCGCCACAGAGAGTTAGCAGCTGTCCAGGTCTAGGTCTCGATGTTTTTGAATGACTGCGGGTGAGTTGTTGATAGCCATGGGATCGCCCATGCCCGCACTCCTCTGCGCCGTGTCCTGTGTTCCCACGTCCTGAGGCTGCTGCATTGGATTTCTCTGCACTGCCTCATTTTATTAGAGCTGGGAGTATCTTACGCTATGCCAAATAACTGCTTATTATGTGTGTAATCCTGTTTGTGCAGCCTTTCTTTTACCAGTCAGACCAGTGTTTGTGTCAGTGACGCTTAAACAAGAAACTGTGTGCCAGGTACATTCCCACATTTTCCCAGACGCATCAAACAGAAGACATTTGTATGAGAAGGCTCGTGATCTTGGCTTACTTTGGACTTCTCCTGAACTGGTAGTTTGAGTATTTCTGCCGAAGACAACTTCTTTTCCTGAAACTGTAAGACATGAATGACATTTATGTAGTTTATTTAAAACTTTCTTCTATATATTTCAAAATATCTTCAGTTGTGGAATCGAGAGCTTTTCCTGCTGTAATGCACTTCTTTTGCCTAACTGCTTTGAGTAATTTTGCTGCTGTCTTTCTTACACTGATTGTAAATGCTTAAGGGCAAACATTCCTGGCCTCTTAGTTTCACTGAGACAATCAGAACTGTTTGGGGTAATTTGCTGGAAACATGAAGACAAATGGTGCTGGTCAGTGCTTCACTAGTGGGTGAAGATTACCAGTATGTCGGGGCCAATTTGAAGTTACTAAGATGGTTAGAGATGCACTATGGTAACTACATCCCATTCGCTTACAGACACTAATGAAAAATCTTTTATAAGTGAAACTTGCAAACAGTCTTTCCCCTGCCCCCTGTGATTTGAAAAGAGTAAGGAATGGCAAAAGAGTTGTGAGGAGTTTGCTGGCGTTCTGAGTATGTGCTGATAGGGCATTTCTTTCATATATGCTTTTATTTAAAAACATCTACTCACTTGCACTCTGGGAATAAACTGGTGTGGTAACGGCTATTGCAACAGCCAGCCCACCGCACTGTGCTCTACCTGCGGTTGAGGTCTCTCTATGAAATTGAGGAGTCTTTACAGCTTCAGCTTGAGAACCAGGCTCTTGTTGAGCTCAGTAATGAACATTCTTTCTCTGCATCAGGCGTAGGGGTGATATGCAGTACACAGTTCATGAGAACTTTCTGGTCTTGCTAAAAGTTGCTGTTCATTTTGGCCAAATGTTGGAAAATGAAATCGAGTAGAATGAGGATCATGTAAGTACATAGAGTTAGATATAAAATATTGTTATAGTTTTATTATCCAAAGTGATAAAATGATGTATCTTTACTTTTAATTTGAAAATATTAAATTAGTTCTATAAATACAGTGGTAAGATTTCCATTTTAAAAGGGAAATACACTGAGCCACAAGACTTTTAATCAATTTACCTACAATGAAATAATGACAAATTGGAGAACAATACTTTGCTGCTTCAATGGAGGCATAATTTTATATTTGCATCCTCTTTTACCTTCTTATGCTATTTATAATACTAACCTTTTGTGTCTCTTTTGTTACGTTTGCATTTTAAAAAAGGTTCAGCTGAAACTGAACCAGCTCAGAGGCCTGAGTTCTGCAGTTTTTACTGAGTACCTGAAACACCGGAAGGCTTTATGTGCTGTTTCCATGAAACCAGAGATGGAAAACTTAAGTTGAGAATGAATATACACTATTTAAGCTAAATTAATAGCCTTTAAAAATAACAAAATCGCTTAGGTTTATTCTCTATTGTGTTATACATATAACACAATAGAGAATAAACCTAAGCGATCAAAAAGTTTCTCGGTCAAGTGTGACAGTGCTTTATATTGCCTGTACATAAAATCTCCATGGTTATGATACAAAAAGAAAAGGAAAATGACAGTTGGTGTCAACACTAAACAGCTTAGGGCAAACTATTTTCTCAATACGTATGTAATTTAATTGAAATGCAATATTTCATGAATATTAGAAAGTGAGGCTTTATTAAAAATGGCAAGGAAAGTGAAAGCATGACTGTTTAGAGTAACAAGCAGCACAAATTTATTCATTCAATACATCACTGAATTATTTAAAACTCAGCTTAAGCACAAGGTCATGGAATAATTTTGGCAAGTACGCACTTTTGCATGATGCATTTCCATAATTCCACTGCATCTATAAAGTTAATCACAGCTTTGGCATGCAAGCCTGCTTCATGTACTAAACTGAGCCAGAAAAAAAGGCTCTGAATTAAAATCTAGGAACAAACCAAACTTCTGGCACTACAAATGATTTGTGAGAGCAGATGTGAGCTCGGTAATACTAGCAATTCTTACAAATATTTCATTTACTAATATCCCATATTTACTTACAATAGATATTTACAAGGGAAAACCTGTCACTGGTCTAGAGACACATGAAGATTTATGCACACACACATTTAGATGTCATGAGCTTTCTTGAATACATACTCTTTCTGTAAAGAGTGAGAGATTATGAACTAAAGGTGTTTTTTGGACTATGGGGAAGAGAGTGATTGAGCTACTCTTGGAAAAACTCCATGGAGGCTGAGTTGAGTTCATAAGATTGAGAACTAGTATTCAGCTGTGCTGAGTGCAGCCTGACTGCTAACAACTCCCTGCAGACTACTAAATCAAAGAGGCTTAATGCCTCTTTGATTTTTTTTTCAAAATTAAATTGTCATTTCTAGGCTCCAAGTAAGACAGAATGATATGTGAGAACTGCATTAGGCTTAAGTCTTCTTCGCAGAGTATATTAAAGATTCTAAGACAATACGTACAGTATTTTGAATTTTGCAATATAGTTTTTGCATCCAACGTTCTACATTTCTGTAAATATCCATCAACTAACAAAGATGCTGTGAGTTTGTGTAAGCTTCAGTCATAATCGTCATCACAGAACACCTGTTTGAAGATGATATATTTTATACAAATTCTGACACGTGCCTAATTTATAATATCTGATACGGTTTTTAAATGAGTATTGCTAAAACTTAGATAACTGTTGTTATTGCAGTCCTTCCCAAGTAATTCATGTTGTTTCATACTAGCTTCCCAGCAACGCGGTTGGGTACTGATGCCTCATAGGCATCTGATACCTCATAGGTATCAGTTGCTAGTGCGCACTTGCGCTTGAAGAAGTAGCACAGAAATTGCCACTACAAAAACTGTAAGAATGAGAGATGTTAGGTTCTGCGGCACTAGAATTGCCTTTGTAAATGTGACTGAATGCTAGGGAGAGGACCACCTAATGGTACCAACAACAATCTAGGTGTGGCGATATCCTTCTTCTTTCGGCATGTTTTGAAAGAATTGTATGCTAGCTGGGAATTGCTGGGCTTATTTGGTGTTTGTCACACACACACACAAAGGAAGTTACAGATCAACCAGACTTTCAAATGAGAACACAATTTTCCTTTGAAGGCTCAGTGTACCTAATTTTCATTTTAGATAATTTGCTCAATTTATGAGTTGTGCAACTCGGTCTTTTCCAAATTAGTCTTGAAATAGATGTAATTTATCTCAATATTCTCTCAGACCAGTGCACAAGTAACATGAAAGATACAGCATTTATATTTTGAATATGTGCAATATGCTGAATGTATTCTTTCAGCACATTTTATCTTAAGAATTGTTTAGCTGTTTTTAAAGAAGAGCACAATATCTAAAGCAATAATTTTAAAAGAGTATCCTAGTTCTGTTTTGGTTGTTTACAATTTTGTTCAATTCCAAGGACTTCTCATGTTTATTTTTCAAAATGTAGATATTTTAATTGTGGTACCCTGTTCTGCTCTTAAAAGTGGGCCTATGTGTAAAAATCAGTGAGTTACTCCTAAGGTGATGTATATAGATAATTTATCCAGTCACTATGCTGCCTTTAAGAGAAATTGCTTTATAAATTGCTTTGGACCTCTCTGATTAATAACAAAAATCTGTGAGATTTTTATTATGGTGTGTTGTGCTTGTAGATACTGAAAACAGTATTGTAAATTGTAAGTGTTAAGTTAATCTTGAAAGAATTAACATCTTTAAAAACTGCTGGATGTTTCCTTGTGTTCTTAAACCTTAAGATAGATTTTTTTAGTGGAGAAGCAAGCAGAAAAAGTACTGGAAGGTCGAGATGATTTTTAAAGTATTTATTGGGAATGATAAGCAGTCATTTCTTCCACATTTTTGCATGTACTGAACAATGTCACTCAAGGAAACAGACACATTAGAGAATAACACTACGTTCTATGTGCGAAGTTCATTATGTAATTTCATATCACTATAAATTTGCTATCTATTGAAAACTGAAATAGAAATTGCTTGAGTACAGTTAAAAGTATTTGCCATTTTGTTTGGTGAGTTTTGTCTGCAGAGAACCTATTCATATTCATCAGTTTCTAATTGCAGTTCTACAGAGGACAAGTAGCAACATGACTTCTAACCCCTCAGATTACTATATTTGTGTAAGCAGAGAAGATACATCCCAATGATTCAAAAGGCTTTCTTTAATATTTTAAGCCTCATGTGTTATCAGTTAGACCATGAATTACATATTCAGCACCATGGACCTATTTTGACAAGTCAGTAGGACTGGCTGTATTAGAAGTCTGCAGCTGAAAGAGTTTCCACAAGAAGAGGTGTCTTGGACATCGGTAGTATCAGAGGTAAGATCGGCTTACTGTTGTTAGCTCAGTTATTGTGCTTTGGTTCGGTTTGGATGAAGATAAACTAGATGGTAACTCTTGTGGCCACATCAGTGTATGAACAGGTGGGGTTTTATGGGTGTGTGGGAGAAAAAAAATTGCGTTTTTAGTTTCTAATTTTAACATTTGCAAGAACTGAGGAAAACAACATATACAATTGAAACCAGATATTGGCAGTCCAAAGAATACTGTTGGAACTCTGAAACTGAACACTAACATGATTTTCACGGTATCACAGTATCACAGTATCATAAGGTTGGAAAAGACCTTTGAGATCATCGAGTCCAACCTATGACCCAACACCTACACCTACTCCTACTTGTCAAATACACCATGGCACTAAGTGCCTCATCCAAACTCTCTTTGAACACCTCCAGGGATGGTGACTTGACCACCTCCCTAGGCAGCGCATTCCAATGAACAATTACCCTCTCAGTGAAGAATTTCTTCCTAATGTCAATCCTAAACCTCCCCTGGCGAAGCTTGAGACCGTGTCCTCTCGTTCTGTCACTGCTCGCCTGAGAGAAGAGTCCAACTCCTGCCTCACCACAACCTCCCTTTAGGTAGTTGTAGAGAGCAATAAGGTCTCCCCTGAGCCTCCTCCAGGCTAAACAACCCCAGCTCCCTCAGTCACAACCCCAGCTCCCTCAGTCACTTCTCATAGGGCTTGTGCTCCAGCCCCTTCACCATGCTCGTTGCCCTCCTCTGGACACACTCCAGCATCTCAACATCCTTCTTAAACTGAGGGGCCCAGAACTGGACACAGTACTCAAGGTGCGGCCTGACCAGTGCCGAGTATAAGGGGATGATGACCTCTCTAGTCCTGCTGGCCACACTGTTCCTGATGCAGGCCAAGATACCATTGGCCTTCTTGGCCACTTGTGCACACTGCTGGCTCATGTTGTTTCCTGTCCACCAGCACTCCCAAGTCCCTTTCGGCCTGACTGCTCTCCAGCCACTCTGCACCCAGTCTATAGCTCTGCATGGGGTTGTTGTGTCCAAAGTGTAGGACCCGGCATTTGGACTTGTTAAACCTCATGCTATTGGAGTCAGCCCATCTCTCCAGCCTGTCAAGGTCCCTCTGTAGGGCCCTCCTACCTTCTAGCAGATCGACACTTCCTCCCAGCTTGGTATCATTTGCGAACTTGCTGATGAAGGACTCGATCCCCTCATCCAGATCATCAATAAAGATATTAAACAGGACCGGGCCCAGCACCGAACCCTGGGGGACCCCACTAGTGGCCGGCCGCCAGCTGGATGGGACACCATTCACTACCACCCTTTGGGCTTGGCCATCCAACCAATTCCTAACCCAGCACAGTACATTCCCGTCCATGCCACGGGCTGCCAGCTTGTCCAGTAGTCTACTATGGGAGACAGTGTCAAAGGCCTTGCTGAAGTCCAGGTACACCACATCCACAGCCTTCCTCTCATCCACCAGGCGAGTCACACTGTCGTAAAAAGAAATCAGGTTGGTCAGGCAGGACCACTAGGAATTAATTCTGTCATAAAAATGTGCAACTGTCTCTATCAGATCTTGGGAGTGGTTAAGTGGAGGTGACCTGCCTAAATCTGGCAACAGCTTTTGGGGGATGATAGCTAAGCACTTATGTATACGGTTCCACATTATGGTAAACAATAATAGGCAGTAAGATGATATCCATGTAATTATTTTCTTTTTCTCCCATCAGTCTAATCAAAACATCAGCACTTCTTAAATGCTTGGCATTGTTGTTTTAAGTACCATGGTCACAATATTTAATCCATTCATTGTTATCATCTTTTACTGCCTTAAGACACATGAATAACATTTATAGAAAATTATTTTTGAAAAAATACAACTGTATATAAAACTCCACATTGCGAGAGAAAGTTCACCGAAATTCTGTGGAGCATGAAAAGGGTCAGTCTTGATCTACCTTTAACTGTGCCTTATATGTTGGCACTTAAAAATACTGATTTGGAGCTTTATGAGAGGACAGCAAACATCTTCTCTTTGCCTTCAGCCTAACAGTTTGTTGTTGACTTTCTGTATTCATTTAGCTATAAGTACAAAGAAACTGTCACTCTGATGTGACATTTTGACTCCAGATGTTAGAAAAACATAGCAAATTATGCCTACCAAACATGCAGAGTCTTTGCTGTCACAAGCTATGAATTGTCTCAAAATAGACTCTTTTAACTGTATTGGTTCCAATGGGAATTCTGATTGCAAAGACAGCTGTATAACAATTGAATACATAAATCATGGATTATCTGATTTTATTGCCCTTTTTACTCATGAGTTCACAAGAAAGGGACCAAGAAAAGATCTAAAAAGATTATATTGTTTTTCTAAATTACTCTTTGGCTGTACTTAAAGGAATATGTCCTTAAGCGACTGGCTTGATGACATTCCCCGAAGATTCTGCTAAAGTGGTTCTTGTGTAACATAACAGATAATAGTGTTGGGGTTTTGAGATGCCTGTTCTTTTCACCCATTAGTTAAGCAGTGTAAGAAGGAGTAGATACTATGCTATTTTTGTATTTAGTTAAAGCCTGTCTTTACAGATGAGTCACAAACAGCTAAGATACTCTATCTCAGATGGTATCCCCAGCGATTTATGTGTGCGTCTTCCTAACAATAATTCCCACTGAAGCAATTAACCCAGATAACCAGCCTCCAGAATCAAAGACACGTTCTGTTGGCTCCATTTCTCTCATTTTCCAGATTCTGCAGATCCCTAGAGAAGAACGAGAGACAAAGAGAAAGAATAATAGGGCTAGACTCAGAGGAGAAATCATCATTGTCCTTCAGAACCAAACCTTAGGTGAAAAGGATAGTGCAGTCTTTTCTGCCGATTTTTCTACAGACTTTTTCTGTCTATGCTCAGGAATGGGTCATCTGAGCAGGATATCAGTTGCACAGGTCTGAAAAAACTCACTGCTTTGGAGAGGATTTATTGCAGGAGCCACCATAGGCAACTTTGATCTGAGATTCCTGGAAAATGGAGTGGAATGGAACTTACTGCCTCCTTCGCCACAGGAGTGAAGTTTTTCTGCAGAAGGGTCGTGTTTATAAAGATTCCTTCGTGTGCTTTTACAGGAAGAGAAAATCTGAGCCTTGCCCACAAAGCTGCCTTCTTATGGAAGTGAGGCTGTGAAATGCTGGTAGGTACTGGGGGGACATAAATGTCCTCAGCCCCTGCTGTTACCGAATGAAGAACAGGACTATGGCTTTGCAGCCTCAGCTGAAGAATGGTACTGGGAAAGGCTGTAAGTAGCTTGTTCAACTTCAGAATGGGCCAAAGTGATTTCAGCATATCAGATGCGATGCGATTCTCAGTCCATCCACGTTTCGTATGTGCCATCTAGGGTGTGAATACTGCTGTATTTAGTTCTGCAACAAAATTCTACACATTAGTGAAAATAAGCAATTGATTTTATGGTCTTATGACATAACAGTTGTTTCTCTGTGTATAGGTCTGTTGCACTCTGAAACGAAGAAAAACTGCTCACCTAAAGTGCCTTTTCAGATGTTCTGAAGCTGCAGATATTTCTGAGAGATAAAATATATAACAGAAACAGAACAGGGCTCAAGGGTGGTCTTGCTTGTTAAAATGTTACGGAATATTAAGCTGTAAAATACTTTCTGTGACCTTGCTTTATGAATAAAACACAGCTTGTTCCACTGGTGGGTGAAATTAGAAAATGCAAAAGAAAGGAAAATGACAGCTATCAGTTCTCAGGAAATTACATCCCCATTGCAAGCTCTGTGGGACAGACTGTAACCCATGCTATCCAAATGAAGACCATTTAAATTCTAATGTCCAATATGAATATGCAAGTATTCTAAATAAAGTACACTACAGTAAAGTACATATTTATTTTGGAGAGTAGCAGACATCCTGGTTTTTTTAAAGCTCCTTTTTTTTTGTCTGTACCTCGAAGGCCTTACATCATAGTTCTTTTGCTTACTGTTTGTTTTAAATATAGACTGTTTTCTCCACAAGCATGTCAATGACACTGCTTCAGTCAGCAAGATTTCAGACTCCATTCGTTATCTCTTTCCTTCCCTAGAGATAAATGTTCTCCTCAGCACTGTTAGTCTCTGTTTGCAGCTCCCTATTAGACACTGTATTGTCCTACCACTAGACCACGATTCTAGTTGACATATGCTCATTTTACTCCATCATATGGATTTTATGTCATTATAATGTATTAGTGCTCTTAATATCTTCACCTTGCTGAATAGCTAAGCTGGTGGTTTGTTCTGTGAATTTGTTTACAACTTGCTTCCTTGATGGGAGTTGGCTACTCTCAAGAGCCAAATGAAAAGAAAGCAGGTTTAAATGTTGTGGGCACCCCAGTGGCAGCTGCAATGCAGTGAAGAAACATGAGGAAATAGAGTTAATATTTACTTCATTTTATATGCAGTTTACATGTCTAGTTCCATTTACAGCTAAGGAAGGTGGCTGCATTTTAAGCTGAAACGCTGAACAGGTGTGTTACAGGCTCATCATGCCATATTCTAGTAGCACTGATGCGTAATTGCTTTTAAAGTGACAATTGCTTTCTAATGGCTATTGTGTTATACGCAAAATTAAGACAAGCCACAGAGGAATAAACTATTTCTAAAGTACTAACTAATGTTACACAAACAACTACCACAAATGAAGAAAGTCCAAGCTTTCATAAAGTACCCACATTTTTTGCTCGCTGTGCTCTGTACTAAGAAGCGAATCAGGTTGGAGTGACATAAGGATATTTCTTATCAAACATTCTGTCTAATTCTTTATGTTTAAAATAATGTTTCATGAGAGACTGTGCTCGAATTTTATTAACGCTACCTACAATCCTGGAGTGCTGGAAGTGTCTAAGGTTTTCTATGGCTCTATCAACTAAATATTGTACTTTATTAATAAACTTAATAGACCTCCAAGCCCAACATTTTCATTACAGCTAAAGAAAAGCTATCCTGCACAGTCAACTGTTAAAGATAATTGTCCTGACTCAAATTGTTTTTCATCTCTTCCCTTTGTTAGAAAAGAAAATGGTTGCAAATAACTCAAAGATTCATCTGTAAGCATAGGTTTTCTAAATATCTTTTGTTCAGGGCATTATAAATTTATGCTGCCTAATGTTCTGTAGATCGGTCAGCAAGATGATGCCATCCTATATGGTACCTAAAAGACATCTGATACACTTCCCATAAGAATTCAAGAAAAAGTCCTATTAGCAGTCATAGAAGAAAAAATATGATGCGTTTTTGTTTTCCTTTAAAAAGTAATGCTTGAAGATCTGCTAAAAATGTGAAAGTGGGGTATTTTTTTTCTGAATTTAGTTTCTCTATAAATTGCATTACACAAATTAAATGATAGCACTGCATTTGTGAAAAACTGGTTTTCTTCAACAACTTCTAATATTTTGTGTCCCTCAAGTATGATAGTAACTGGAGCCCCTGTAAGTAAGATTCAAGTAACTTTGACAGTGGGATTGTATCCTGAGGTGTTTCAGGCCAGATGTCACAAAACCATCCATCTCATAACGAGTCTCTAAAAGACTCTCTTTGCCCCAGTACGTCCTCAAAAACAAAACAGGAGAGTAAGGAATTTGTTTAGAACCATATAGAAGTCAACTTTACTAATAAAGTCTTTTCTAATAATTCCTTCCTTTCACTGCCTACACTTGATGGTGTACAGGGAGCCTAAGATGTTGCTTTATTGCAGATTTTAGCAGAGTAACAAAATACACTCATACAGATGCCAGAAAATGCATGTACTAGGGCATGGATAGAATACATTCCCCTGTGTTTTCTTCATTAGGGATTTACATCAGGCTTCATACTTTCATCTAGAAGTTATGTTTCCAGATATTTAGGGTTATATCATTTGCAAGAAAAAAACCCAAACCAGTGATAAATCTCCATTGCAATTCTAGGATTTTTTACCAGCAATCATGCCTTGGTGGCACAAAGATAGAAGAAACTATGTTATTGATTATGACATAAGTTATCAAAAAACTTGCAATATAGAATTTCTTAAAGAAAGTGCGTGAGCAGACTGAAAATTAAATTTTATTTCTCACTGAATTTTTGAAAGTGTTTTACATATGAAATAATAGTTAATGTGATATACATTAATTATTTGATTCTTTTAATGTTTTAACACTATTTCATAGCCTGAAATGAAAATCTCATGGAGAGTTAAGGGATTTGAGCCTTACTGAGAGAAGATCGTGCCTGATTTTGAGAATGTGTTTGAGGCATCCATCAATTTCAGTCTTCAGTCAGCTGAAGTCAAGTGTACGCTGTTTTCCTTGAAACTGGATTGAGTGAACTCCTGGAACAGAGTCAGAAGGCAGTGATTTTTTTGTCCCCAAAAAGAAAGTGTAGTAGTTTGGTAAGCTATTTTCTACCTAATACAAGAACAGTAAAATAACCTATGTTGTGTCTAAACGCTGAGTTGAAACTGATGTGAATGATAGGCAAACCTTATTGCCTGAAATTATTGCCTAACATTCATTGTGAGCAGCAATTTCTTTTCCCTCCAGAACCATTTAGTAGAAGAACAACTTTGCAAGTTCACAAGCATTTCATGGTAAGAATAATGCGTTAATAATTTTGGTTTTATTTATTTTATCTGGAACCAGGTGAGAGTTTGTGGCTTGCTATGTGTTTTTCACTAGCTGAAAACGTATGCAGCTTTTTTATATTCTTGTACTGTGAGAGGCGTGAGAAAGAAAGCAGTAGGTACAGCTTTTGTTTCATATATTTTACTGTAGAACACTGGATTCCTATTTAATTCTGGCATTTGATAAAATTGTAATGACTATTATTCATTAAAAATTATAATGCTGCAGGAAAAATTATTTTGATTAGCAGGTTTTAATGATGTATTTGTAAATATGGATATTTTACAGTACCACTTAAAATTCTTCTGAATTATCCAAAAGGCTCTAGGCTCTGTTGTGGAATTACCTGGAATTAAAAGTTCTGAAATGTTTTCAACTTATAAAAATACAAAACTATTGACATATTTCCTTCGTCATGTATATCCAAATGAATCTATGATAATTTCATGTCATAGTCACGCTGTTCTAGTTCCTAAATGATTATTAACTTTCCACAGGAACGTTCTTGAAATTAGAGTTGTCAACGAGAAACTTTCTTAGCAGCAATTAAAAGTGTGTATTTGTTCTAGGATGTATAAAGCTGTACCTAGTGGGATAACTTGTAAGAAGCTAGACATGACCGAGAAGTCTAACAGATTTCAGCTGTGATGTTCAACTAGGTGAAACTCTGCTCTTCTCCAAGAAATTGCACTCAAAGAGTAGATAATAGAAGCTGAGGAAAACCAAGTGCTGTTTTGAGGGGACTTCTTGAGCTGGGAGAATGGAAGGCAACACTAGGCACAAGAGGCTGTGTTAAACACTGGTGAAAAATAGTGCCAGGTGTTTTCCTCCTCATCATACCCGGGGTTTGGGGAGGAAAAGGAAAAATAAATGTGCTAGTGTTTGTAACTTCCTTATTTTTCAGACAGATTACAGAAACAGTCACCAATTCAGTTGAATTGTCTTTTAAGCTCTGTCCTGCGAGACAGAGCTGCAAACATGATGTGGTTGCCATTCTCAGTGGAGTGTCAATGTTCTCAGGCTCTTCCTGAATTTGCTTTGCCATATGGACTGGGTGAGTGCCATAAAAACTTTCCTTGCTGATGTCTGGTTTTAGAAGGAAGCTTTACGGCAGGAAGAGCTAAAAAAAAGTCACTCGAGATAGTTTACTGTCTTCTGCCCTCAATATGATTGTACTCCCCGTGAAGACAAACTGGGGTGCTAAATTCTGTCGTCTTAAAAGAATAGAGTCTGTATCATACGAATTTAAAATATAGATTATAATCTTTTAGTCTGAAGTCAGAAAGCCTATTTAACATCATATACAGGTAACCCATCAAAGTACTTCATGGGAAATCAAAGAGAAATTAATTTGCCTCAGTGGCCAGTGCTCAAAATGATAAATCCGAAAAACACATAAAAAAGACAATTAGTGAGGCTTCAAAATTCAGAAGAAAACAAGAAGACTGGAAATAAATTAAGACTGCCTAAGGCAACAATTAAAACCAATCAGACAGAAAATATTCATGGAAAGGTGAAGTATAATCCCAATTTACTGAGACAAATAGTAAAATTAGTCTAATTGCTGAGGTAAGCATCAAAATGCCATCTATATTTTGAATGTCTTTTGAGATTTTACTTCTAAATTGACAAACTTGCCTAAACAGAGAAGAGGGTACAAATCAGGTTTGGTCTGCGTTATATCCCTTCTCAGAACACTACTGTCAAATTAAGACTGCAAGATCAAAATCATTTCAGAAAATACTGATGAGGAAATGAAATAGAGGACAATAGCAAATTATTTTGCTTAGAATACACGTGTATCTTTCTTAAGCCTTTGTGTAATTTGAAGACCTGAACGACCATAGATTAGATGTATGATTTCTTATTTTGTAACTTGTAGAGATCAGTTGCTTTGTAACAGGGGAAACAGTATGAGTCCAAGTGCTCAGCATTTGGAGGAAAGATCTAGGAAGTTATCTTGTCCTCTTTCCCAGGAAATACTCTCCTGTCCAAAATTGACCCTGCCCAGCAGACACAAAATGTTGTCAATAAGCATTAAGTCAACAAATGTCAGCCAGCCCACAGCAACTGCTAGTGTGGTGCTCTTAGATGTTGGCAAATGTAATGCATGAGCCACCAGTGGCCCAGGTGGCCAAGAGGGCCAATGGCATCTTGGCCTGTATCAGACACAAAATGGCCAGCAGGAGCAGAGGGGTGATTGTGCCCCTGTGCTCAGCACTGATGAGGCTGGACCTCGAGTGCTGGGTTTGGTTTTGGGTCCCTCACTCCAAGAAGGACATTGAGGGGCTGGAGTGCATCCAGAGAAGGGCAACGAGGCTGGGGAGGGGCTGGAGAACAAGTCCTACGAGGAAAGACTGAGGGAACTGGGGTTGTTTAGCTTGGAGAAGAGAAGGCTGAGGGGAGACCTCATCACTGTCTACAACTGCCTGAAAGGAGGTTGTAACGGGGTGGGTGCTGGGCTCTTCTCACAAGTGACAGCGATGGGACGAGAGGGAATGGCTGCAAGTTGTGCCAGGGGAGGTTTAGACTGGACATTGGGAAAAATTTCTTCGCTGAAAGGGTGGTCAGGTGCTGGCACAGCTTCCCAGGGGGGTGGTGGAATCACCATCCCTGGAGGTGTTTAGAAGACGGGTAGACGAGTTTCTCAGGCATATGTGTTGGTAATGGACAGGTACAGTTGGACTTGATGATCTCAAAGGTCTTTTCCAACCAGGCCATTCTATGATTCTATGATGTTTCAAGTTAACATAACTTTTTCTCATTTGCCAAATATTTTTTCTGATGGAAAAAATAGTGGGTTTGCCAGGAAATTTATTTCTAGATCCAGTTATGAGCTTAAAGCTTAAGTTTTTAGAGCTATTTAACATGTGAAAAATGTCAGCTGTTTCAAAAAGACTCTAATGAATGACAACATAATAAAAAGCGTGCAACAAGTAGAAGAGAAGATAACAGCTGGCTTTTAAAAAAGTAAGTAAAATGAGGATCTATTCTTCACGAAACAAATGGGCAAATTCCGTTTGAATACCATACTACAGTGAAAGCATAATTTCATCCTCACTTTAAGTAGGATAATCAAGATAATGAGTAATTAATTGCCTAGAACTGGATAGTAGATTGAAGAAAAACGGGTATAAATTTTAAATAACTTTACAATTCAAAGAGTAGGATTGTTATATATGGCTTCAGGTCTTTAGGACAAAAAAAGCCCCTAACCAACCCCAACCTAACAAATGCAGTCCTTGATCTCCGGATTGTATTTTCAAAGGGAAAGTTTCATTGAAGTTATTGATTTTGCATATAGGTGGCATGTCCTTATACCTGTAAAATGAGTTTTTCATAGAATGATTAAGGTTGGAAGAGATTTCTAAGATCTTCAAGTCCAACCAGGAGCCTAACACCAACATGCCTACTAAAACCGTGTCCCAGAGTGCCATACTTACATGGTTTTTGAACACCTCCAGATAGTAAATCCACCACTGCCCTGGGCATCCTGTTCAAATGTTTGACCACTTTGCCTGTATGAATATAATTGTGTGATTAAGTCTTAAAATGTTTTTGCCCTCCTGTAAAACATGATTACTTAAAATGCCTCAAAAAAAAGGATGGAGGTAGAGCGAAAAAAAAGAAAATTAAATCATTGTGTGGTCTTGCAAAATAATCAGAAAGAACAGCTGAAACAAGGATGAGAGACTGTTCATACTGCACAGGTGTTTGCTTTCCTTTGAAAACAAACAGTACTTTGTGGATTTCAGTCATAAGCAGATTGATAGTCCAGCTCTGACTTTCTTCAGGAATATGCAAAATGGTATTGTTAGCCAATTCAGAAAACAGCTTGGTGTTTGTTTGCTTCTTCTAATTTATTTTAATTTTTTTATATTTACATTAAAATGCTGGGTTTATATTGTATTACAATTTCTAAGGTTTTTTAGAAAGCCTGCAGCATAAAGACAAACCTTTTGCTTAGAGATTGTTTCTTGTCTGGTATAACTGCTCTTGGAATAGTTGAAAGGATTTATTGCTTTTGCATATAGGTGGCATGTCCCTATATCTGTAAAATGAGTTTTTCATAGAATGATTAATGTTGGAAGAGATTTCTAAGATCTTTAAGTCCAACCAGGAGCCTAACACCATCATGCCTACTAAAACCATGTCCCAGAGTGCCATATCTACATGGTTTTTGAACACCTCCAGAGATAGTAAATCCACCACTGCCCTGGGCAGCCTGTTCAAATGCTTGACCACTATTTAAGTAAAGAAATTCTTCCTAATATTGAGTCTAAACCTCCCCTGGCACAACTTGAGGGGATAATGGTAGACTGGACATTAGGAAGAAAGGGTGGTCAGGTACTGACACAGCTGCCCAGGGAGGTGGTGGAGTCGCCATCCCTGGAGGTGTTTAAAAAATGGGTAGATGAGTTCCTTAGGGACAGGATTTAGTAGGGAGAGAGGCACAGTTGGACTCGATCTCAGAGGTCTCTTCCGACCTTGTGATTCTATGATTCTATAAACAAAGGCTAAAACCAAAATTACTCTTTCATGTATATCATATTACCAGGAGTGATTTAGAGATGGGCAATTACGTTTTTCTAGCCTAGTTGAGCAGTATAATGTTAGATGGAATTGGGATAAGGTTAAAGCAATGGGGGTTCCAAAACATCATCATTTACCTCCAGTTTGCATAACACATTAAGTCCATGTAAGTTTGTGATCCTGTTCATTGTTCTGAAAAATTTAGCTTTTTGTCCAGTCTTTGTTTCATAGGTACCTTTCCAATATTTATGCAGGCATGTTGTTGAGACTGTGAAAATAATCAGCAAAGCATTTGGACAATGCCCTTAATACCAGGCTTTAAATTTTAGTCAGCCCTAAACTGGTCAGGCAGTTGGACTACACAATCATTGTAGGACCCTTTGCACTGGAATATTGTGTTCTATTCTAACAGGCATCTGGTGATAAAAAGGAAATTATAAACTGTTGAACAAGCCCCATTTTGTGGGAGACCAATATCAGTGTTTCTGCATTATTTCCTGCCTATTAATGTGACGTTTTGTCCATAAGGTAAAACCTAAAAATTGAAACAGTGTTATGTCTAAGGAAAACAGGCTCAGGAGAGGCACTTAGACTTTTTGGGAGGGCAGGTCTTCAGACAGCTTAAGGTCTCTTAGTTATGCTTTTTTTCCAACCCTGTCCTGTAAACAGCTTATTCCAACTCTACCTGAGCTGGAACATTGTTTTGTGTGGCTGATCATGGACATGCTCTAATTTTAAAAAAGATTAGAGAAAATAGGCATTTTTCAGTCAGGCTTGTTCTCCACTCCCATTCACATTGTTGCCGTGTCAGTGCAGTGATGATAAGGTGCGCTATGGAAAGAAAGTGGCTTAGATCAGCAGCCAGGTTTCCCCACCATCACAGTGACCCTGGACTCCCCAGACTTGCATGCTTGGTTTCCTTCTGGAGAGTCTGAATGATAAGGACAAAGGGCTAACAGGTCGATACTATCCCACCCTACCTCCCAGGATGCTCCTGAACCTGGTGCATGTGAAATGCTCCCATTTTCTGTCATTTATGCCTACCCTGTAGACCAAGCAGTCAGAGGAAATCTATGATAGAAATGGGAATGGACTGTAGGTTTTTCAGGTGAATAGTTTGTAACTGGTTGAGAAATGCGTTGGCAGAATGGAATGTGTAGAGGCTGCAGAGGCAATACGGCCAGCTTTATATCATCACCCAAGCCCATTGCTATGCTCTGAAAATCCCTGGCTGCCTGAGTAATTCCTCTCAGAGCAATCAGAATACTCTAAATTGCTTTTTAGGAGCAGACTGGTTCTTGCTAGTCTGAAATTCAGAGTTTAATCTCTCAGTAAGTTGTATTTTACTTAAAGTTCCCCAGATAGTCAACCTATTTCTTCTGTCTCTCAGATTTATTCTTTATTTCTAAGAACTTTTCTCTCCATAACTTCACATGTACTTCACTTGTTTCCTGTATATATTTATTTGTATTCCTTTTCTCTTTTTTTTTTTTTTTTTTTTTATCTGCATGGTGTGGCTGTTACTTTTTATATGCATCACTACATGTAATCATCCTTAATCTTTACTATTAATAAAAAATAAACAAGCAGCAGCTATAATTACTGGCCAGAGGTTAACTCGCTCATTTAAAAAACCCCCAAAAACTATACATGTCTGTGCTCAAAAGCAGTCTTCTTGGGCTTATTTTTGTGAGTGATTTTTAATTGATTATTTTTTCATATTTGTGCCTATCTAAGATAACCTCTCATAATTACTGAAATAAATCTTCATATGCAGTCTTTCCTATTTAATTAACTTTTTTTGCAGCCATCTTCTGCTAAGCTGCTATGTATATGTATATATGTGTGTATATATATACATATACATATATATAAAATAAAGCACTAGTCTTAGAAAGTATGAAGAATACAAACGTACCTTCTTTAAGAGAATGCCATAGGAGATCATAAATTGATCTGAAAGGGCTGCTGGCAGCCTGCTCTTTAACTATATTAGGTTTGTCTCCATTAGTTCAAAATGCAGGAGGCTGGATCTGTGTCTGAATGTCAGATTCCCGTTCAGCAGCACAGAGACACAAAGTCTGTATGAGTAGACATGCCTATCAAGGGTGAGATTATTAAACTAACAGTAGCAACAAAAAAAGCAGCAGCAGAAAAATGTCCCCTCATAATTGCATTTAGTGTCAAATCATCATGGTATTAATGGTGCTGATTATATCAGTGACATCCTGACCTTTGTTGTTGTGCTCTTCTATATCTTACTAAGTAATGGTTAAAATCATAGATCATAGTTGTCTCAGTTTAAGTAAAATAAAATGTCTCTACGGGCTAGACAGGGGGCCTCTTCCCAAAAACCACCACAACCTTTGACATTAATAGACTTTAATCAGTGCGTGTGCAGCAAACCCAGACAGTGGTGACCGCTCTCTCACCGAAGGACAGCACAGGGCACGTGGAGTTGGGGCTGAGCCAAAGGAGCTCCCTTCAAGATGCCTCCACCAGCCCAGCAAAACAGTGGCTCCCGCTCCCAGCAGCCGCCGAGCAAAATTGGCACCAACTGAAAGAAACCTCTCCCCCCTCACCTCCCCTCAGCCACCAAACTGGAACTCAGAGCAACCACCCCCTGCCACCTATCCTGGATCCCCAAACCCCCTGTGTTGACAAGGGAGACAAAAATCCCCTGAAAGGTTTTGAAATTATAACAGGACTTTCCTTTATTAAAACGAGGAGAAAATACAGTTTTTACTCTTGTCAAGGTCCATGTCAGCTCCAGAATGTGGATTATCCTCTGCCACAGTCTGCCCTCTCCATTTCTCTTCTTTCCAGTCAGTAGAAATTTTTTTTTGCCTGACGTAAACCAGACCAATTTCCAAAAGATAAACATCTGTTTTCTTTAATTTTCCTTATATATCATTCTTATAAATCACTCCAAAACATTTTACACTGAATAAATTGTAATCCTAATAGTAAGGCGGATGGGATGAACCTGGAGTTTAAGGAAGAAATTATTTGGAAAGCCATGGAGAAAAGAAAAGAAAGGATAGGATTCTGATAGTAGAAAAGTGAGAAAGAATAAAAATACGGAACTTACATATTCTAAGTTCCATTCACCCTCTTAATCACAGCAGGTTGTTTTGGACATAGGTTTTGTACAGTACAATAGTGAAGAAAGGATGATTTCCCTGATCACAACAGCTGGTAATTGTTCCTAGATGATGGGATGTGAAGCAGTTTCAGCTACACTGTCAAGTTAAAACATCTATATTGCACCCACTGTTTCTGCTGGTTTTAATTGCCATCTATGATGCTAGGTATAATTAACACCATTTTCAATCTCATTTGCCTAACTTATTAAAACTTTTTCTTCCCCTTCAATTTTGTTGTTTTATTTTTTTTTTTTTTTCCTATTACTTTTTCTTCCTAAGTTCTCTTCCTTCAGCTTCTTTACAGCTACCTTTCTTGATGCACTCGGAGCATATGCTTCCATTCTGTTTTCTTTCCTACAGCCACTTTCTTTGTCTGAGTCTAACTTCTACCGATACAGAACAATTTTCAGACAATTTCAAGCTTGCCTCAATTTGTGCAATCGCTTTTTTCTATTTATAAACCTGTATCTATGCAAATCAAGTATTTAGGTTCTACGGACTAGGTTCATACAAAGGACAATGACAATGAAACACTGCATTTCAAAATTTAATTTTCAATGCCCAACTGTTTTCTACAATTTATGTTTGGTGCCAATACTCTTTATCCACTACACAGGAAGCTTAAGCAGAGTTTGCAGAAGTCAAGCAGCACACTGGAGAGCCTTATCCCACTTTGGAAATCATCACTGTCAAATTCTCTTTGCCTAATATAAGGAATTTTTTTTTAAATTTCTTTTCCTCTTGAAAATAAACCAACCAACAACAACAAAAAAAGTCTCCCTGCTACTAGGCTTGAGCATTCAGAACACTGAGGTATGATTATCTACATAAACCCAGATCCATTAAAACACTACTCCGGCCATAATTTCAGCAGACATTGTCACAAGTCCTGGTCTTGTTATGGTTTAGAATGGGTCAAGGACCACTGGCAGTAAGCAGCTCCGATGCAACTACCTTGTTTCAGAGTGTAAGAGAATTTTATGTGATGAACAGAGTAAATTTTTCTGTTTCCTGTCCCATCTCATTTACAGCTATTCCACATACTGCCACCTAAATGTAAGCAGGCCATGTAGAAATAAGAAAACTCTTCTTGATATTGGAATCCTCTCTGTTTTAAGAGCATAGATAGACAGAGAAAGGCCAAAGGCCAAAATAAAATATAACCACCAGGGCACATAAAAGATAATAAATAATTCTATGAGTGCTTTAACAGGAAAAGGCAGAGTAAGAAAAGTGTTGGTCTGCTGCTCTGTGGTCCAGAAAAACTCATTGAAAGATAATACCAACAAAACTAATAAATATTTTCTCAGTCAGTCTTCTCCGATTTATGCAGTCGAACATTCTCAATAAGAATTGCACAATTATAATCAACAGCAAATATTTTGTACCATATTAAAGAAGGATGCGTTTGGTTATTTGAACAAGTTATCTTTTGAATGGGCTACGTTGAACAAAATTGACACAAAGGGTTCCAAAGTATGGCTGGAACAGTCTCAGAGGCTGACTGTTCATCACTCAAAGATAACAGGAAAGATTCTAGAAAACTGGGAAAAAAAATCTTTTTGCTTTAAGAGAAACTTTGAAGAGTAACAGCAAGAAGATTACAGTGCTGTCAATATAACTTAATTTATGAGAATAATTAAACTCCTTGCCAGCACCTAGGAAAAAAGGATTATGAGTAAGAGCTAACAAGAAGTATCACGAAGAAATCAAGTTAAACCTACTACATTATCTTTTAGTAGAAAGTAGAAGACTTTATGGATATATAGAAGCAAATGCTTTATAAGTGATTATTCTATCTGTATCTTAGTAAAATGCTCCCCTGAGAAAGGATCTCGCATGAATTTCCAGACAAAGCATTGAAATTAACCTGTATGGCCCCTGTTCAGAGCCACCACACGCTGCCTTCTTCAGCAAACATATGCTTTTGCTTTCCTGTGGGCTTATTTCTTTGTGGTTTTGGTAATAGTAGATGATCCATACAGAGTATTGTTGAAAACAGATATTAAAAATTAATCATGATTCTTTATAATGATGTATAAGGAACACATAAGATTAATTTGTGCAATATTTTTAGATATTTTTTCAGAATTGTGAAAACTCAAAACTTTCTAAAGACAGATATCCTTATTCTGGCAACCAAGGCTTAGGAAAACCACATTGTTCATGATTAAATCTTAAGTGTTAGCAATAGTTCATTTACTTGCTTAATGATATGTGAGTTTTGATGTAGACGCTCTAACTTGAAGGTCTTTACCCCAGAGTATGATGAACATCAGGATTTCATTCACCACGTTAAATTATTGTGGAGGAGACAGTAGTGTAAATGTAAAATGCAATGCTGTAAAGACAGCATTTACATGGTATCTACTCACTAGTTAATCAGAAACTGTTAAAGAAATTTTCCAAAAGTTCATATTCATTTTCTTAGGAAAGCAGGGCTAAAAGGGCATTCATGTTGCTGATGGTTATTCAAAGGAGTCCTTTTGGTAAAATAAAAATCATATGAGAAGAATTTGAAATAATGTGACACATTTTCTCATAAAAAAGCCTTAGAACTAAGACTTTGAGTTAAACTATATCCAGTCCTTAATCCTATACATTATAGTGCCCTTTTCGCTCCCTGAACTAGCAGAAGACTAAAGTGCTGGTTTTTTACTTAATGTAATCAGTACGGATTGTTATTAACCAACCACCTTGTACATGGAAACACTAAATCCTTTTAAACGTTGATTATCTGGGTAATAGACATTTAGTTCTTGTTAATGAGATGAAATAGTCTCCTTAGGTAGTGAGAATCTTGTATTACAGTCTTGAAGGCTAGGTGTTACGTTTAATCCTGTTTGTGATACTGAGATTTAGCCAGTTTTGGATTATTGTGTGCGTAAAAGATGTAAGTAGTCTTGTTTAAGAACTAGAACAGGAGAATTACTAGGCTATCTTTCAGTCTTTACCGAAAAATACCCTCACATGATCAGCTGTCACAATTCTTCAAAGCAGCTACTAGAAGAAATTGAGGATTTAGCTTTTTTTCATGTCCTCTTCTTAAACAAGTGTAAAGTAATAAACAAGCCTTGTTTCTTTGAAGTACTGTTGTGATAATTCATCATAAATTTTGATTTAAATCTATACACAATAATATTACATTAAGTAAATTTTAAATGCATACGTTACAATTATTTTAGGAAATACCCCTTTGATTGATATTTCTATTGTATCAGTTCAGATAGAAAGAAATTTCATAAGGTATCATTGAACGCAATACTATCCAAGCGTTAAATTTACATTTTAGAAAATTAAGTAAAAAATGTTACTTCACTGCTGAGTCAATGTGTTCAGCTATTTAGGTCTGATTTTTATGAAAAAAATAAAATCTGAATCTCAGCAAAAATACAGTAGGGTTCTGATTAATGAGTGATATTTTGATATCTTTTGTAGACAAGGATGCTGTCAGATATAGCACACAACTACTAATTAATTAATGGAAAACTTTCATTTCGGAAACACTTCTGAAGAGTCCAACATGTCCAAGCCATTACTCAGGTGCAATCCCTTCCATATCTAAACACTAGTATTTCTAGAGGTTACTATAAGATAGCATTAGGACTATAAAAAGTTGCAAGTGGTTTGTATATAAATTAAAGAGCGGAGGACAAACCTGAAAATTGTTTCTTGTCATCCAGCTGCTTTTATGATAAATTGCATAGCTCTTCAGATGGTGCCGTACAACAGTGCTGTGCTGTGCTAGGAGTGTTCATTTCCTGCTTACACTTTCCTAACAAATTTATTATCTATTTTGAGATAAGTAACATACGATGGAGTAGTTTGTGCTGAGATAATTTTATGACAGTGAATGAAATATTAATTTTAGGATTTTGTCTCACTGGAAAAAATATGCATAAGAAAACAGGAAAAGACAAAGACCTTCTGCTAAAAAACCAACCAAACAAAGAAAAAATCAAGAAAAAAATCCTTTGAAACAAGCCTACCAGCTTATGGTTATATAATATAAAAGGACCTTAGAGAAATATGATGTAGGCTGTTAAATGATAGCTTTATGATAATGAAGTTAATTATTGCTTACTTGTTTGATGTTTGTTATATCAAGGTTCAGCGTACCTAATAAGAAAATACTCTTTGTAGATTTAATAAATTGGTAAACTGAATGTTAGTGTTTGTGAAAGTATATATCATTTAAATTCTCTTAAGGTACTGAAAAAAAAAAATCAACAGCATGTAGCTTATTGCCTTGACAATATATTAATCTTTCATCCGCCTGTATAAAATAGCATTTCAGATAATGTTTCTCAAATGTGTTTCTTTGACATTAAACTGAAGTGCAATCTTTTTTTGTTGATGTTAACAGAGATGAAACAGAACAAACAAAATTTTATCAGTAAAGTCCAAAACCCTGGTCACAAACGCAAAATATGGTGATCAGATAGTCTTGTTTTGAAAATGCAATGATCTTTAAAAGGTCTTCAAAATGGAAACCAAAATTAAAGCATGGAATTGAGTGGATAGACCAACATGACACACTGTATTATGTTGTTATGAGTTACTAAACTAATCTTGAAATTACATATACAGTTTTTTAAGGTTTTTGTCTTAAATTCTCATCCTTAACTGTCTTCACATTGTACTTAATCCTCTGTGAGGATCCTTAGAAAGTACCCAGGCCATTATCTCATTAATTTTGCTCAGTTGTATTTCTAATTTGAATCCCATTTTCAAAAATATCTGTTAATACTCTTAATGACTTGTATAATTTTATTATTTTTTTAGTAAAAGAAATGGAGATCCAAGTAATTTTCTGTTGAATAATTAATTGAATAATGTATACATTTAAAAAGGATACAGTACATTCATTTATTAGAAGGTAAAAAATAAGGAATTACGCTATTGAGAAGGTAGTATATATTTTGCTTTCTAGAATTGTTGTGGCTAATAAGCACAAAATTAAATTCTAATGCTGTAATCATGCTGTAGTAATGTTAGCTCATGAAATTTGATATAACTGAGTGGTTTGTGTAAACAGAAAGAGTTTGATATACATCATCCTTGAAAAGTTGATAATGAAAGGTATAGAAGGCATAACTAAGGTGATTTAGCCAGCCTGATCTAGTGGACTACCATAAACAAGGTAAAATGCTGGAACCATAACGACAAACACATAAGAGGTTTTTCGTGGTTGATTTTATTTTTTTCAAAGATAGATTTGTCTGCTGGTTTCGGCTAAAGTAAACCTAGGATTCCTTGTCAACATGTCAGAGTGATAAATGAGAGAAAAATCAAGTGGAAGCAACTAGTGTTATTTGGATTCTACCTTATTTGAATCATATGTGACATTTAATAAATTACTATTTCTCAAAAATCTCTTCCCAGAATTGAGGAATATTCCATAGCTGCACTGTCTTGCAAGAAATTCTCATGTCACTATCTGACTAGGTTTCCAATAGGACTAGATTTCTCTATGCAATTTTCCATCTTCGTTAATAATCATATAACTTTGCAGCTTAGTATCAATTATAAATATGACTAACATCTTATTCACTCCTTATTGCAGGACTTTTAATGTTAAATAAAACAAAATCTCCTATCTATCCTCAAATTGGCAACATAATTTTCCTTTTTTTTTCAGATTTTAGTGCTGTTTCTGTTTGCATCCTTTTAGCTGGTTTTCAATCTACACGATAGCAATCTGAATTGTCAGTCATTGCAAAGTTTCTGTACTGTCCTACTATAAAGAATTCCTACTCAGAAAGAGCAGACCACAAGAAATTAATTTGCAGATAAAATGTTTGTTTGAAGATGGTGAGTAACACTTCACATTGTTGTGAAGTCACCCCAAGATTTCAAAATTGCGCAGCATATTGTGTGTGTTTGGCTTTAGGAGACTAAAACCTGTATTCCTCTCATTTTCTTCATAATTTTAATTCAATATTTTTTAATTCACAAACTGTATTTCATGGCTTTGATGTGAATTGTTTCTTTGTGTATTATTTCACTTAGATAAAACCAGGTGTTCCTGCATCTTCAATTTTTCATGAGTAAACCTTCCGTTCTCACTTAATTTTCAGCATCAGGGACAAAAAAAATAGTTATTCCTGAATAGGAAATGGTATAGAAATTTGAAAGAAGATAGGGAGTACTTATGTTGCAACATTACGTTTTCAAATCCTTATTGCAAGTATTCTCAGATCTTTTAAATGATGGGGAAACTGAGTCATAAAGAGGTTAAGAGAATTGCTTATGGCCTTTCAGGGAATTATTTGTAAAGCCAGGATTACCTCTCTAAATTCTCTGGCTTTTAGTCCAATCTTTTTCCACCTTGTTCAAACCGTTCATGAAGAGAACCAGATTAATGTTAGAGATTAACAGCATCATAAGTCATCCATTATTTTCTTCAATGCAGTTTAAAATCAAAATTGCTCAATATGATCTACTGAACGAAACAGGCATGCTGCAGGTGAAGTACCTTTAGCAATTTCTGTATTATCTTCTCTGTGTATCTTAGACATGGATTGGGTTGGAACTCGTTGGGCAGGAGTCAAAATAACATGGAATTTGTTTAGGGTTTTGGGTTTGGGTTATTTGGAGGGATACGGCTGCTAAGGATTCCACTGTGATAATGAATGTATTTCCCAAGAACTAAGAGAACTTACTAAACAACTTGAGACTGTTGAAGTGTGAAAGCCACAGCTGCTCTTATCCTAAAGAGGAACATGGAATAGGAACATTAATACACCTCAGCAATATTAAGCTCTGTGGAGGAGATTCGAGACGTCATTTGGATTTTAATTTTGCTCAATGCTGAAAGACATAAATTTGTGTCTGTTTCGACACATGTAAGTGTATAAGTACATTGGGGTCTTAATATGCTCTATATCATTTCTGTAATATTTGGGACATTTTCCAAGCCCTCTTTCCCTCATTCTAAAACCAGGACAGATGTGGATGTTCAGATGCCGTAGTCTCTTCGGTGTATGCTGCCAGTTCGCTCAGGGATTCCTCCTGCCTCAGCAGTATCTGCAAATACAAACACTAATCTTAGGGTACCGAACTGTTAGTGGGACACATTGTGAGGAGAAGTTAATTCAAGTGTGAACGTTACGTTTTAGATGCTGCTTGGAGTTGGATTTGTGCCTGCCTAGACTGAGTACCTCCCATTTCAAATCTGGATTCTCCTTCTACACGATCCAACAGGTACCTGAGTTTCATTCAGTAATGTTTGTAGCAACTCTTCCAGTTTGTTGGTGAGGGTACTACTTACTGTGCAAGAGTCTGTGTTTACATTAGTGCAGAGAATTTGTAAAGGATGAATCACTCTAATCGATGTAATGACTTTTTTTTCATGGTACTGTAATTCTCAGTCTATGGGGTATTTTGTGAGCTCTAAGGTGACATAATCAGCTGCTCTGTAGAGGCAGGCAGAGGGGTGGGTGACACAGAGCAAGGAGGGGAATAGGGAAGAGAAAGGGAATGAGCTGATTTGTGTGTATTTTATACCTCAAAAGAGTACAGGAGTACAGACTTCTCCTCATGTAAAATCCAGCGTCACTGTCTTAGTCTTGGCACAACTGTTCACACAGTCATGTCCTGACTTTGCTTGGAAACAGATGTGGCACAGCCTTTTGTTTTCTAAGCTGTACAATCTACTCAGTTCGTCTGAAGCTCGAGGTGGTGTGCCCGGAATCAGCATCAGGCACTATCCTTCGTTAATATGTAATGGATAGTTGTGAAACAAGTTGAAAAAACAATATACTGTTGGCATTTGAAAGTGCTAGAAATATAAAAGGCATTGTAAAATACCAAACACATTTGAGAAATAGCATGGAGACTCTTCTGTTAAATACTTGCTTCTTTCTAAAGCCACATCTGGACTTTAAGCAACACAGAGCTGTGGTTTTTGTTTATTCTTCCACAAAGTAATAGTTCGTTACCTTGAAAAAAAATATGTTATAACACTTTTTAAAATAAATTGGTTTGTCTTTTTATATTACTGGAAAAATAGCAGCCACTAAAAGTGAGCTGATCACTCCACCTCCCTTTTCTTCAGCAAGATCACATTTTTGTGGTGAGACAGAAAAATCTACAATATATTAGAAAAAAAAAATCTCATACTAAAACCAAGTTCATGAAAGCTCTTCTGTAAGATGCAGTCGTGATTAACTCTTCTGAGGAGCATTCTGAGTCACAAGCAAAAGCTTTGTAATCTAACCATGATTTTTATGAGGTAACAAAACCTGGTGAACTGTACATTGTTGACTCCTCAGAAAGAGCCTTGTTTATATGCCTTGTTTTTATACCTTGTTTATAGAAAACCACAGGTTTTCATTGGACTTTAATTCAACTTTTCAGATGGAGCTTGAGAAGTCTGACTGAATATGATGTGGTTGGGAAAGTATAATTGATAAATATTTCTATGTCAATGTCAGAAACAATTAAAAATTAGGTGGCTGAGAAACTCTTCGGTTTACACTCATCCCTTTGTCTTCTCACTGCAACAGTACGGTCTCCTCAGTGTCTCTGAAATGTCTGCCAGATTCAAGGCTGTCTTCTGTGTTGTCTAGGGCCCATTGCTTTTCAGGTCACATCTGAAAATCTTGTATAATTCCTTAATTTGTCTGTTCCTACTCAAGTAATTATTATTATATCCAGAAAATTATATTAAAAAAAATATTAAGGTCATGAAGTCAAGCACCCAAATTAGAAAACATTAAAATTAAAGTTGCCCGTGCAACCTTCATTTGTCTCCCTTGGGCACATGCATTATAATGGTCTTTAATTACATCATCACAGAGTATTTTTTTTACCTGGGATCCCTGACTCATTCAGTCAAGGACGATACTTTCTTAATTAGGAGTATTCGGTATTTCATTCTCATGTCCTTGCTCACTGTGTGGACATGCCTTATTGACTTCAAACTATTCAGACTGCACTCTTTAAGCAGAAATTATTGATTTTTCTATGCTATTTTTTAAATGGAACTCATTAATATAATGTCAAGCATTACTTTATATTCACAAAATTCTCATAAGGTTAAGGGATTTTATTATCTCTGTTTCACAGATGGGTAATGGCCATGCAGAGAAATTAAGCTGAAATGTACTCGTGAGTTTTGGGTGCCCAGTTTGGGGTGTCTGTAACCTCATATTTTTTGTGTGTCTGGAGTGATTTAATTGTGTACACCTTCAGGGCAGGTGGGCACTACTGCTTCTCTGTTTCTTCTAAATACTCAGGAATTTGGCTTGGAATCTGTAGTGGACAAACCTACAAAACAAAGATTTAAGAACTAGCAAAGGAAAGCCATTAAAAAGTCATTATAAAATCTGGAATAAAACATTTTCACAGGGCTGTCAAAGAGAATATTTACATCTGGATTCAGATGCCTTATTTTTATTTCTAAAGCTCCTTCTATTTAGTATATATTCAACAAAAGTAAGTAGATATACATATAAAAAGAGTACATGACTGTGCAATGGTGCATTATGTGTAAAGGTCTCATGAATAAGAGTGATTTTCTGAAGTGAAGAAGGAAACATCAATTAACAACCGTAAGCAGTTTGACAACAGATATGTACAATGAAATTAAATTCTAGTTGTGGATATTATCTCAATTTTTCTATTTCTTTAAATTTGATTTTATGGAGATCTTTGAATAATCTTGTATGTAGGATTGGGACAAAAATATTTATTTTATTTATATTTATTGATCACATTAATATCAAATAACAGTCAGTGAGATGTATACGTTTTGGATGTATATTCAAACAAGGAACAGAAAATATTCCATCATAACCAGCTCATCAAGAGCACCAGAGCCTTTAAATCCCCAGCGTAGGCGTCTGGCCTTTGAACTAACAGAGATGTAGTGCTAGGGGCTTTCCTCAGTGTATCTGTTCTTTCGCAGCCATGAACTAGACATGGTGCTAGAAAGATGTGCAAATCTTCACTGCTGGTGGCGGTCACCGGAGTACCAGGTTTCACTGAGGAGTCTGGAGGAATTCTCACTGTAACCAGAAGGTTACAGGTGCTACATACTGCCTTCCTGGCTCCCCTTGCTTCTCCCTAGTCTGAATATCAGCTGTCTTCCCCTACAGCCTATCTCAGTCCTAACTCATCAGTTCTCTACTCACTTCCTTTTTCATTCTCAGGATTTCTTCCTACAGATCCCATTTATCTTTGTGTTCCTTTCCATGATCAAATTCTTTATTCTCTACGTTTGAACCGCGTAACATTTTCCTTCACGACGCTCAGATGCCAGAGGACAGTGTAGTACAGTCTCCCTGACAGTGCAGGAACATGACAAGCTTTGCTGTGTGAGGGATGTTAGAAATGTTTGTGTCAATAAGATTATCTGATTGAGGACCTCATCAAATGGTATAATGAGGAAAAACAGGTAAGGCATAAACAAAATGACACAAACCTGACAGGCAGATATAACAGAGACAAAACCAAGAAACAAACCTTGTCAGTCACGCTAATTGGTGGGCTCTCGAGAAACTGCATGCAAACCAGGTGGCTGCAGTCAATAAGAAAGGCAACCTGAGGATTCAAAATGTTGCAGGGGGGGAGTTCCGCGGGTGCAGGCAAACTGATGAGGGAACACGCAAGGGAATGGAATGAGAGAAATAGACAGGGATTCAAAAAGTACTGGTTGGTCGTGATCGGGGCCGGTTTCTGTGCTTGCTTGACTAACCCTTGTGTGTGATCACCACAGGCTGCTCTGTTGTCTTATTAAATCCTCTCAGCCTTGTGGGTGAGTGCTGTGAGGATATTGGTGGGTAGGAGCCAGCTGCTGGATATGTGCTCTACTTGGCTACCGGTTCAACCTGCAGCAGCTGCCTTGCCCTTCAGCCTGCGCCGAGACCCTGGGTGCCTGAGTGCCCTGGGCTGGGCACCAGCGGCTGAGCAAGAAGGGAACTCTGTGCCAGAGGTGCTAGAAGAGGCATCTGCTCTTCACATCCCTTAACAGAAAGGTTTTCATTTGGCAGAAGTACTTTCCAAAGAGTAAATTGGGCAGCATATAATTTTCAAGCATTATAGTAATAATATAAACTGATGCTTGGTGAAAGTATAATGAGAAGTTTTTCTTTCATATGCAGGGCTAATTATCCCATTTTTAATAGAAAAGCTTTTTGTACTATTTATTTTCTAGGTTAAAATACCTATACAAGATAATCTTTGAAAAGATTGTGTGATTATGAACAAGATGATGAGAAATTTCCAGACAAAATTAATACGTGGTCTTCTTCATCTTATTTAAATAAATCTCTGTTCGAATTCCTATTTAAGATCATAATGTGACTGAGAAATTTTCCATTACTCTTATCCAGGCATGGATGGAATTTGAATTTATAAATACCGGTTACTTCAAGGTTGTGCATAATGTTCTTTACTGTGTGTTGCTACAGTGGAGAAAGCTAACAGAATCATTTCATGATCATGACTGTAGAAAACAATGGGTAAATGCTTCCTACATGATTTCATATGTAGAGTTTTCCACTTTGTAACATTTGCTAAAAATATTATGGTTTAACTTCAAGTTTGGGGTTTTTTTCAATAAACAGTGCAAATTATCTCTACAGTAACTGGTAGCTCAAGTACTAAGGTTATTTGAGAAAATGGAATTGTGCTGAGGGACAGCTGTGGTTATGAAGTGTGTAGTGGCTGTAAACAAACAGAAAGAGATGCATATTCCCTCAGCAAAAGCTGCTTCGAGAGAGCAGAGCATGTCAATAAGTAGGCGTATGCGGTGGCTACAGCGAACAGCGCAGACAGAGGAGAAAAGCCAGATGTTGTAATGCTGTGACACCGCACAGAAGACCAATATGCAATATTAAAATAAGCAGTTTTCTTGCTGCAGCTGGCCATGCATAGCACAGCGTAGAGTTGGAATATATAATGCTGTAACATCTGTTTCTCTACAAGGATTTCATTTTCTTTTTCAGACAGTTACAATCTCAAATCTTTTATTTGATAACTCAAATGTGCTTGACCGAAGAGAAAAGGCTGCAGTATCATCATCATCTCCAAGTACTTTCCTGTGGCAATAAAAGAGACCCCCGAAATTACATACAGTACACTGCAGTGAAAACATGAAAACCATTTCCTTTCTGCCTGCTGCCACCCCAACCATCTTCTTTTCTTGACACAAGATGGAGAATGGAGAACAAGGAATACTCAGAACGGTAAAAAAAAAAAAGGCAGTAATTTGTTTTCTTGTTGGAGCAAGTCACAAAAGAATGGATGATTTCAGAGCTGGAGTCAGTTGCTTTGCTTACATTTTTACACTTTATGGTATATAAATCTCTTAATGAGATGCAGACCTGTGGTTGGTTGACCCTGACTGGATACCAGGTGCCCACCAAGCCGCTCTATCACTCCACTTCCTTGGCTGGACAGGGCAGAGAAAACTTAATTAAAGGCTCGTGGATGGAGATAAAGACAGGAAGAGCTCTCTGCAGTTACTGCCACAGGCAAAACAGAGCTGACTTGGGGAAATTAGCTTAACTTATTACCAATCAAATCACAGTAATGCAATGAGAAATAAACTCCGAATCTTAAAACCCCAAAACTTAAACCATCTTCTCCTCACCCCTCCCTTCTTCCCAGGCTTAACGTTACTTTCGATTTTCTCTACCACCTCTACTCCAAGCAGTACAAGGGGGCTGGAATCAGAGTTGAGGTCATTTCATTGTGTGTCGTGTCTGCTGTGCCTCCCTTCTCAGGGGGAGAACGCCTCACATTCTTCCTCGGCTCCACTATGGGGTCCCTCCCACAGGAGAGGGACTTCTCTGGCAAACTTCTCTGGCACAAGCCCTCCCCATGGGTTGCAGTCCCTCATGAACTGCTCCAACGTGGGTCCCTTCCATGGCGTGCAGTCCTTCAGGAGCAGTCTGCTCCCGTGCGGGTTCCCTCTAAGCTCGCAAGTCCTGCCAGCAAACCTGGTATGGCATAGGTTTGTCTCTCCACGGCGCCACAGGTCCTGCCAGGAGCCTGCTGCGATACGGGCTTCCCATCGGGTCACAGCTGCCTTCAGACTCACCCATTCGCTCCTGCATGACGTGTTCCCTGGACTGCAGGTGGATATCTGCTCCACCGTGGACCTCCATGGACTGCAGGTGGATATCTGCTCCACAGTGGAGCTCCATGGACTGCAGCGGGATATCTGCTCCATTGTGGAACTCCACGGGCTGCAGGGGGAAAGCCACACCATGGCCTTCACTACAGGCTGCAGGCGGCGCCTGGAGCTCCTCCTCCCTCTCCTTCTTCACCTACCTTGGTGTCTGCAGTGCTGTTCCTCTCACATATTCTCACTCCTCTGGCTGCACAATCCACAAGTTTTTTTGCCCCCTTCTTGAATACGTTATCTCGGAGGTGCTACCACATTACTGATGGGCTTGGCCTTGACCAGCAGCCAGTCTGTCTAGAAGCCAACCAGCATTGGCTCCGTTAGATACGGGGAAAGCTTCTAGCAACTTCTCACAGAATTCACTCCTTGTAGCACAACCCACCACCACCCCTGTGACCAAAACCTTGCCATGCAAAGCCAATACAGAACCGAATTGGTTTGTACAGATTGTATTTTGTGACAAAAACCTTGGGTTTTTTCAATATTGTTTTTCGTGGGCAATATTTAAAAGAAGGTTTAAATATACTTAGAAGGAGGCATACTCTTCTGCCATATATGTATATATTTGTTGAAATGGAAAAAGATGTTGTGATTTTTAATGTGTTGACAGATAGCAGGGAAATTAAAAATTAAGAAAGCGCTTTAATACAGTTTTCATGCCTGCAGGTTTGACCTCAATGAATAAACAGTGAAATTTGTTTAGTTTTCTGTGATTTCCAACAGTCCTTCCAGGCTACGGCAGCTTAGTCTTTTTAATAATGTTACTTTGCCTTTGGATAAAAGCCTGCTGCATAGACTGATTCCACAAATGAATGTACAAATATTAAAAGGGGAAAAGGGATTTGTACCTGAATATTGGATTGATCTAATTACATTATAGAATCAAATAAAATCACTTCTTGGGAAAACAGGCTGACAAATTTCATGCATAATTGTATATCCTTTTTGCAAAAGTAAACTGATTATGTCACTGACATATTCACGTAGAAGGTGATTGAAGGTCCCAGCCTTTTGGTAAACATACGTGCCCTATTGAAAGGTACAGGCTTTTTACTCTCTAATGCCAGGCTGGTTGTACACACCAGTGATTTCTCCCTCTGCATTTCTTCCTCTCAGATTCCTTGCACCTTTCCACCACCACCACCTTGTTCAGGGAATCCTTGCAGCCTTTCCCACTTGTCTCCTTCGCTGACAGTTTCCTCGCTCTCTCCAGTACGCCAGGCACATCCTTCCTCCTTACTTCGTGTGCAGTTCTTCCATCTCCGCCCAACTTTTCAGCAGTTCTTTTTTCTGCAACTTTTTGAAGTACACATGTTGTTCTGCTAATCCCATAAGGCTTCAGTTCATCTGTAATCCTGCCTGATTCTGTTCTCATAATTACTTACTTGTTCTTTCTTCTTGCTTACTCCAGCCAGTGGAGGAACGAACCTAAAAAGCACTGCAGTAGGATGCCCAAGTGTGCACGGCACAGCTTCTGTGTCGCTGTGCTCCAGGAAGCAGTGATGAACTCCAAGGTCAAAAGCTCAGTGAAGCAAGGATGGGTGACAGAAGATAAACATTTCTGTTCCTTCGTGCATAGAAAAGTCTGGGGCTTTCTCGCGGAGCACTGAGAGAAAAGTAGCACACAACATCAAAACAGCAAGTAGCCCAAAGTAATTTTATTTCTCTTATCTTGCTAGTCAGTGTTTTTCACTTGCTGTCAACAACACAACGGTAACTTTTAATGTCTACATCAGCTGTGTGATCTTTGTTTCTTTTGCCAGAACAGTATTCCATTACATTTTTACTGTCTTAAACAATATGTTTACTTCCAACCTCCAGCTATCCTTTCTCATTTTGTCAGCTAGGACAGGGAAACTGAAATGCCACTGAAAAGAAAAAGCAAACCAGAAAAGAAGTTATTAACTCAGGCTAAGATAGGTTATTTTCTCACATTTCCTGCAGAGACGTGTTACAAACCAAAGAAGAATCAATCCTGAACTGCAAAAGTATTGTTCTACCTTCCATAATTTCTACAGTTTTGCTTCTTATTCCCTTTCAGAAATAGATTTAGTTCTTTTTGATGAGATAGTACTATTAAAGCTGAAATTAGACTTGGAAAAAATTTAGACTATAGACCAAGTCGAAGAAAACTGATTGAAATCAGCTCAGAGGAGGAGAAGTTTTAAGTTGATAGCCTGTGTTCATTCCAGTAAGTCGATATGGTTCAGCAGATGACTTGAGCTTATCAAAGATAAGAGTAAGTAGTCAGAAATATGAGAACCCAGAAAAAGTAGTAACAGATGCAAAATTGTGGAAAATTTAAGGGGGAGGTTGCCTGCGTGTGAGATGTTGAAGAGATGCAGGAGAAAGTAATATTTGAAAGTCTGAATGATTAATAATAAAGATACTTGAAAACAACCTCAGGAAATAGATGTTATGATTCTAAGAGTTCAATCCTATGCTAAATTAAACAGAGGAATATGAGGAAAAAGGCTAAGCCCTCAGGAATCAGGAGAAAGCTATATAGTGGGTAATTTCATGACCTCTTTATCACAAACTGAATAGGAAATAAATTTATTCCTAAATCCTTACTTCTAAAAAATTGATATGGAAATCAGAATGAAAAGAATTCCAGAAGAACAGTCACCATCCTGAAAAATACTTATTGGACAAACAAGTAGATGTCATTTAGTCATCATTTAGTATAAGAAATGTTTCTCCTATCAGCTAGGAGACAGATATTCTCAGTGCCATCTTGAATTGAACTCATTTACAGGCAGATATAACTCAAGTCTTCTGAAGATGCTTAAGTGAAAGTGCAATAGTAATCTTTAGGTTTACCTATTTGTTTCCAGAAAACTTTGTGTACGCATAGTGAATGTTAAGAAGATAAAACAAGAAAATACACCAGAAAAGATAATTTTGTATTTGTTTTAGCTGCACTAAAGGCACTAATTTAGACTACAGTACAGTAATTTAATACCCGCTTGAGTCATAGAACTGGTTTAATTTACTGCTGACTACGTAACACTGTAATATACTATCCACCTCACTTTCATTTGGTCTGCATAGAATATGTTTGATGTTTAAAAACTGTTTTTCTAACATACAGTTATACTTATTTTCTGTAATTAAGTCAGTGTATATTTTATTATTAAATTGACAAAACTGAGATATATATTAATGATTGAAGCCTCTGAAAAAATAGTATAAGGGACCATAATTCAGGAATCTTTGTGATTATTATTCTGCGCTGAATCACTGTCTATGCTTGAAATACGGTATTAACATTACATTCATATCATATAAAGATAAATACTCTATTTCGTCACATACTAGTTATCATGAAATTATTTCAGGATTCTTAGAGCCTCTCAGATTTTCTGGGTTAGTTGGTGGATCTGATCAGCTTACATGTTTTCCTACTAATTTTTCAGTAACTCTTCACTCCCTGAGATGTTTTCCAGCTGAAGAATCCCAGCTGAGGAGCAGCAGAGATTTGGGCCTTCCTTGTACACAGGAAGACGTCCTTCTTCGAAAACAGGTGGCCATTATCATTCATGCTTGTCCCCTGGTACCTTTTCTGAAGAAACTATGAAAACATCAAGATCAGACTCTTACTCGGTATCATCAAAACCAGTACTTTTCTGGTTTCGATCTATATAACCAATCATTTATATTCAGAGAATAGTAAGAAATTCCTGATGATCAGAAGCTGCAAGGAATTGAGGCTCTGAATCTAGAACATGAGGTTAGGTTCTTGCTCTGGATAGAGTAGATGAATGTTGTAGCCATAAAGCAAGTTAGTTAATTTGCTTTACAGTAACAGAGGATTTGACATAATGGTACATGAGGTTATGGAAAATTCAGTTCTAGTCCTTCTTGCATGCCTTCCTCACGGCCAATCTAAATCAGGCAGTGAATAAACTACAAATACATGTACATGGGTAGAGCCAGTTATAAGGTTTTTATATCATCCAATCCAGCTGCAAAAAATGGTGGACTTCCATTTGGTAAATTCCTTGAACTCATTTCTCTAGGTGGCACCTTTAACTCTTCTGCTATTTGTCATTCCTCGTGTAGCTTCATTGTGAAATAATAGACAATAATATAGATGAGTGATACAGAAATGAAAAGTGATATGAATTCAGGAAGTTCCCTTTGCATTGGCAATGATCTGAGGATGCAAGAAAGACTGATTACCAGAAATGAGAATGGATTGAGTGATTCTTTCAGATGAGATAGAATATATCTTTTCACTAAAGTCTCCTTTCTAGGAGAGTGACAAAAGATGCTTTAGGAAATTCCCACCAAAGATGGTGGACTTTGTCATATTTGATTGTAAAAATGTAGGGAGACTTGCATTATTACTTCACTACTCCTGAAAATTAGTTCTTTTACTAGACTGAGTAAAGTCATTTAGATGGAAGATGAGGTTGCTGCTTCAGTGCTCAAGCTGTGGTCTATAAGAAGAGAAAGAGATGTACAAAGAAGTTATACAGATGAAAAACAGTGCTTGACATTCATTATTTTCCTATTTATAGCTGAAGCGTATCCTAGTACAAAGTGAATTATTGCCGAGATATAATTTATAGTATTGTCAGTGATTCTAACTTTAACCCATGCTTACAATTATTTTTCATCTTCATTTACATTGTTGTTCTTGCTATTTTCCCTCTCATTTGTTTTATCTTGGTAAATTAGATGACAGGGTCTTTGGGGCAGTAGCCATACTTGCTGAATGTTCTCTGCTATGAAATAAGCCCTGCTTTGGACTCAACCAAATGTTTGCTAACATTCTAGAGACAGGAGAAGCAGCTTCAGAATTAATTTTGGCCCTTGCAAAAGCTCGAACTAGGGGCCGCATCCTGAGTTTATTGGAGATTTTTCAATGTCATAGTATTTTGTGTGTAAAGAACGATGTAGTGGGGAACTAATTTTAGAATTCGATGTCTTTGTTACTAGACATCCAAAGGCACATAATCTCACAATATGAATCCAGTTAGCTATTCCTTAGTTCTGTGTCTCTAACATCACTAATATCAATATCTGAATTTATACTTCTTACACATATGAGAAAACGGCCCCCTTGGTTTAGAACTGATATATTTGCAAGGTACCAAGTGTATTTGTCTGTCCCCCTACTTTTTTTTTCCCTTCACAGAAAACACCAGATTGTATTTACTCAGCTGAGTCTCTTATGACAATAAACAGCAGGCATGCTGACACCTTATCACGGGTCACTAGGGATCTGCTTTCTTGAATGTATTTGAATATTCTGTTAGCTAATGAAAATACTGATGTTGTCAAAAGTGGAATATGGATGTGCACATTCTACAGCTCTTACTTATCATGGGATGTTGCACATGAAATGAGAAGCAGAGCAGAGTTAGTCATGTGAGAATCTCTCCTGCTTTCTCTCTATGCTTCACTGCTTCTTGTCTCCACCTGTGAAAACTATACGTAGCCTTTGAACACTCAGAGCGAAGTGCTCACATAACAAAAGATAAACTCTTAAGTGAATATATGGAAACAACCAGCAAGCATGAAGCCTTCTTTTCATAAATCATAGTTTTAAATGATTTCTGGATTTCTTAATGATTTTAAATGATTTACTGGATTTCTTAAAAATACTAATATATAGACAAATACCTTTTTTTTTTTTATTGGGGGATTTTTATTAATGGAAACGGTATAAAGGGTATTAGAATTAAGCAGTTATTAGAATTCTTCATGGCTCAATATAAAAAAAAAATCTACAAGTCATTACAAATGAAAATAACCCTTAGAGCTCATCAGCTCTTTATTTCTTTGCCTGTAAATTCAAACTTTTTTTTGCCTGTTGAACAAGCTGGAGAACTATGAAGTAAAAATAGGTGGCATGAAAAGTTAGGAAATGCTTTTGATGGGAACTATAATGCTATTTTGTAGGAGAAGGGGAAGATGGATCAACTGAAAAAAAGGAAAATGGGGATATATTGAAGGACTGTATTTGACTAACGTTTTAAAATTATTCAGTTTGTTCACGTGCTGTGTTGTTAGTCTAATTTAAGTCAGGATCTCAAAAAAGGATGCTTTGAGATAAAGAGCTAAGTTCCACTTTGAAAATATTGAAACAGAATACTCAAAAAAACTATTGTAAAATGTAAAATAGACATTGACATTGCATCTTTTTCTACATCCTTTTTTAAACTAAAACTGTCTAACAGAACTTAAATTCATGTCTTGATGTGACCTACACAAGTTTTTTATAGATATAGTGCTTAAGTTCATCTAAGAGTTTTCATAATTTATTTTTAGATCCAAAGAAATTATTTTTTTTTTGTACTTAATGAGTTGGATAAAATTAAATCCAATTTATGCAACTTCTGAAATTAGTAGGCCTAGATATACTTGCTTTCACACAGAGATGCATAATGAAAAGCAAAGAACTTTCATATTGTGAATGAGATTCAACCCGTTATGTTTAATTGAAATATATTTCAATGACATTGCCAAGAAAATTTTCAAATAGTCCCAATTCAGTTTTATATTATTGACTACTATAAGTCATCAATACAAATTTATTTCATGGGTTTTGACAAATAATGATGGATATTCTTTTTTGGATATACTTTAGAAAAAATATATATTGTCCAAGTAATTGTGGAGGGTTAATTGTGAAATACTAAATATCAGGACTAAATAAATGGGTAAGACTGTCTTTGATTGCTTTGTAAAGTTAAGCGTTTTGTTGGTATTTTACCTTTTTATGTTTTTCATATTTTCTTTAGTTTCAATTTATTAACCTATATAACTTCTCTTAGTACTTAGCAGATTCTATTTGAAGTTCTAGAGCGTAAACTGAACATTGTTTTCCCCTTGTGTATTATTCTTATAGCAAATATTACAACTCATACTTCTACTGCTACACATGCGATGTGTGTTAATGAAATCAAAAGCCTGAATAGCTGCTTCGTTCCTGTGAGTTCATTTGTTTATTAAAAAACAGAAGCTTTAGACTATTTGTTAATCGGTAGAAACTTCTGTGATAAATATCATTAATTAATATGAAATATGAGTTGAAGAAAAGGGATGCAGAATAAGCTTCAAAGAGATCTCTTTTATTCTGTTGTTTGAATGTGATATGAGGGAAAGTTGTGATAACAAAGAAGTACAACTGTGCTGGCTTTATAAATTTGAATGTTATGTATGAAGTAGGTAGTCTTTGCTTATTTTACATACGCAATTCTATAATTGTTGCCTGTGTTTTGGATGTGAATTCTGGTATGCTTTTTTACCCAAGTTATTCAAAAACATTATAGGAGAAAAGATCTGATCTCCAAAGAAAATTTCAAAAAGCACAGAAAGAGAAGAGTTACGGCCAAACTAAAAGTTGGTGTCCCTGTATCTCAAATTATCCAGTACAAGAAATTCACATCATGCATTCATAAAATTGGATTTTGTGACTCTACCGCATCTTTCCATTTGTTATTGACTTGTCTTCTATCCAATAAGAGTTTAATATAGCTTGCCTTTGGGGAAGCTTATAAAATAAGTATATGATCATGGCTTCTCCAATAGTTTCATGAAAAGAATAACTGAATAATCCTCTTTCATTGAAATTAATTATTGGTAATTAATGATAGCTTTCTGGGTGGTTTTGTGATTTAAAGTAAAGCTATATAAGAAACATACTTTTTGTTGTTTCGCATGTAGGTCTTTTAAAAATGGCATAGCACGCTTTGAGCATGTTTTCTTTGAATCCTAATTTTATTCCTGTCTTAAACCCAACACATTCACTTTACAGGATTGTGTAACTACTTTTGTTCTTCCCTATTTTTTGCCACCCTCCCTCCCACTACTGGCTACCCATAATTGCAAAAAAAAAAAAAAAAAAAAATCAGAACAGAGTAGTCAACTGAAATAGCTTTATATACACTTCTTTGGAACAATTTTATAAAGCTCTTTTTCCACTACTTTAATTTGGAAGTGAGCCTTTTTCCTTCCTAATTTAATTCCATAAACTCTCAGTTGTACTGAAGGTTTGTCTTAATGGGTTTTTAAACACCATTGTCAGGGTGCCCTGTGGCAATCTGGTTTTGATTCTTAATGGCATCCAGCTGGGCAGGAATGGTTGCATCAAGATGGCCACCAAAATTAAAGAATCTTTTTTGCTTGCATGGAAAAATCTGGTCTTATTTTTTTGTGACTCTCATCTGCATTCGATTTTGGTTTATGCAGGTTGCTGCAGGCTGTTTCCATAAAAGCCATAGCTGAAGGTGTGCTGACTTAGAGCTTTAGGACCTCCAAGAGATATGAACGGTGGAAAAAATGTCAGAGGAAAAAGAAGGTATTACGTTCTCATTGAATTGTAGTTCCTGTAAGAACAAAGAACATTCTACCCTTGATTTATTCCTGATAAATAGACAAAAGCAAAGAATAACTGTTTTGGGGAATCTCTTACCCTCCCTTCTCTACTTTTGTGTTGCCTGCTTGTAGAGACACCCTTGCTTCTACATCTAATAGGTCTTCCACCATGGTATTAGCGGATTGCTAGTACTGCAGTTCTATACCATAGCTTATTTATGATTTAGATATGAAAAAATTGGGAAGAGGCCATTTGAGCTCACACACAGTTACATCAACTTTTCAAACAGCCTGGTATGGTGAAAAGACAAACGAAGAGTACAGTTATATTCCCTTTGAGGATATTCAGTTTAAAAAATACCCATATCTACAGGAAGAGGATTATAAAACACGTACTTTTTAATTGTGGAGAGATGAACGGTTTATTGGTTCATTAACTCAAATTAGTATTTTATCCCAGGATTTTCCAGATTTTTAAATTGAAATCGATTAAATATGGAATATGAACATGTCCCTATATTCAGAACAGAAGGAAAGGAATTAGCGATCACATTGTGTATTTGGTGAGCAGGTTTCCACGTATATACTGCACCGTAGATTTGGCAGTTGTGTATGAAACATCATTAACAATATGAAAATCTGAGAGGCTGCTGTAACATGGAAGTTAATCCTCATTTTCACTTTTAATGGGATTTGATAATTGATTATTGTTGTGTTGCTTTTCTGATGGTACAGATGAGACTTTGAACAACTCAAATGAGCAAATCATAATAAGTATCATTGCTGTGCGTGCAGCAAAACCGTTTTTTTGTATTGGCAAAAGTGCAGATTTTATTTGTAACAAATGTGCAGCTGCAAGCAATGGTCTCATTCTATGCTGCATGGTAAAATAGTTGTTAAAAGCACAGGGATGATAAATATCAGGAATCTCTCCAGTTACACAAATGAAATGTCATATTCAGATTTAACATCGAACAATAATGATAGCCATAAAAAATTATGCATGAGCATATTACAAACCTGTACACCGTTCTTTTTTATTGAAATAACACTCGTGGATAGCGAGTATTTGTGAACTTGGAAGTGCTGTATAGAAATAAGTTAATATTTTTTTTACCAGATAAATCTACAAAATGCATCTGGAAGTGCAAGAAGGCATCCTTTGGTAGTGCAAACTGGATTTTCTGTCACTTGGTACATGCTGAGTTCCTGAAATAAAAGGCTGTCATATACAAAAGATCTGGTCTGCTCAGCTATGGATAGCTTTATATACACTTGCTAATTTTTTTCAGTTATTTCATCTTCAGCTTTTTTTTTCATCACTGAGGTCTTTGTTACTCTAGTCCTAGTTTTTCACATGCAGAAAATTCTTTGGGCTGTGATTTTAAAAGACATTTGGGGAATTAAATAACCGTTCTATGAAACAAACAGAGAAAAACCACTACCGCCTCACTTCTTTAAAAGTCCTGCCTAATGACTGTAAAAAGAAAAATTTTGAAGACTTTTTCTTTCTGAATTTTCCCTAGCTGTTACACCATAAAATACATTTTCATTTCCCATCTTTTTTTTTTTTTGCTTTTGTCGTACCCTTTAAGCACTCTCTTTTCTTACTTCCTCTATTTTCATTTTCACTACTATTCCTAGATTTCATTTCAATTCTCATTCAAATTTAAATGCCATTCTTTCTTTACATACACCCAATAGAGCTTTGTTCAGTAGTTACTGCATCATCTTAAAATATCTTCTATTATATTTTTTGATACATTTTCAACACAGAAAGTAAAATTTCTCTTTTTCGATTCTGATTTTTTTTTTTCCTTTGAGTTCACAAGCTACGCTGAATAAACTGCTTTGACTTTAAAATGCTTCACTCATTTTCTGCACTTGCATATTCATTTGCTTCGGACAGCTTTGAGATCAATACATTCTGCTAAGGACAAAAGGCAAATTTGAACATTTGGTAGTGCTCCTAATGTATGCTGATAATTCACTAACCTAATGTTTTAATCACCGATCACTTGTATTTCTCATTTATTTCTACTGTATACACTTGTTAAGAAGTATCAATTTCTAAATGCACCAGTGTCTGCAGCAATTCAAATTATTTTCTCATGAGTACAAATACAGAGTTCATTGTCCTGTATCAAAGTCTAGAGTAAATTTTTCTCCATGTTTACTCAATATTTCAGCATGAGCTAAAATACAACCTAAAAACGGAGAAAGCTATTGAGCAATTATCATTATCTGTGGTTTTTATTCAGTGAATCATCTAATCTGAAACAAGAATATGTGGCTTGAACTACTGATAAACTCCCCTATAAAAAAGGACACAATGTTGAGTTGAAGGTTTATTTTAAAAATAATTTTCTTTCTCTCTTCATGAAAAACCTGAATCTTTTTAATTCAGCAAAGTTTATTGTTTGTTAAATTAAAAAGAAAAGCACCTTTGTGTCAGAGCAATTATTTTTTTATGGTAAGATAGCTGTAACTTTATATATGACTGCAAGTATTTTCTTTAAAATAAAAATACATTTTAATAATAGACCTCTGATCAAATACAGACTGTGATGTAGGAGACAAAAGACTTTGATCTTTGAAGTAAAGAATAAGAATACAAATCTCACATTCAATAAGAAATATTCTTGATTTGGAGAGTGAACAAATTGAATCTGCGATAAACAGCTTACTAAGTAAAGAATAGAAATTACTTTTCTGAAAATACATTTAGAATTTAAAATAATGATGCAGGAAAAAAATTCCTGTATTTTCTATTGCTGAAATATTAAAAAAAATACCATTACATTAAATGACATCCATTTCTCTTCTAGGTAGTACACGTACTAGATGCCTAATAAATGAAGGTATTTTTTTACTTGCTGCATTAGATATAATTTTGTGCTTGTCATGGACACTGCCAATAAAGAAAACGTACAAAACACAATGGTCCTGTATATAAATAGCATACTACTCCACCTGATAGCTACAAATAACATATTGATAAACACACAGAGCGAATTTATTAAATGGATGCCTTATAATTAAATTTAATGACACATCGTTTTCAGTGCTTAAGGTAGAGTGGCATTACAGAAAGTAAGATAAAGTATGTAAGAAATGTATACTTTCTCTAAATTATGTTCCCAAGACTCCACTTCAGAAGACACATAGTGGAAAATAGAGATGAAGAGATCTTAGTCAAGATGAATTATTCATATTCTAACAACAGGACAATATTTATTCTCAGTAATGCACTCGTATCTCTGGAGAGCTGAAATGAATCAAATCTTGTTTATTGTTGATTTTTGATCACAAAAAATAAGAAATATTCTATCGTCATAACTTTGGAAATGATAAAAATTTCTTCCTAGAAGATGAAGGGGATGTTTTCAGTAAGGAATTCCACTGAAAAAATGAGGCTTATGACAAAACAAAATACTACTAATAATGACCTACTTCTGACTGGAGCTTTTAAAATTAATAGTAAGTTAATTTCTGTATAAAAGTATATAGTGCGTTTTACTTCTCTAAGGAAGGAAAACTTTATATTTGAGTGCGGTTTTGTTGGGTTTTTTGTTACTACTGTGTAGAATAAAAATTAATTAAATGTTTTGCCACTGGAATCTCTGTAAAATCTGGCAAAATTTTATGAGATTAGGTCTACTAAAGTTTCCTCGCTAAGGCTACTCATCACCAACAAGAAAACCAAACTTCTTCAGAATATTTAATAGACAAGTAGATTTTTAAAGCTATTTGACACTTGTGAACTTCTACTGTAATTGACAGCAGATGTTAGATTAAGAGCTATGATTATGAGAAAGAAATAACTGTCTGGTTTGGGTTTTTTTAAGCTGCCTTAATGACTTTCAGGGCCACTGCTCTCTGTGGCTGCTTCCTTTGACTGGTGACGTGGATGGACTTCGGTGTTGTCTGCCGTTTGCACTGACCAAAGGTAGAGTTTCCCACCTTTGTAGAGAAGGAGGCTGACTCAAAGAATCTGCAGTCCATGTAGTCTTTTCAGCATGTTCCATCACGAAATCTCTCTCCTTGACTGTCACCCACGGTGACCCTGTGAGATGTCACATTTCAGTTGGGTAAGTAATTTGCTTAAAGGTCTAAATAAAGAGAGCTTGTCTAAGCATGAAGATTAGGGTCTTGTGGTTGTTTTCTCTCCCTTACCCCATCAAGATTTATCTTGTAGTAGATAAAATGTGTAGACAGTCCTGACACCCTACAAAAGTGAAAGCTGCTAGAAAAAATGTTGAAGGAGAGAAATGTCTTTCATATACATTAATAACTTGGCATGATTGATATAGCAAGGAGGGTTAAATGGTTGCTTTCTATAAATACAAACAGTGTTACTCCCTGAGAAAGGGAAAGAACTAGATGAAAATATTATAAAAAGATGAATAGTTGTAGCCTGCTCATGAATAAAAATAACTAAATTAGAAGGCCCTTAATGTCTTGCTAAATCTTCCTAGCAAGTTAAAGATGTCTTTCACTGGAAATATGGGAAAGAAAAAAGTCAAATAATAAGATGCTTCCAAGACAAGGATCAATAATTTTATGAAGGCAATTCTGTGACATGGGTGTCTGATGTGACAGAATAACTCAGGAAATCCATTTCTGTTCAACAAAGCCTGTATTGGCTTTTTTTATTGGCTCTATAAAATACATCTTGATTTAAACAAAGAACAAATCAATAACACGGGAGACCACTAATCAGTAATAAGGGAGTTTATTAGGTTAAATATTGTGGATTTTTATGGGGTTAGGGTGGGCTGAAAATCAGACTTTTTTCAAGGCATATTTTGAAAAGAAATTCTTACTCAATTAGAAAGATCTGAACAAAGTATCGGTTTCAAAGCCTCCTCCTCTCATCCAGTGCTCTGAGTTTCTTTGATTTTGACTGAGGTTAATGATCTCTATTATAGCATCATGATCTATTAAAAATAAGATCTTGAATAGCCATCCTATGCACAAAAGTTTTGAGTGATTTGAAGGCTGTTGTAAGGCTTTGCCACAGCATTTATGAGTGCTTCGGTTTCTCTGTGCTCTGTGCTGTAAGGCTGAATAAGTTAACCTTCTCCCTGGATTTCGCACTGAAGAAACAATTTTCCAAGGCAGTGAAAAGTCTTGGAACTGGAAATAAGGATTTAGAGTTTGAAGGGAGCTTGGTAGACAGAAGCAACAACAATACCAGAGGGGAACTGCAGGCTTTAGTTCCCCATGGATTCAGCAAAATGTCCCACAGAACTGAAGACTGTTTAGCTGAGAGCATCCATGAGACTTTTGGCAGCCCAGATTGTCTCCACCTTGCAGCAAGCCGTCGCAACACTACTTGTGTGACTGCAGAGTGAACCAGCTTGGGAAACTGATCCAGGTGAAATTATTGTTTGGTTCTTGGGGTTTTGGGGAGGAAAAGTGACAATTTTCATCTAGAAAGAGCTCCCTAAGCTGTAATCCTAGGAAGTCACAGTGGCATTTGTGTGAAAGAAAGGTGATGATGGGAATGTATAGTTGAGGGTTCTGCATCCACTGGATAGACTAAAATCTATGTAAATTGCTATGGAAAAAATACAATGAGAAAAAGTTGCAGCAGGATAAGTTCCTGTCTTTCTCACTGATACAAACAGAATTGGAATGAGTCTGCTGCACAGTAGCTGACAAGTACCGAGTCCCTCATTACAGTTTATTTGTGGTCACATACACTTCCATTCAAAGTCTTCCTCAGGAGCAAAGCATATTTCAGCTCATACTGGGACTGCTGGCTTGAAGCTGTACTGTTGAATTTTTTTGAATACAAAACCTTACAATGAAAGAATCTAAGCATTTTATGAGTTTTCATAAGGTTTTTTTCATAAGGTTTTTTTTTTAATAAGTTTTATTTATAAAGCCATCTGTGAAAATCTTGAAGCAATCCAGGAAAAAAATTCAAGGTGCGTGATGTCTCATTCTTCATGAACTTTATAAACTAAGCCTCCAGCTCAGCACCATGTGCTCTCCAGACTTCAAACATGTAAACAGGCCTTTCTTCACGGCATGTGGACAAGAATTTACAGCATCAGAATGTATCAAACACTCAGATATAATAACTAGAAAACAATAAAATTTAAAATAGTACATAGAGGGGAGGAGATAAAATTGATACACATTTACTTGCTAGAAATCTAGCATGCAAAATCTTTCTTGTGTATTTTGGTCGTTTTTGTTCTGATCATCTTCTGAATTGACAAGACCAAAAGAAGCTGTTAAAAAGCTTTAGTGAAACTTGACTAGTATGTAGGATGGAAGATGTCAGTGGGATGTAAATAGCAAAAGCATTACCAAATTTGCATCAAAATCATGAAACAGAAAATGTTAAGTTTGAAGACTCTTTTAAATATAGTTTTCATTATTAAAAAAAAAATAATGCCCACACAACCAAAAATTCTAAATTCCTAATTTAAAACCAAACCAAACCAAAAAAACACCTCTTTGTTCTGCTACACTTTTATCAAGCTCTAATCTCAGGAAAATTGTGCTAAATCATGAAATCTTCATTGCCATTTCAACGTTAATGCAGAAAATCTCCACTACACATACTATGTGGAAATGATGTGCATTGACCACATAATAGGAGAGTGAGTGAGGTAATTTATTTGGTGTTTAGCAATCATAAAGTTAAAAAAGTCTGGGAAAAGAAGAGAAGGGACAGCCACATCAAAATTCAATTAGAGAAAGTTTTCTGTCAGAATTTGAATCAAACACAATTGGTAGATATTTTTAGATTTTTCTTTATTCAAACTATGCCCAAGACATCACTGAACTTTGGGCAAAAGTAATTTAGTAATTTAGTGTTGTATTCAAAGAGGACTCTTAGTGCATAGAAGGATACTGAAAATTTGTCAAAAATTTAAGAGCAGACACTGGAAATATTTTAATATATACCTTCACACACAAACCAAAATTATGTTGAAATTATAGAGGAATTCATCCTGTGAGGTTTTTTTCTTATGCTTATTATAGAGATGAGGTCAGAATATTAAACAGAGAATGTTTAAATGCACTGTCTTACTGATTAAATTAGATTAAGAATGGCCGACATAAGAATACAATTTCAGGAAAGCAATCGATATGCCCAAACCCATTGGCAAATCTGTAAAAAAAATTAAAAATGAACCAACTTTACAAAAAAAAGGGGATTAGAAAGAAAGATGGGAAGGGATGTATGCAGTGATGGTGTGTATTATCAAGAAGTAGGCATTGTTTCTTTGGATATCAGTGCCAAAAATATAAGTTGTGTGGACTTGTATCCTAAGGATATCTCAAATGAATTAAATGAAGAAAAAAATATATAGTTTCTGCATCTGAATGAGGCTGGAGGAAACAATATAAATGTTGTTTTTATGTACAAAATACAAAGAACAACAACTCTAAAGAGGGATGTGTATGCCTACATCCTCCTTCAATTATGAAGCATGCAACTTCAGCTCTGGCCTCCTGATATGTGTGTGTTCTGAAATTTTCTGAGCTTACTGATCAGAAGACTTTCAGATCTGAAATCTTGAAAGCTTTAACATCAGGAAAACATTTATGTGGTTCATAAAAAGCGTATGTGGTAGGTAAGAAGTACTTGTCATATGGACAAAGGAAAACAACAAAAAAGAACTCTGAAATACACTGGTTTTAAAAAGGAGATGTTTGAAAATGAAAAAAAAAAAAATAGAAACAATGAACTAATGATTTTTTCCTGGGTAAAACCAGCTTTTCTTTGAAAAATCACTCTTACCAAAAGAAATTATTCTCTATTTAGTACAAATTAGCAGGGATGGAATGAGCTTTGTGTTTCTTCCACTATCTCACTTCTGCAGCATAACATTCATACAACTTTTCGATTGCTGTCACCTCACTGAGGCAGATGTATTTGTGCAAATGAGTGTCAAAATACTTTTGACTAAGGGTTCCAGAAAACATGCATGTTAAATGTCAATTATATTTAAATTTTAGTGTGAGATTTGTTCTCGTTCTGTGCTAAGTTTTAGTTTGCTAAATAAAACAAATCATTAATGAGCAGAGCTGAATCCTGTTTGTGTCTGGTCACAAGTGGCGTTCCCCAGGGCTCAGTGTTGAGGCCAGTCTTGTTTAGTGTCCTTATGAGCGGGATGAGGGGACTGATTACTCCCTCACTAAGTTTGCAGATGATACCTAATCGGGCAGGAGTTCTGCTTGAGGGAAGGAAGGCTCTGCAGAAGGGTCTGGACAAGCTGCATCGATGGGCTCAGGTCAGTTGTATGAAGTTTAACAAGGCCAAGTGCTGGGTCACTTTGGTCTCAACAGCCGCATACAACACTACAGCAAGAGCGGCTGGAAAGCTGCCCTGGGGAAAAGGACCTCGGGGTGTTGGTCAACAGCTGGCCGATTATAAGCCAGCAGTGTGCCCAGGTGGCCAAGAAGGCCTAACTTGTGTCAGGAACGATGTGGCCAGCAGAAAGAGGGAGGTGATTGTGCCCCTCTACTTGGCGTTGTTGAGGCCAAGCCTCAAATACAGTGTTCAGTTTTGGGCCTCTCATTACCAGAAAGACACTGAGCTGCTGGAGCCTGTGCAAAGAAGAGCAGCAATGAATGGTCTAGATAACAGGTCTTATGAAGAACGGCTGAGAGAACTGGAGTTGTTCAGTCTGGACAACAGGATGCTGAGGAGAGACCTTATTGCTTTCTGCACCTACCTAAAAGGAAGCTGTAGTAAGACGGGTGTTGACCATTTCTCCCAAGTGACTAGTGATAGGATGAGACGAAATGGACTCAAGTTGCATCAAAGGAGGTTTAAATTGGATATTAGGAAAAATTTCTTCATTGAAAGAGTGGTCAAGCATTGGAACAAGCAGTCTGGAGAAGTGGGAGAATCACCATCTCTGGAGGTGTTCAACAAATGTGTGGATGCAGCACTTTGGGATATGATTTAGTAGACATGGTGGTGTTGTACTTGATGATCTTAGAGGTCTTTTCCAACTGTGATGATTCTATGATTCTAAATCAAGTTGTGCAGTTTGCCTTCGAGATCTCTTTTAAGAATAGCTGTAATCATAAACACAGTATGCAAATAAGCTGTTTAATTTGAAATCTTAAGCTAGATGTTCTTCTAACAGTTGAAAGAATATCAATAAAAGAATATCAATGTATTCCTTCCGTAAATCTGCAATTGTGTGAAATATTTTATCTAAGAGAGATTTGACATTTTAAGCAACAGGTAAAATTAATCTATGCTATAATTGATTCGGTGTGCCTGTACTTTAAAAATTGTATGCCTGTTTATGCTGGTGGTTGTGTTTAGTATAGTGTAATCCATAGATTACTGAAGGCTGAATTTCTTTCAATTGTGTTTGATCTTTGGAAGTTGCTGTAACTTTTCATAAACATTTAGCCTGAATGATCTGAAACCTACCATGGGATCTAGAACTATTACATTTGTTTAAAAGAATTGTTTTCCTCTTTAAAAATTTTCACTTTCTGCCACTTGCTGTGTGCCTTATTCATTTCAGAGGTTACGGTCAAGCATTTGTCTTTTTCCATAAATTAAAATCTCTGATTAAAAAAAAAAGTCAATACTCCTTCACATTGCCTGAGAAAAGTGCAATGTGAGAAACAAAATATAAAACATTCCGCATCTGAATGTTTTTCAGTATTTGAACCCATAAATATATTTTGATAAGCACTTGACTACAATGATACAAGTGAATATTACTGTCATTTTGGAAATGTGTAACATTCTTAAAAGCAATAAAGGGAGCTTGTATTTACCCAGAAAAGTAATTCACCCTCCTCTTCTCATTTGCTTGTTTTGCATAAGAAAACCAGCTTTAATAGGGAAACATTTGATTGAAATAAACTAGTGTCATTTTATTTGACACTTTTAGTATTTTTCTACCTTAAATAAAGAAAATAGAAAAGCAAATTATGATGCTCCCACATTATGTGAAACTCCTCTGCTACTTAAAAATCACAACAGAAAAATATCACTTCAATAATGTGTGTTATTTAAAGAAGCTCATTAACACCTTTGGAAATTGAAACATTGCCAGTGTTGTAACTTTGCATCTAGAAGAGCTATTGTTGGGAAAAACCCCATGTCCTTTGCACAATTAAGAATTGAAATGTTTTCCCAGTAGTTTGAACTGAATCCTATGTTATAAAACTTATAGTTTTGATTTGAAGTAAGGAGTTAGCAGGGGTAGGGTTTTATACTGATTATAAGGGATTCCCTGAGTAAATTAAAGGTTATAAGGTTTTTGAAGCAAGTAGAGGAAGTTCAGAGGTCTGTGAGAATAAGAGCCAGCGGTCTCTCAGTGAGTCTTACACTTCAGCCAAATACTTGTTTTTTGACTCAGTTAGCCATCTACAATCTGCAGTATCACTGTACTCAGGCTACTATCAAATTGAATAAACAGGAGGTTTTCTTACAGACTGATGATCTTTCTTTCAAAGTACACTTCCTGTTTTGTGGGTTTTTTCACACCATCACGAATTGAAAAGAAATTGCACACAAAATGTGAAAAATATCAAACTGCAATTCTTAGGAATTTTACTTCTATACATTATTACTTATACAGTTTTATTAAATGAATTACTGAAAACTTTTTCAAGGCTTAAAATAGGAGGGAAGACATAGGTGCCTTAGTGAGTGTTTTTATACACTGTATGAAGTTGGAATTGAATTTCATTGTGCAGCTTGAGAAAGCTCCATCAAGAAACATTTGATTAGCAAGTTATTGCACAAAAAGAAACGTACCATCATCTCTACTACCTTACTGCTCAAATTAAATCACAAAGCATGGCATTAACCATTTAAATAAGAGAGCAGTTTGAATACCAAACTTCTATTCTTTGCAGTAGAGTTTATCTCAAAAGCCGTGTAAGGTAAGCTTTTTTTTTCCCTCTCTCATTCCTAAACTCCTCTTAGCCCTGTAGATTTTCTCTGGTAATTATTTATGGCAGAAATTATATGTACATATTGCACTTAGTATAATAGAATCCTCCTCTCAATAAGTCAAGGTATTCATTGTTGTCAAAATGGAAAAATAACAATGTAGCTTTGATATTTAACTTAAATTCAGTGAGAATTTATATTGTTCTGAGTTAGCAGCACAAGCGATCGAAACTGAAAAGATGCAACACAGAATGAGCTGGTTTATACTTCTATTTCTCGCACACCTCAATATCTGCTTCTTGTTCTCACAGCAGGCTTTGAAAAATGGCTCAGTGGAGTACAATGATCTTAAATAAGTTTTGTAATACACTTTTGTGGTACTTCTGTGGTATTTGTATTGTTACAGGTTAAAGCAGTGATTTTAAGTTTGCATTAAAAAAAAAGGAAAATATTCCAGGTTATCATAACACGTTCCATGGAAATTAAAAAGGAATGCAATAAGGACTGAATTGCAAAGAGAAATCTTAAGGAACGGAAAAGTATAATTAAACTTACACTTTTCATTGTATGTTTTCATTATACCAATAAAATTTGTGAATTTTTTTCAGTGCAAGCAGCTCAGGCAAAGAAAAACATCCTATGTGAATATATCAAATAAGAAGTGTCAATCAATGCAAATTAAATTGCAGTCCTTACTGGTTTTAAAATATCCAGGTTAGTTATGTCCATGTCTAATAAAAAGGAGAAGGAGTGATGCCCTGACTCAGCACAGTACAGAAATCTGTTCCGTGGCCATTACATCTGCATCAGTCAAGACCAATTAATCTGGAATATACAACATATTTCTTGGTTAGACGATCCCAAACTTTATATTGAAATGCCAATATGTGCATTATTGTTTCTACCTCTTCTACTGATTATTTTATAGTTACTTAATGCTCTATTTAAAATCAAGGTAAGTAGTGCCTCAAGAATTAAAATCACACATATAAAATGCCCGAATCAGAGAAGAGGCTGATAAAAACTTGCTTTTTGTCAAGTATTTCCAAGAGGGGACTGGATTCTCTTGAATTCTCCTGCCTCCGCAGAGTAAGGCAAGAAATGTGAAATAGGGATGACTGATACAGTGGCTGGACCTCATCTCTGAAGGCAGAGTTTATTCAACCGGAATATATCTTTATAAGATCTTTATAAGTAAAAGGGGGTTGGGACAGTAATTTTTGAGCAATATTGAATTATGAATATTTCTAAAGCATATTGTAAATGATCACAGTGTCACCCTTTAGGAAAATGGTATGTTACCTGTCAGCTATTTAAGCATTTATTCTACTCTTTGTCAATATTCTTGTAAAATAAATTCAGAAATTAGGTTTTTAGTAACCCACAAATTTAGCCACTTGATTTTAGTTAAGACGTGAGGTAGACTGCGAATATTAGATCTAGCTATCGGAAACCAGATACGCAATTTTTCTTTGCATCTCTTCCCATGCCTAGGGTTCTCTACATAGTTGTCATCCTTCAGATAATTTATTCTTTGAAACATTTATTTGTGTAAAGTGTTTCTTAAGAACATTTTTAAAACCAGTTGTGTTGATCTGTAATGTTATATTCTGTCCCAGGTAGCATTTTGTATTACTTTGTTGACAGATCACATACTCTGTTATAGTTACCAAGTAAAGAAATACGTCTGCTTTTTTTCTTGGATGAATGTTTTATATTCCACCATCTGAACTCTGACACGTTCTGAGAAATCTTCAAATGGCATGAGTATGTCTTCAGTGTGTTGGTTAGCTTGGGGGAAGTAGGATAGCGTTAACAAATGCTCTTTTAAGCAGTTTTTTGTCAATTATGTCAGATACTGGGCGGGTGGATTAAATAACTTTGACAGTGTCACTTCCTACCATCAACACCCAGCTGAGAGTTTCCGACAATTTTTGTAATGCCATTCACAGTTTGAAGACAACATGTTGTACAGTATTGCTACAATCGCAATCATGGGCAAAAGGAAGCAGACCTTACATGTGAATTTATAGATGCATATATAGATGAAGTCTAAGTTGAAATTGTTACATGCACGCTTTAGTACACACTTCTTAGATTTTTATCCTTTTTCTTGGCTGTAATGCTCACATTTTCTTCTGCTGTTCTTGGTCCTATCACAAAATATGCTGGTCAGCAGAAGAATTACTGTCACATCAGCACTTAACAAGACAATGCCAAAGGCAGTGCAAGAGAAGTTGAGGAAGGGCAGGGTTGAGAACCCTGAGGCCTTGCAAATTCACTACTTAGCTCATAGCTACTTACTGGCAATCACAGCACCACACTACAGTGTGAAATGGTTATGGTAAGAATATAAGGCTTCCACATGGACTCTGATGTCATTTCTTTTCTTATGCACTGTTGATACAGCCAGTTGTTAATACATTTTGGTGATGCTGAGTCTCATAGCATCTCAGTTACCTCTCTGGTGGTGGCAGATTGCAGGTATCTCATGATGACAGGTGAACCAGATGTGAAGACACAGCATGAATCATCTAGGTGGCATTTAGAATTATAAGGCTTACAACTGTTTAAATAAGTATTTTTGTGAAGCATAAGCCTGTTTTGTCTTTTATACAGGCACATTTTGGAATGCAGGTTCCCAAACATTATCATTATGATGATTACTTTGGTCATTTGTGAAGAAAGTTTACCATCTCACCATGGGATTTCTAGAAGTACCTAGCGAGTGCATGTTAGAAGGAATTCTACCCTTTTGGGTTTCGACCACAGAAATAGACTTATATTGTCTTGTCACAAATACTTCTGAAGATGTCTATCTCGTGATCTAATTCTAAAGGCACTTGCTGCCTCTTAAGCTTACATCTTGATGTCTATTTAAACATGTACCGTAGCTGTGCATTTTTACTCTGCATCTAAAAGTCAGTGGGGCTTTTGTATGTACGTGAAGAAGAAACTCTTAGGTTTTGTAGACATACAAATATGAGAAGACCACCGACCCAATGAATGTAATAGATAGCTCTTGAGTAGCAAGTATTTGTTGACCATAGTGCATATAATTTCTTAAGATCTGATTGCATTATATGTGGACTGTGTAATTATATGCCACCACTAATTATATACCACCACACCTTAAACATGAATTATTTTTAAGTCTAATTCCAGAGTTCAATTTATCTAAAAAATATAATCTAATAACCTGATAATTCCAAAGGTTTACATTTTACAAACAAACAAAAAGAGAAAAAGCAAATATCACACAAAGTTTGTGTATATGCTTTAAAGAAGGCATATTGCACTGGCATAGGAAAAAACTAAGGCTGAACAACGCTTAAAACCAGTATTTACAGTGGTCACATATGCCTTATTTACTTCTTCCTTCTTTCTTTGGTTGTGTGCTTCTCCCATATAATGAAAAACCTAAAAAAAAATGTTTTTTTTTAAAATAAAAATGGCTGTGTCTTTAAAAGAAACAAGGAGGTCTTTACTATGCCTTAACTGACTCATTCATTTTCACAGAAACAAACAGATTTATTTTTCTTATCTTCTATGTAATCTTTATAGGTATCATAGATAATAGGAACATTATCAGAATGAAAGGAGTGTGAAACTCCTTGAAGTATTTCAGAATATCTCTCATCTACTTTTATTGTTTTATTTGAGAGATAAGTTCACGGTGTGCTGGACATGCTTTAAAAAGTAAACACTTGATAGCTTCTTAGGTTCAGATCTACATATATTTGAATGACTTGGTGTTCAGGACAGATGTTCACTCTGACTTACATTGATTTCAAAAGAAGTAGTAAGTCTGAGCTGCTTTGTATTCAGCTGGTGTGTAATTAAGCATATCTATGCATGCATTATCGACAGAGAAACTGCCCTAGTTTCCAATTTACTTTTTTATAAAAATATATTTTACATATATATATGTGTATATCATTCATGTATGTGCATACAGGTGTGTAAATTTATAAGCTTATAAAACCTATAAAATTATAAAGATGAATACCAAGTATAAATTTAGGAGATTAAGTTGCACTTCTTTTTAAATTATATTCTGTGCTTTCAAGATTGAAAATAACTCCGATGTGGAGGATATAAAGGAAAGGATGTCTCTAATATGTTATTTTTACATTGAAGTGAACAGAGAGTGTTTCTATGAAGAATTTCTTTATAAAACACTTTTTGGCCCTGTCTTATAGAGGTACTTCTTACATCCATCCTCTAGGTCAGAGATCTAGAAGAGCTTTATTGCAATGGAGGCACAGAAAAATAGTGACAACTATTTCATTGAATAAATTTGGATAATGGGCAGTAAATCACAGTTTTTTGCTCTCAGTTCTACTGATCGAATTAAAGTCAAGTTATGCCTTGCTCCCCTGAGTTCTTTCTGCTGCACTTCATCCATCTTAAATAAGCCTTCATTCATCCAAAAAGTGTATAATTTTATGTAAGAAAAATAGTACCTGCATCAGACTGATTGTATGTTCATTCTTGTTTAATTCATTATTTCATATTTATGAGAGGGTGTAAAGAAAGTAGATATTTATTGTTTAGTAGAAGCACATTTTTTCCCTCTGAGAATTCAATATAATTCTGATTAACCCAATATCCTGAGGAACTTGACATTCTAAGGTTCTTGTGTGTTTGAAGATATGGAGTGTGGTGGATTGTTTAAAGATAAAAAACCCCCTAGATCAAACAGTAACGCATTAATCAGGATGGACACTTACAGAATGTGTTCCGAAGAGATACGTTTGATTTTACTGAAAGTGAGATCCTACTGTTGGCATCACTGTCATTACAGAGGGAATTCAACTAATTCTTCTAGAATGAAGCCATGGTTTATAAAATAATTATTAGTGAGGAATAGCATTAAGATACAATACTTCTTTAGGGCTTGCTTCAAAGAGATTAAATGAGAAAGATTTACATTACATGCATAGAGAGCAGGGATTTGAAACAATGCTATAAAGTAAAATAAAGATCTGATGAATAAAAGTGTCAATTAAATAGAATAATGAAGAGGAATAATTATGCCAAATATGTTTGAGATACTAACAGTGCAAAGTGAGTAAGAGGAAATCTGGTTTTAGGAAATACGAGCTTGATTTGTACTTCCTACTGAAGATTAAGTAGTCCCTTATGGGAACACTATATATTATTAGTTTCAGTCAGTCTATGGTTTATCAGGTAGCCTGGGTAAAGAAGGCAACAAAACATTCTGCTCATAGGCAAGTCCAGAAAAGAAAATAAATTACTCTGTGAACTCAAAAGTCTACTTTCTCCACTATGTCCTCTTTTTTTTTTTTAGTGTTGAAGAGGTACAGAAGAGAACAGAGGAGTGTTGCTCCTTCTTCAGATAGTGAGTTTGGTGTGTTAGGGAATATGTAGGAAGGCAAAGGAAGAATGAATTATGCTGCTACCCAGTTTCTGGTTTTACTCTTGTATACTTCTCTTGCTTAGGCAAGTTATTCAATAAATATAAAGTAGCTCCCTGAACCAGGATGAAAAAGTGATAAAAAATAGCAAAAAGGAGGCGTGGAGGGCACAGTTGGTTGTGTGTTCTGGTTTGGGTTTTGGGTTTGGTTTTGGTTTTGTTTTTTTTTCTTTTTTAAACATGCTATGATTTTCCATTGCTTTTTGAGTTAAGTCTTTTTCTAAGACTGAAACTTTTTGTTTCACATTCTCAACAGTTTATTGTAATTGTTTTGCCCTTCCTATGTGGGAAACTCCAGCCATTATGTGTTACTTTGTGAATGGATCAAAGTAATCCAAAAATGGAAGAGTCAAAGAACAGTGAAATGAGAAAAAGGAAATAAAAGAATTATTTTCCTTAGTTTTAATTACCCAAAGAGTTTGAAACTGGGATTTTTTTTCCTTTAGTAATTTATTTATTTATTCTTTAATTCAGGTATCCTGAAAAGGCTTGAACTTTTAAGAATAGTACAAATTTTACAAAAAATTAGTGTTTTTAGATAGCTTTATGTCTTGCCTAAGGAAAAATTTTGGAAGCCTATCTAGGAAGTATAACTATTAGGTCATGTTTGAAGGTCAGCTCTGAATTTACCACTCACCTTTCACACTTTCTTACTACTTTAGTTACAGTTGTGTAAACAGACTAAGACGAAATGGAAATCACCCTTACAAGAAGGGAGACTGTTATCCTGCATACTGATTTGGAAAATGTCTTGGTTATAGATACTGTTGTTGAAATACTGTTTTGAGAAGGAAAAGTTCAACATGAAACTGTAGAGAAGGAAATATTAAGTCAGATTAGTGGGTCGTATATTCTGCTAAAAGGGATAAACAAGTCACTAAGACATTCGCTGTGGTACAGTACCTACAATACAGAAAGGAAGTTCACAAATCAGAAATTATTTGGAAGGGAAAAAAAATTACAATTATTTGAGAATCAGAAATTCTGACACATAGATTGAGGGTTTTAATTATTTTACTCTACTTCATCTGTTCAGAGTTAGTTTAGGAGATAATTTAATCATGGTATATTAACGCAAGTATAGATAGGTCTTTACTCTGAAGAAAAATTCATAGCAAGATTGAGTGACTGACAACCAATGGTTCTCTGGTTAAACTATAAGTATTATTAACGGAGATTTCCAGTGTTAGTACTAAATCACAAAGTGAATCCCCCACTCAGCAGAATCTTAATTCTAGAAAGCATATATTTCTAGAGGTTGTGTTCTAAATTCAGTCAAAAATTTGATGCAGTGTTTGCTTGACATGTGCTATGCATAACCTCAAAATTGATTTTACTAGTCCCTAATAGGCTTAAAACATGCAATCTCTAAAGGAAGTGTAATACCGTGGTTCTGTGCCAATCTGCAGTTCATAGAATGGTATGGAGATCGATGAAGATCAATTATGGAGATAAAATTAAGAACAATTAGAACAACATATAAGCACAATGTATTGATCAAAAGATTGAGAGTATCTAAATTCACCCATACAGGATTCTGCAAACATAAGTTGAAAAAATATTGTAGCACTCCAGGGACTTATTAGAGCTGGATAACATTTAAAGTGCTGTGAGAAACCAGTTCTAAGTGGGATTTTTTGAACTAATACTGGATCTTGGACATGAGAAAAACTGGAAACAGGCAGAAGAGAGACTTTAGAAAATAAAAATTTAATGAAAGATTATCAACTTCTATAAAACAGTTCAGCCTTTAGAACTCAAGGCAGGAGCAGGAGAAATTATCATATGGTTTATTTACTTACTTTCCAGGTAGGAAGGAAGCTGATAGTGGAAGTACTACCCACAGAGCAACCACAGCAGCTCCTACAGTTACATGTTAAAAATAATTCTTGACCTGGTACAAGTCAGTCTTTTGACAAGGATGTGTTGAATCATCAAAAGGATAAAACTCTTCCCAAGTTTTCACAGAATTGAATAACTACATTTTTATTTTGTGAAATGTAAACACAAAAGTACCACATGATGGTAGAAACTAATGCTAGAACAAGCCTGCAACATAAACATAACATATCCAGAAAGATCCAGCACTAGTTTATCCTCTCAACAAAGGGAGTTTTATTTTTGTGTGAACGTTTTAATTTCTGCAAGGGCAATCTTGTAATAACTGTAAGGTGAAAGAAACCATGGAAAAATGCCAGCTCTTTGGAATAACATCCACTTAATGACAATTTCTTTACAAAAGTATATTAAGCAGAATATCAAGGTAATTCTTCCTGAATTGAACAGGAATTAATATCAGCTTTATTTCATCTCTCTGGGGGAGAGAATTTTAATGGATGTTTTTGGAGAATGCAGACCCTGATTCCATCTGGGGACTAGATAGCCATATTTTAACTGCAAGGAATTTTACGGGATGTAGCCTTGAGATTATATGCGTATTTTTACAATTGGGGAACAGTACCAATCCCTTAAATGTCCAAGGAGAGTGTAAGAACATAGGGAGAAAAAAACCCCCCAAAACTATAAAGGCTTAGAAAATTGTTTCTTTTTCTCTCGCAGACTAATAAGCTTTAACACTGAGGGAAGAGAAACATTAGGCACATTAGCACATGACATAGTCGTGCAGGTGCCAGGATTTTTTTGGTTTATTCATTTAAGTAATTTCTTCTATCACTGCTTCTATATCCATGGACTTACAACTGTGTCAAAAAAAAAGAAAAAAGATATCTTGGTCCTTTCTGATGAAACTAGGTGACAAATATTAAAAAGCTGCAAAAAAAAAAAAATCCAAGAGAAACAAATAATGAGCTTTCAGGGAAAAGGGAAAAAGATAACGTGAACGTTGTGCTGGTGGTCACACGAGCTCAGCCTTGTGGAGGTAGACACTAAAACAAAAAAAAGGCAAACAGAAAAAGGTCTCTTGATTTTTAGACATTCCACTCATTAAGAGCATCAATACATCTTGCTTATATGAATACACAAGAAAGAAAACATCATATACATTGGATTTAATGGATCAGTGTACTTTCAGAAGTGTCCGAACAGTCTCGCATCCTTTCCCTTGTCAATATCTTCTTTGACTTGGTTTTGTATCTGTTTTGCCAAAGGGATTCATGTGTAAATCTGGAACAGTAGTTAGAGTTGTGCCATGTATTAACTCTTCATTACTCTTCTGCGCTTGTGGTTGCAGATGCTCTGAACAAAGCAATAACTGGCTTCTCAGAGTTATCTTACTTGTTTGAGAAACCAGGTGATGATAGCACGGAGGAAGAAGCCATGGTGATTAGAGAAGAGCTCTTGCAGATACAACTGGAAGACAATAGATGCTGAGTAGGTGTCCTAACCGCAGTATTACTGGGCATTTTGCAGGATTGCTGGCAGCACAGTTACAGGTGTCTGCTTCTGCCAAAGCAAGGAGATAATTTAATTGTGGGAGGAGTACTGTAATACTCAGTGGGCTACTCTGGGATTTGTTTTATTCATTCTAGGAATTTAACAAGGAGTTTAACTGAGTGAAAACTTATCTTGAAATCAACTTCTTCCAAATGACTGCTTCAAAAATGCTTGGCATTTTCTGAATCAAAATTATTTTACTTAAACATTCTTAACAAATTTTAGTTCCCATTGTTCATCTCTGACATGGCAAATAAGAATGGAAAAGTACTAGAAAACCAAATTCATATTCAGTGGAAAGTTAATGTAAATGATCACAGACACCTTGTTCTCTATAATGATCACATGCAACAAAAAACTTTTATTTTGCAACTGGAGGTGTGTCCTCTGATTTTTTTTTTTTAAATAGTAGAAAAATAATGCTTTTGGACTAAGAGGGAAGTGTGATGAAGAAGTCTTTTCCATTGAAAATTAAAATAGGTTTGTGGTTTATTCCTTAGCACTCAAAATCAGGATTATTTTTGTTTCTGGTATTTATAGATCCATATAGGAAGAAGAGACTTTTTTTGTATATAATACTGTTAAGCTAGTGACAAATTACCTGTCTGAAAACAAATGCTGATTACGCATGTGTGTGAACTGAGAATTGCAGGTATTATTATTATACTGACAGGGTCTTTATCCTAAGGTTTTAGAGAACATTCAGGTATAAACATAATTTTTCTACTAAGCAGACCTTTATAAAGCTCTGCTTAAAACCAATTTGTTTCTCATATGGATTTCATAATTTAAATATTAGAAATGTTTAACTGCATTTTTTCAACCTATGAAAATTTTCTTCAAAGGAATACAAAGCAATTGATCATTAGAACAGAGTTTTACTTGGCAAAATACCAAGTCATGTCAACAGTATAAAATGGACTTCTTAAAATATTTAAACCACTTTTCACTTAACTTTAAAGGTCTGTAGAAAGACCATTTGTTCTCAAGGAGGAAAGATAAACAGATTCATTTCTATTTTCTTCACAGAAATGTAAATGTATATTGGTTTTGAAATTCTGGCTGTCTCCTTGCAAATTTAGAAACCATAAAATTAAAGTCAAGCATTAAATTTTTATGAAGGGAACAAATTAGAAATCCCCTAGTAATAACTGAACTGTCACTAGCGTTCTCAGTCATTTTGACTGTCAAACAGACATCTTTCTTCATTGGCCTAGGAAGACATTTAAAATTCAGAACAACAAACTTTTTTCCTTTTTCTTTGGATATAAAGGATGTATCAGCTTATGTTCAACATCTGTAATAATTGTACTGCTGGCTAGAAGAAAATATTTAGATGGGAGTTGTAGTTCAGAGACTATTCTTCAAAAAGTAATTTGCTCTGATTTATGGGGTTCTCAATAACATAATCTTTTTTTAAGTACTGGTATTAAATAATCTCAGGTGTTTGGATATTTTTTGATCACAACAAGAATAAGGGAAGAGTAAATGCAGAAGGCTTTCTCTACTTGATATTATTTCCTGCTTTTTGGTATGTTTTGCTGCTTGATTGAGTAGTTCCGTTAAATTTAGCACTCAAACTGTATCAACCGGAAATTCTTCTCCATGCTAGCCATTAGCATGTTCTGGAAAACTGAGAGAGTAGGAGAAAAGGAAAATGCAAATATTTGTTATCTCAGTTTAAAGGAAAACTTAGATGCGTATCTGAAACCACCATGACCTTTGAAATTAAGAGAGTTTAATCACGAAAAATGTATAGAGAAGGATAACAGTTCTTAACTACAAATAAATATATATATAACCAAAACCAGATCAGGACACACAACAACACCATAACCAAAGTCTTTAAAATGAATCAAGTTCTATCCCTGCTCCAAGGGTGGCTATTAAGTCCACCCCATTTCTCTTCGTAGACTTTTATCATTGCAATTTCAATAGTCAGATGCTATATTGGAAACCCAGAAAGAATCAAGTGTTTCTCTATATGAAAGTCAAAGGTGTTGTTTTGTTTTATTTTATTTTACTTTGTTTCAGAGGTCTCCTAGCTCAATATTAATTGCTTTCCAAAATGCAAAAATCAAAATGCAAATTCATCTCTTGGTGGTGAAGGATGAACAAATAAGTTCTTAATTTTTTAATCATCCATATTAATAGTATTCATTTGGCATGCACATAATGGCATTTATTAAAGCATGTGAAAATACTTGACAGACGCTTTATCGAGCCTCTTAACACTTTGTAGGATTAAATCTGTCTTTCAGATAAATGTCCTAATAATAATGTGAGAAATACTTTTTACTTCTAAGTTATAATCAAGATTCTGAACTCAGTCTGAAAAAATAAAATGCTTCTGATGGTTCCTGTTTAAAATCATTTGAAGTGAACTATGGTGATACTGTTAGTAGATAAGATCTGAATAGATGACACTTTTTTACAACAAATGAAAATTAATGCAATTTGTGACCTATTTAGAGAGCTCACTGTGTGGAAAGATCGAAGGGTAAGAAGGCGGATTTGTAAGCAGTAGGGGAGGGAACGGTAGTGAATCAGATTGTCAGCTCATAGGGAGAACTTTTATTGTATTGGAAAATCGAATATCTCAAAGAATAGCTATAGTCTCAAAATCTTTATGGGAATTTTTCTCTCCCTTGCCAACCCATGGGGGTTTGGGAGCCAGGACTGGTGGCAGGAGGGTGGTTTGATTGCTCCGAGTTCCGTTTTGGTGGCTGGGGGAAAGTGAGAGGGGAGTGAGGTGAGAGGTTTCTTCCAGTTGGAACCATTTTTGCTCGGGGCTACCGTGAGCAAGAGCCAAAGTCTTGCTGGGCTGGTGAAGGCGTCTTGGAGGGAACTCCCTTGGCTCAGCCCCAACTCCAGCCTCCTGAGGTGCGACATCATGTCCTGCAGTCCATAAATATAACTGCACCGAAAGGAGCAGGGATAGAACTTAATTCAGTTAAAGGTTTTGGTTACGGTGTTGTTGTGTGTCCTGATCTGGTTTTGGTTATATATTTATTTGTAGTTAAGAACTGTTATGCTTCTCTATAGATTTTCTAAGTAAAGACTATTAATTTCAAAGGTTGTAGTGGGTTTTGGGAAGAGACATTTTATTTTCCTTAAACTGAGATGATATTCTAGGGAATAAGTAAACTAAGGGGAAAGCTGAACTCATTAGTTGCTGCAAAAGTAGTTGTTGGTGATATTTTGAAAAATTTGATTGCACTCCTTTGTTTTGGGGGGTTGTTGGCATCTGGCTTTGCCCACTCCTAGGCTTTATGGTCTACTTGGTGTTTATTACTGTTAATGTGAGCATAACAATAAGCTTCTCTGAAGCTGGAAGAGGTCGATCCTGTTTCAGCAGGTCACTTAGCAGGGGTGACTGAGGAACGGGTTTGAAACACTCTTCTGTGTTAAAATGTCTACGAATATGCTTTGTCTGTAAGCTCATTCTTTAATGCTGTCTGAAAAGCTAAAACAAATTCTCAGGAAGGTGAGATGGTTAGTTTACATAAACTTGAGGAAGAATAGAGTCAGGGTTAAAACAACAGAAGGGAAAGACCAGGGATCATGCGCTGACTGCAAATGACTGGGTCAGAGTGCTGAGTAAGGGTTTGGAGAAATGGCAGCAAACATTGAAAGAACATGTCCTGTCCTAGTGAAAGAGTCACTTTAATTGCTTGGATATTTACTGAGAACACAGTAGACATTAGCAAGTTCTTGAACTCGTGGAGGCTGTTTTCTTATCTCAGAGGAGGCCACCTACATGTAACATTGACTGCAAGGGTATTGGAGAGCAGATCAAGCATGTGAAGGCTGAAAGGCTATTGAAGAGAAATAATTGCTGCATGGTGTTGTTTGCGGTTCTAAGAAATGGAAAAGTAGCAACAACAGGATGGAGACAATTCACTTAAAAATTGTTCAATACTGTCTACAGAATTTACACTGGGATAGCACCCTTTCATTTCAAACTGCTGCACAAAAGTGCTCTCTTCTGAGTACACCTTACTACATTATTCACTTGCTAAAACTGTGGCCTCTGATGGTGCTTGGGATGGGAGCACATGAGAAATGGCATTTAAAGTGGAAGGCTTAGCATAGCATAGGCCTCTTTTAGAATCTGAAAATAAAACAAATGGGTTATGTAAAAGTAAATACAAAGAAAATACGATTTACTATAAACATTAAGGCTAGCATGACTACGTGAGGAAAACCAGGAAGTCTAAGAAACAATATAAAGTAAAACTAGCAAAAAAACAGCCAGGAGACCTCACATAAATACAAGAGAAATCAGAGGAAGGCACTGCTTAATAGCAACCAGTTATAGTTAACAAGAGAAACGGAAAACGAGCTGGAGTACTGAAAGGCAGGTGAGGTAATTTTTATGTGTGGTGGGTGAATTACAGCAGTAAGGTAAGGTCAGTTCATTACTTCATCACAAAGTACTTAAGGAACTAGCCTAGAAGTCTCTGAACATTAGCAATTATCCTCTAGAATAAAGGGAGGGAAGAAGAAGTCCCAGGGGAGAGGCAAAGGGCAAACACAGGGAATTCAAAGAAGAAAATAATGCTTCTTGGAAAATAAAGACCAATCAGCCTAACTGGGATACTCAGATATTTACCTGGATTGAATAAATGAATGCATTTATAAGTATCTAGGGGATAAAAAGGGGATAAGGGTAGCCAGCATGGATTTGTCAGAAACAAATCTTATTGAATCAGCCTAATTTTCTTCTTCAACCAGGAAACTGGTAGAGTGGATAAGGAAGAAATAGTGGATATGATATTTTTTTACTTTAGTAGGACTTTCTGCATAGCTTTATATCAGATTTTGGTAGTTAGTTAGGGAAGTGTGGTATAACTAGCTGGTTTCAGTTTCAGATGAAAGTACAAATTTGGAAAAAAATATCTCCAAACATTGGTTACTCTTTCCAGGCAGTCAAAGTGGAAAAGATTTTCAGGTAAATGACTATATGTACCTTTTACTAACATAATTCTCTTCAGGATTCTTGCCAATTACTTGTATATCAGCCTACGTTCAATTAGGTTTTTTTAATATGTATAAGAATATGCAGATAAAAGTGTAAGCACTTTGGAGTGCAGATTTCAAATTCACAATTATCTTTGTATATCAGAGTTGTATTTTAAAGGAAAATACTGTATTTAAGAGACAAAAGTCAGATGTACACACAAAATGTGGAACAGCTGGACTAACCTCAAAAAGGTAGTGAAAAGTATGATTCTAACACATCAAAAAGTTAATTCTAATTTCTTATGAGATATATGTCTCACTTATAGTTATATTTAACAAGACTGTTAATTAACATACTGGAAGTATTACTGAAATAATTTTCATGCTTGTAACAACCTGGATGAAATAATATTTGTATTTTGGGCTCCTCATTTTTAAGAAAAAGATGGGCGAAGGAAATAAACATACTATAATACCTATGCTTAGGTGTTCTTTTCTTCTGGAAGTGTTTAACTCTCTACATGAGATTGTATCTGGGCATTGGTGAGACACTTTACCAGGATAAATATTTTCTTTTGGTGTCTAAAGTGGACATGTTATTGGTGTTGCTGGCAGCTGTCTAGCACACATCAAAACTGACTGCAGCATCAGAAAACTTGAGCTATTTCTGGAATTTAGAATACTTTAAAGAGAAAGAAAGGGCAGACAAGTCTTTGCATATGGAAATGTTTAATTCTGGCTGTACAAGGCTTAGGATAAGACAAAATGGGTTCAATTTGTAGGGAAAATGATTTACGTTACATATCAGGGAAAATTTTTTCACAAAAAAAAAGGATAATGAATCACTAGAAAATAACTTTCTGAGGGAAATTATGATCTCTCTCCTTTAATAGAAACTTAAATACCCCTCCATCTATCAGAGGTAGTCTGGGTCTAACGATGCTTCGGTGAAGGAGGATGGACTGTGTCAGTCTCCAGATCAGCTCCAACCTTACTCCTGTGATTCAGTGACGACATGGATGATTTTTATCCCTGACTGCACAAAAACATCTGTGCGCCCACACTTGTAATTACAACATCTGCTGAACAAAGCAGACTGTAAATTTCAGCGCATGTGAGACAGACAGTTAACACTACTGATGTGCCAGTTGCCTTCCATAGCAAGATTTTATTAAGAAGAGTTTCTTTTTACAACACTTTAGTTTATCAATCACTGTTTTCTAATAATAAATTAATTGGTTTAATACTTGCCTACTAATTTAATATTTACATCTTGCCCTTTGGCAAATATTTCATATTAAAACCAGTTATCCTTAAATAATGCTTCTGTCATTCTGACCCAATTATTTTGATTCCTAACTGTCTTTTACTTAGTGGTTATACAAATGAGATTTTCATACAGATATAATCCATTTCTTTTATAATGCAAAAATAATTTGTTTGACATCCAGTGCCAGTTGCCTGGCTTAGTGTCTAATACTTAGATGCCCACCATCCTCTGAATTTGCTGTTATTTGATTGCTGTTAGTTTTCATTCTGTTCTCTCTGCAAAGATAGAATATCTGATACCTCCGGAATCCACTGGAGGATCCATTTCTTCTGGCTTCACAGGCTGCTCACATTTTCTTTCATCAGAAGAACAATGAAATAGTTAATATGTTAATAAAATGAACAAAAGTAACATTTTAAAATGGCACAGACTCAGGACCACAATTTACATGAGTTATTTTCAATAAAGCAAACATTATTATGAAAGTAGTAAGTAAAGTGATCGTGTATCATTAATACTTGCTGTAGAGAGCGATATTTCTGTGAAAGCAGGATGTCAGAAAGTGTGTTTCACCATTTGCAGGACACAGGAAGACACTCATTCCTGAGAGAAAAACTGCAGGGTTTTCAGTATGTTTGATCATTCTGATCATTCAGTTGGTTGAGTGTTCTACCTTGACACTGGAATAGTTAAGCACACTGAGAAAGAGAAAGAAAGAGGAAGGGGAATAAAGAAGGGAAGGGGGAAAAAAGGAAGGAGGAAAATGAGAAAAGGAAAAGGAAGAAAAAGGAAGGGAAGGGAAGTTTCTTCCTAATCCCAGTAAAGTACTGGTATATTGTAAAGAAGATTCTTATCATAGTCAATATTCGTGTCTTGAATCTTGCTACATAATAATATATTAATTAAGGATGGGCTTTCAAGTTATTTCTGTTGGTTTAACAATGGTGAGATATACTGACTTTCATGGGATCAGAACTAAATCAACAAAGAACTCCTGTGTAAACATAATTCTAACTGAGTAAGATTAAGAGCTCATAATGCAATGTTACTGTACGTGTCTAATACATATTTGCATTATGTCTGATAGAGTATTTCTGATAATTATTTGCAAAAACCCAGTCAGAGCAATTGAAATAGATACTACTTCTCAACTTCACAGAGTAGAGGGGGAGAATGACCTCCCTTGCCCTGCTGGCAGTGCTTATTTTGATGCAGCCCAGGACACGGTTGGTCTTCTGGGCTGCGAGCGCAAATTGCCAGCTCATGTCAAGCTTCTCATCAATCAGCACCCCAAGTCCTTCTCAGCAGGGCTGCTCTGTCACATCATTCCCCATCCTGTATTGATACCAGGAGTTGCTCTGACCCAAGTGTAGGACCTTGCACCATGCCTTGTTGAACCTCACGAATTTCACACAGCCCCACTTCTCCAGCTTGTCCAGGTCCCTTTGGGTGACATCCTGTCCTTCTGGTGTGACCACGGCTCCAGTCAGCTTAGTGACATCTGCAGACTTGCAGAGGGTGCATTCGATCCTGCTGTCTGTATCATCAATGAAAATATTAAATAGCACTGATCCCCATACAGACTCCTGAGGGACACAGCTTGTCATGGGTCTTTATCTGGACATCAAGACGTTGACCACTACTCTCTGAATGCAACCATCTAACCAATTCCTTATCCACCGAACAGTTCACCCATCAAATCCATATCCCTCCAATTTAGAGAGAAGGATGTTGTGGGGGACTGTGCCAAAGGCTTCACAGAAGTCCAGACAGATTGCATCCGTTGCTTTTCCTGTGTCTACTGATATAGTCTCTCCAACATAGAAAGCCACTAGGCTGGTCAGGCAGGACTTGCCTTTGGAGAAGCCATGCTGGCTGTCTCAAATCACTTCCCTGTCTCCCATGTGCTTTAGCATAGCTTCTAGAAGGATCAGTTCTGTGAATTTCTCAGGCACAGAGGAGAGGCTGACGGGTCTGCAGTTCCCAGGATCCTCCTTTGTACCCTTTTTAAGAATGGGAACAATGTTGCCCTTCTTCCAGTCACCAGGGACTTCCCCTGACTGCCATGACTTTTCAAATATTACAGAGAGTGGCTTGGCAACCACATCGTCCAATTGCCTCAGGACTCTGGGATGCATCTCATCAGGTCCCATAGACTTGTATATGTTTGGGTTCCTCGGGTGGTCACAAACCTGATCTTCCCTTGCAGTGGGAGGGACTGTAGCCAGGCAGCCTTTGGGCCAAATATAATTTTTGTATTTTACTAGGGAATGCAATTTGCAGCACCTTGGATTTTCACAAAATGTTTAATGAGCTGGTAAAAGACTTTTCACTCCCTATCAGCTTTTCTTTCAGAGGGGAAGAAAAACCTCATGATCCTGCACTTAGCCAAGTACGGATGTGAAGATCCACCTGAAAAATATTTGTATTGTTTCCCTGAATATTCTTTGTATAAAAGCATTGGGAAGGCATGGAGAATATATACCTTTGCAAAGAAGAAACTACCCTGGAAATTTTATTTTTATGCTTCTAATTAGGAGGTTATGAAAGTAATAGAGATTGAAAAGTTTTTTTAAACCGTTAGAATGATGATTTACAAAGATTCTTATGTGTGTTTCATGTAGCAGAATAGACCACTATTTACTGCAAGCCTGAAAGAGATCTTATAAAAATATAGGATAAGGAGATTTTTTTCCTATTTACTAGTGTTTTGCTATGATGACGAACACCTAACCTAGAGCTCACTAAGCATATGGCATATTGACTACACAGAACAGTTGGAGAATGGCACAGATATTTTTAAGCTAAACTGTTAAAAGTCAAACATGCAAATCCAGTCTACCTAAAATATCTTGGTACCACAAATTGAACCTTCAATTCTTGTCTTGACCTTTAGCAGAGATGCTCACTGCATTTGCCTAGAAACTGATATATTCAGTGACAAGCAGAGTCTTAACTCCCACTTTTGGCAAAACCACTATGCTTTATTCTTACTTACATGGCTAAAATTGAGACATCCAACTAAACAAATGATAAAGCACACCAAAGGTTCCAAAAGAGCATTTAAAAAGTCTGTTACCGTTGTATGTATTTAAATAGCTTTTTTCAAAAAGGCGTTACGGGCAGCAAATGAGAGCATTTTGTTGTGTAAATTTTTCAGCATACTTTTCTCAAAATCAAATTTTTTAATGTTTGACTCCATAGGCTACAAAATGAAAATGGTGTCTTAAATTAATATGCTGTATATGTACCATAAACAGCTGAAATAGTTAATTTTGTTTGCTCTAGTAAAGATTTCCTTATCAATTGTATGTGTCAAAGACTATAAATACAGAAATATTAGTTATATTTTAAATGCAATACTGTTATACATAGTTCCAGAGAGAATAGACCTAACAGTTTAGAAACATGTAAGTTTGGTATCTATTACACTTTCCTCCTTAAAAATGTCTTTGAATGTCACTTTCAGTTCAAAGAAAAGAATTTCTAAGCTTTTCTGTCTGGAAACGGCTTGCTTCATATGATCAAAAAGACATATTTATATTCTGTGATTAAGGGGTCCTTTCAAAATAGCAATGTGAGTGATCATTCAAGAACTGTAAGCAAGTTAAATTTTGCATACAAAAATATTCTTCTGTGGAGGAAATGAGATTTAAAGGAAACCTTAATCATTTAGAACACATGGAAGTTTTTTATTGCACTTTTATTTGCACTCTTGTTGCTAAATAAAAGCTGTTAATTATAAATGTTTTGATAAAACTGATAAGAATGTAAATTTAGAGGATCACAGAGAACCATGAATTATTAATGACAGAAAAAGGTGAGTGTTCAAAAATAAATCAAAAATTCTGTTTTAAAGACAATGAAGTAAAATCATATATTAAAAAGTTTCCAAAAGTAATATAGGACAAATTTTGCCCTTGGAAGCATAAGGAGGTCTCCTGTTGAGCTCAGTGATGCATGTGAGGGCACAATTTGACTTAATGTGCCTGAAATTTGAAAAAGAAAGTTTAAGAAAAAAAAGGCATTAACTTTGGTAACGTACAAGGCTGACACATTATTCACCTTTTTGAACTTCTGATAAGCAAGCTCCCAGAACAAAAAACTTTCCTACTCTGTCCTACTTATTTGAATGAGATTTTTCATCCTTATTTTGTTCAGGAATTAAGTTACAAACATTGTATTGGATGATGAATATATTTGAGATTATGTAGCTATTTGGAACTACCCCCTTAAGTAGCAGAAACCCCCTTAAGTATCAGAAACTTATTCAACACTTGTTGTCTGAGTATGAGCAGCTTATTTATGAAAAATTTGTTTAGATATGATGAGTCTACAATAATAAAAGATCTAAAACCAAATGGAAAATATGATTATTTGAATTCTAAATTTATAATCTTAACTACTATATTGCTTGGGGGAAAAAAAGGTGTAGATAATGAAAGGTGAGTAAATGTACAACAGATAAGACACATAGCTCATCCTTTTAGTATTTATCTTTTATTTTTTCCTTTCTTAAGGGAATTTGGCTAAGAAAAAGTTCCGATGATTTAATAACTTGAAATTCTGAAAGTAGAAGAAAAGGAATAAATGCCTGATCTTTGCTGTACAGTAGCAAGCAGAATTTGTATGGAATGTGGGGTTTGACTCAATTTGAAATCTAGGGATTCAGCTTTTCCTGATTTTGAGGGAACCTATGTTCACAGAGCCCCAGTAATCTGGCTGCTTAGCCTGTTCAGGGGTAAAGAGCACTCTCTTGTTGTTCCTGTAAAAGGAGTTTCACTTTTGTAAGAGAAATTATTTATACTGGGCCAGAGAGACACCGAGAGATGGTGGATGAGATTATATCCAAGTACTTACATAACTGAAGCTTGAACTGCCTCTTGTTATTTTATTTGCAAATACTTATCACAAGATATTCATATGCAGAAGAAGAGGGGGAGCAGAAGAAAAGGAGAAAATAAAATTTTAATAAAAAATTCTAAAATCATATTTTATACAAAGAACAGTGTATTATTTAGACATGGAGAAGGGTTATAATTTTTTTACATCGACGCAACATTAAATCTGAGGTGTAGAACCCTTAAGGTTAGGAACATCAGAATTAAGAATCCACAGATACTAAACTTGTAACTTAGTATGCATATGCCATATGATATGGAATTTAATTACCTGCCTCCTCTCATTATCTGAGTTACTTGATCATTACATGAGAGTGGTGAGATCTCGTCAGACAGGGGGTTATCTGCACAGTTTGGAGATACTCCAGTCTGCCAAAATCAGGAAAGCGTTTCACACAACAGAGACACAAGTCTGCTCATCTCTATTTCTTTTCAGTAGGACAGTTTAACTCAAACGAATTGGAAGGCAAGAAAAAATAATGAGCTCTCTGGATCTGAATCAGTATTTGAAAATCTACAATGCCTATTATGTATGCATACACAACAAAAGACTAGAGCAGAAGGCAAGAACAAGGGGGTTGAGTACATTGGTGGTCTCATTAATAGTTTTTTAAGGGCTTGGTAAAGAACAGGAAAAGAAGGAGGCAGAAGAACCAGAAAAAGTCAATGAGAAAAATGAATACTTCAAATGCAAATTATAGATGAAATGCCTCATATGTAGTTATAAGCACAGTTGCTGAGAACCTGAATTTTACTTACTTTTTTATTTTTAATCGTTCAAGTAGTCAAATAATAGCAGAGAATTTTGTTCTGAAGAAGACCTGTGAGAGGACTGCTACAGAATAAATATTCTAACCTGTATCTTACTGTTCTGATGCTAGTATAGTCACTACCAACACGTTTCCTTCCCAAACATATTCTTCTTGATTTAAAATATAATGCTATAACATTAACTTGTAAAAAAATATTAAAATGATGAAAAGAAAAAACAAATAAGTCTGTTCTTCCAAAATTTAAAAAAAAAAGCAAGAACATCATAAGAGAGGGAATTCTACCATGCATTAAACAAGTTGCTACATTGAAAACCAAAAAGATTACTTAAAAATTAATTAGTCGTTACTAATCTTGTATCCCAGGTAGCAAATCTTACATTATTATTCTAACAAATACTACCCTGCTACAGATGTTACCAAGCACATTTTTAATGCTTATAAAATATCCTACATTTGTTGCTTTACATAGTTGCTTTACTACTGTGGTAATGTTGTATTATACCTTATCATGGGAGAATTTCATACTGATGGCAAGAAAAGTTTAATTAATTACCCTAATTAAGTTAATGTTGAGTCAGCTATAAATGTTACCCATGTAGTTTGAGTGCTGTAGCTCATCAAGAACTATTTTATGTAGTGCTGCATGTTTAAGATGACAGTCTGTTATTTCTTTGATATGTCCCTCACTCACCTCCAGTCTGGAACTGATCTATTTTTTGGAAATGTAAATCATAACGCTCATTTTCTTTTCAACACAATATGTTCATGTTTGCTGTTCCTAGAAGTGTACTTTTGCTCCAGTTTAGTTGTTTAGGCTAAGAGGACTTCCAAATAGTCCTCACATTTTTTTCTCTCTCCTTGTTCAGATGCTGCAAATAATGTTTGCAATTGTATCAGCAGTGTGGATGATTTGTTGAGACTTAGTGAAGTCGAATTTCATTTTTAAATGTTGGAAACATGCATGACCATTGCAACAGTTCAATGCTTTAGATCACAGATGTAGATTTAATAAAGTAAAATAATGGCCTTATATAAAGAAATCCTGTTTTATTGATGAATCTGATGCAATAACTTCTGCTATACTGCACAAATTATAATTTTTATTTCTATTGATTTTATCTCTTCCTATCAAAGAAGTCAAATGTATATTATCTCTTTATTCTACTTAAACCAAACAAATCTAGAGGCTTTATTACAGATACAGCAAATGCAAACATTAAAAGTGACATTTTGATTTAAAAGAAAAAATAATCATTTAGGTTAAATTGCGGTTATAAACCAGTAACCTTGTTTATTATTGTCCTTCATTAAAAATTTCATAGTCTCTTTCCTCCTCTGTGTTATGACATGTCTTCTTTTAAATAATGACAGCTGCTTGTTCCATCAAATGACATATGATAAATTTGTGTTCTCAGGACAAAAAAGCCATATGCTTCCAGGATAAGCTGCTCCAAACTCAAAAGTGATTAAATGTAAGTTTCATAAAGTATAATTAAATCCAAAATACGATAATAAGTAAATCCAAAATATCAATACTGACACGCTGTAAAGGAAAAATCTGTTTCATAATAAATATTGTACTCAATATATGTAGCTGATAGTCATCCTGCTAGAAAATATATGGGTGACATTTTTTCCAATGACATAGGGAAAATATCTTCCACCTTCTTAGATGATACCTCTTCATTATTGAGGTAGAAACAAAGTCTTTTTCCAAAGGATGGCTTAAGTGAATGTGAATGGATTTAAACACAATTAAGTTCTTGGTTAAAACCCACCACAAACAGGCATAACTAAAACTTTCTGCCACCTGTTTATTTTTCTTTATTAAATGATTATCATGGACTCAAACCAGCTCCCAAAGGAATAGTGTTCGTATCAGGAATAGCATCATACCTGGCATTACTTGTCATGGGTTTTGGCAGTTCTAAGGAGAAGTCAACTGGCATGAAGACTGAACTATTCCTCCACCCAAAGAAAAGTCACCTTAAAGCCGCAGTTCAGTAATATTGGCAGAAAAAGTGGTGACTGCCTGTTGGTCTCCTCACTCTGCCTCTGTCAACAGAAGGAACACAAGCCTTCTCTTTGAAGGGATCTGAGTATAAAAACATTCAGTAGTCACTGTACTTGCACCCAAAGGGAAACAAATTATTCCCAACCCTTTCAATCTAAGCAGTATCTGGAATCACCAGCCAAGAATGCTTTAGAATTCCCCAAAATAAACATCTGCAGCTGTGTGATTACAACCACTTTCAAGGAGGCTGAATGGATGAAATCAGGTGTTTGAACTACACTATTTCACATAAATAGGTATCTTAGATATAATCTAAGTTGTCTTTGTTATGAAATATCTGAGTCAGTAGAGAACGGCAGAGTTCCCTCCATAAAAACAGCAAATGAATACTTGTTTAAAATGGCATCTACAGAGAGTGAACCAAAGGCATAAAAATAATCTGTAAAAATAAGATAGCTGAGCAGCCACTATTCTGATATACAGATTAAAATAAAGAAAACTGATAGGACCAACACTAAACGTTTAATAAGTGAGTGAGGGAAGATGCATTAAGTTTTAGAAAAAAATCATTCAGTAATAAATAAATAAAAAGAAATAACAAGCAACAGATTAGACACAGCAGTTTTTCTTAATAGTTTCGCTTCTTCAACAATATAAGGATAATTTACCCTCTTCTTATGACACTATATATTAATTTTATTCAGAAGTAGATGAGTTTGTTCAGATACAGGAGATAACATGAAACTATTAGGCTTTATAGATTTTCTTATTGAGCGGTAGTGGACACTGTAATTAAAGCACAATGTATTAATCAGAGAGTAATAAATTATGAAGTTGGAGTAGTCACGACCATCACATTAGAGCGTCTGAAATCATAGGCTATAAGATTCCTCCTTATGTTTTAAGTTTCAAGCAGATCTTTTAGGTGAAAAAGTCAAATTTTTACTATGAGTTAAAGAAATAAAATGCAGCAACAGAAATTGTAGCTCAGTCCTAGAGGAACAGTTTGAATGGGTGATTATTAGAGCTGTTATGATTAATTAAGTTTTGGATTGGTGATGAAAAAAATAGACTCCTAAACAAAAATGTTCAGTTGAATCTTAGAACAAAAGGTGTGGTGTTTCTCTATCTCTATGAAAGAACTGGAGGCTGAAAGCTGCCAGATATGTATAAACTGTATTTTGGTCCTTGGCTAAAGAATAACCCTAGGGGCTGATGTGAGCCTTTTTATTACTGATCATCTAGAAGCCTGATCATAGTAGGGAGGATAAAGAACATTTTCCCTTGATCCTCCCTTGCCCTTTTGTCTTGATTTTCTTTACTGTACTCTAGGCTTGTTTCAATTTTCCTTTGTTTCTATCAATTGAGCATTGTTGGGGTTCTCTCCCAAGTTTTGATTACTTTCTCATAAGCGCCCTAACAACTCTCATGTTTCAGATGCATTTCCTAACCAAAAGAAGGACAGTATGTTCTAGTCAAACAGGCAGGAGGGATCAGCTCCACCACGGTACAAAATATTCCTTTCTTCAGATGCACACTCTGATGTATTCCAGCTGAATGTCTTAGAAATGTTTTATCTGCTGTCGTTGATTTAATTCTCTGCAGCTTCATTGTTTTCCAAAAAGAATGAACCTATCTACTAGAGATCCAGTTGGAACTGAGTAACCTGCAATATATGTGTACTTAAGGAGTTGTCATCAGCTTCTGGTGCGTTACAAACTTTTTTAACAATGCTGACTACTCATTCTGATAAATTTCAAATATATTCTGACATAAAAAAAGAAAATTCAGCTTAACGATTTTTAGGAGACATTGCAGAGAACTGTAATGAAAGAAAGCCTAAACCAAATAGAGGAAAATTGACCAGAGGAAATACAGTAAACCAATCAAATATAGCGTCAAAATTAAAAGTCTGGAGGAATGAGAAAATACGAAACAGCCCCACGTTCAAACCGCATCCTGGAATCAGGATTATGGGGAGCACTGCAAAACACTACAGCTTCGGCTTTAGAAACCTGACTGTTTTGAACGTTTCTGCAGTCTTTTGAGCCAGAAGGCGTGCCTAGACCTGAACTAAATAAGCTCAATTTACAGCAAACAGAACCAACCTTTAAACTTCTTTGTTCATTGCTTTAGAGGAATATTTTGGTTAAGAAGAAGAAAGCTGAGAGGGGATATTATCAAAATTTACAAAATCAGGAAGGTGGTAAATGCAGAACTGTTGTTCACCAAATTTCACAGAAACAAAACTAGAGAGCAACCTGTGAAACTACCAGGAGACTTGATTAAATTAGACCAAAGAGTATTTTTTCTCAGTGGTCGGTAAGCTTTTCGAATTTGTGACCCCAGCAGGTTGCAGAATAAACACTATCTATAGATTCAAAGCAGGGTAAGACATCAATAGATAATAGCAGGAGCAGGGAAGCATTATCTTTTACATCCCTAATTCAACATGAATGCTAAAGAATACAGGGAAATGGATTGTATGCAGTGGCCGTGTCAGGTGTCCTCATAAAGGGCTTCTGTGTTCTCTCTGTCTGTAAAGCAGACCAATGTTCTTAATCTCTTTTTAAAAAACGCAGAAAATATAAATATTTTTTTTGTCAATTTACCTGGATTCCTCACCAAACACAGAAAAATTTATGAGGTTTTACAGATTTAAACTGTAGCCAGAAAACAAAATAAAACAAAGCAAAAACCATTCTTTTTGTGTGTGTGTGTGTTTTTCCAGACATTACTGGAAATGACAGGAACGAGAAACAGGACTTGCAAATACCCATCTTAAACTTCCAACTAACATGATAAAATATTTAGCTATAATTCAGTTTTCTTTTATTTTAGATCACTTGCAGTCTAGATTCTGCTATTTCTTCTGTCATCATCCAAAAACCTGGAGGTAATTTATAACCACATTTGTTTTATTTTGTTAGCTACTTTAACATTGAAGTTAGCATTGAAGAAGAACCTTCCACAGACACATGGAGTTCTCTGTCAACTGAGAATAGAATTACAGGGTCAGCAATACTGCAAACTTCCCAAATCTCTGTCCATGTCTACTTGTAGAAATACAAATACACTGCATTTGCTTCACCTTTCTTTGGCCTATTGGCAGTAGGTATGAGGAAATAAGTTAGCATGGTAAGTTGATTTTTGAACATTATTTTCCTCTGCAGTGATTTCCAGGGAAAACAACCACAAATCATAAAGTTACTCAGTGCTACCTGGTTTCCTCAGATCAAGTCCCTCACATTACGAAGTTAAATTCCTGAAAACTTCCTGGGAATGCAAAGAAAGGATATACCTATAACAATAAATATAAATGGCTCCAATGTGATTGTCACTTGCATATTCTTTTTTATATAGCTGATTATAGTACCACTAATGGTCTTACTTGGCAAAATCTTTTTTTATAGACAAGGTTTAATCATTCTTACAAGTAGAAGACCAAATATGCAACATGTATAAACTTTATCTTAGACAAAATCTCTCAATCTTATTAGAAAAGTTGTCCAGAAGGGGTCTCAGATTGCCACTTCCTCACTTGTTTTATCTTCTGACTGTCTCATGGATTTATTGCTGCTTGTGTTACTTCAGCTGTAACCTGGAGAATGTTGTCAATAAATCAGTCCAGCAATCAGCACACCTTTAAGGAACAGTTCAGATATAAAAAGAAGTGGAACAAATAGGATGGAAAATGGTGGTTACATGTTTGCCCGTAATTATTCTTCATAGATTTAAAGAATGTACTAACCAAGGGTGAGAATAAAGCAATATTTTAAAACATACTATTGATATAATTCTTTTCCAGAGATTTAGAATTTCAGTGAGCACCACCATAGCAGAAGCTTAGATATTGTGTTGCTACCAGACAACTTTCCAGTATCTTCTAAATTTGTATAGAGCGTTCTTGTTTACATGCTTATTAAATTATTTCTTATTCCAACAGGCTCTGGCAGGGAATGAAATTTAGAAGACTGTTATGATCCTAAAAAAGCTGGAAATAAACTCAGTATATCGTTGCTTGATTTGGCATTATATCGTGGCATTTACATTAGCATAAGTAATAGTAAAGAGCATCTGTGACAGAAGCTGTGATTTTGGTAAGTGAAGTCTTTTTGCACAGACAACGGCAATATCGCGTGCATTTTGAAGGTGTTTTAAGTGTTGTAAATTATGCTGTCATAATTTTCCAAGAAAGAGGAAGGAAAATTTGAGGTATTTTTTCTTGTTTTGTCTATGATACCAGGCTTTGATATTTGCTATCTAAAAATCTTTTTTTTTTTTTAGGTGATTTTTTTTGATTAAACACTTTTAGAAAGATTTTGTGTTTCGCTACCTCACAAAGCTCAAAATGTGACTCTAAGGACGTAATTGAAACAACATGTATTTGCAGAAAAGCAGATCTTACTTCAAGATTTGTTGCAAGTTTGTAATCTAGAGTCAGCTACCTTGTAATTGTTATTGACCAAACTTCCTTTAGTATCTTTGGTTATTGTTTCTATTTGTAATTAAGAACAAGGATACCATTATGTTTCAGAATGCATTCTAATAAAATAATGTTCAGGACATAATAAAAAGGCTCCAAGTACTTGTGATCCCTCTGAAAGCAAACACAATTTTTTGAGAGAACATCTTGAGATACTTTTACATTTAGTTTCATTTTTATATTTATACTTTTATACTGAGGTTCCTAAACTATTGTAAAGAAACACATTTTTAGTGATTTTAAAGGAAAACACAAAAGAAAAATAACCCTGAACCTGCACAATGGTTTCCAACCCATTTTACCTCAAATGCAGATCTGCTGAAGAGAATATTAAAAATGAATTTATGTTTCTTCTGTTCACTATGTTTTGTTTGGTTTTCTTGCTCTTAATTAAATGCCTCCCATCGGCACTATAAAGTAGAAAGTGAGTTATTTTAATAGTATCATAATTATGAGATTAGCAAAGTCCAGTTGATATTTTGTCTCCTACCCTGTCACATTAGAAATCATAACATTAAGTTTTATCTCCTCTGTAAATGCAGGAAATACTTTTCAGCTACGAGATGGTGCTGACGCTTTAGGAGTTGTAAACCATGAAGGACACCTTTCCAATGTCCTTGTGCCTCCTGGAAGCTTCCTCCGAAGGCCTGAAAAACAGTTCTAAAATATTTAAATTAACTTTCTTTTTCATTTACCTTCTGTGGAGCAGAGGATCCAAAAATGGAAATGCTTAGTCCTAGGTATATCACGAGCTTCCAGATATACATTATAGGACAAATCAAGCATTTATTTGATCATGTGTCTCAAGAAGTTTTCTTACTTCTCATTTCTTCATCTGAAGTGTCAACAGGAATGTAAGTAGAAGGATAATGAAATCTAAGGTATGCAATATTGTTGGACAAGGTGATTTAGTTCTGCTTGCTTTAACTGGACAAGATTTGAAATGTTTCTCTAGTCCACTGACTACAGTGGGAGGGATGCAAGAGAAGAAAGCTATCACAGAGTAATAATAAAATAATTTGAATGGTAAATTTATAGTAAAAAAATAACAATATTGTAAAAATATACTGAAAAGCAACATATATATGTATAGCAGTGTTCCAGTATTTAAAGGGGTCATATAGGAAAGATGAGGAGGGGCTCTTTATCAGGGAGTGCAGTGATAGGATGAGGGGTTTTAAGCTGAAAGAGAGGAGATTTATATTAGATATTAGAAAGAATTTTTTTTCTGTGAAGGTGGTGAGGGTTGGAATGGGTTGTCCAGACAAGCTGTGGATGTCCCATCCCCAGAGGTGTTCAAGGCCGGGTTGGGTGAGACTTTGATGCAATTTGATCCAGTAGAAGGTGTCCCTACCTATGGCAGGCGTGCTGGAACTGGATGATCTCTGAAGTCCCTTCCAGCTCAAACCCTCCATGCTCTAAATAAGGCAGCGTTACAGTCATCTAGCTAATTTTAAGGCAACAGAGCATCATCTGGTAACTTCTGTTCAAAGACACTTCTTTAGCCAAAGCACTTCTTTTTAAGAAAGAATGAAGAACTGTTAGAGAATGTATGAAGTCTAATTCATATAATTAAAAATAAAACTGCTCTGTTTTTTCTCCTGTTTTCCTTGACTTCAAAGGCGCAACACTGAATGTTATTTTGTCTTCGCTAATCTTATTTTGTTTACTAGACAGAACCTTAAAAGAGTTATAACTCTTTTAAGGCACATATGTGTGCACTGTCATGAAACTACAGTCTGAAGTTGTTTTGAATAAGCAAAACACACATTTGCCAAAACTCGAATATTTACTACTCTATTTCCTATATATTTTTTCTATCGTAAATTAAGAGTACTACTTTTCTGATCCTTGTTCCATAAAAGTCTCAGTCTACTATCTAAGCAGGAAACTTTCCTATTTGCTTTTCTCTTTATGTATTGGAGAATTGTATTTTCTCACTTCGTTACAGTTTCATGCTCTGAACTCGCGTTCAGTTAACCATCTACCATGAACCTGAACATTTTAATTGTCCACCTCGTGCACTGTGAAGTGACTTAGATTCCTTATTTCCAACAAGGAATTTATTTCTAGATGTGGAATGTAACCCTAGATCTTGACTTTATAGGTGCCTGCCCCAATAACTGAGGTATGAATTCTGCAGTGGCAGGTTTTAATTTCCTTTTCTTTTAACAAACCAAAAACATTCATAACAGTCAGTCAGCAGCAGTGAATGGAAATTCCTGGAGCATCTCCCCTCCTCTCTTCCCCTCTTGATATATCCTAAAAAATTAATTGTTTTCTGTCTCACTCAACACCAAGATTCACTGCCTCATGGAAATGACTTATTGAATACAACAGGGATAAAACCTGCTTTTAGGGAAGTAGATTTCTAGAGAAGCCAGATTAGTGAACTGCTTTGAAACAAACTAGTAACAGTAACCAGGCACATCAATTAGTAATTCCCATATAATAATAAATAAACAAAAAAATCATATAAGGCAGAAAAAGTTTTGGAATGGTGAATAGTCAATTAGTTAAAATATTTTTTTAATATTTTCTAGAAAATGTGAATCATTATTTAAATAATAAACCACTTAAAGAAGTGCTTAACTAAAACAAATTAAAACATAAACATTAAAAATAACTTGAGAAAAATAATACAGTACTATATTAAAACTTCAAGTATTTTAAAACCAAACTAACTTAAAAATATATATATATTTTACGAAATTTCCTGTCTTATATTTTTACTTGTTTCAGGCTTTGAGAAAAGCACTATGAATTCTGCTGAGTTGTGTTAAGTGGAAAAAACCAGACTGTTGAAATGTTCACCTTTTTGACAGGGGAAACTTTTGTCACATAAGGGGGATCAGCACTAAAAAAGTTGAATAATTCTATTTGCCACAGTTGTGGGTCTGACTGCACGACTCACATCACTACATCTTGAGGTACATCAACAACAGGTGATCTGTAAAAGAATCTCAATGTTACTTTTCTCTCACTTTTTTATGATTTAAGAAGGTTTTTTATTATCTTATTATACAGTTTTGTATGGTTTCGGATTTCATCGAGTTAGTGGCATTTATCACTATAACCAGACTAATATTTTAGTTAACAATTTGTTCAGGGAGACAAAAACAACTCATGTTTTTTGTTTCTAGGTTGCTGACACATCTCTCTCTCCCCACTAGATGTAATGGCAAAAGATGTACAGGAAAACACACCTCTGCCCCCCAGATCCTCAGAACCCCCATCCAGTAATTAATTTGTTTTGAAGTCAGTTCAAAATGTGTATGACTGTTTTGGAGGTAAGAGGGGAACACTAATGTTTTTATATTTCATTAAGCATTGTCAATTGTAGAATATGATTAAATATTTTAAATGAGAGTGTGTAGATTATGGTAGAATATTTTCTGCAAATGCATATTGTGTTATATCCATGCACAATTAGATACGTATGCAGCACTTCCCCAAAAGGCAAAGAAAGCTGGGTTTGGAGGCTGGTTTTAATTCTTTTCTCTATTTTTCTCAAGTTTCTGGCAGTGGATAGGACTGAAACCTTGCTCTATTGATAAGTCAGTCACCTACAACAAAGACCAAATTTACTTTATCTTTATTGTAAATTAGAAGGGATTCTAGTGTGGATTCAGTCATGCACAGATGACTTCATATTTATTTCTTAATTACAATCGTGAAATTCAGAAATGCTATTTAGGTGTCACAGGTAGGACTGGAATAGCCCAAAATATGACTTTTCTGTCCTCTGATTATAGTCAAGTCAGGTTAGGGATGCTGAAGTTCTTACCAAGTAAGCTGTGTTTCATCACAGATCTATTTGACACTCTTCTTGTATTATCAGATTGTATGGATTTACTCTCTCAATTCAATTTGAAGGTTTAAGAATCTCTGGCATGTGGTATTGACCATGCCTGTTCTTTGAAATTTGTATTGAAAATATGTCTGGCACATACTGGCTTGCGACAACTTAGTTTACAAAAAATTCTCGGTTCATTAGAGATCCAGAGGAAAAGAACCAGTAGGCTAGTAACACTAGTGTTGTGCACCACCTTTATTTCTGGTGCTTGTAGTGGTAGAGCTGCTGCCTAGCTGCCTGTGGGCTGCAGAACTGTGCTTGAAAACAAGTTCCTCTTTCATCAATGCAAATAACTTTCCCACAAAAGATATTCCTGCATTTCTCTCACAGGACTTAAATCACAGTATCACAGTATCATAAGGTTGGAAAAGACCTCTGAGACCATCGAGTCCAACCTATGACCCAACACCTACACCTACTCCTACTCATCAACTACACCATGGCACTAAGGGCCTCATCCAATCTCTCCTTAAACATCTCCAGGGACAGTGACTCCACCACCTCCCCAGGCAGCGCATTCCAATGGCCAATCACCCTCTCAGTGAAGAATTTCTTCCTAATGTCAATCCTAAACCTCCCCTGGCAAAGCTTGAGACTGTGTCCTCTTATTCTGTTGCCAGTCACCTAATCATTTTGTCATATCAAATTTTGTTACACTGTATGTGTGTATTTTCCATGTTTGGAAAATAAACAGTAAATCTAGCCACTATAAACATCCACAGATTTAGCAGTAGAGAACGTTTTACTACCTGCACACATTGGTTCTAAAGTGGTTCCTTCACTGGTCCTACAAAAAACACTAATTCCAAGAAGTTCTTCCTAACCACTGCTCTCATATTGTTTGTTTTGTTCTTCTGTGGCTTTGTAGAGAAGGAATTATGGTGATCTCCTATAGTATCTGTGCTGCTTTTGGGTATTTCTACACATTCATAGGCATATGACCATTGCATTGTGCTGATATTTGCTTTATTATTTATGCTGATGTTTTGATGAGAACTTTTATATGTGTGCATTGAAAAGGAATCAGGTAAGGGATGCTGCTATTCAATATACTAATTGTGATACTCTTAAAGGAGTTACTGATTCCTACAGTTAGCAGTCTTACGGCAAATAGAGTCTGAAAAAAATTAAAAGCACAGAGCGTATCCAATTCTGCAAGTCCTCCTTTGGTTTCATAAACTGAGTCTAGCAAATCATTGAGTCTGTCTGCAAAGATACCTAAAAGTCATAGTAGATGAGAAGAAGAGAGATGAGTACTTTGGGTAATAGATTACAAAGTTTCTGGAAATGACCACAAGAAATTCTTGTTAACGTGCAGAATAATGGGTAGCTCCTTTCATCTGTGCCAAACAGAAAGTTTAATACAGATTTCAAGTGGCAGGAGCATCTCACAGTCAGTGTTGTTAACAGGAGTGACTAATATTAATTTGGTTAGTTAAGTGAGCAACACTAGAGAGTTTAGCTTTCAAGCATTAAATACAGTGGGAACTTCCTACCTAGCAACAGAACAATGAGTATTTAAAAGTTATTTAAGCTCTTCTCCAGGGACAGCAAATCAACTGAGACATCAGCTGCATCCCTTAGAGACCAGACACCAGCTTATGGGGGGGTAGAATTGGGGTGAGGGAGAAAAATTGAAAAAGCCTTTAAGAACCTTCAAAACATAGCACCTGGTTACCTTGAGATGTACCTAAGATTGTAAGAGAAGGTTTTAAAGATACAGTTGAAGCCCTAGTGTGAATGAGGAACAGCTGAAGTAGTGCAAAAGGTGATGTGTTGCAGCTGCTCTCATTATTTGGCAGTCTGTTTCAGGATGAGGGTGAGAATTCAGCCTGATGATGGATCCGCTTCTTGGTGGCTGCTGAATACAGTCTGTCTCACCCCTTATCTCTGGGCTCTGAAAATAATAATTTCCCAGTTTCATGGTGAAAGAGTGAGGCAAGTACTAGTAGGTCAGAGGAGCTGACGGTATGTTGATTTTTGCTCATGATCTGGTACGTGGTGGATGTTCTCTGGGGTGCTGGTGTTGTTTCCTTGCAAATTCGTATGTTGCTGCTTGCGTTTGGTTTCCCCTTTCCCCCTCTTCATTTGCTGGAACTCGGATGCTTAATCTGCAGGCAAGTGTTGCTTCTTGTGCAGGCTTCTGAAAGGAAAAGTATGAGGATTCAAGACGATGCCTTTTAAACTCTGTGACACTTATCACGTAGAGAAAAGCAGCCTAACTATCTCTTTGTGTCTTTCACCCCCTGTTCTTTATCTTCTAGTACAGATAGTCTGTGACTAATTCACTTATATTCCTCCACTGTTTTTTTTTCCTAAATCTCTGTGTATTGTTTTTGAGAAAGAAGATGAGGGCAGATGAAATTAAAGAAATAATTTAGGCAAATACATATTATGAAGATTATTATGTGTTTTTTTGGAAATCTGCAAAGTTCTTCCCTATCGCTTATGACTCTTGGGTTTTTTGGGTTATGTTTTTTGGTTTGGGTTTGTTGTTTGGCATGTCTTGGTTTGTTTTTCTCAGTTGTTTGTTTCATGTTTCATGTAGAGTTTTAAGCAGTCAGTACAAATAAGGAATTATTAAATCATTAAAACCTACCTTACATAGAGTATAAAGCTGTGGAAAATAACCACTCTGAAATGCTACCAATTTCTGTATTGCACTGTCATTTTTAAATAGAATAAGTACATCAATATGAGGGAAAATGTTTTAGAAAGGTGTTTCTAGAATTAATGACCTGGCTACAATGTCAAAGATAATGAAAAACAAACTTGTAGTTGTGTCAGAAATATGTTCCAAGCAAAAGACTCGGTATTTTGCTTATTATTTCCTTTCCTGTCTTTACATTTCCCCCTTTCTTGTTAGCTGTTGGAGTGTTGTATACTATATTAGCTCAGAACAGTGCTATCTAAAGTGGTTTAATCAAATGACTTGGTACTTCTATGTAATTAATATTCACTGACCAGAACCATAGCTGAGGGATTAAGATAAAAATGCCTTGCGTACTCTTGTGTCTATAGGAGGCTGATAATTTGTGCTTCTTGTAATCATGTGTTTTTATTTAAATTGGAGGTTACTGGAAAATACACAGGGAATTTTAATTCTCCCTGAACTTTATCATACGTGGCTTAAGGTTTTTTTTTTTCTTTTTTTCTTTTTTTCTTTTTTTTTTTTTTTTTGCTTTTGATGGGTTATTTTATTTTAAAAGATTTTACTTTTTGTCTAGATTTGGACGGGGGGTGGGATATAATAGGCAAAAAAGTGTGGTGAGTTATTACTACACATGATAAAACTGTATTCTCTCTTCAATGACTATCTGTAGATAATGTTCCCTGACAACTAACTTTTAGGTAAGGTGTATTTCCCTTTTGTAAAATCTGTCAGAAACGTGAGTACAAAAAATAACTTGTGGAATTCTGTATTTCTTTCTGAAGATATCCACGCTGATTTGTCTTGTGGAAAAACTGTCGTTTGAGTTATTCACACATTTTTGTGCATGTGTTTCTGTAACTACACTGTATTTAGAGATCTGATCTCAAGTATTTCATCACTTTTTAAAAATTTTTTTGCCAATTGATAAGGTCAATGGAACAGACACAGGCACCAAAGGAAAGAAGATTACTTTATTGTCTATTTCAAAATAATGCAATGATACATTAACCAGTAAAAATAAGCTAATTATATATGTTTAAGCAACAATGCAAATCTTGGTGATGCATCTATTCATTACTACACAAGATAAGTGATATTGATTTGGAAAAAATTCATCACCAATTGCTCTAATACTTTACTATGATCCAGTTCTACATCCTCTGGGGACCCCTATTGCAGCGGAGATCTTGAGAGCCTATCCCAGCAACTGGGAATTTCCATCAGTGCGTCCCCTGTATAGATAGGCGCCCAACTTCAGTGCAGCGGGGGTCCAGCTTTCATAATGATCATTTACCAAACTTGGCAAGTCAAGATGACTTGCATGTTTCTATATGCGGAAGCATCTGGTACCATCTCAAGTGGGACTTCATCCAGGACTTGGCCAGTATCCAAGATGTGGCCCAAGGAGGGTATTTTTAAATGATACTGTCTGGTTTTATTTCCTTTTTGCCTATACATAACCAGCAGTTGCTAATTACTAAAATATATCTGCTGACAATAAAGCGCAATGCTCAACCAAAGCAAAATCTGATGCCAATACAGCAAATAACTAAAAGGGTTGATTAGCTTTATACCAGTGTTATGATATATCCTAAAGTTAGGGTTAGTTATTGATCACTAAGTATAGTTTCACTGGGTTCATCTAGAGGTCAGCTACTGGCTCGGACCTGTTGTCCAGGTCTTAGCCTATCAATCACCCTTGCTTTTCTTATGCACAAGAATAACTCCTGCAGGAAAACAAAATCCTACAGCAAAAGAGCAATAATAAATACAGGAGGAAATTCATAAATAGCTGTTTGTGCTCTGAATAAACAAAATAATTTCTTTCATTTGTTCTCTGTGTCACTCCAGAAGGAACTTGGACAGCTTGAATGGTGTTTCTTATTTTTCCCTTGTGATTGAGTCTACTCTCTGGACACTGTTAACTCACTCCAGCTGATTTTAAGACCCCGATTCATTTCTGAGAAACAAAAAATTTTTAGGTGGACTAGGTTGTGCCTAAATAAAAAATATTTTAAAAAATAAGAAAGGGTGGGGGTGGGGGGGGAATTCTTTCTCTGCAAGGTCAGTTGCTTAATCCACTCCCTAAGATTATACAAATTCATCAGTGCCCAGTGGCCCTGCCCGTCATTGCCCTGAACCTTATGCATTCCCTTAGCTGGTACAAAAATCAGTGAAGAGATGTAAAATGCTATCAAATGAGAGCAGTCTTCTTTCACAGCAGTTCTAGAATGGCATAAATCACTACATAACTTACAGCAGAAAGGGAGATTTTTCCATCATGACATTTGAAATCAAGCGCAGCCTTGGTATAAACTTGGCAGTTCCCTTCCAATTTTTGTTTGTTTGTATAAAACCCTTGAGTTTTTCAGAAAAAACACTAACTTGTAGTGCTAAAACCTGAAAGGTTTGGACTGAGTCATGCTGACAGGTGAGAGTAAACAAGTATGAAAATGGAAGGTGTTTCTCTTCAGGCAGAGGGGGGAGTTTCTAGCTGAGTACAGGGCAAGCCCAGGACTGTCTTCTGATACTTGTTAACTATTAAATCTGAGTTTGAGCTGGACCTATCTTAAGCTGACGGGTTTAGTACAGTCATGATTAAGCTTATGGAAACAAACAGTTTTCATAGGGAAATTACTAGATGATCAAACTTTACTATACAAACCTCTGGTGAATTAACCTGTCTAACAAGCTTTCTTTTAACATAAAAAATCCTTATTTTGTCATTACAACATACAGAGAAAGCATTTTAAACACTTTTAGTAACTTAATTCTATCATTATTTTGTATAGAACTTTCATACATTTATCCTTTTATTTAAGTACCCTAAGACAATGGGCACCTTCTACAACTGGAAGGAACTGAGAGGAAAATCATAATTGTGTTTATTTTTCTTACCAATTTATTCCATTTCATTCTTCTTTTTCTTTGTGGTGTCCAAATCTTAAATACATTTTCCTCATTCTCTAGTGTAGCTTGTGATCTTGATATGCAGGAGAGATGAAATGTACCTTGCAAATCAGTTGTCAACCAAAGTGAAGTGGGAAGGCAGATCCCCAAAATGCAGTCAGGTCCTTGACCTGCTTTGATTGACACAGATACACATGACTGATGCAGTGGCAGGCTCAGCGAGCCATGAAGTAGTTTTATTTAACCAGGGAATTGTCCACGTCTGAGAGCGTTACTTATATGGTGTGTGTCTATGAATAAATATTGTCCTAAGTTTGTATGATAATGGTGCCTTTACAGCTGAATCGAATCTCTCACCAAGATTGTGGTGCATGATGCTTGTGTGCTGAACAACAAAATGTTGGAGAGGGGTCTCCTTGATGTGTGAAGAGCTGACAGCAATTAATTTTAACACTCTGACCAAACTCAGTGTTCATAAAACCAAGCAAAATGCTTTCTTTGAAGGAAGTCTCATGCTTGCATCACTTATGTTTACTAACAGATGAGGTGTCCTACTCTCTGTGTTACAGTGAGGCTTTTTCTTTTTCTCCTAAGGGTTTTTGTGGATTGGGGGGGGTGTTGCATTTTCTTTTTCTTTTGGAATTTCACAAGCCTCCATCTTCTGTCCATTAGGCTGCAGAAAATTATTCAAGTACTGACTGGACACAGTTTTAGCGGCTCTTGCCTGTGTTAGGAAACAGTGGATTTTTCCCAGTAGTGGATCCTCTAGCATTATCCTAGCTAATCCTAAAAAATCCCTTTCCTCTTGTACACGCTACATGATGGTATTTCCGGCTTATCCTGTACCATTAAGGTGATTAGGGTACCTGCTATTGAAAAGTTGTGTTCAGAGCCTACAGTAACCCAAGAGGGGAATATCAGAAATATAGCGGTGAAATGGAGGGAAGAAAACCAAACCATTAGTTAACATAGCCTTTTTTAAAGAGCAGTTGAGGTCCTGAAATATTTAAGCATTTTAGATAGCTGCTGCACCTCAGCTGTTAAATACTGCTACCTTGACTGAAATGTGATAACTGAGTGAGAAGGCTGTTAAGTTAACACGGGGCCAGCAGGGTTTTTTAGCTTTTCTAAGATATGTTAGACGTGCTTACTGTTACTTGTTACCTTTAGTTTTAGTGTAAGACTTTTAGATATTCACTTACAATATGGCTAAGAGGCAGTTTAACTAAAGTGCTATTTTTATTTCCTCAAATTGATGCTTTTTCTTAATCTTTTCTCCATTCCCCTGTGCGTGTGTGCAGTACATTACAAAGTTAATAGTTTAATGTGTAGTATTTTATGCATAATTCGATGATGTTTCTAAGTATGACCATTTGAAATTCCTTGGTAATGTTTATTATTAACGCTGACTGTGATTAGAGCTTTCCTAGCAGGTATTTCTCTCAGTAGTTCCTGATTCTGTACTCTGACCAGCACCTGCAGTGTGTTGTTTGGTGACTTCTGTCTTGTTGTGCATCTTCATAGACACATTGACTAATGTCCGCTATCATCTGTCTACCTTTTGCACCTCTTAAAGTATTCTCATCTTTCCTGAATATCCACTGCTGTTTCCACAGGCTGCTTGGATTTTTCCTGGGCTACCTTTTAGCCTGCTGCTGCCTCACAGACCTGCCTGTGCTCCACTCACATATCACTTTATTATCTCAATATTGAGCATCATTTGGAAAGTGCAGTGCTGTCTAAAGTTATAGTCTTCGCTGGCCAATCTATCAGGCTGAGGAATAAAGATTGCTTGGCAAAACTATGACCTTTATAATGATAAATATGGTGTCCTATTCATCACAATAAATATAAAACATTGTCCTGACTTTGTGATAGGACAGTGCGTGTACTATGAAGAGCAGTGTTATTTCATGTATGCCGTTTCTATGTATGCAGGGCTTTGTATTTAAGAATTAAATAAACACAAGCGTGAAGGCTGAATAAGACAGATTCATATAATTTAAAAGATGTAATTACAAGACCATAGATAGGAAATTTATTACTATTAAAATAATTTCAGAAAGCGTTTTTCTATACTAAAATGCTAATTTGTATTTTTATGCCTTGATTAATACACTGTGATGAAATTCTAAACTTGCAAAGCATTAATTTTCATAGAACTAAGACTAAAGCCTAATATTTTAATTTTAATGTGTTCAGAGCAGTTTAATGCTGTTCAGTTCTCCACTTTTCTGTGTGGTTTAAGCAGCTAAAACATTCTTTGAAATAAGGAAAGACTAATTGTTTTAAATTTAAGCAGGTTCAATGAGTAGGGCAGCAGACTGTGGCTTAGAATATCAGAGTTCAATTTTGGCAATTTTACTTCTCTCTAATATGATCTACATCCATTTATAACTCTCACTTTCTTTGACTTTATTCTATAGTTTCAGTGACCTCTGCAGTTTTTGTCTTTTTAACGTGTTTATAAGATTCCAAACACCTTGGGGGCCTGATTTTAGCATATTTTAGAAAATAATAAATACTATGTAAAAAAGTCAACAACTTTATAATAATACAATACTGATATTTACTCTTTCATAATATTTCTCTCTTCATTTAGCCCTGAATTTTATTTCCTTGAATTTCACGCTAGGCAGGTTAAATGTCTTAAAGCATCATTAATCTGTTGCTTTGAGGTGTGCTGGGTACACTGGAGTCTTATGGAGATGAGTTAGGGACTGCTGAGGCAATAGGATCCAACAAGCAAACACCAGTGAAACACCTCAAAGGAATTAAGGTGTGCCCCTCTAAAAAGGTGACATGGCCAACAGCCCAGCTGAAGTGCCTTTACACCAAAGCATGAAGAATGAGCAACAAACAAAAGGAGCTGGAAGCCATGGTCTAGCAGGAAAACTCATATAGTCCCACCATGGAAACCTGATGGGGTGACTCGCACAACTGGAGTGCTGTAATGGAAGGCTACGAACCCTTCAGAAGGAATAGGCAAGGTATCAGAGGTGGTGGGGTAGGCCTGTATGTCACACTATGTTTGGATTGTCTGGAGCTTAAATAATTGTGATGATGGGGTTGTTTATGGGTAAGAATCAGGGGGAAGGCTAACAAGACAGATACTGTGGTGAGCGTCTGTTTCAGACCACCCAACCAGGATGAAGAAGCAGATGAATCATTCTATAAGTAGCAGGAGAAGTCTCATGGTTGCTAGTCCTTGTCCTTGTGGGGGACTTAAGTCTACCAGATATCTACTGGAAATATAACACAGCAGAGAGGAATCAGTCTAGGAGGTTTCTGGAATGTGTGGAAGAGAACTTCCTGACACGGGTGGTGAGCGAGCCAACCAGGAAAGGAACCTTGCTGGAACTGTTGTTCACGAAGAGAGAAGGACTTGTGGATGATGTGATGGTTGGAGGCCACCTTGGATGTAGTGATCATGAAATGATAGCCTTTCAGTTCTTGGAGAATTGAGGAAGGGGATCAGCAAAACTGCCACCTTGGACTTCCAGAAGGCAGACTTTGGCTTGTTTAGGAGCCTGGCTGATAGCATCCCTTGGGAAGCAGTCCTAAAGAAAAAAGGAGTCTAGGAAAGCTGGGCATTCGTCAAGAAGGAAGTACTAAAGGCACAAGAGCAGACTGTCCCAATGGAAGATGAGACGGTGGGGAAGACCACCAGCCTGCCTCAACAGAGAGCTTTGCCCCTGTACTGAGCGCTGGTAATGCCCCACCCCAAATACTGTGTTCGGTTTTGGGCCCCTCACTGTAGGAAAGACATTGGAAGTTGGCCATGCTAGGTTAAGGGTTAAACTTGATAATTTTAAAGATCATTTCTGACCTAAATTATTCTATGATAACTTTAAAAGAAATGGGGAAATACCCTGCAGATTTAGTTTTAATTTTGTACTGTAATTCAAAACTTTCTTTAACATTCCCAAAAATTTCACTGATCAGTTGACTTTATAGTTACTCAAAATTGAGTGTCTACCATGAATAAAAATGGCATTTTTATGCAATGGAATAGTTATCAACCCTAACTTTCCAGTACTACTTTATACCTTGAAAGAAACCCGGAGATCATATTTTAAACCTGCAATGCACTTATGTTTATGTGTGTCTTTTCTAGGATCTGTGCACCAAAGACAGAGGTGCCTTATAGTAAAGAAAACAGAAGCCACGTATGTGACGAAGGAATTACAGGCTGAAATCTCATCATTGACATTGCAGCGGAGGTTAGGCTAGATTGTAATATTATGATTTTAAAAACTGAGTCACTAAGCTAATTATATCTTTTCTACTCAAAAGTGTCATTTCTTGAGCCTGTGTTTTTGAAATGGAAGTATTAAAAAGTTTGTAATGTGTTTAAAGTATAGTAAACTCTAAAAGCAGGAATTTATTTGTATCTCCCAGAATACTTGATATCCAAGGTTATTAACTTCCACAAGGAGTGATTTGAACTTATTCTTCTCTTGTGCATTTTGAGCCCAACAAAATTTGTCAAGTGGAATCTCTATACTATTATGAAATAGCATAATGGCATTTTCTTTCCTAGTTCATAAGTTTTATCTTCCTGCCTCAACCGTCAGCCCTGCAAACAGAAAAATTATCAGGGGAAAGCACTGATTTTTTTTTTTTATTTTTTTTTCCATTTTACACTCCTTTTTAGTAATGGTGGAATATATTAGGGCTAGGGGTGTATGTCTGTTTGAGATTTTTTGATTGGGGGGGACACAGAGATTGGAATTTTTATTTTAAACAGAGGAGAAATAATATTTTAAACAGGCTACAGGTCTCTGAGATTTTTATTGTTAGTATTAGCTTAGTTTGAATTTTTAAACAAGAGACGCCCATTTGTCTTTTTCTTTAAATAAATCAGACTTTCCAAGCTTTGTTTATAGTGCTTAAAAGTGTGGAAGTATTTAATGTTCATTTAAAATTTGCTTCAGGCAGCTTCTGTGAGTTTATCTGCTCATTAAAGAACAACAGAGCATTTCAAATAAGCAGTGTTGCTGTAGTGTTTGATACAGAAAGTTTCCAGCTCTATATATCTATATACCTTCATTTTTCCCTGGAGCTTCTATCAGATAAGTAATGTTTGTGATGAAGCTAGGTGGAAGAATAATAAAAACTGAAAAATGATGGTTTATTTTTTTTATCAAAACCCATTGTATTTTGCTTCTTAATTAGCTCTGATTTTTCTTTGAAATTAAAAACAAGTTATTCTGTTGTAACATTCCCCTGGGAGGTACTTGGTGGCATGTGTTGACTTTATTCTTTATCATTATTAAAGCATATTTTATAACTGAGTTGTTCTCTAGTGTTTTCCTCTCTCTTGTACCTTGAAATTTTACCAGAAGAAGAGAATTTGGGTTAATGATAAAATTTCATTTGACTGCCAATCTCTTAGCACACAAGTTCCAAATTATGAAAAGAGTTTACTAAGATGATGAAGGTTAAACACTATATGGCTGCAGGCATAAACCTCAATTGCCTGAGCAGCCTTTGTCCACCATTATTTTCAACTTGAACCAGAAACTTTGTCCCTGATAACTCACAACCCATCTCCTTAGTTATACTAACCTGAAGGAAGAAATCAAATCTGTGCTGAAACATGAAAGAAAATGCAAGAATATTCTTTCTGACTCATATGTAATTCAGGCAAATTTTCTCACTCTGGGACTTTGTTGCTATGAACCTTTTGACCAAATTTATCAGGCTGATGGAGATTTGGTAAAGCTTTAGAGAGTTCCATTAAAGTCTATATCCATTGAAATTAAAATTATTTTCTCTTCTTTCACAGAAAGTGAATGCAAAGTTGGTAATAAAAGTGCCTTCTATTAAAGAAGATTGCTTATGTAAAAAAATGCGTGCTTTAATCTGTCTACCTCTGAGCTCATTAGGTTTTATCAAACTTGAGTATATTGGAAGCTAAGGAAGAAAATGAATTTCAAAATGATGTCTAACACTGAGAGAGTGTGAGGTTTTTAAGAAAAAAAGTTGCAAAGATGAGTGTGCAGAAGGTTTATGTGTTCGGAATGAAATAAAAAGTGACTTGAGGTTAAAAAAATGATTTGAGGGAAAATGATTGTATTAAAGAGTGTAGGACTTTAACTCATATGATTTCACATGATTAAAATCCACTAACTCTATCACGCTTCATCATAGGTGTGATGAAAAAATTCAGAAGCAAATGGAAGCAGATATCCAATTATGAATAATTCCTTAGCATTACTTGTTTCGCTTTTTTTGGGTCATACCATATACTCAGTATTAAAAATACAAACAACAAAGATGACATAAAAAGATGTGTCCCAGGATATCTATGACTGATACATGTAAATAGGCAAAGAAGCACATTATTTAGCTTGGTCAGTTCACACTAGAGTGTCATTAAACAAATAATTCTGCCTGGTAGGTAGATTTCATCAAAATTAACCAAAATTAATATAAAGCCTGTGTAGAACGGATGATGCGGCTGCAAACAGGTGGAGAGGATGAGCACTGCTGATAAGACTAGCTAGGACTTCCAGAATACTAAGTGAAACAGATGGGATTTGGTTAACCAGGTAGGGTGTGTGTAAGTTTTGTTAGGTTTTTGTTCTTTTTTAATTATTATTTTTCAAGTGAAAGTGATTACAACACAGAAATCTTCCCCACCCAAGAATACATTTTATCTGGTGGGACAAACACAGATTTCTTGATGTACTTTGTTTTTTACCAGTGCTAAAGGAAGAATTTTGCAATGGGTTTAATAAGGTACTAGTTCAAGCCTTTTTCTTGTCTTTTCTTTGTTCCACTTTCTCCGTCTATGCTCTGTTTCTTACTTCAATAAAAATATCTGTACCAGAAGAATTGTCTCCTACACCTACCATGTGAAAGCAATCTGGTTTTCCCACCTTTTACATATTGCTGGTGGAGAAACTGAATATTCCTTTTCTGTGCAAATAGTTGAAGGTTGTCATTCTCATATTGCACGTTCAGAAAGGTCAATAACTGAAAGACATCGGAATATTCTATGTCACGGTTTCTAAGAGGAAAAGTTTGCTGGGGCTTGGGTTAAGTTTTTTCTGAGTTTTTAGAAATGGGTAGGTAGGAACAGCTGAACTTGTTCGGACTTCTTTCTCGGGATAAAGAACTTTTACTTTATACCATTGATGTGGGTGACCTAGGGCTGTCTGGAGGACTTGCTGAGTGGTAAAGGTTTATGCTCCTGTTTCTGAGATCGCAAAGGAAGAAGGGACATAATGGGTAATTTCCTGGCTGCTATAAGAATTTTTGCATTGTGATGGTTCAAAAAAACCAAAGCTGACTCCTTACCCATCACCCAAAAAAACCCTAACCAACCAAAATAAACAAACAAATAAACCCCCCAAACCCCCACCTCCTCCCAAAAAAACCCAAAACCAAGCAGTTGGAGAGAAATTGCATTGTTTCAGGGGAGTAGACAGCGACAGAAACAGCTAAAGCCCTCTGGTGGCTGATATTTCTTTCAGCTAGGGGTGCAGGGGTTGGAAGTATGTCAATGTTGTCCCCTCCTCTATGGGGAGAAGGTATTTATATCTCTGTGTTTATACATTGTGTACATTTTAAACCAAAAACCTCCCTGAATGCCAAAACCTCCTTAGGCAATTAAGAGATAAAAGGCATTCAGGAAAACTGACTAAAGAGAAAAAACAAAACCAGACATATTTTGAGATTTCTGTTCTTTCATCAGTTGGATAATACTAATGCTTTTCCATTTTTTCACAAGTAGATGAGTTTCTTAGGGATACGGTTTAGTAAGGGGACTAGTCTGGTTGGACTCGATGATCTGAGAGGTCTTTTCCAACCAGATGATTCTCTGATTCTATAGGCTAAGCAAATACATGCAAAATAAGAAATATATCTCTATGGATTTATAATTCTTGAAGTAAACAACCTAAATGGAATAGTTAAAGCCCTATTTTACTTGCTGGTGGAACTCATTTATGCTTTACATACTATAGCCTCTATTGAAAATAAAATAATAAAAGGCGGGAAGCTCCTGTTAACTCTAGATTATTGTTTGCTGAATTTAGGTGTGTGTTGGGTTCCTCTGTTCTCAAACTGTTTTTCATGTTACTATCATACTCGTCTTATGGGTAGAGTATTTCCTTAAATGAGCAATCAGATAAACGTATTTGAAGGGACTCTGTGAAGCATAATTTTGCAATTACATTAAAAAAAATCCTAATTCGGTTGAAAATTATGTAAAATCCTATCATGGTATCGTTTACTCACAGTCAAATCTATGCATCATAATTCACCTGTGTGAGCTGAAATGTAGCCACGACATGCAATGGAAATTGACTGCAGATGGGCAGAGTGGGAAGGAAGAGGTCTGTGAGATAATGAGATCCTGCAAGTGACTTCTTAGACATACATAGGTGTGTGACAAATGTGACAATTAATAAGCATACAGTTCACATGCCAAAAAGGCTTGGAAATCATCTGTAACATACTTCATTTTTCTCTGGGAAACTACTTCGTACTGTGTTTTGTTTATTTATGATCATGGTAATTAATATTTATACATAGCATGGGTAAAACAAGGAATCTTTTTTGTATCCTCTAGAATGGAATGATTTCTCCCTAAAGGAGAATTGATTCAATACGGAGAAAATCTTATATTTCTGGCAGGACTGCTAAATCCTCAGAATGCTGTGTATGTGTATGCCCTGGATAAAAATAGCAAGCGTATATATAGTTTTTATCACTTAAGTCCTTTCAGCATCTCCCAGAGATAAGAGACATTTGTCACATTTTGAAGGGGCTTTCATTGACAAAGGCTTCAATCATGCAGAAAGCTGTTTTCAGATTTCCATAAAACAAAGCAGGCACCATTTACATGATAAATTGCTCCTAGACAACAATCTTAGCTGACTACCCAAGTGCTTGATTCTGTTATCACTGATTTGTCCTTCAGTTTTCAGCAGAATGAAAATGAAGGACTTGCAACTAATTGTGCCAGGAAAACAGAGCTAATTTTCTCATACTGCCAAAATAAAAAAAAATAAATGGATTGTAAGTCATTAGAGTTGAGCGTGAATCATATCATATGCAATAACAAAGCATTATTAATGGCTGTATTGTCTTACCAAGAGCCCGAGGGTGATATTTTTTAATAAAATTACCTCTTGAAAGGTCTAATGCCTTTTAAAAGCACAAAGACATGCGTTTCTGGATGTCACTGAAAAATATATGTCTTCCAAGAAAAGCTATGTATCTGTATTATTTTTAATCATTGCCAATCAAGAGGAAGAAACAATGTCACACGAATAAATATAAATAAAGATGCATAAATATGTTTCGGATTCCTGTTACTACCAAATTTTATTCTGATAAATATATTGGAAACTAGATAATTTTTTAATTTTAACCTGTCAAAATGCAAAGCAGGAGGTTAGTTGATACTTTCACTAATATCATGCTGGACTGCTAGTCTGCTTTACATACCCTGTTTTAACTGTTCCCAGCCAGACTGGCAGTTCAGAATATGGTGGCGGTAGAATATGCCAAAGGAGAAAATCTGACCTCAACAGAGAGTTCAAGCATTCCCTCCTTAAAGATGCCGGGTTTTTTGTTTATTTTTCAAAACTGTTTGGCATAAGATTAAAGGAGTTTTGACACAGATGTAGACATTTTGGCCTATTTTGGTCACAGTGAAATATTTTCACTGTGAGTATTATAAAGTTCGTTGTGCCTTCTGTTCTATGATTATCTGCCCTCATGCTTTCCTCTTGCACCTTTTTGAATTTCTTGTGGTTCTTTTTATTTTTTAAAAAGGCAATTCCTGCATTCTTAAATGTCTGCTTCATCTGCCTTTGCAGTTTCTGTTGTTGTTGTAACCACAGTTTTGATTAAGAAATTACATTAACTCAAAAGGCTTGAAGATGAAGCAATACTGCTTTTGACTTAGAGGCGATCAGCGCAACTTTGGTCTGCATGGTCTTGGTTTTAAATTAGACTTGGATTCTATTGGTAAGATTCTGGAACAAGATTATATTGTGGTCTTGTCTGAAAACAAAATAGGGTAGAAAAATAAAGAAAATGGAACTAGGAGGAAGAACTAGAATAACAATTAGATGTAATTTCATAACTTTGTGGCCCAAACAAGTGGTTTCAAGACACGTATTAATATTCCAGTCTCTATTACAGTGCAGCTAGTTCACCTTCGGTATCACGATGACAACAGATCTTGAGATGAGATACTTGGAATGTAGCAGCATAAACACAAATTGATTTTTTTATTTATATCAGTGATTATTTTGTGTATATCTTAAATTTCCAAATCATGAGGAGAAAATAGCCCATATTTGGACTTCCAAATAAACTAAACACAAACCCGAAGAGAAATACAGCAAGATTTGAGTTTCAGGATTATTTACTTACTGCAGAGAGATGAGTGTGCCCTGTGTGGATTTCTGCTGGTATACTATTCTGTAGCTTTTTAATCCCAGCCTGTTCAAAGACTATTCAGTCTGACTTAGGCATGAAAAGAAAAAAATGAAACTGAGCAGTTGTGGTTTGGTTTTCTTGGTATGGGTTTTGATTTTGCTGCTGGTTTTCGGTTGGTTGGTTGGTTGGGCTTTTTTTTCCATCCAGTTTCCATAAATAGCTTGGATATTTCTCTGAGCTCATTGTGTAAACATTGACGGGTTGCACATGTGGAGCTGTCAAACTTCAGGCTGGTATTTTGGTTTCAAGGCCAAATTTGAGTCCTTATACAGCCTGACTGACTAATAAGTGAAAGGAAGGATAGCTTTTAGTAATAAATATTTGGTAGTTTAATCAAAGGCATTTCCACATTAGAATTTAAAAGTGTGTGGTTAGAAAAAGAATCTCAGAGAGAAAAGGTCCTTGACTTACTGGTAATGCTTTTCCTCCTGTACCATCTCACAGCACCTATACAGGATGATATTTAAGCTAGAGCTGGTAAGGGCTACTGGATTGCATACACATTTTGATTAAGCATTGTATTTAGTGTGTTAATAGTTATAATGCTGACAGTCAAATTTGGTCATAAAATTCACAATAAATCACATGTATTACACCCAAACTGCTTCTATTAAAAATACCCCTTGTGTTTCTCTAGTGCATCGTTAGGAAATTAAGAGGCCATTGGTAGAGGTAGGCAACCCTCTCTTGCTACTTTCTGAAGCTTTGTAGGAAATTGTTTTCTTATGTGAGATCAGTCTTTTCCAAATAACTTTAAGATTGCACAGTGTCTAAGAAAACAAAATGTCCATAAGGATAAGAACCCGTAACGACTTGAAGACGTATTTCAGTCTAGTTATAAATGTGGGAAATAAAAATAATGCTTTAGCAAGAGTCTGGACAATGTTGCAACTTCCTGAAATGACTTTTCAGAGCAAACTTTTAATAACAGTAAAGCTAACAAGAGAAACTGACTACAAATGGGGAGGAGAAACAGATTCACGTATTACAGAAAACACATAATATGCAATGTGTTATTTTAAGTCTGATCACATTTGTGTGGAAGATTGAAGGTTTTAAAAGGCAGAAGGCTAGAAGTTTAGTAGATCAGGATTTTTTGCAGCAGTCACACATGTCCACACACTATTGAGACTCAATTTGCTTGTGTAGAGGAAAGGTTATAAATATTTGTTCAAATTTGCACAAGATATCAGAAAGATTTATAGTAATTATTCAGAACGGCTTTATAGGATTCCATGTGATATTTAAACTAAGAATTTCATGTAATTGTTGCTAATGCATGACTACCAGTATTTGTATTACATGTACCAAGAAGAAACTGTATGGATGTGAACTAACACCCTTTTCTTTTGTTCAGCATTAACACTCATAGAGAAACTGTTATTTCACAGAATCTCAGGCTTGAGTTTTCCCAAAAGATATTTGACAAATGACGGGGAAATAGGGTTTATTTCATTATCATAAAGAGAATTCTAGAGTCACAAACCATAAAATATGGTAAAATGCTTCCTTCAGGAAGCATCAGAAGTAGGTAAAGACTACTAAATGTAAGTGCTTTGAAGGGCATGAGTGTGGCAAACAACTTACTGCTGCTCAGAAAGTAAGGACATGGGTGAAGGGAGAGAGAGGAGGAGGAACACGGGCAGTTAACTGAACAAAGTGAACATCAGAATAGATGGCTTTTGGCAAAATGTTCTCAGATATCTAAACAGTTACATTTTGGAGCTGCAGAAGGCTTGCACAGAAACCTCTGTGTTGCTAAAGGAGATAACTGCACTATCATAGAATCATTAAGGTCGGAAAGGACCTCTAAGATAGTCAAGTTGAATTGCACTGCTATGGTGCTTTGGTCTGAAACTTCACCAACCATGAAAGCAGGAGGCTGAGAAGAAGGGAGGTGGAAGAAAATTCAGCAATGTTTATCTGATATTTAGTATCACAGCACCACTTGATTTTCTGTAGCCTCATTTGATTCAATGTTGCTTTGCAAAAGGAATTGTGTTTTCCTTTGGATAGAGGCTAAACAGCAGATAAATGATTATATTTGTCTGCCCTATTGAAAAAGTACACAGAGAAGCCATGGATGAGCGTAACACTCTGACTACACATGCACATTCTTTCCTACCTATGTAACGTTTCCCTGTGCTAGGTAAAAGAAGAGCTATAAAGATGAGGACAAAACTGTATAAAAAATTTTACTTTTCCCATCTAAAAATGTCTTTTTGCATAATCTAGGATGCCCTCCATAAATGTACAGATTAGTTAATCTCCTTTACTTAAGTACATTTTACAGAATATGTAGTTATAAAGCAGCTTGATTTCCTATTTCTCCATTAAGCCTTCAGTATTTGACTCTTTCTCTTGAATCTCCTGGCAAAGATGGTCCTGGAAAAAAGAAACAAAACCAAAGAACTTTGGGTTGAAATGTCTCTGAACTCAAAAGATGTTGCTAAAATCCTTCTTTCCTAATTGAAGAATTAATGGCAAATTCTGTTAGAAAACATAGCATCTAATTTTTGTGTTGCTCTCTAGGGCTGGAATTAAGAAGTCTTCTATGTAGTATAGCAGAATTTAAGCAGCATTTATAACATTGGGGGGGGGGGTGTTCTTGACTCTTATTGTTGTTCAAGCCTAAGTTAACTTACTGGATGCCAGTTGTTGTCTTCTGAGTTGCCAAAAGTAATCTAATATTTTAATCTGATAGGCTTCTTCAAGATGGGAAGAAAAATCCTTCCCTCACCTTCCCTGAACCCCTCAAAAAAACCCAGTTGCCAGTCTCAAAGCATCTGGACAACCTTGGCTGGCCCACGTTATAAATGGGCTATAGATTTGCATGACAGATCCCTATGAGAAGCCTAACAAGATTCAGCAGCAACCTGGGTTTGCTAAAGGCTCATTCACACCCTGTATGATAGGACAGAAATCATAAGCCTCTGTATCACGAGTGAAGAGTCCCAACACCTGAGTCAGTATGATTTGCAAAGACTAATTTGTTTCTTCTCTTTTGATATTTTTGACCTTTCTTAAATTGCGTCTGACGGGAATAAAACTGCCTCCTTCATTTGCTGAAATGATTCCATCCCTGCATCTCTAAATTATGGGATTCAGAAAGCTGTTTTCCAAGTTGTGTGACTGATGAACGTTTTCTGGTTTGGTGTTGCGGTGTGTGATTATTTATTTTTTATTATTATTATTATATTTCATTTCTTCAGAGGACAGCCAACATCCAACTTTATTCTCTGCCTTCCTCTTACCCATATGAAAGTTTCATAACAAAGGAAACTTTTTAGTGGCCAAGAGAAAGCCTCACTGCACGCTGGATAGGACTGCAATTTATTTGCGTGATTAACTGGGTCTGTGGGATGGACAAGTGGCGTGTGTTCCCAGAGCTCATTTTGTTGTGTTTTCAGGTTTTTTTTAATCTTGATATGAACTAAGGGGCTTGGGGGGGGAAAAAAAACTTCTACACTGATGTCCCCAAATATATTGCAGTGGTTTTCATTAGGCTATTTTACTTTTTTTTTTTTTCCTGACTTCACTTCGATTGTGTTCATATTCCAAATGATTCTTTATTATTAAAAGGCCATCCTCTGTTTTCCTTTGTCTGTCACTACTTATGCTGTTCTGAGCACTGATGTTCCAGTTGGGTTTTCATGAAACTTGACCTATATTAAAAAACACAAGGATTAGAAAGCTGTCAGTTCTTGATTTTTAGTTCTGCAATATACGAAAGGTTGTGTGTGCGTATGAATATTTCCAGCATGTCTTTTGCTCTGTGTAGACTGTATTTGAGAATGGGAATCCCTAGAACTGAAAGTAAGAATGCACTAACCTATATATATAAAAAGAAGAGGTTTAGGGGTAAGAACATAAATTAAAAAAATGAAGAGAAAGCAAAAGGTTCTCGAAGGAAATAGAATTCTCAGATTGCGTGGATTTGTCATTTGCCAGTAATCTAGGATGATGATTCTCAGACTGCCCTCTGTAGAGCACTTCTTTGTAGTCTAAGGAGTTACTTCTGTCAAAATTGTGCAGCAATGATGAAAAATTGAAATAAGAGGTCAACATACTATCCTACAAAATTTCACTTGGGTCTGACTTCAAGGAGAATTGCCACTGTTTCCTTATATTTCTGTCTTACTTGGTTCCTGGACAAGAAATGAAGTTTCTCTTCCTTTAACATTTCTGTGCTGTAAGGACAGCTGAGTTCAGTATGCTGCTGTTTCTGAAATTAGAAGGGAGAGACAAAAGAAAGCAAGCTAAACAGCAGAAGCATCTGGAACCATATAATTTATGAATTTAAATAATGTGTACTTCAAGCAATCAAGTGAGAATAAATATATGTTAAAATATTAGTGAAATTAGTTGTTAGTGGGACATAGGAAACAGAATAAACATTTTTTAAATTTATCTTCCCCTCACAACAATGAGAAAAATAGGTTAATGCTCATGTTAAAGTTGTTATTTTCCTTAACGATGTGGTAATCGTATTTTTCTTTGAAGTGGACGATGTTTCTTTGCAAAAAAATCTGCAATCATGACGTGAATGTAAATTACTGAATATCAGCTGATATATAGGGATAAGAGAGAGGAAGATTCTTTGTTTATAAAAAGAGAATTCCTTCCATGCAAATAAAACACTAAATGAAAGGCATTATAGGAGTCGGATAGAATTATGATCTTAGACAAATGACAGCTTCCTTTCAGGTGAATTAAATCTGATGGTGAGGCGCTCCATTATAGAAAAGAATGAATTTTTTGCTCCCAAGATACACAGGATACTGAAAAGGGAAAAGCATTGTGGCAGTGGAAGATAAGAAACCTCCTTAAAGGAAATTTGGAAAAATGTATTTCATGGAAAAGCAGCAAAAGTTAGATAACTAGAGGGGAACTGATTAAATATTCACAGAATGAACGCAACAACAACAACTATCAAAGGTTTCAATTAACCATTTTTCCAGTTTGTAAATTTCCTTCTGCGTGTTACTGAGAAAACTTTCTAGTCTCTTACGTTGTTATTCTTCCATACCAATACTCGTATTGGAAAATAACTTTTAAATCTTATTTACTTCAGAGGTTGTAGAAAATTTCCTGTTCTTCAATTTTCAGAATATCTGGGAAAAGAATATAGAAAGAATATAGCTGAAAGAATATAGAGATACACGTCCTATTTTTGTAACACAGAATTGAGGAGCGACACTTCTTAGAAAATCAAATTTCTGAAACTTTAAAGGTCTGTTAATTTCAGTTACTGAAAAAGTAGTTGTTATCTTGCTACCAGTAGTGGTAATTTCACTAATGAAAACAGCATTGGTTCTAAACGTTTTTCAAGTTTTCCTCACTACTGCACCTCAACAGCCTCTTAGTAATGTTTGTAGAAACTAATTCTGCAATTTCAGTGAAGCAAAATCTTCGCTTAAGTCCATGTAAGTTTTCTCCCATTTCGAACAGCAACTTTTTCCTTGAAATGCCACTTTTGTCACTACTTTCCATTTGCTAGCAGCTACTCATTTTGCAATTTGAGCGGGATGTCATCTCTCTACACATACCAAATGCTTCCATCCTGATTTTAAACTACTTTATACATAAATTGTTCTTAGCTGTCTTTCACTGATAACTTTATTTCCACTAATTTATTTTTTTTTGCAATAAATAGTACAAACCCCCACTAGAAAGTTGGGGGATCATCCATGAGAGTTTATGAACATGAAATATTTTTCTACATCATGTGTAGCAATATTATACAGCTTTATCTAAGATAACTGATCAAGTATATTAGTGCTTCTCTATTGTCAGAAAAGGAGATAAAAGTCAAAAGTAAAACCAAAGAGAGAAGAATGTATGTTGTTTCAGTAAACTTAGATATTTATTTTTACTACCCAGTCATCAAAATTTCTATTAATGGCACATTTTATCCTAGGATATAACAAAAATAATTCTCCTATGTGAAAATTAGGGTATTTTAATTAACACTTCATATTAATTTTAAGATAGATATATTTCTCTACATACACAGAATTATAACACTTCCAATCCCCTCTCACTAAATCAGAAAGAGGCAATGTTTTTCTGAGGTGGTGGAAATGCTGTTCACTAAATATTGTTGTGAGTCAACTCTGGGCAGCTGAAAACCACACAGCTGTTGGCTTACTCCCCCCAACCCTGGTGAGACAGGGGAAGAGGAAAGGAAGAATAAACCCAAGAAAACCTGGGAGTTAAGATTTAAGGATAATAATAATAATAATAATAATAATAAAAAGTAGCGAAGGATAAGAAGAAGAGAGAACAAAACCAAGATTTAAAAAGGCCACCTCCCAACACTTGCCAGTTCCCATGGGTAAACAAATGCTGATTTCCAAGCAAAATTTGGCCAACCATCCTAACCCCCTCTATTTCTAAATCCCACTATTTTTGATTTTATTGCTGAGCATAACTTAATATGTGGTTAGGATTGGGTTTTTTTTATTATTGTGGGGTCGTTTTTCTTTTTGCATAATGACAACAGCTTTGGTACTTTCGTGTACCCAGACGTACAAGTCCTGTTACGAGCAGTACTGTACTTGACAAGTGTACAGAACTAAAAGATATGTTCTTGTAAAATCTGAAATTCCTATAAATTGGCTTGGATTCTCTGCCCTTCTGTGGCAAAGCTCTAAGTGATTCTGTTTGTCTCTCTTGTGAGCAGGGTAGAGTAACTGTTGGCTTTCTATAAGCAAGATGCACCTGTCATTCAAGTACAATTTAAAAAAAATATTTACGTTATCTCATTAATTTAGTCTCAAAGTTTCCCACAGTTAAAAAAGTAGAAGTATAGAAAGAGATTTAGAGCAGAAGGACTGCTATAAATGAGGAAAGGACAAAAGACACATAAGGCCTTGTCTGTGTTAAATGATGAGTTTTAGTTATTTTGTGGAGGTGGGTTTTGTCAATTATTACTGCTCTAACCAGCTGCAGGGATGGCATCTGAAATCTATGTAAAGGTAAGAGTTTAAAGGTTAGGAAATAATGAAAAGATGATGTCTACAGTCTAGTAAAATTATAGCTTTTTCCATTTGAGGGAAATGCACACAATAAAAAAAAAAAATAATCCAGAAATTAGAAGATGGTGTTAAAATAACTGTTTTAAGTAGCATTAAAGGGGAGAAAATTAGAGATGATCACATGTAGATTATGGAAAATACTGTCTATTAGAGAGACTTATGGTTACAGAGCTATATAAACTGTCTCTTTAACTGTTCGTTTTAACAGTCCTTCTACTGTGAAACCTAATGTAATATTTCCCTTTATCTCCTTACTCTTGCATCTAATCTCTCCGCTGAAAATAAGGAACGCAGTCGGTCACACTTCCAGTCTTCCTTCCTTCCTTCTACCTGGGCCATGGCAGTAGCCCTCTGGGATTCTTTGCAATGTGGATGGTGAGCAAGACACTTTGCTGTTTACAAGGACTAGCAACACCTGCAAGTGTACAGAGAACTTAGTTTTTCTTTATTTCTGTTTCTGTGTGTCTCAAAATCTCTTGGTGCTGAAATACACGCTCTCTTGCACTCTCCAAGAAGAGGAGAGAAGCACATGGTGAATGAGTTCAAGCACCACTTTTTTGGCGATGTGCTTGGAGCAGTGGGAGATGTTTGGCAGCAAAGTTGCGTGGTTTTCTACGTGCTCATCAGTTTGATCCAAACGGGTGAACAGCTGGGATCTCACCATCTTGGAGACAATTGCTTACAGGAGCTGATTTCTCTGGCAGGCATTACGCTGCAATCTTGCTTGAATGATGCTTTGCTCTTTTCCTTTCTTTCATTTTTGCCTAGTGAAAAGAATGTTGAAGTACAAACAGAAGGTCTTATCTCAAGCAATTAATTTTATAGTAAAAAAGAATATATATTTCCAAACGTTTAGGGAAGGCATGACAAATATTTCTTCTGGACATAGCTTTTGGTTTTTTTTCTCCTTTGAAAGTGGAAATAAATGTTTTTTTCTTATTGGTATGGTTTGGGTATTTTTTACAATAAACTTCAGTAATTATATGCAGTAGACACACAAATGAATCTTTCTCTCTTTCCATAGAGAAAATTTCTATTTGTGTGTAGAAAAGATGACAGAAATCTTGATTCTCCAAAAAAGACACAAGGCATTCAGGGAAAGATACTCTTTAAGTATTTCTGGTTAGTTGTTTCACTTTTTTTTTATTATTATTATTTGTTTGGGAAGGGTTTATGTTAGTTTTTGTGGTTGTTTGGTTGTTTTTTAGATCATTTAATAGATTTAAACCCCAAAATGGGGGAAGGATTTTCCACCAAAATCACAAAGTGATACTGCATTGTTGATTTAAGGACATGCACCTCACTGCCACTAAGTAGCCTTAAAAATTTAAATTATGTTTCAAATGTAAGATGTTTTTATCATAAGTTTGATTTCAGATATCAAATTATTTTACTTGATATTTTTTTTTAACAGTTTTCCCACAAGTAACCTATATTAATATATTTCTCTCCTGGCTAAGAACAGTAAATATAATAAAATCACTAAAAAAGCTTATCTGTTACAGGGGAACAGAACTGCTCATGTATCTTGGTTCTTCACAGAGGAAGTTGTCTGTTTCTTAGTTTTTGTAGTGGAGAAGACTGAGGTAAAAATAGGTGAGGCAAATCATCTGTGTTCACATAGTTAGAAAATAGTAGAAGCAATTTTACTTTTAAAAGTAATAGACAGATGTTAATTTTCTGGTTGAGTGCTGGTTATTTGCAGTCAGCTGATCTGATTGCCTTAATATTGCACGTTATAACCTCTCTATATGGGCATCTCCAGAGGAAAAAGGACTGTTTAGCTTACATCTATTGATAAATCAGAGCAAGAAGCACAACGACTTTTTGGTATAATTTGCTTTGCTTAATTGAAGGCTCTATCCCTGGTGTGATGAAATGCTATTGTTGTTCTGTGCCTCTTTGGACAACAGCAGCCTATGTAATGTAACCTGAGTAAGGAAATAATTATACCTAATATCTATCGTATTCCCCTGGGTAATGGAAGTGAAGAGCATGAAGACTTTCCTGCTTTTCAGAGTCCCCAGGGACTAGTCCCCACTGCTAGAGCTGTTCAAGACACAACTGGTCAGGGTGCTAAATAATCTCATCAAGGATCTTTTTTTGCATCAAAGGTTGGACCAGATGATCTTGCCAGGTCCCTTCTGACCTGGGCTGTTCTGCAATTTCTCTAATTTAAGATAACTTTATGGTTAGTGGGCCTGCAGTCAGCAGAGGGGGGGGGTAAATAGCTTAGAAAACTGAGGACCTTCCTCCTCTCTTCCTCCTAATTATTATTTTTATTCTGTGACACTGTGGCATTAAAATAGATCCAAAATCATTCCATCTGAATTAAACGTCGGTGTCCTAGGACTGGAAGAGATACAGTGTGCTAAGAGTGACCAGGGCTGGATCAATAAAGTAGTTGTGGAGTTCTACCTTGAGTGATGTACAAGGAGATGAAATCAACACAGGAAAGAGATATCCCTGGAAAAATCCTATAATCTAAGATAAAGGATGACTTCGCTGCTGCTGCTGAAAGAGGCTGTATGCATACTAATGACTTTGTGATTCTACTTCTTTTTCCAGCTTTTTTCTTTATTTTTATTCTAAACTTGGTCGTTCGGCGAGAAAAATGATGCGCAAGAAACAGGGTACGTAAAAAAAAAAAAAAAAAAACAAAAAAAAAACCAAACCCACATTTAAATCTTCCTTCCCCCACCCCCGCTACTTAAAGCGAGGGCTAAAATGTTTGATCAGTTTTAGAAATCACTATATCTTTGAATGTTGTCCTTTGATGCAGAAAAAAATGCTTGCAGAGAGGTTGCATGTATATTCTCAGTTGAACTAAGAATAACCTTTTCAATTAATAATTTTCTTTTCGCAACCTGTTCTCTGTTAGTCCAATCCAGAGTGCAATTGTCTTGAAATGTTAACTTTCTGAGAGAACAAGCAATAAATCTCTGCAGTGCTGCTTGGAGCAATTTTTTTTTTTCCTAGGCAGAAGACATTATGATCTTTATAGCTTTATAGAGAGGTTTTTACTTCCAGGTGTGCGTGTCTATGGCTTTTTTTTTTCTTCTCACATTTTCAATATTTTACCAAAAATATAGCTACATTTTTGAAGGTAGGAAAAGAAAGCTATCTTTTTTTTTGGTAAGAAATACTTTATTATAAAAGATTTAAATTAAATAAGAGCTTATTAACTGTATTCCTTGTTGTTCTAATAGTTATGTGGTCTAAATAGATACCTAGTGGAAGTATGGAAACCTTTATTTGTAAGCCTCTCCCAGATCTCCCAGATCAGCAATCAGGTGTACAACTTTTTTTTATTTAGTCGGTGGGTGGATAATCCTTTTCAGGTGCAGCTGTGTTCACAGAAAGGTCACACATTTGTGTCAGTGGAATGGGACCATCAGCTAAATTAACCTTGGTAACTTTTCCTAAAGGAAATTAGGGAGAAATCTTACGAACTGATTTGTGACAGCCCTATACGCATGAGACTGAAAGTCCTAAATGCAAAGAATTTTATGGGGTTTTTTTGGTAATACTGGTATTTAATTTGACAAACCATACGTAAACAGAAGCTAATTTGATGAATGAAAATCTGGTTTCAGCAAGGGGGTATGACAGTGTTTTTGTAAATGTTCAAAAGACAAATTTTCAGAAATCTGAGTCTGGAAGCTCAGTCTTTCTTTAGGTGTATCACAACCATCAAATGAATACAGGTTTAACTTAATGCATCTGTTAGGAGTGATGGGAATTGTGCTGTAGATTGTCTGCCTAATATCCAAGGCATTGAAAAACTGTCATGGGAAGAAATTTGATCTCAAGTATTTCACAACAGGACTTTTCTATCCTTTGTATATAACATGTTGCAAATCTAGCTCAGGTCTTCCACCATTAGTAACAGTAGTAAACTAAAATATTAGACACTTGCAAAATGTTAATAAAATCTAAAATTTCTAGCCACTGATCTACAGTTAAGTTGTAAGAAGTTACTATTTCCTGTGCATGGTGACATGCGTTCACCTTCCCCCTCTCAGTCCCCGGTGTTACCAGCACCACCTACTCCTGGGGAAACCTTGGGAAACGGGGTTGAGGATTTCTAGAGAAAAGTGGATGAGGTTCTTCTGTGGGTTTTGTTTTTGTTTTTTTTTTTAAATCTGGATTTAGAGTGGCATAAAAGGTCTTTCTGTCCATTTAAGACCATGTCTAGCTAGAAGACAATACTGAGAATAGTCTAATGTGCTCTATTGACATACACATTTCCCAGTTTTGTTTAGATAAGAAACAACATAGTTGTGATCTGGACACTGCTCTTTCTCCTGTGCTTCGACCTGATGAGGCTCAGCAAGGCCAAGTGTGGGGTCCTGCACTTGGTACTTCCTGGTTCGGGACAACCCCTGGTGTCAACACAGGCTATAGGATGAGGGGACTGAGAGCAGCCCTTATGAGGAGGACAGGGCTTGACTGGTGGATGAAAAGCTTAGTGTGAGCCGGCAATATGCACTGACAGCCCAGGAGGTCAAACATATCCTGCGCTTCATCAGAAGAAGCATGGTAGCAGCTGGAGGGAGGCAATTCTTCCCCTCTGCTGCACTCTGGGGAGACCCCCACCTCGACTACTGAGTTCAGTTCTGAAGCCCTCGACACAGGAAGGACACGGATCTGTTAGAGCAGGCCCAGAGGTGGGCTGCAAAATGCTCAGAGGGCTGTAACACCTTTGCTATGAGGACAGGCTGAGAGAGTTGGGCTTGTTCAGTCTGAAGAAGACAAGGCTCTGGTGAAACCTTGTTGCAGCTTTTCAATACTTAAGAAAGGGCTTATAAGAAAGATTTGAACAAACTTTTCCTGCTTATTGCAGAAAGATTGGACTAGATGACCTTTAAAGGTCCCTTCAAACCCAAACTATTCTGTAATTCAACAAATAGCTCACAAAGTTTGCCTGTTGTAATGTCCAGTCAGCTTGCTACAAATCATTTTGGAATCACTTCCTTCAAACTCCAGAGGGCCAATTCCTTGAAAACAATTTTCAGTACCTCGACAGACTATGTTACGGCATTTCTCACAAATACGTATTACAAAATGTGGCAGCTGATCTCTGCATGGCAATAAACTGTTCACAAAGGGTCTACATGTTCAAGACTGTGTGCTTGCTATGCAAATGCCTCTGCACAGTTCAGAGTTATATTCCAGCTAGAAATGCGTTGCTAGAAATATACTTTTGCCTGAGATTGATTTGATCACCTCATTTGGAGTTGGGTTTTTCTCCATCCATCTGTACCATAAAAGCAGCAGATATAGCACTTCCCTATATGAAGGGCTAATGTTTCTCCCAGGTCACATATGTTCAGTTTCCACTGAAATCTTTATAGCAGGTCGCTTTTCTGCATTTTCATATGACTGACAGTGAAGAAGTGGTTGTTATTGAGGTAGTCAATTGGTGTCTGTACTTGTGCTTGTCGATTTGTTTCCCTCACTGTTCTTGGGCTGTATCCATTAAAGTAGTGTCATTACAGTTTACTAAATACTAATATAGTATTTCCTGATAATTTGCAATTGCCAGAGTTGCTCCAATACACACCTCATTATTTCTAGCTGCTCTTGAGCAATTTGATCAATTCTGTTTCAACTGGCCTATAGTGTCCTCTCTCTCCTTATGTGTTCCTCATTCAGTACTTTTACCAGCATCTGTAATAGTCCTAGTGAACTTTGTTTAGCCAGAACAGACTAACTTGGATGGTTCAGTCCTATGAGTTAGTACTTGCTGCCATTGGTTTTTCTCTGTTATTTTTATTATAATTTTTAATGTATTCTAGATAACACCTTAGAAAGCCAGGATTTTACCATGGTTTCATATAACTTCTCTGACTTACTGACATTCAAGGTTTATCATTATGTTGCAGAACCATAGCAACGCTGGACCAGAAAGCCTATGCTGGCTTTGGCTTCCTTTCTGGTCTCATTAAGATAAGATGAATCCCGTGAGCTGATATGGGTATTGACCAACGGCTGTGAGAATAAAGGGATAGGTACACAGCCATGAATCTGCCATAAGGAAGCAATGACAAACTAATAACAAAAACGTGTGTATCGTTTTTAAGAGATCTTACACTTAATTCCTTGTAGTCCTCAAAAGATGGAAAAACTTGTGTAGTCGGAGCTGAGCTGCTGCTACTGTGCTTCAGCACTTGAAGCTCATATTACATGAATTATTTTCCTTATTTTCTACCAGTAGCAACTCCTAGAACATCTTTAAAGATAATTCCTTCTTTGAGTTTTTTATTGATCACTTGTCTTCAAAGAAGTGATAACTTTCAGTCAACCTTTAGGGGTTAAATGGTTCTCATTTCCTGTATTAAAGCATTTCTTCTCTTAAGCCTTTTTAATTAAATCACTCTTATAGAGAATCCTTAGACTTAATTCCTTCTTGAAGACTATTTACCTTTGCTTGTCCAAAGATTGTTGGAAGAAATTCTTGTCCAATATTATTCAAAGATTCCTTATCAAATTCTGAAAGATAACTAATTATCTCAGAAAGAAGACTAAAATTTCTATGCTTAAATAGTTCTTTTAACTTATAGTAGGTTCATACAATAATTAGTTGTTCAAAGTAGGTCAAATGATCTTATTGTAACTGTCCTTAGAAAAACAAATACACCTGCTCAAAAGATATTAGATCTTCTAAACCATTGAAGAAAAAAATATATTAATCTTTACATAGAAAAATAAATATGAAGACCCAGCTGTTTCCACAGGCATATATGCATATTTATGTATATATACATTATGTTATAGATTATGTTTATGCTAGGGAATTTATCCTTATGACTTGGAAAAACTGGCTTTTAACATTAATTTTTTATAAAGAAATATCAGAGAAGGTCTACTTGTATGACTCTGAAATGCTGAGGACAGATCATAAGCATCGCTGCCTCTGAAACTGGCAAGGTAGATTAAATTGGAACATAGTTTATATGCCTGACTGCAATTTTATTTTAATCACTTTTAAATCCTATACTTTTCAAATAGGTCAAACAGGAGCCTAAATAAGCTTTTGCTGTGATTTAAGGAGTTAGGTGTCACAAAACACATGCCTTGAAGCTTGGCAAATGTCTGTCTTCATTTAGTTCAAGGAAACAATTCTGCTTCAATTTCCTATCTAGAGAGCAGGCTCGCTGCCTTTTATTTGGTTATATCTCTTTTGAAAAGCATTTTATCCTGTCTTTAAGGCACCTAAATGTTTTCTAGTAGTACAGGCAAAAATGAATTTTTGTCACAATATATACAGGCCCAAAACTTGTCTTTTACTCCTGTAAGAGGCCACCTGAAGTTTTGAATCTACCATGCTTGATGCTGTCATTTTCATCCCATCCATCCAGCATCATCAGGTTTCTGGAAGGAGTTTGCCCCATGTGATATTATGTTATGTATAATGGGAAAGACATAAAGTCAGTTTAAAAATGTCATTAATTCGAAAACAGAAGAATTCAACAGTCAGAGTGGTAAAATAATTCTGCGTGTGTTATTGTGAAAACTGTTCTGCTAATTCTGGTTGAAATGTGTTGAAGTGGCTGTGGAAGAAAGAGGTAAATGGTTAATTGGAATTCAAATCTAGAAAATGAAGAATAGGCTGATACTCCTTAGACTATAACATTTGAAAATACACAGATGTGTTGTCAGGCTTGAAATTGTACTGCAATTGTAGCTGTCATAGGTCAAGTCACTTAACATTTTTGCTAGTATATGAGAAAAACAGCACATCAGTGTTTCCTGAAAATGAAGAATTTCAAGTCCAGGTTTTGCATGAGTGATCAAGGTTTTCTATCCGTGACACACAAGGTCTAAACAAAACAAAATTGCAAATAAGGTCTGTGAGGTTTCATACCGCACGTGCACATTCTGTTATTATAAAACCCCCTACATTTTAAATAGGATTTAGTCTTACATATAATAAGTTTGTTGCCATGTTCGTTCATTTGACAACCATCTTGTGCTGTAATGAAGAAGATAGAATCTATCCTCAAATATCTATTCATGAACAATGGCAAGGAATTGGTCCTTGCTTCCAGCAATCATCCAGTCCACACATCTGCCTCAGAACAGTCAGATGCTTGGTTGTTCATAACACTTGCTAGTGACGGAGTCTTTGAACACCTCCTAGATACCTTTTGCTTTGTTTTTTCCTGATATCTGTCTTTTTTCTTCCATCCTGCTATTTAAATGCACAATTTCTTCACCTGTGGGCAGTGAGCATGGAGATCCATTTCTATAGTTCTCCTCCTAGTCATTATGTAAAAAGAGAGGAAAAGGGTCAGGAGGAAAATGAGAGAATTTATTGCTTTATTAAATAAATACGAGCATGCAGGAGCACTAAATAGATGTGTAAAATGAATATATTATGAAACAGAGCAACATTGGTTTAAATCATTTTAAATAATTAAAGGCTTTATCTTATTCAAAAGATTGCATGGATCTGTGTGGGTCTGTGCTAATATACTATATTTTCTCCTACTTCTACTCTATTATAATGCATAAATGGTATGTAGTTATTGCAGTTATGTACTTAAATTGTGATAGTTGAAGTTCTAAAAATATTGTAAAATGACCCTGAATATACGTTTTTAGGTATGATTTGAGTTTTGAGCATGGAGGGTCTTTGTTTTTCAGTTTGTCTTCTTTTTTTCCCCAATCATGTGTGATAGCATTGGTGTTTTGACAGCATATTTGACTTTCAGAAAGCATGAAATAATATAGCATAGCTTTTTAACAAGGGATTGTTGAGTATCAAGGAAAGGTTTAAGTCTTCATCCATGGTTGTGTCACGCTGGAAGCAAATATCAATCTATAATTTCTATTTTAGAATATGGATAGTAGATTAAATAGGTATTTTATCTGTATGCAAATTACATTTGACTTTACGAATACAGTTCCTGTTGTAGCATATTGTTAGCTGAATTATGCCATTAAGCATGCAGCATTTTTCAACATCAATTTAAACAGAACTAAATGTGTCCTCTTGAACACAGTAATTGCACCCTAGCATCTTTTTTTTTATTTAAAATAATTCATTTTACAGACAATCATATGGTTTATCTTCTTATATAAATTCCTTGGGGCACAGATAATGCATTATTCTCTATTTGGAGGATAGGCACATCACAGGAACTACTAGAAATGAAGGATAGTAATTACATTCCTTAAGGGGAGAAGGAAAAGCTGAGTTTAAATTTCAGGGGAGAGAGAGCACTGCAGATGAGCAAAACCTTTGTCTATATATTTAAAAAAGCATATTGTGAATGAAAGTTCCAGACTGCTTAAAATAAACAGCTTGAAAATATACCGGATATTGGTTTTGAATATGTTTACTATCAGATAATAATATGGAATAATAGCCTTTGATTTCATTTTATGGAATAGAAGGTAACTAATCTTTTGTCTCAAATTAAAAATCCAATAGTTAAGGATGTATTTTGTTCTTCAGAGAAAAAAAAAACAAAACCCCACAAAAAACAAACCAAACCAAAACCAAAAAACCCTGACCTTGCTAAAACCCCACAAAATGAAAACAAACCCAAAAAACAACAACAAAAAAACCCCTCAGGGCTTGTGAATAAACTTCTGTGCCCTTCTAGGCAGACTTTTATTATGAGGAAAATCAATAATTAAGCATGTCTGTCTGTCTGTCTATCAAAGCTGACTGTCAGTGTCTCACCTGGTGATTCTCCTGTGACACTGAAGTCCATCTATGTTAACAGATGTATAATCAACACATCAAACTCATTGAAAATTGAACATTCCAGCACTTCAAAAAAGAATCAAAATCAAGAGAATCTATGCCTGTTTTATTGCTAAACTCTTCATGTTATCAGTGAATGTAAATGACACCATTTTGAACGAGTTAACGTTAAAATCAGCAATATCGACCCATTTTCTCTTGCTGCTTTAATAATTTGATAATATAAAAACACAAAGCAAAGTATAAGCTTTTAACTTTGTTGTCGTTATTCTGGTGTCTAGGAACTCCAGCATTCTTATCGGAGAAATCAGTTCTTTTGTAAGAATCCACACTCATATCTTGCTTTTTCATCTAAATTAATTGAGTTACAATCACGGTGGTTGATCCCAAGCTTGGCATAAAGGTTATCCGTATTCCTTTACTAATGTGAGGAACGTTATAAACAGCACACCACTATCAATAACAGCTCTGCCTTCCATGGCCTTTTGCAGCCTGAGGGCACAAAGTGCTTCATTGTATGTATTTCTGTTCACGGAGTTCATTACTGAGTCCCCTAGACATACATAGAAGGTAGGCTACTTTGGGTGAATAAGAGCATAAGTACCTAAAACATGCATTTTTTTTTTTTAATTCCTGCTACTTTGTGGTACTATAAAGAACATTAAAGCCACTTTAATTTTTCAGTTGGATTTCTTTATACCTTCTGGTAATATAAATAAGTTAGTCTTTTCGACAACAAAACCTCCTACCTTTTTATAGCATTATGGAAATTTATATATTTTTTTTTTTCCTCTGTGTTTGGCTAGAACAAATGTTGTTGAACTGATACCTGCAATGAGGGCAGAAAATTCTTCAGCTGGTCAAAAGCTGGGAAGAGTCAGGTCTACATTGATAATATCAAAGAAACCCAGTGTAAATGTGGGATCGTACCCTGAAAATGAAAGGAAATGGTTAATATAAAATATAGGTGCTTGCTTTCAATATGAATATTTTAGAGAGCCTTCTGAATTCTACTGGAAGAGGTATTTTTTTAATTCATTGAAATGTAACCATTCTTCCTGAGGTTGCATTTGGTGACAAGTTTGACAATCAGTCGCTGTAAGGGGAATTTTGCAAACTATAAGGCCTTGAATACATTAAATAAACAAAGGTAGTTTTGTTATCAGGGAAACTGATAGTGCTGAAAGCAAGCCAAGCCGCGTACAAAAAAAAAGTCCTTTCAAGACTTCAACCTTTAGAGATTAGTTCCTCTGAAAGTGGTGTGCCCTGGTTATGTTTTAAAGCGTGCACACACAGAGATACATAGGCACACACACACACAAATTCAGCGGTGCCCGCAGGGTGCTTCCGTTTCTATTACAAGGCGTCTCATTCACAGTTCACCCAGGTTAGAACTGCTCAGCTTCCCTTTCTGCTCTCAAAGCCACCTATAATAATACAAATAGAAGTACCTTCAGGGCACAGCATACAATGCATCTAGAAAAGCCAGAGATCCTCTGGGGTATGAAGGAAATATAAAAACGTAGGAAAGAATGTGTTTTCCTCCATGGTAAATAAAACCCAAGTACTTGGCAATTCGTATTTCTGAAATTGAGCTTGTCATTTTCTAAAAAGTTGAGACTTTGTAGTATCTTTTAATTTCAACAGCTAAAAGATTGGTCACAGCCTGAGAGATGTAGGTTGTTCCCTGGGAGATTTGACTGTTTCTGTACACAGAGAACGTTTTCAGAGCAATTTGCATTTTCTTTAATAAGAAACCAGCTTCAAAATAAAAGGCTGGGCAGTACCAAGTTAGATTCATAGCTGGAATTCTGCAACACAGAGAGTCCCTGTACAAAATAAGATTGAATCATTGTGAATGTATTCCTTTTTCACAGAAAACAATACACTGCTTTAAAAAAAAAAAAAAAGGTATTTCAAAGCTTTCAGTTTTCTGAGCTGCTCCCTATCTTGTCTACGACATTAAAACAAACAAACAAACCACCAAAAAACCCCAGGATACTTTATCTAGTCACACCACCTCTGTTTAACTGAGGGTAAATTAACTTTGATATCTTTGATATAATATAATAATGTTTTCATGGTAATTTAGCTGAATTGTGTTGCCAACAGTTTTAGCCTGTATTTTTTTAGAACAAACCCTAGAAGAAGGCGCGTGCTGAAAACACAAACTCAGATCATCAGTGAAAGTGAGACTGAGACCACTTCATTCACTCGCACGGGTGCCTTTTATACACTTACACCGGTCACAGCAGTCTTCCACCAGCCTGCCAGAGCCACCTTGCTTACCTATACACACACTTTCCTTATTGCCCTGAAGGGCACTCATCGGGCAATGATCACACAGCGCTGGGATTAACTCTTTATCGCCTTTCCCACAACTGGCTGGTCACAAGTCTCAACACTTTGACTAAAGCCTGAAAACCTACGCCTTGGTCTATCATCTATTTCTAAATAATCTTTTCCCACACTTTTCTATTCTTATTTCTGAAATACTAAATATTTTTTTTATGTTACCTTCCGAACTGCAGGGGGAGTATTTAGTGCTTGGTAAGACTACAAGAAAGTCTATATCACTATTTGAATAAAGTGCCATTTTGTGGACACTTTGTTTTGGTTCTTACTGCTGTTTTAGAAGGCTGATTATGAGCAAGGCTGTCAATGAGGTTCATTTCTATTCCCAGTGATCTGAGTTTATTTAAGGTGTCCCGCAAATGTTAATAACTAGATTCACCAGCCACAGCAAGGGGTTTCATTTTCTCTGAATGAAAGGTGCTCTCAGACTTTCTTGATAATGTGGTCCTCCAGTTTTGTCCTTTCGTTACTAAATATTTGATACGGCTGCCTGTTTTTCATGCTGTATTCTGCTTTTATGATTTCATGGGTTTGCTTTACTACTAGTAAATTTGATATTTGCGGTTTCCTTTATCCATAAATTTAATATATCTATTTGCTATGGATTTTTTCTCATTTTATCTCAAATACTTGTTGTCCTGACTTTCTAAACAAATGTCTAATTTCTACATCAGTTGTAATTATAAAATGCGTCTTTCTCATTATGGTTTCCTAGCAGATCAGGTGCTTGTGTCCCAGAAGTCTAATCCTTTTGGGTACACTGCTATTCTGGTGGAGTTAAATTACCTCCCTTGTTTCCTAAACCTGTGGAGAGTGTGACAGACACTGGAGGCTTACCTGGGAATTAATAAGCCCTCTTAAGGTTTTTATTTGAGTAAAGCGTTGTAGGATAAGACTCCCATCCCTTGTGACCTGCTGCCCAGCTACACAAAACAAATAGCAGGGCTGTTTCTCTGCCTTAGCCAAGGAAGTCCTGAAAGGTTTCCCCAAGGTACTGCAGCCGTCAGAGTGTCGCCCACACCTGCTCAGCTCCTCTCGTGGCCTGAACAGTGGGGTTAGGTCAATTAATTCTCACATACTGCTGGACAGTGGGATACTACTCTAGGCTGAAGTGTCAGCTTTTTCTGTGGCAGTCATTAATGTAGTTTAGCAGAGACAATACTATCTTTCAGCTAACCACAAGCCTGAAGAAAACTGGAACTTTAAGGAAAGAAAACCAATTCAAGTTAATTCTCGAGAAGATTGGAAAGCTGTCAGCAAGAGGAAAACAATTTGAAGACAGACAAGTATTTGCTGTCAAGAGTTGTTATCCTTTAAGGGGACTGCTCTCTGGTTCTTGCAGTTTCTTGACAACTAAATAAAATCAGAAAGCCAAAATACATATTTGGCACACAGGGTGGGGGGTTTTGTTATTGTTTTTTGATATCACCTCTAGATTCAAGCAGCAGCATGATGTATGTTTTCTCTCTTCCAACCACTAACATATCTGAGATTGGTTACAAAAGTCCGAGGAAAGTTCTTTTCCTTCAACTTAAACATGATTTCCAAAGTATAATACTATAAAGTACTATTTTTATCTGCTTCCAGTTTTTGCTGAAAAAAAAAAAAGAGGAATGGTTTTGCTTGAAAATTTAAGTCATTATGCAGAAGAGTTACAGCACCCTCAAATGAAATGCTGCAAAAGTAATTGTTTAAATCACTATTACTTTGTCTGAATGTTGTGATTGTTCCTTTAAACATAGAAGCATCAAACTCTTACCTGTGAGCACAGAGTCAAAGATGCATGTATTTTGTTCAATATTTGGATATTTCCTTATGCTCCACAGAAAAAATAATCAAATGGATTTTTAACGGACATGTTGTCTATTACCCTTTATAGAAATGAGTTTTCTTTTCTACTGCAGCTGATAATTTTTCCTAGCCATGATTTCATATATATCAAGACTTAGGCACAGACTGTTTTTTTCCTTGTTTCCAGTCTATTCCATATTATGTTGCAAGGTATTAATTTTCAGGTTTTGTGCAGTGTGTATTCCATTTGTTTTGATGACAAAAAGTGTGCAATGATGACCTGCTGACCTGGTCTGAATTTTATGCTTGTGTCTAATGATTACTCTTTTACAGATGAGCTTGAGGAGTCATGAGGGACTGAGGAACCACAAACTTTCTCTTATCTAAAGGACTAGTTGGTACCCTTATAAGCCACATGATGTTTGAAGTAAAACAATCCACGGTTGTGAGCCAAACGACTTTCCAGTGGATGAAGAGGAAATGATGAATTGATGAGGTGAAGTTAAAAACACTGCAATTGTTTAAAAATAAAATAAAAATAAAAATCCTGCAAGAATTTCTTAATGTTGAGGCATTTTTAATGTGCGGGATTAACTCTACCATTTTAGTATTTTTGAGGAGGGTTTTTTGATGTAACTTCGTAAGTGTTAAAGCATGATTTATAAACCTTGAGAGTTACAGAATAAAGGTGGTATGAACTGGAACGTGACACAAATGTAGCCTATCATTTCTTACAAGTGTTTACAGGTAATTTATTGTAGGTGTCATTAGGCCGTCATCCAAACTATTCTCTGCTTGAGTTTTCATCCTTGGAGAAATGCTTATATGTGCAGTGGTTAAATCAAAAGCTTTGCGTTTTACTTCATTTTATGGCAGTAAACACTGAGTATTTACAAATACCGCTCAAGATATGGCTTTTATTTACCATTTCAGGTACATGAATAGGATGTTTTAGCCTACTAAAAATATTGTTTCAGTTCTAGGAGGAGTTCTGAACCCAGTCCCTGAAGAAATTCCTATGCTGCTGCCTGTGTGATTAAATAATAGGTAGAGCTTTTGTTGCTTTTCCCATCTGGGATTTTAGCTCAAAGAGGACAAGACTGAGGGAATGCATGGGAGAAGGTTTTGGTATGAACACCAAAAGATTAAACTATTGATATGAAAGAGATCCAAGATGCTTATGCTTGGTACAAATCTCTATAGAGAAAAGCAGGAAACACCTCCAGAAAATTTTTTGAAGTACAAAAATATTTTTATTTTGGGTTAAGCTCCATTCTGCATGAGGTTTAGGAGAAACTAGTATTCATTTTTGTTGCTAAGATTTTGTGTGTTCTAATTCACTTTACAAGCAATTTCTAATTCAAAAAGACAACGGATACCTCATTTCTGAGGGTGTGCGTTTCTTGTGCATGGGTAATGCTCTCTGAATCATGGACTCGCTGACAGTCACTGCAAACTGCCATCCTCTCAGATATTCAACATTGATTTATTAATGCATGATTGTGCTGGCTAATTAAGGTCTTTGTCTTCCACGTTTACCACAACACTGAGCTGTGGCTAGAATCTAGTTCCTTTGCTTTGTTATGATTTGTTTGGCTTGTTCATTTGGATTTTTAATTTTTTTTTTCCTGTTCGCAGATATACATAGTTCTACTTTTTAGGGGTAGAATATTGAACTACGTCAAGGAGAAAAACCTTGCCTTATGTCATCCTTGATTTTATTGGAGACAATATCGATGTAAATCTCATATTCTAAGGCAATCACATTTTATATGAGTGTATACATGTATTTTTTCCAAATTCAAAACAGTTTCTTACAGAAAGCCTAAAGTCTTGTTCTGTGGGTTAGATCATTTTAAACTATCATCACTGATTAATTAAAAAAGTAATTTACTAGTAACACTTCAGAAATTCTTATAAAGAAATGAACCAAGGTTTCTGAGACTTTGAATTACATTTCTTGTCTCTGCATCCTACAGGAATTTTATTCCTTTTTTCATTCATCACTTCAGCTAAATCTGCTTTACCTACAGTGCCTGTAATTTAGCAACATCAGAGGTGCAGAGAAACAGAAGCAAAATATCTCTGGCTTAAAAGAACTTCAAGTTTCTTTTCTCTCCTTGCTCTATTACTTCTTAGCCCAAGATGCTTTGCAGGCTTTATTTTTTTTCCTGAATTTCACCAGGATAGATTATTTCTCTTGTAAAGCCCCTATTTTGTATACCTTGTTTCTTTTCTGACAGTTTTCAGTCTAAATCCCTGAAAGGAAAAATCACTCCACAACTTAAAATCGGAAGATCGTCTTCTACACGAACCTAACGGAACACCATTCATTCTGCTGAAAAGGCCAACAGTTTATGCTAGGCTTGTGCCAGATTTTCAGTTATTGTTTTCTATATGTTTGTTCACAGTGTCCTTTCTAGGTCTTCAAGCAATTAGTTTTTATTTGCATGCATCATTTCACTGCTGTGCTCCCCAGGATACAGTCCTTGCTTTCTGGCTGTCCTATGAATTTTTTCCTCTCAGCATTCCATTTGGGCTTTTTACTCATTTCCTTCAGGCTTCTGTCTGAATTCTGTATCCTCAGGCCTGCTGCTTTTTCTTTCTTTCTTTCCTTCCTTTCTTTTTAGTATTTTTAGTTGCTGGCAGGTTGTGCCGCTTATTAGTGTAAGAATTGGCTGAACAATGACACTAGTCACTTACATTTCTTTCCCTAAATTAACGTGGCCTCTTTTTTATTATTCTTTATTCATATGACTGGTTTGAGTTTTGTTGGTTCTTCATTCTCGAAAATTGAATTGTACTACATACGAAAAGAAGTATTAAAGAAATTATAATGTGGACATAAATTATAGTTAGGGGGGTTTTTCCCCTCACTTTAAGTAGTTCTATATATGCAAGCCTTTATGTTTGGCTTGCATTTTGTCACTTAGGGGATTTACAATAGGAAACTTTTGGCCGCAGATAAGCAGCTCTCCGGTGCCTGTGGCGTTCCCCTGTACTTACACTGCACGTGTACATTAATGTTTGCAGAATTAGAAGTTGATTCTTTTATTATAAACTTTTAAATTCATTCCTACCTCACTTTAAATAAAGCTTGGAAGGATTGCGCTACAGTGACACATAAAGGAAAAAAGAGGATTATAGAATAACTACAGGTGTTTAAAATTTTTCCTAGTATTGAATAAATTGGTTGGTAGTGTGTTTGAGACAATTAGTACAGTCATTGTTGGGCGGGTAAGGGAATATAGAAAATAAAAAGCATATGGAGCAATGGCTTTTTTTTTTTCTTTTCTCCATGTATTCTTTACACATTCAATTATTTAATTTCAAAGTAGTATTCATCTTCAAAAGGTTCACGTCCTTTGACCTATACAGTCCCCTTACCACCAGCTGGATCTAAGAAATGTTTTTTGCAGGACAAATAGACGTGAAACGAACAAAGAATAGGATGCAAGGTGAGAACAGGACACTCTGGTGCTATGCTTGAGCTGTAAGGTATCTTTTGAAAGTACAAACCTGATGTTCAAATACAACGAAATTTTCCAAGGTGAAGTTTCCTGAACCTTTATTTTGTCACTGGGAAAACTAACCTAATTTATGGCAAAGTGCTGCTTAAAGTATTTATGGATTAGAGAAGAATAAGTTTCATTATTTAGAGCATAATTTTCTGGTTATTTGTTCTGAGGGTCTATTTAATGAATATATGAACATAAACTATTAATCAACATCTCATATTTGTACTGCACTTGATCCTCTGTTCACATCCAGATTGTACATGTGTTAATTCCACACATGTTGAAGTTTTTCATGAGCACTTAATGTTTGACACAGCTGGTTTTGTGGCAAAATCTCTATTATTTCATTTTAACTCATGTAGATATTAAAAATGGAAGCACTCAAATGTGTAGTCATGTACAAGTTAGAAGTGACATTGGAAAACCCAGACAAATTAGTGTTAGAGGTAGTATATGAAGGGGACAATTTGTATGATACATCCTTTAATTGAGTTGATACTCAATTTTGATTATTGACTATAGTCTATTCTAAAAGCATCCCTTATTTTGAAAATAAGAACTATTTTCGAATCTTACATTGAAGTTATCCTCTAAGAGAGGCTGTTAGTGAGACACAGTATTTTTTCATTATTTTTATTTAGTTTGAATTGTTGATTTTATTTTATGTTACTGAGATTCTTTAAATGTTTTGGATGATAGAAATGCAACAATTGATCTGATCTTTCAGTTTTAAAAGGGCTTGTTGTGTTATTTGTAATAAGTTATAAAGTTGCAAAACATCCTTCCTCATGTTTGGAATTTTTTTGAACTTCAAGGCAGCCTACTAGATTAATCAAGATTTATTTAGTTTCTATTTTATGGAAAGATAAAGGGTTAAGTAAGAACAGCAGACCTTTTACTGGAATTCTGCATGTATTTTCTACATTATATTGGATGTGCATCTTCCACCTAAAATGCGGTTAAAAATTTGGGGTGTTGAGGCAGTGTCTGTTTGCATAACGAAAACATCTTATATTTCATTAATTTTTCCTTTACGTAGGGTAACTTGGCCTACATAAATTTTCAAGAAATTCAGAAAATACCTCTCACTTGTTTCATAGAAAATTCACAGAAAACATAGCAGACATGTTTATTGAGATATTTATTCTTTCCTTGTCTGCTGAGGTCCCAGGTAAAAGTAATCACGTTATTTCTGTGCCAGTGTGCAGGGTCAGCAGTGGTACAGATTGAGAAAATCCGTATGCATAAGGCTAAGGTTACCTTTTAACTTGAAAAATAAGAGCAGTTGGTGCTAATTAAGTACAGAAATGGTTAAAGGAACTTACAAACCTGCTAAAATAAATGGTCACTAGTATGATTTATAGCTTCACTGGGATAATTAATTCAGTTTGTACTCTGATGGTTGTATTCACAAGTAGAACTAAAAACCCTGGCTTCATTAGATTACATTAAATTACTGAATACACGCAGACGCAGTAATCGAGGAAGTACTGGGATTTGTCAAGATTTTAGATTTCTTATCCCAGATCACAATTTTTTGCCTTTTTTCTTCCTTTCTTTCCTATGCTTTTTCTTGTGCAAAAAATGATTGCTTAAAAGCTTGTAGAAATAATAATATTATCAAGCATATTAACAAATTAATATATATTATGGAAAGGCCTTTTCATTAATGTGTTGATAATGTGTTTTTATGGTGTGGTCTGCTGACTTGAAGTATGGTAGGTGCAGCTTGGCAACCACAGGAATTATAAACACGTAGGTGTCCATTTGCATATATTTAGTGCATCACTTCAGGTAGAGTTGTGTCCCTTTAAGGCATTACAAAAATAACATTTATTATTCTGATATCTTCATTTTTTATTATTGTGGGATAGAGAAAAATTAATATAACACTAGAAATCCTTGACAATTATTTCAGATGTCCATTATGCATAAAAAAACTTTTCAGTGAGAAAATCTGACTTGCAAAGTAGAAAGATCTTTCAGTAACCATGTAAGATTGAACACCATAGATTCCTCCTTTTGTCAGAGACTGCTCTATACTTTTGTCCTTGTAGCTTAATCTTAGCTCATTCCCCTTATTGTAATCAAAAGTAATTATTCGGAAAACTTGTTGACTTTTATTGCCTTTTTTCTCTGTGGGTTTCATTTTGGTTTTGTGTTTTTCTTTTTTAAAAAAAAGAAGGCAGGAAAACATGGGTGAATTAGATGTCACTTTCTTGCAATAATTTTTTATCAGATTTTAAAAGCAGAAGTATTAGGCAAGAATGAAACGATCCCTGGTTTTTTTGAGTTTTCTTGCAGGTTTGCTGTTTGCAGAAACTTTATGGAACAAGTAAACAAAATTCAATATGAAATGGTTTATTTAAAGAAAATACTTCTCAAAACTTGTTGAAAAAGGGAAAAATACGAACAATCAAAATGTAATACGTCATCTGGGAGTTTTACCTCACTCAGTTCTCTTTTGCATTATATGCTTTTCCTAGTCTGATTAAGATATATAAAGTATACAGATACTTATATAAATAACAGTTTGTATGAAATATATGTCCCCAGTTTGCTAATTAAATACAATAAATATATGTTTATAGTTGAGTGCATGACATGAAACGTCAGGAACTGCATATGTTGTCCAACTTGAGTTTGGAGAAATTAAAAATTGCATGTAAGTAATACTATTTGAAAAGTATGGACAACCGTTATTCTGCAACTGTTTGATGGAGTGGATATATAATTTCTAGTGTATTATGCTTTGTCATAATGCATTTCTTATTTGGAACAGCAGGTAAACCACAATTATCAATTTGGATTAATAAATACAATATCACATATTATTTTAATGTGGCATTCCAAACATTTCAGATCAGTGAGGCAGGAAAATAACATGTTTCTTAGTCAACTTATTTCGGTTCTGATATTCATCAACAGTAATCTGGTGGGACAGCTAATGAGGGACAGCTTCAAGTTTGCTGGTTCTGTGGTTATGAGACAAATCACCTGATGGTCATTTCTGCAAATATTTTGGTCCTTACTTAACCTAGATCCTTCCCTGGCGATGTCTTCCATCTGTATTTTGAGAGTTAGAGTTGTAGCATGTTCTACCAGAAGCTCAATGAACAAAGATTATGATTTTACTAGCTTCTCTCCTCCCTCCTCTTCCTTCTTTTTTCCCACCTGCCTCTGAGAGAAACTGATGCTGCAGTGGAACTGTGAAGAACAACCTTCAGAAATCCCTTAAAATCCATGATTCCCTCCCCCCCAAATACATGAGAGAAATTATTGGATGAAATAGACAATAAAGAAAAAAAGGAAGTGGTTTAACATTTTGGTAGCCAGTCACTTTTTCATGGCTGTTAAGCATGTGTTTTTCCTACCCATAAAAATCAGAATATTTGCTACAGAATTTTTTGAGACAGTAAAATGCATGTTTTATAAAAGTAGGTTAGCAATCTTTTTAGGTTACTGCTTTGAACAAGAAAGAACTTTAAACAATGACATCTTATTCAAGAAAATAGAAATGGATTCTAGAATCCTGCTGATAAGGTCACGTTGCTCTCACCAGTATAATTAACATAGCTTGACACATAATTAAAAAAAAAAAAGGCATTGAGACATCAACGTGGAAAGTTCTCGGGCCAATGCAGATATTCTAGCATAGGGCAAGATCATAAATCAAACACCATTAGACACGTAAGCTTTGCTTCTTACAGACCAATGAACACTTACTATTGTTGTTCGGTCATTAATTCATAGTATGATTTATACAACACATCAAACCTGCTCTTTAACTACTACTTTGATTAAATTGTGATGGAAATAAATGATCCAAAAAAAATTAGTCGGTTTGAGGACTGCTGGATCGTACTGTGTGATGGGTTTTAAATAATTCAGTCCTTAGTGAGTATCCAATATGCTTAAACTGTATTTTTAATTTCCTTTAAATAGTTTGCGTTGCTAATTTGCTTCTGAGATTTCTGCCAATCAAGTTAAATACTTTCTGCAAACTGCTTACATTCCTGTCAAAGCACACTTGTTATACTAAACACCCACATTCTGTTCTAGTTCCATTTCAGTTACTACTTTTTTTTTTTTAAAATCTTTCCTCCTACAGAGTGAGAGGGATTTCGTATTGATGGGCAGCCAGGCAACTGAACAAATATTTATTTTTAAATTATATTCACTGAATCGGTGCAGATCTAGACAGTACCTAAAAAGGCAAATCCCAAGTTTTGAAGGCTGTGTGTGGGCATTCTCGCTCACTTCCTTCAGAAGTTGCTGTTCTGCACCATCAGTTCTGCCACTGCTGCAACAAGGGACGTCAACAGCACTGCTTGGTTCCTCTTGGACCTCATTTCGTAAATAGCCTCCTCCAATATTTTGCGTTCCAGGTGTCAAAAGGTGTCAAACAGTGGAGTTTAAACAGTTCAGAAAACCATGCAAGAATAAATGGTCTTTGGACAGCATACACTACATTTCAAACACAGGCTGGGGAAGGTTCTTTTTTCCTAGCAGATAATAAATTTGTATTAGTTCGTGTGTTATGTTATTGTATGGTAACAGTCATTATCCCCTGTAAACATTATAGTGGGATAATAAGAACATTGTTAACGCTTTAAAAATGCTCTCGACATCTTCTCATTCAGGGAAACATTAAGAGACTTTAGCTTTAACAAGCAGCATTTTCCCTTGGGAACATCAGTATAGAAAGAAAGCCACCTCAGCTAGTTTGTCTACTGCGATAATTTAAGGCTAGCTTAATATATTAATGCAAAATAGCAGCATTAAGAGAATTTATAATTTTCAGGCAGCTTTTCATTCTATACAGAATGTGCAAATGAAGGAAGGAAGGATTTTATTTTTTATTGGCAGTGAAGGACCTAATAAAAAGTGAAGGTGTTGACCCACTATTCATTTCTTATTTAAATTCTCCTTAGCCAAGCAAAATTCCCTTTTGAAATTCATGGCTTGACTTCCATTGAAGTTTTGATAAAAGAACTACTGTATTTTTTTCCCAGTAGTGAATTCTTTCACTTTCTTTCCTTCAGCTTTTTAAAAGGATCTTTATGTGTATTGTACCACAATATTACATACGTGCTATCATTTGTGTTTACTGCAATTATGCAATAACAACTTTCACCATGCAATTTCCCATTCATTCTTTCAGCGGCTGAAGAAGATTTCAGGGACTTGTAAGTGTGTATTTTGTGGCAATTTTAGAAAATTTCAGCTGCCAACTTGTACTCTGAGGCTCATCCTCAGTACCCGTACTGCTAACACTGCATTAATTAAGGGTCAGTGATGGGAGTAGTCTCTAACTTAACTAAGGCTTAGTCTGCAATCCTCTAGTAAGGACTCGATCCATTCAGTTGTCTTGACATCAAGAATATATTTGGAGTATGTACTGTGCTTTTTTTCCTTCAATGCAAACAAAAAGGTCTACGTTCTGTTGTGTTCTTGCTTTTGGATACTGTAATCACCAATTTGTATGGTTTTGAACTGCAATGCATGCAACATAGAATGCAATTTAAAACAAATTCTGGTACATAATGGTAGCTATTTCCATTACAAGTCTTCCCCCCATCAGTCTTGCCTAGTACGATTCTAGACAAAATTAAGTCTTGATATATGATATAGATATCAAAACTTTTAGTACCTTAGATAAAGTTGTAAAATGTCCTTCTGTATTTCTGTTTGCTTTTGTTTTTTTAAAGATGTTGAAATTCAGTTATTTTGGAATTAATCAACAAAAACCATTGTAACTATGAATTTAAAATGTGTTGGGAAGTGGATAATTTTCTGGTTTGGATTTATGTTGTTCAGTTAAATCTACTTTAGTCAGCATGCCTCAACGTCGTAATTCTCATGTCTCCAGTGATTCTTTTAGTTATTTTGTATATCTTCAGAGTGATAGATTTAAGTTTTTTTATAGTTATTGAAGTTGAAATTTATCTTGATTCTAGTCTCATGTTTTAGTGGAATCTGCAATAGAAATAAAATTTTACCTCTAGGAGAACTCTTTGATCTTTTTTCCATTATATCAAATAATAGTTTGATAAATTGTTTTAATCATTTGCTGTAGATAGATATGCTAAGAGACCACACCTTCCCAGAGTTACATTTCTTGCTAGTACGGGCATTTTATTCTAAGTAATTTGAATTTTTGACTGTACGTGTACTGGTGGTTTGCAAATGGTTGTTGGTTACTGTTGATGCCTTGGGGTGTCATTTTTAGTGCCCACTGGGTAAAATGAAAACTTTAAAGTATTTTACTTAAGTTGAATTTTCTTTTGGAAAAATGGATGAGTTCTAAAGGAGTGGTTTTGGTGTTTCTTTCTCTTGTGTTCATATAAATAGCAAGGTTTTTGTGCTGTCCTAAAATAGGACTTTTAAGTACTGGGGGTTTTAGTAGCTTTTATAGTAGTATTACAGGTTTTAAAATTATTAAGGAAACTATTTTGTTGAGTGATCTCTTAAGTAAAATTAGTCTTTTTTTTGGTTTTTTTTACATGTTTCATGTGAATGGGTACATGATTTTTTTTGGAAGTCAAGGGATCACGAATGAGAATTGCGGACAATAATGAAACAAGGATGAAAGAAATTGGTGTGCTAAAGAATTTTATTAAATTTCCAGAACTTTTTTTAAAGATTGTTTTAAAGATCATTCTTTAAAACACATGACTTTAAAGCACACGAAAAAACCCAGACAAATAAATGCCTCTCCGTAGCTTTGCACATATTTAGGAAGCTGTAGATTTTTTTTCAGGCATAAGTGTAACGAGATTTAGCAGGCCCAAAAATTCTTACGGGAGGCAATTATTTTCCTATGTGAACAATAAAATCCCATGTTTGCCACACTTTATTGACAAAGTGGTTTTGAAACCTGAAGTGAACAGATTCAATCAAGGTCTTAACTTTCTGTTCTCAAAAGAGAGTATTGGAGTTTCCACAGAAGAAATATGGCAACTGAGTATTTAATTTTGGAAACTGATTTTCGAACCCCAGTCACAACTGTTTGGCAAAAATTCTTAGCAAAATCATGAGTCACTTCTTGTCATTTAGGTATGGCAGAGGCATTACTCAGTTTATTTAACAGAAAGAATTATAGTAATGGACAAGTTCAGTAATGTGACTCAAGCTTTTTTTATTGATCCATTTTATAGAAGCATGTGGCCATTTCAAGTTGCTTAGCAGACTTCAGAGTATGTAAATTAACAGACAGGCATACTCTCCTAAACAACAACCGGTCACATTACACATCTAAAGACTACAACCAGAACTTTTTATGCACGTATTTAATAATTACTATTAATAATTATTATTTTATAAATCCCAATACAAAGAAATTAATAATTTAGCTTATTTGCTCAAGGGATGCATTTCTTTTTGAATAGCATAGAAGATATTAGCAGGTTAATACAGTCCTTCTGTGGTGGAAAGTGAGTGAAAATTAATGAAGATAATAGGCTTTACTGAGATAATTTCATTACTATCATAGCTTTACCTGCCCTGTTTTATGACTGCATTATTGTCTGCAGTGGAATTATTGTCTTAGCTCTGCCTGAATTACTTTATAAAACAGCTAAAAGGGATCAAATTACATAGATTAAGTATTTTTACATCTTGTTGTTTTCATTAATTACTTATGTGTGTTGCAGGGGGTTTTGTGTGGCTTCCCTGATGTTTGTAGAAGTAGAGGGGAGGTATTGCTGGGTTTGAACTGTGTGCTACGTATATGCATTCAAATAGAAGTTTCTACCCATGGACTCTGCTGATTGCTTGTTTTTCTCTGCAGTCACATAGCCCGCTGAAATCATAAGTTCCCAAAACTTGGAAGCTACTCCTTTCTTAGATGGTTGGCTTCTCTGAGGGACTCCTCGGAAGGGTGCCAAGATTTATCTGTCTCCACTAGGACGTGAGAATAAAGAGGTTACATAAGTTTATAAAATAATTGTTTACAGGAATACTCAAGTACTCTACTAAAGATGCCACCAGATGGTGACAGATTTTAATTATGACCTGAAAAGTTCACAAAGTTTACAGTTTTAAATTTTCTGAAGTATTTAAATAACTCAAATAATGCTGCTCTTACAAAATGTCAGCTTCAGGCAAGAAGATCAACCAAAGGCAGAAATATACCTGGATTGGTCCAGATGATTTGTTTTATTTTCCACTGTCTAATAGAAAATTGAGGCATTTAGATAAAAATTAATGATGCCTACAGGAAACATTTTTTGTAGGAAATTTATTATAGGAATTGAAAAAGCTTTTGAAACAGAATTCTCTACTAACTCTCTGGGGTAGGTTATTAAGCCTTTCTTGTTGTTGCTATTGTATTAGTTCAATAAAATACAGTAATATCAACACATCTACCACATTTTTCTGTGTGACATAAAATGCTCCCTTAACACTTGAATCAAGTAACATCGCTACTTGCTGGTAGTAGCGAGGGCTTAGATGGTGTTTCCAGCTAGCACATGGCTTTTTGTAGTTAGCTTGCTAGGCATATTTGCTTTCCCTTCAGCTCTCCTTGCCAGCATTTCTTAGATCCATCACATCCTTATGCTTGCTTTCAGTTTTCATTTTTTCTGGTGCCAAATTTTTTGCCAAATGTTCTGTTTCTTCTATGGGGGTGTTTGCAGCAGGCTCCCTCCAAGTGTCTGTATTTTATACTTGAACAGCTCATCAGTGGGCATATCAACTTCTCTTTCTGGGAATTTGTTTTCCTCCTCAAAGAGATCTTTGCAACTTGATGTTGACAGCTTTTTGTCTTCCCCTGAGGCAATGTTCTTTAGGATCTCTGGGTAGTCTGTCAGCTGCTTTTGTTTAACTAAAAAGGCAAACAACTATGCTAATTACTTCAAATATGGCTTGCATGTAAAAAATTGCTAAAAGTATCGAGGACAGTGTTTTGACTCTTTCTTCTGTGCCATGGTGTAGTTGACGATTAGGAGTAGGTGTAGGTGTTGGGTCACAGGTTGGACTCGATCTCAAAGGTCTTTTTCAACCTTATGATACTGTGAGAACCATTCAGATTCTGTACGTATCTGTAAGCCTTGTAAGTATTTAGGTTTCTTTCTTTAAAAAAACCAATAAATTAAAACTTTGATCTTTACTAGGCTTTTGATTTCTTTTTAAAGCTCACAGAATCCGTTGATTGAAACACTTGATTTTTTTTTTTAACCAGGCTGGAAATGGAAATGCTTTCACTTATATTCCGTTCTCTCTTTCTGCACCTCCTATCCAATAAATGACAAATGCAGGCATAGGAGAGAGGAAGGATCTTTAGCACATTGACAGTCCCAGATCACTTTCCATTTGCAGATCGACAGAAAAAGCTCTGTGACAAAACGGGGGTAGGACGGGGGAAGCGTGAAGAGAGTTTGTCTTCCTCGTGACATTGGAGGAGGTGTTATACGGCAGGTGGCAATGTAGCAGTCTTGTGGAGACCAGTCAGGAGTAATGGGCTGGAAAATCCAAGGTCATCAGTGCAGTATCTTCCTGGTGCTTACTACTGGCATTGCATAAAGCGGTGGTTCAGGTTATTTAAAGCATAATTGGAGGGAGGAAAAAAAGGGAGCGGGGGAAGGTGTGATGCAGCACGGTGGGGTTTTTTTCTACAGAGACTCTCTTTTTTAGGTAAGACTTATTTTTCTTTTAAATTTAAATGCTCATTTGATCTCTCCTTTGACAACTGGCTGCTGTTAAACATGGCAATTGTCGTCCTTTCCTGAAGTCATGCAGGCTTTAGTGTGGGATAATGGGGAAACAAGCACAGTCTGTCAGTCAATTTGGAACACTGTTTCTTGCCCTCCCCATCCCACCCCAAACACATTTATTTGTAAAAGTATTTCCTTTTTCTGAACTAAGATTGAAAGGGATAACCAAGTTATAAGGGCAAGAAGTACCTCCCAGTGAAAGGTCCTGGACAACCAGCTCTAGGTGGCCTTGCCTAAGCAGGGGATTAGGACAAGGTGACATCCAGAGGTCTCATCCAACCTCAAACTTCCTGTGAAGTTCAAAATCCCAAAGGATTTTTTTCTAATGAGACCTTTTTTCTTCCATTTGAACGCAATGAGCTGCTGGCTCTAGCTTGCTCCCACACTGGAGCAGGGCTGGAACGTTACTCTGTAGTCCGCACTACTGTTTCTGCACACTGATGAGGGGCGTGGGACTAAAAAGAAAGTGATCTCTGTTGCATAGCAGCTGTGTTTTTGCTTTTCCTATTTGAAGAGATAATTATACAACACTTTCCAAATTTTACTTAACAGTTATGGCAGACACTTGCAAATTCTAGCAGTATATTACATAAACCATCATCCTATCCATTCAAGAAGTTCAGAATATGTTTTTGTTTGGCCAAGTGGGTTTTTTGTGGGTTTGTATTTGGTTTTGGTTTTTTACAGGCTGATCAGTTCTATATTCTTCTAGGAAGACTTGAATAGCAAAGCAAGGATTGATTTGCAGTACAGCTATCAAAACACAGTTTCTAGTTTGCACGTGTGGATTTTGAGGGGTAAGGAGAACTGGTTTGAGGCTAAATAGGAGAAATCATACATCTGAATTCCTTGACAAAAAAGAACTTTCTGTCCCTTTACAGTTTTGGTCGAAACCAATGTCCTTGTCAGCATCCCAAATGATACCAGTAATGAAACTGCCAACATTGTCAACTCCATTGGACTAGCTGCCTGTTTCCCTTGAGGTCTCAAGACCAGGGCAGACTCCCTGGGGCTATTGCTCTGCGGCTTCAAGACTGCGTGGCTCTGGGGCAGACTAATAAATTACATCTGACTTAAGCCAAAGGATGCAGTTGTCTCTGGCCCCTAGGCAAATACATCTGGAAGCCAGACTAATGATGGCCAATATACTTAAAACATGTTTATGTATCAGCTGCTCTTTGAAGAAACTTGGTTTCACATGACTATCCCTAACTACTTCTACCTTTCAAACAAGGGCCAATCTGGTCTGGTTGCAAGGTCTGAACTGTGCAGCAGAAGGTACACAGCAGCTGTGACTAGCTAAAAAGGAGGTAGGATGCTCTAGCCTGTCAAACAGATACAGTTTTACCTTTCAAATCAGATCAATTCAGCTCAGTAGATATTTGAAGCAGAGAGACCCTGCCTACATTTTGAAGCTTATGCAATTGTAACATATTTTTGCCATATTCCAGATATCTCTTTGACTTGACTTTTGATCATCATCTTCTATGACTCAGGGAGGGCAACATGAGCTCACTATATCATTCTGTCTTTTACATCTGCCTCTGTGGTTTTCCTTGTTCTCACCTGAATCTATGTACTCGGAAGATGAGATAAAATTGTCCCACAAAACACCTCTCTGAATCAAAAGACTCAGTTCTTTAAGCTTCATCCTCCCCCTTTATTACACAGCCTCACAGCCTCTCCACTTCCTCTTTCTGACGGTAGTTCATTCATGTCTTTTATCTTTACACTCGTCCTGTAGCCTTCATCATCTCTGTTATACCACCTTTTCAAAATTCACTTGCTTATAACCTCTAAGTTTCCAGAAACAAACTCTCGCCAGCTACATTTTCCTATTCTCCCTTCTCCAGTACCTGCAAGCAGGTGCTCTTAAAAAACATTCTTTAAAGGAACTGGGAATAATAACTCTTCTGGAAGTGAGCACAATTTCCTTCAGGAGGTTCAGAGTACTTCTGCTATTGAATTCTGAGGCACTGCATGCAGTACATCCATGCTGTATCTGCATTGTGTTGGCTGAATATGCCATTCAGCATAATCATGCAAATTTAAAATTAAAAAGTAAGAGTTTTATTTCTTTAGCAGAAAATTAGAGGAGCTGAGATAGCTTATTTGATATGGCAGCATTCCATTGCCTTGAAAGGTAATTTTCAGGGACTGCATCTTTGTAACTGTTCCTGCAGCAGTGGGGTAGTGATTTTAATATGCAGTGCTGCATTTTAATAGCCAATTGAGATGACTATTAAGATATAGCATTGTACATTAACATCACTGCTGCACAGAGAGTGGCTGGTGACTGCTCCTCAGATGACAGCTCTCTGTGTATTCTGCTTCACAGCAATGGTTTTCTTAGACGCTCCTCTGATCTCCTGCAAGGGAAATAAAAATTGTTATCTAGTTAATATTTCACACTGTGTTGGGCATCCAGATCTCAGAGGGAGAGTGGGAGAGTAGAGATGTGATACTGGGTGTGGGTGAGGCAGAGGAAGAAAGAGTGGGAGAGAGAAATCCTTTTGTAGAAGGTTCATTTTTTTGATTCTCGTCTGGTAGACTCACTTTAGAAAACTACTTTTCACTGAGCCAACCCTGAGACTTTGGGTATGGTGCTTAGGGAGGCCTGTGTAGCAGAAATAGCTGTATGTAGCTACAGGGTCAGTAAGATGCTGAAAATGCACAAGACCTTGAGAAATGTGAGAAACTGCAAGGGAAAAATACAGCTGAAAAAAACATATATGCTTGAATATTTATCAGAAGCATTTAAGGAAGTCATTAAACTTTTACCCTTTTCTCTTAGAAGAAGGTAAAAGACAGTAAGGTTCTAATCAGTTACCCACCTATGATTAGGCATTTCCTTGCCTATAGCTTTCTCCTCTCTTCTGGTGTGAAAGTATCTTGCTTACTGTCAGTCTATGCATCTCACACTGTTTGTGTTGATGAGATTTTAAAACTCTGTTTTACGGTGAAAATAACCCTGATTGCACCTGAACAACCTGCCTCGCAAAGATGCAGAAGAGAGTCTGTGATGTCGTGATCTTCCATCTCTCCGGCAATAGTTGTGAAATGACTTTCAGAATGAGGAAAACAGTCACTGTAACATCTTTCTCCCCTAACTTTTGAACTTGAGGGACCAAATCTGCAGACAGCCCAGGATAGGGAAGCTACTGTTACCAAATGTTGACATAACAGAGGGAAAGATACATTCAGAAAGGTCTTACTGTATCCTTTCATGTCTGCATTTTCCTTAGGAACGAGCTACGGCAATTATCTCTCTTTTGACTTAGTTTCTGAAAACTTTCTTCAAGTAGAGTTATGGAGGACACTGAGATTAGTAGCTACGCTTTTCAAATTCTTGTAGATTCACGTTCTGCTGAACAGAAATGTTTACGAATTTATTTCTAGTTAAGAGATATTTTAAAAAATATGATATAGACACCGGGAAATTGTGAATTGCTTTGGTTGAAAAAGCCCACGTATATTGTTGCTTAAAAAGAAATTGGTATCTGTGAATGCCCATAACATTAATTCCAAGACTACATGGAACTCTTCAGATGGAAATTGGCACCTAAAACTATAAGTGCTGACATTTTTACTAAGCATTTTGAGAGACAAAATCAAGTTTTTCGCTATGTAGAAAAAAAAATCAAATAGATTTAAGAGAAGACAGATGTTTAATATTTAACCTGCTAAAGAATGTGTTTGTGTTTAATTGCCTGTACTTCGTAGTATGACAGTAAATCCCATCAGCTGTGTGAGCTTTCTTACATTTTTCTGGGCTATGAGATGGCATTTGTAAGAATAATGTATAGTAAAATTTTATTTTGGTGTTTTCATTATTAGGAGTTAATTTACCACTTTGTGAAATATTTTAAAGAGAAAGACAAAAATACATTCATGAAAGTTCTTTTAATGTGAAGGACTAATTCAGGCTAAAGAATATCTACTTTGTAAGCACCTTCTCTATGGAAAATCGCAGAAAGGTTTTATCTCAGTCTGTATCCGCAGCATCCCCAGTGAATTTGTGAGTAGCTGCACGAACAGGCTAAAGCTTGTAGAGTGAGCAGAAGACTAGGAGAGAGAAAACAATGAGAAATGGTAAAGATTTGGAATATTTTGTATATTCTTCTAATGTAATAATGTTGACTGAAGGAATTTTCTATTTGTTACCAAGCAAAAAGTGATGAAAAGTTCACATTCTTTGCTGTGTGCCATATTCTGCTGTTCTAATTCGGAAGATCCGTTCAAATGTACGTTTGTTTTTCGTACCTGCTGTCTTTAAAACTGAGGAAACGGAGCAGCAGTTCAGCATTTTCATGCTGATATGCACCACTAGAGGCCATCACATACCTCCTTAAATATTAGATAGATATGCAAATTATTCTACAAATGATGTGAATACCAAATGGAAGTATAAATCTATATAAAAGAGCATGAGAGAACTTATTTGAGAGAAGACTTGATCACAACTGCTTAGTGTGAACACCACATCTTGTCAGGCCTATTCTAATTGATTCAGAGCATCTATATTCTCTCATACTTTCCTGCATAACCTTTTAGTAGATCACTGAGTATTATACGAGTGAAGTCTGGAGATAGTTACTGTTATGTTTAGTGTTCAGAGCTTCTAAATCAGTAGATACTGTAAAGCTTAGAAAATAAAGTGGCAATCTTTTTATATTTTTTTTTCAATATGCTTGGATTAGAAATTAAATTTTTTTTTCTGTCAGTCTTCCCATCTGGAAAATGGGACAGACTGCTTATCAGGATTCATTAATGAGCTAATATATAACCACTACTTTAAGTAACTGACTGATATGTAAAGTAACTTTTATCTTAAACAGTGGCACTCGTGAATCGCAGAAACAAATGACCGACTTTGTAAATGAGGAATGGCAGGTAGAATGATTTTAGTTGGAAAAAAAATCAAATTAGTATTCACTTTATAAAATCACGAGGTGCTACCAAAAGTAGTAACGTAAGAGTGATGAGAGAATTAGTTTTACAATGGACTTGGGTGACTTTATGAAAAGACTATGTAGTGGCATGGACCTTATCGAGGAAGTATCTTCTAGTCCTTTGATTTTCAGTTTCTCTTCTTCAAGCAAAGTAACCATTTAAATAGATGTTAGTTTATTATACTTTCCATTTGAAAACTTGCTGGATGGTATTTTTATTTTATATAATAGATAATTAATATGTGAAAGCTTTGCATGTGTGTTTGAGAATTAAATAATTAGAGTGTAAGTATTGCATTATCTTAACCAGTTTGGTATGCGGTGTTTTCTCATCCAAATATTGAGCAGAGAGAGATCAAGATAAACAACAAACACCAAGTGCTACCATAGTACCTCCAAACTACATGTCTGATAATACAAGCAGCACTAATCTACTGGTACTACAGGTATTCAAGCATTTTAAAATGTGTAGCCAAAAAATTAAAAACATTGCATATAACAAAAACACTGCGTATAACAAAGGTGATACTGTAAGTGCTTTTGTCGTGACACTCCATGCCAATTTCTAGGGGTTTTTTGAAGTTATTTCATAACTCTTACTCATTTCATAAAAATCAATTTATTTCAAAATTATAGTGGAAGACTACTCAAAATGATTACAAAAGATCACTAGCTATCCCAGGTTATCAGGAAAAAAGTCATCATCAAGGAGGAACTGTGGCAAATTACATATTTTTTTCACTAGGCTTGGAAAGAAAATACAGATTTTACAAAGCTCAGGATCATTGAAAAATCTCTCAATAAAAGAAACAAATACTGATATTGTATTAACCAGAATGAAAGAAGTTATAGAGAAAAGGGACAAATATGACAGCATAACTTAGTATCCAGTAGCCTCTGACCTGACAAATAGCATTTAATATTATTCATTCAGTATATTCATCATGTGAAACTTTACTGTGAAAACACAAATGAAATTTCTCATTACTGAGAGAATATTTTTCTAATAAGTTCATTTCAGAAGCATAATTCCCTAGAGGAGATAAAATTGTATGCAACAGTCTTACTCATTACTGTATTTTTTTTCTAATGTGTACAATATTCTTAATTTTAAACAGGTTTCAAAACTAACATTAGCAAACTGATGCCCAACATACCACTTGGCTTCATTTTCAGATCTTTACTGCTATGAAAACACAAGGGTTTTCTTCCCGTGCTTTGGAGTCCATCTCAACAGGATTGCTGAGAAAACACGCCTGTAAACAAGGGCCACTTCCCACCTTGGAGACAAACAACTCCGTAATAGAACAGAGGTGGGTTTTAAAGAGATGCATTTGATTGAGTTTTGAATATCTTCTGTTTCAGCACTACCTGCTTTTCATGGACATCTGTGCTGTGCATCCTGAGTTACCCAGACTGAATGGAATCGAAAGTGTGGTGCAGGCATCTGACTTGGTTGTACTGGAAGTGCGCTTAATGCCGTGCTTCCTTTCAGAGCCGCTTCTCTTGGGCAAAATGGTGCATTTCCAGTCTGTAGGGCTTCTGGACCCAAACTGGCACATTAACATTTCTTTCCACTGTGTCAAATTATCAGCTTAAATGTTTACCAACTCCAAGAGGACTGAACCATGCTTCACTCTATGGTGTAGACATGTGATTTTGAGCATGTTGCTTTTCATCTTTGTGACTCAATTTCCCACCTGGGAGATGGTGCTAACAATGCTAATGTGTCTCATTATTGTCTTGCCTATTTAAACTGTAAGCTCTTCAGGGCAAGGACTGTCTCATACCATATGTCTTCACAGAGACTGTCAGAATGAGTCACTGATTGCATTTGGGGTCTCTTGGTGCCACTATAATTAAAAGAGAGAAAATAATATTAAAAAGGAAGAAAGGGGGGAAGGTAGGTCTGGTATCAAGAGGCTTGCAGATTTCCTGGTAGCAACCCAAAAGCAAAAGAAAAGTTTATCTCCAAAGAGAATAATTGATTTTCCAGCTTTCTCAACTCCAGCTTTCGTATTATTTTTCAAAGAAGTACAGTAGAGGAGATTTGCAAGCAGGGTAAGCCAAAAGCTGATGGGTAGCATTCTAACATTACGTATCCTAACTGGAAGAGAAGGATTCATAGTCTGAGCTACTGCAAGGATGTATGTTGGAGAACAGATCAACTTTTTTAATAGAATTTCACCTATAAAATGAATGTGTTACCTCCTCCCTCATTAGAGGATGATTAGAGATGTTTCCAAGAGTGGGTGAGGTGTTCGCACTCTCGAGTAGAGAAAGGCAAGCTGATGTGAGAGAGGCGGAGGCTAACTGCCTTTCTGCTGGAGCACGCCAGGTGCTGACAGAGCTGTGCTCTGTCCCAGTTAATACGAAGTAGTCTTTCATCAGTTGTTTTATTCAGTAGGACAAGAAGACTAATGAAAGGTATGCCTGTGGTTACTAGAGATGACTGATGAAATACAGCCATATGCGCTAATAGCGTCTGCTTTGGCATTTCTAAACCTACATCTTATTTGAAAGCATTCCTAAGATTTGGGTCCAGTACCCATTTTGCACGTCAGCTGAGGACGGCTCTGCAGATCTAATCTTTTCCCCTTCATTCAGGACTTGATGAAATACGGAGTGTACAGTAAATCCCTGTTTACACTTCATCCTTCTTGTTGAAGTTTTCAGATTGCTTCAGCATCATCTATTTTATCACTGGCTGATGTTAAAACCAAGAAGTACCTCTTCTGTCAAAAGGTCAGCTTTTTCTCAGTTTTCCACCTGACAACTATTTGACTAGATTTGGTTTTATAGCTATAGGAACGTTTCCAAGGGATCACGTAAAATGGGGAGCAAATTGAGATTTGCGCTGAAAGCTTTTATGAATTTCTGCATACGCCCAAGCTTTGTATCCTGGAACCGAGAGAGAACAAAAATACATCGTTATTAACTAATCCATTCAGTTCATATTTTAGGCTATTGTTTAATACTTTGATATTCCAACAATGGCCTATAGTGTTCATAGAAAGTACCAGGACTGTAGCTGTAAACATATTCTGTGCTGAAATGATACAGATTATAAGAGTCAAAGTTTCATACCATTATGTCCCCTTTATTACTTATAAAAAGCCACAAGCTTGTGTAGGAGTTTTGACAAGCTTCCAGTCTGAAATATAAAATAGAATATTTGCTCTGCATTCACATGTTCCAAAATGGAGTTACTGGGTCAGTAGAATAACAAGGAACTACTTATTTATTGCACTGCAGTGGTTCAAACCTGATTTGCACAGAACTGAAACACTCTTAAAATTTATTTTCTGACACAATACACTCTTCAAGACCTGGACCACAGGACCTCTTGACAAAGCAAGATACCTTATACCTCTGAGATGCGAACTGAAGCATGGAGGGAGGGAAGCAAACCTTCCTGAAAGGAAATTTAAAATTAAAATTTAATTAAAAAGTTAAACAATCCTTGACAACCACGCACTCCTGTACTTCAGTTTTATTTCCCCTCCTTTTTCTTACTCTGAATTTCTCTGTTGTCTAAGGGCAATAACTGGTTGATTTGTTAACCTGCAGCTGCAGCAAAAAAATCACGATTTGCTGTTTTCTTTTTGTAATTTATCTCCTTCTTTGATCATTATGGCTTGTTATTTTGAAGATAGGTTTCAAATAAAAAAGTAAAGTCCAAATTATTCACAGAATCTAAACACATGCTTAAGTAAATATTTTACTTTTATGGGAATTTGTATTGATTTCAATAGAACTACTTATACTTGCAGGTGATTATTTTCTGGGTCAGGGGCTAGTAACTAGTATCACATAATTCTTGGGAAAAAGGCCACACTTATTAGGTTCTCTCTAGTCAACAAGGTTTAGTTAAAATTTAACTGTGAAGTTTAGATTAGGAGGCAGACTCAAATTTCCCCAGTATTTGAAATTCAGTAATTTTCTTTAGCATTCATTTGTGGAATAAATTTCAATTTTTAAACAGCATCTATTATTATGCACATTTATTTGTCTAAAAAGATCTTCTTTTAAACCCATAAGAGCTTAATGCCATAATTGCTGTTAATGTCTTGGCCGAATGTGCATTAACAAAACCCATTGGAAAATGTGATTATCTGCATCGTTAATTGTAGGGTGACCCCTCTCTTTGTGATTTCCAAACCACATCGTTATATTCAGGTCTTATATAGGTACTACTACTGAAAAATCTGTTGTAGTTCTCCTATAATAACAATAATAATTAATAAAGAAAATAGACTGCTTAGCTTGGTATGTAGCCAAGGCACTTCTGTTGGATTACCAGGTTTTAATTCCATTTTTATCATGCTACATCTAATGTACTTAATCACTATATTATATTTTACCACATGTTAACAGGTAGACTCTGATAGTGCATGCATCTTATGGGAAAAAAAATTCCAGCTAAACCCAGACACTGAAGAAGTAAGGCATAGGCAAGCTCCAGCTTCTGTCTTCCTTTATTCAATTTGATCAATTTTCTTTCTCTGATGAACCCTTAATTATCCCTGAACAGTCTTCCACTGCTTGACTGCAAAGCCAGGCTAGGAGCCTGTGTGGGTCAAGAATTTATAAAACACAGGTTTCTGAAAAACAGTCTCAGGTTTTGTTCTTTGCCTATCCAAATATCAAATCCAGAACAGTATTAGTAGTGTTTTAGAATCATTAGTGGGAACAGATTTGCTAGCAGTGTCACTAAGTGCTTTGCATTCCGATACCCTGTTCAGACTTGACACGGAGATACTACATTTGTCATTTGTCCTCCTAGGCTGTATAAGTATTCTCTTAAACTGGGGTTTACCAGACAGCCAGAGGGAGGTTTGGTAACCATCCTTGCTCTAAAATCGAAATTCATTCATGATGCATGCAGGATAAACGCCTACAACTGAGCGCTCATGTTCTTTCAGTTGTATAGAGCCACTCATGTCCTTCAGGGAAAACGACTGTTTTTTCATTGCATTGTATTAAGCAGCCAAATGCTACACTAATTAATTTTAAAAATAATCATAGGGAAGTGCAGTGACTGTTAGGGTAGGGAACCGCAGTAAGCAAGGGTAACATTAACGTGTTTTACTATGAAAATTACTGAAGCAATTTACCCAGAAAGTGTAGCCATTATCAGAATTCTTAACACCCAGATTTCTCATTCTCTTTTGTAAGCATTAATCATATTTCATTTTTAACCACAAAACTCAAAGCAGAATTAAATTAAGTGAAACTTTAATAATGAAATTGCATACAGTATTATTCAGAAGTTCTGCAGAGAAGCTTTAATATACTCCATTAGGCAGAGAAAAATGTTGAAAGGATATGGTTAATGCTCATCTGCAGTTAGCTTCTCTTTTCGTTACAGGAATTTTGCTATTGACTTCAGTGGATGGAAAACCAGCCTCTGCTGAGGTGGTGTAATGGTGTGGGTTAGTCTCCCAAACCATCAGAAAAGCATTATAGAATAAAGTCAAACTGAATGATGACAATTGTTATCACACAGGAGGGATAGTTATTAAAAATGACAGAAGCAGGGTTGTAGGGCTGAACTGGAGCCAGCACTTGGTTGACTCTCCTCTCAGCAGGGGTGTTGAGGTGGCACCAGCAGGGCAGAAATTAATGCACTCGTGGGGCTGGGTGCTCAAAATCTTGTGCCCCAACCGGGACAAAGCAGGGTTAGTGCTCCCCTCGACTGTCAGGTGAAAATAAAGATAGTGGTGAGGTTGGGTTTAACCTCTCAAGTATTCTACGGAGGCTTGTAAGAAAAGGGAAAGAGGAAATTTTAAAGAAACGCAGGGTGATTTTTCTTCTTTCTTGGGGGATTAAAGTGGGCTATGATCTTGGTAAAGTTTTGAAATTACTGGAAGCACTAGGATCAGTGGGGAAAGCTAGCAGCTGCAAGGAGCTCTGTCTGAAGAAAGGTACGCTCCACTGAAATGTGTTGCTGCGTGTCTACCTTGTGCCTCAATGGTGTGCAAACTACGTAAGCCTTTTTATCAGTCAGCTTTGTGGCCTCAGCTAGACCATCTGTCTGCTCATTTACAAGATTTCTGGCAATGACGTAATTGTTAAAATTTAGACTTTTGTCCTCAAATGGGGGGGTAGGGAAATGACAATTTTTTTCACTGATTTCCACTGTTATCCACTGAACTGATCTGTTGTTCTTAATATTCACATGGAGCATACTTTCTCACTGAGTTTTTAGTGTCAGAATTCCTTGCTCTCCATTTTCTTTCTAATAGCAGTAGAGTTCAGCCCAGAACAGTAAAACTGTAGAAGTTAAGGGGAAAAATGTGATTTAACCAAGTAATCCGGGCTTGAGAAACAGTGTGCTGTCAAGACAGTGTACTTTTGGACAACAGAGTACATGTGTAAAGTTCTACAAATTTCAAACATTTGATGAAATAAATTAAAAATCATGGGTACTTTTTTTCACTTCTCTGCCTCTGCAAAAATCCTTAAATATAGTATTGCTTTTAAAATATAGTTTTCTTGCAATCACATATATCAATAAAATGGATTCTTGCTGTTCTGGTATCCAGAATGGAACAACTCCAACCACTTTGTTTTCCTGTTAGATTTCGGTTGTTGGTTTTCCCTCCTTTCACTCTGTGCATACTACTAAGAAAAGAAAAAAAAGAAGAGATGTTCAGGAATGACTAAAGAATAGAGAAAAGTAAAGCTCCAAATAGGTGGAATTTACAAGTCAGCTTGAAACGAACAGGAAAATTGGGGATTCTTGATAACAAATACGTGGGCTTTTTTTCTCTCCAGTTAATAGATATCAGTGTGAAGAAAAAGCAACTGACTTGGAACAAGGAGTTGACAGAGTATATTTTAGTATAAAATATTACTGCTGTCAAGTGGCCCAAACGGTGGCCCAAAGACAGGTTGCTGAAATTGGGAAGAGCAGCAAAAAGAACCAGTAACACTTCTCATGTGGAAACTGAGACAAATGAGTAATAGGAAGTTGGCTCTAATGCAGTGATAGAAGGGCATAAAAAATTGCTGATGCTCCTGCTAAATGAATCAGTAATGTCACTATGGTAGTTACAGAACTGTTCTTTATATTGATAGTGGACCTACTAATAACTCCCTGCAACATACTGCCCTAAGTTTAATCTTTAAGTGGTACCCTGGGCAGCATGTGTATAAATTCTGTACCCCATGAGAATTATTTCTTTTATTAAGTTAAAATGAAACACCATATTCCTGTAGCAAAACCAGGAATTGAGTTAGAGCACTTCTTTTTGCTCAAATAAGAGAAATTGTTTAAATAGCACCCTTGAACTATTAGACTGCAAAGGTTTACTTTGAAGCTATACAGTGGAAGAAAAAGCACCATCTCGCTTGCTCTTTTTAAAGTTTTAAATACTTATTTTCACATATAAAGACTCTGAGATTCCTTGTTGGCATTAGGACAGTAACCTTGCCGCATTTCAAATATACAACCTATATAGAAACTCTTTTTTTCGAATGGTTTATGGCTGTGACTTTCCAGATACAGCTGTGATTTAACACATCAGCTGTTAGGCAGATATCTCATGAAAGGCAAGCGGCATCGGTAGGGTTGAAGGTTAAAAAAATGTCTTTGAAGTCCCAAACAGCAGTAACAGTGGTCAAATAATACACGCCTTCTGAGAGCTGATTCTTCTCTATATGTATTATATCTTGATAAAAAGTTGGACCACTATACAAGTAGCGCTGCAATATGAAAGCATCAAGAAAGTACTTTTTACAAAGTTCTACATTTTTCTTCTGAGTCCTTACATTTATGACAGGCCACAGCTGGTGTCTCTCAGTATTGCATTAACAGACAAGACTGTTGACTATTTAGTTTGTTAGAGATATCTACTTTTTACTTTAAGGGTTCAACTAAAATAAGTCTACATATGTAAACTAAGTAATTTAGCATGCACCTGGGGGGGACGGAAGGAGTCTATTAAAGGAAATTAATCTTTTGAGTTGAATAAGCCTGAAGAGAAGTGTTTGGTCTGAAATTTAAAGTAAAATTATTATTAGCATGGGTGGAAATTCAATTCCTAGGACAAAAATTAATGTGCTGATATTTGTCAAAATCACTGTCTTAGTAGAAGGAACTTTTAACTGCAAATGAAATCACTTCCTTCGAGTAGGAATTTTTACTTTGGATTTATTTGGTGGGAGTTTTTCCTGAAAATTGATGAGAAAAAGCAGATTTTATTTCGGCGAGTTGTAAAATATGAGGACGGATAGGCTTCTGGTAAAGGTGTCATTGCTCCAGAGAATTCTTTGAAATGGTAACAGTGTCTGGGTTTGTCACGTTGCTTCTTTCCACCAGTAGTTACGGGGTTTCTGTAATGATCAATTAGTGTGCGTTCCCTACGTGTGATTTGGCGTGTGCCCAATTAGAAGTTGTACCTGAATTTTTCTGGAGATGTTATCACGATGCCCTGGAGTTGATTTCTGAACTCTCTGAAGCTTATTCTTTTGGCAGTCAGAATTTAAGGTTTCTGATGTTACCAATAAACGTAAAGCTATAAACAGTACCACCTTCCTCCCACCCCCCCTTTTTTTTGGAGGGAGAGGCAGTAAACAGCAAAAAGAAACATGACACAATAGGCACTGCTGTTACAACAGAAAGAGTGAGTTCTTTCAGTTGTCCATCACTAGGAATATAGTTGTTCTACCAACAGGCTCAATTTTCTACATGATCAAGCAACAAAGGCGGTTATAATGCTTTTCAATAAGATGAAATTCTTGAAAGACCTAATAAAATGAGAGGGGAACTTCACCCAACCACATGTCTAAAATGCAGGAACATGTTCAAACAGGTCCACACGGAGACTGCAGATATAAAGCTATCTCTCTGTGTGACGTCTAGTGTATTTAGAGGCTTTTAATGACATCAGTTTCATTACAGACTGGGTTTTCTCTACTAAAGTTTAAAGGTAGAATTCTTTATTACTGGAATTTCTAACTGTTATTTTTTTGTTTGTATTCTTTTGATCCTGTGAGTTTTTTTGTTTTCAAGAGCAAACCTGATCTTTTTACTTTTGATAATTTTTTAAATGACAAATGAAAAATAGACACAAAAGGTAAGGCTTTTAAAAACATGCCTTTACAAATAAAGGCACATTTAAATGTATGTGAGACATTTAAATGTATGGAGGGCCACGAGGATGGTGAAGGGGCTGGAGCACAAGCCCTGTGAGGAGCGACTGAGGGAGCTGGGGTTGTTTAGCCTGGAGCAGAGGAGGCTCGGGGAGACCTTATTGCTCTCTACAACTGCCTAAAGGGAGGTTGTGGTGAGGCAGGAGTTGGACTCTTCTCTCAGGCGACCTGTGACAGAACAAGAGGACACGGTCTCAAGCTTCGCCAGGGGAGGTTTAAGATTGACATTAGGAAGAAATTCTTCACTGAGAGGGTAATTGTTCATTGGAATGCGTTGCCCGGGGAGGTGGTCGAGTCACCATCCCTGGAGGGGTTTAAAGAGAGACTGGATGAGGCACTTAGTGCCGTGGTTGTGAGTAGGTGTAGGTGTTGGATCATAGGCTGGACTCGATGATCTCAAAGGTCTTTTCCAGCCTTGTGATACTGTAAATACTTACCATTTAAATATCGCTGCCTTTGAGAACAATTAGGAATATCATAGAATGTCTACAATTTAGGAACAAACTAATGTTACCTTTTGATTATAGTCCTGTTAAGGTTAATACATTGCTAACATTCAAAAGTATGTGAAAAACAAGTTGCAAAACAAACATACATGTGATATTATTTTCAGAGACGAGCGGGTCTGGCCCAAAATAGGAGGGGTTTAGGAGTGGAGTCAACTTGTAAACAGGAAAAAAAATGCTTCAGTACAGACTGTCATGCTTTAGTTTAGATGTCAGATTTCCCAAGTTGAGAATAAATCAAGTTTGTGCTGTACTTTCTGGACAATGCAGGAAAGAAATGGTGCCTTTCCCTGAATGGCTTATTTCCTTTTGCCTTGTTGAAATAGGTATCTTATGCAAATTTTGCATTTATCCCTTACTAACAATCTAAATATTATTTTGGGCGATGTCCTTTGAGCTACTGCATGCTCTCTTCCTTGCCCGTAGGACACTTTCTATTGATAGTCCATTAACAGTACTATCGCTATGCCAGGAGTAGGGACCACACTCCCACCTGTTGGCAAAGTTGCTGTACTCTGATCTTTGTGATGCTGTGTTGTGATGTACCTGGTACTGCTTGCAACCATGCTTTGCCTTAATTCTTTCTGGAATATGTGTCCCATTCCATATATCTATATGGACAGAAGATTAACAGATTGTTATAGCTTTTTTCCACCATTCCACAACAAATTGGTCTAGAACTGTATTCTTGATATGTGTGCCTTTTTCTATTTTTTTTATCATCATCAACAACAACAACATCATTATTGTTGTTGTTATTTAATTTTAGAGCATGTGATTTTTGTCTTTATTAAAAAATATGAAAATACAAATTTAAAACCCTGTACAGCTTAATATGAATGTATCTGTAGTTGGAACAGTGGTCTTAACTATAGGGGGAAGATCTACATTTTCTGAACTCTGTAGCATTTCTTTGAATGTCATTCAGAGCCACAGCAGGATAAGTTTGTCCCCTCTATAGACTTCCCATCAGCAGACTCTAACCCACAAACAGATGCTACTCTGGCAGAGGAGGACTGTGAGCACAGTTGCCATCTGCTTTCTTGCTGTCCAAGCAGCTCCAGCTCTGTTGCCTCTTTCATCAGAAGTCTGAGCAAGCTAAGACAGACAACATTCAGAAACTGTCTTCTTTATCCAGAAAGTCTCTCACTATTGCTTATCCCCCTGGAAAAGACGATGAGCTGCTCCTTTGTGTCAAAGGAGGCAAAAACACTGTGCGGATCTTGTAACACACTGTGGAATGGTGGAATATAATGTATCTTAGAAGGATCAAAAGGATTTGGGGAAAATATTTAAATCTTGCTTTGAGGTTCTATAGGCCACTAAGTGCAAGGCTTTCTCCCCACACAGGTTGTAGAAATGAGTCAAAAAGCATTAGACTTGAAAGAACTGAAGAGAGCACTGAGATTACTTCCAATACCAGAGTCCAATAGTGAAGACGTGTATTTCCACAACAGTAACCAAGTGCCTGTAGCACCTATTGGTGCAAGATTGTGTAGAAATGACTCCTTGTGGAGGCAATGAAATTACTTTTTGAATGTCAGTCCAGTTTGGAAGCATAATTCCTGTCCTAATTCATTTGCCTTCTTTTTTAGAGCCCTATACAAGAACATCTCATTTTGTAATTTGGGAGGAATTTTTACGAGTGATTTTAAGTGATCTGGTCATCGCATTGGCAGGACAGAGATCGTCATGGGGGAAAATTCACAGCTCTGCTGGAAGTCATTCCCCGCATGAGGGATAAACAGAGATTCTGCAAAGCAGAGTAAGCTGCTTGACAGGAAGCTGGCTGACCTCAATCAAGGTAAGGAGAAAATTTGAGACTGAAAGGATAAGGAGAAAGAGCAACTTCAATTACTTGACGTGTTGTGTGTATCTGTTTGATGTGAAACTGTAACATTTTTGCTGCTGTTTCTTTCTTATTTTTTTTTTAGTCACTGGAAACCAACTGTACAATCCAGCATAACTGTACCAAGTTGCTATGCATTCTTTGTTTTTTCTCTCTATTTTTTACCATGTTAAAAAAATCAGTCTTGCATCACCATTGACGTTGGTATGCAAATGAAAAATACCCCAAGGGGAAAAAAATCCTCAAAATAATATATTGTCAAAGTAGAGCCTAGAAAAACCATGAAATCAATCCTAAAATGCAGTTATCTAAGAAAGTTCCTAAATAACTTCCATATTTAAAAGTGGAATAGTACAATACTTAGCTTTTACAGGTACTATGTTTGGTTTTAGCTATACAGGAATTTGGACAGAACCTCCTAAAGGCATGAAAATATAAATGGTTTTGTGAGTAGGTTTAGGAAAAAAAGCAAATAGTGAAAGTGGAATTGTGTTCTCTCAGAAATTTTAAAAAAATGAGGAAAAAAGACAGGAAAACATTCTTTTCCTCTAACTTGTGGAAAAAAGCTAAATTGTAGTTAATCAGATTATGCATTAATTTTTTCTGGAGTAGATTTTAACTTACAATAATGAGTAGTTCATGTCTTTGATAGCCATCAGAGACTAATTAGGGTTTTTTATCCTTTTGTGGGGTTGACCTAACATGCAGCCTAGCTGATTTTTGAGGTCCTTCTTACTCTATAATGACTGATATGTACTGTAGAAATAATTCAAGGGGCTACTACCTATACAGTTAGAGTAATGCACACTTTAACAGTAAATCAGTGAAGAGATACTTGAAAAAGAAATTGAGAGGGTTAAACATAAAAAGAAACAAAAAATTAGGAAATAAATAGGAATTCAGTGCATGCCTGAATTCCTACATGTGGAATACATGTGGAAAATATGGGAAACATCTGAGAAAATGCTGTTGTTGTAGAGTCAGTTTCCTGGTTTATGGTAAAACTCCATAATTTTACCTAGCTGTAGCGTTGATGTGGTATAGACTAAAAAAAATCATTTTACTTATCCACAGTTTTTATGTCCCTGCTGGCTTTCTTAAGGCAATTAAAGAGTCTGAAAAATGGCATTAAATTTATTTCATCTTTAGGAAGTACTAGATGTAGACTGAAGAGCACAAACTTTTATATAGGTAATGTTGGACATTTTCTCTCTCCTCCATTTAGCTCACGGTGCTACCTTTTCCTTTCAGCTGAGACAGACCTAGCTATTGTGGCTATTCAAATTTTGCCTCCATAGTAGGCTGGTGAAATCTCATATTCTGGTGCCTGTGCTGCAATAATTTTTCCTTTTTTCCCAATAAGTATCTGGAGGTTTCTACTCTTATTTTGATTTTTCTTTCATAAAGATGCATTTCTTATACCCAGTAATGACCAAAGCAAAGGTTCTGAAGGTGACTTATGTGTATAAATGATAACTAGTCAACAGAACCCTAAATCTTTTAGATTTGGATAAACATCCTCAAGAAACCATTTCTAAACAATAACTGTAAACAGGAAAACAAAGCCTCAAACCTTTTTTTAGCGATGAGCTTTCTATGAACATGTGTGTGATAGTTCTTCAAGAGGAGCTATGGTTGTTGTTGGAGAGTATACAAGACTTCTTACATCATTTTAGTATTTTAATATTTACCCTTTAAGGACAGAGGAAAAAAGCCCAGAAAAACCATCAGCCTTTCTGTTGATCAAGCCCCATCAAACTAGTGGAGATCTTCCCAAGGTTAAAATTCAGTGACAGATTTATGTGCTCTCAAGTTTACAGGTATTTGATTGAATAAAGGGTTCTTATCTCAACCAATAAGTTTAAAATTGAAAAGCTTGATGACCTTGTACAGAACACGAAAGGCTTCAATTGAAATCTGAGAAAAATTTTTTGTCGATCAGGTTAAATCTACCGAAAAAAATGTTCAGCTGTTTTCAGATCCTGTTTTTCCACTTTTCATAATACAGGAATTAAAAGTATCATGAGGATTACTGAGGTGATGCCAAATTATGTTTTATTTTCTAAATGGATAAAGAACTGAGATCTTTGTTTCTTCATTTTCCTTTATGTCATGGAAAAATTAATCCTCTTTTTTCAGGATCGTATTTTCTTTTGTTTAAATGTCCCAAATTTGTATGTGGACTTAGATACAGATTAACAGTTTTCCAAAACTAGCATGAAAGGAAAGTGATCGTTAATTATCTGCTCTGTTTCCAAAAAGCTTGCAAGAAATAGAAAGTTTTTTTCTTTGGATATCATAGTTTTAGAAAGCAGGAAGAAGCTGGAAAGCAGCCATACACATGACATAATTCCCTCAAAGACTGGAGGGTGTCCAGATAGCAACATCAAGAGGCTTTTAGTGCTGTTAAATTAGAATCAATTTCCCTTGTGGGAGGAGGCTAATTTGCAGACAAAAAAGAAAAACAAGTTTCAGAAGAGATTATACTTACTAGGTATGACATAGTTGTTTACTGAATTTCTCAATTTCTAACCCTTCTCAAGACACTACTGCTAAGTAATACAACAAACAAATACATCTTTAATTAAACAAATCCATAGTGATGCATATTTTTGGGGGGGTTCTGGTTTTGTTTGAATTTTTCCCCCCTCCAATAGTTATCTTGAGCAACATAAGAATAATGGTAATAATTATCAGTTTCTTGCAAGTATATTCAGTAAATTATTTCATATGGCTACAGGAACAGAACTTCTCAGGATTGAGGAGAAGGATATTTCAAGAAAGACTTCAAGTGGAATGAGAATACAATATGTCTTTTCGTTTCAGTGTATGAAGAATAAAAGTTTTCCAAGGCACTGACAAATTAGCCATGAGAATTGCAGTTATTGTGCCTGCTAGCTAAAACCTGAACAAAGTGTCAAAGTTAAGATGTACTGGTGTATTTAGATCTAGAGGTCCTCTGTGTCCGAAGCTTAGAAAACAGGTACTAGTATAGTGAACTGACAATTATGCGTATTAAACCATATAACGGCGATGAAGAGAAAAAAATAGGTAAGTGCAATGCATGTCAAAAGAATTCTAGGTTCTTATGCTCTGTCTTGAACTTTTCTCCTCTTCCTAAACCTCTAACATCTTTCAAAATTGCACGGATGAAATGTGAAAATAAATCCCCAGTTATACTGATTTCCCTTCTATTATTCCAGTAAAATATTTAATTGGGGAAGAGGGCTTATACGTTGACAAACTTTCCTATGGAATTATAGGGTTTCAGTTAACATTCTATCACCTTAAACCACTGATATAATTCTTTTACAGTGCAAAATTGGATATTGCCTTCTCCAACACGTGCCCATGTGTTGCTCCAAAATGCAGTCTAACTGTGGTTCCTTGCATAACTTTCTCCAACATTACTAATATAAGTACTGAATATTAAATTGTATCCATATACATGCTTCTTTAAAATTGTTGTCTTAAAATTATAGTTTTAACCAGTCATGTTAATCTGTCTGACTTCAGTGTGGGTTTATGGACAGAGATGATGATTGCAATGGGACGTGACAAAATTTTTTATGTGTAGTAGCTTGAGTAGTTTAGTAGCTTACTCAACTGTGAGACACTGTTCTGAGAAGAATGCCTCAAACATTCTGCCTTGGATCTGCTGGAGTGTTCTAAACTTCATATTCTGGGTTCTGGTTGCTGTGACAATGGGAACCGCACCTGCGAACAAGGCACGGTAAAGATAGGCTTTGTTCTGAGTTGCCAAAAATCAGCCAATCAGAGCAGAGGAGAAGCCACACTTGACCAATCTGTGAACGCTTTGCTTAGCATTTTGGGCGTAACTGATACAAAAGTCACTTACGGTCCTTCAGAGATCCCTACCCAGCATGCACAGAGAGTGGCCACACCTCTTGCCTCCAATGCCAAGGGGAAGTGTCAAGCCCTGCTCTTGCACAGACGGAGACAGAAGGGTCTTTGGTGTCTGAGTGACAAATTGCAGACTGACAGATCTCAGAGTAAATTCAAAACAGTGTTTATTTTAGGCAGAACCAAAATTAAAAATCAAATACTCGGTGCACTCTGAATTATAGCTTTTCAAAACCTGCAAAAACAGACCTCAATTTGTTCCGATCACAGTCTGATACTCTTAAGGCAGCTGGACAAAACAACACAACTCTGATTGGATCCGGTGCACAGTAGTGCATGGAAAAACAAAGGAAAATAAGAGAGAGAGAGGAATAAGAGTAGCGGGACGGGGCAGAAAAACAGTCACCACTCCATGGGCCTCTGGAAAACGTGTTCCTCAGGAGCATGTGATCCTGTAGTTCTTCTGCAGCACATCTTCAGGCAGATTCCCTGGTGTGGTGGGCCTGCCTCCTTGGCAGGCTTCTACTCACAGGGCAAGTCCATGCCCCACGAGCATATGGGGGGGTGTCTTGCTACGCAAGTTCTTGAATTGGTGCATGTGTAGAAGCTCCTTTAGGAAGATTCTGGAATTGGCTCTGGAGGCTCCAGGGTCGCTGGCAGTTCAACAGACCCTGCCAGAATCACCTCTACCTGAACCCCCTGGGCTTGCGTGTGCAGTCAGGTGGGAGGGGGGCACCTGCTGCTGCACCTCCTCCCCCTCCTCTGCAGCAGCACCAGCCCAGCAGGAGCCCCGGCACTCAAGAAGTTGTTAAAGACAACAACACAAGTAGAGTCAGACCATGTTGAAGACAATACAAGCAGAATCAGTTGATGTTTAAGGTAACAATGCAAGTAGAATCAGTCTTTACAAGGAGGAAGAGGCACAGGACAGTGCAGCACAGAAGATGTCTCCCCGTGTGACCTGATGGGTGCATACTCACCACCTTGAGGACATGGATGACAGAACAACAGTCACAGGAACCAAGGATGGTGATTTCTCCCTGGCTCGCACACGCGTTTTCTCTTCCCCCCCCTTTCTCTGTCTCTTCCCCACCCCCTCCTTCACTCCCCCCCCCCTTTCCCCCTCTCTTCCCACCAATGTTTATTTTCCAATCACCATAGCGTAAGACAATATAAATGTCAAATAAAATCAATTGCTGAAAAGGATTGCAGGTGTTGTTATCACCTTAACCCAAACCAATTGGAATTTACAAACCTATTGGGACCTTGTAAAGGGACTTAACATAAGCAAATGAAAGAATCAAATATTTTAAAGCAAAATAAACAAATAGAAATAGCATAACTGTTTACCCTATGACCCGTTGCATGCAGTTACAGGAAGGGCCACGGTTAGGCCAGGACACAACCCCATGCCAGAGATAACTTCTAGGCTCACTCACCATTTAATAAACATCCTTATGTGTCAGGGTACGCAAACAGGTTATATGAGTGTGTTTGAGCATGCGGTGAAACAAATCAAGAGATGTCTATCAGCCACATTTCAGAGGCATCTGGACATATGGATTTGCATATGTGTCCTCTTCTATGCAGACCACTCAGCCTAGTCATGTGGAAGAAAACAAGCTTAGCACGTGGAAGCTGTCAGGGCAGCCAGTGAACTCAGTTTTGATCTATTACAAGTTCCATCTAAATATCACACATAATGAGAATTTTCCATGTCCCTAGAGAAGTTCTTCTAGTGTTTGCCTGCATTCAGTGTGGATTCTTTTTCTCAATAAGGTTTCTCAGCTCTCACTTTCCACCAGGTCTCGTATAACGCTGGACTCTTCCTCAGATCAGTAAGGTAGTTATGTGTTTTGATTGTGAAATACGACAGAAGTATATTTTTTAGAGTTGCTTCAAGGAGTGGGAAGTCAAAAGCAATATGAAAAGTAAATGAACATGCTTGCTTAAATCAGCTGCTCATAAAAAATTTAAATTTTACTTTCTTGTTTTACAAACAGTCAGAATGCCATGTCATTTAAAACAAAAAAAAGAATGCCAGCCACACCGGTCTCTAAATAATATTGTTATCTGCTAAGATAGAAGAGTTTGATTTTGAAAACAAGAAGCTATCAGAGATTGCCCCTAAATGTGTTACAAAACCATGTTCTCTAATTATAGAGCAGAAATTTACATTTTCAAAGGTTCTCTTTTTTTTTCAGTCAAAACCACAGGGATGAGTAGATGACCCTGGCAGCCTTCAGGCAGGGCTTTTAAATAGAACAAGACTTGAGTTTGTGTATACAGGATCTGTCCATCAAAATTCACTTCTCAAAACCAGGTAGATATTGAAATGAGCAGGTTGACAATACGCAGTCTGTGGAGTAGTTTCTGACATTTTTCTCTAGAGGTAATAGCTGGGAAATCTGTCTGTATTACAGAATCCATCCTCAGGAAAGCCAAAATTATCTGAGACAGGATACATAAGGTTTAATGCTAGAAATGAAGTCTATTCATTTGGAAAATGCCTATCAGCACTGTATTTTGTTGCGTACTGTAATTACAAAGTTAATTTTGCAAATCTCATAAGCTAGGCACTTTGAAGATTCATTTGAATTCTTTAAATGCTGGGCCTAATAATGTTGCAAGTATTTTGAACAACTTTATTAAACTCAAGAAAATTATTCTAAGGCCTTTAAAAGAGAAAAAAACACATTTGAAAACTATTTCTATTTCTCTGTCATTAAAAAGAAATACAGGGATAAAAATAAGGAAACTTTGAAGGAAAAAATTCTATTTAAAATTGACATTACAATAATGGACCTTATGACTCCTTTTATCTGCCTCCTGTTTTATGCAATACAAAATGTTTTAGAAATGTATGTTGTTTTGATTCTTAACTCTCAGAAGTGAGAAATGTTGTTAAAAGGTCTTGGAAGCAAGAAAGTCAGTTTATCTTCAGTCCTTGGAAAGGAAAGGATGCATAAAAGCAAATAATGCAGGCAGAGGGGATAACTAGGATGTCAGGATTAGCATTGATCATCAGAGCTCTGATGCCAAAGCTACTGAGAAGGAAGCTGCAATAACTGAAAATGAGTGGTGAGACCTTGGGCAAAACCTGCATCTATGCACAGAAAGTTGAAAAGCTGTTTATCCTAACTATTCTTCAGAAAGAAACTTCAAGACTTAGGTAACATGTATGTGAACTGAGAGGTGTCCAGGTTAAGAAATAAATACGCCTGAACGTAATCTTTAAATCTGTGATAAAAATATCTGTTTATTGACAGAGATTGTCAAGTACTGAATGAAAAAATCAATATTTATATTGATATCACCCCTATTATAATCAGCAGATTTAGAGATTATTTTTTAAAAGTCACTGTTCTAAATGTCATGAAATTATTCCTGAATTGAATTAACTACTTGAATATTTTAAGTCTGCATATATTTTCACTGGTATTCCACTACTAAAAGCTGGAACATTTTTTGATTTATTATTTCTTGCCTTGTAGTATATAAGATGGAATGTTGGATCTATGGAGGAGCTTAGTATCTCAAGTGTATTTATATCAGAAAGAGAGTTCATGAGCACACTTGAAATGCCATATAAAGGGTATTACAGAGAAGCTTTGAAGATTTCAGTCAGCCTTCCCCAAGCAAGAGTGGCCCAAATAAATAGCTACTGAAGTGTTCTAAGCTACACAGGAATCAAAGCTGGCAATTTCTTCAGCTGGAACTGTCTAGATCTGACCAGATATTCCAGGAGAATATATTTGGGAAAGCATTGATTACTTTGATGCTGGTTTTCACTAATCATCAGGAAACTTTATAAGAAGAGTTTAGGGGTAAGATAGTGAATCTATTGAAATAGTCACTTGCAAACGGTCCCAAGAGCAGGAGCCTGCTTCCAGTCGAGACAGAGCAGGTAACTGGATTTTCCATTAGCTGATAAAGAAATCCTAAGGCTATAGGTCCACTTCTTCTGTTGCAGTGACTGTTTCTTTATGGAAATAAATCCCATTAAGGAGCATGAGAGTAAGACAGTGGCTGTAGAGTTGTCATTATCTGTGTAGGTTTGCAGAATAATACTTGGTTTAAATAAAAGAAATCTTTTCTTGGGCAACCTGGGAACTTTTCCAGAGAGAGTTTTAAGAGGATTTTTTTTTTTCCTTTAATGACCTGTGAACCCAACTTTCAAAGTGTTTTACTTTTCAAGAAGCATGATTTTTTAAAAAATGCATTTAAAATAACTTCTAACCTTTCAGCACAGGGGACCATTATGACAGTTCAACCTACACCATGGAACATGCTTTAGATACCAGAATTCCTCCCACCCCTTCCCACCAGAGGGTTTACAGCTTCTGGGATTTACATGCTGTGCAGAAATTAAGAACAAAAGGAGGACAAAGGCTTTGAGACTGTGCAACGTTACCACTATTCCTGTGGTTATAAATCAAGGAGGACTACTCATCCTTAAATAATGGATTCTGAGATAGTAATCTTTTCTGTAAATTGATATATATTGCACATAAAATTTAATATCCTTAATGAGGGACCCTGGTTTGTCTAGACCTCACTCAGAGCCAAGACAGCAGACAGAGGTTGTGATACGCTCTCTGTGGTCACACAGAGAAATATTGTGTGATATGAGCAAAACAGCACAGCAAATAGCAACTAAGCTCTCAACCTACTGTTCTGCACAATTACAGTAGCAGAGCTAAATGAAAAACAACATTTGAGAAATCGTTTTCCTAAACTGAGAAGATGGGAAATCTGTCACGATGCTAGGGAAAGCCCAGTGCAAAATGTTTCTGCTAACTGTACGAACAATACAGAGCTACAAACAACCCTATGTCGAAGACACGGGGTTTTACTCAACAGGTAAACACATACTGGAAACTGTTGCTATATATGTGCATATAAAGTGCTTTTTATTGCTTCCTCTCAATTCTTTTTAATTTTTGTTGTTGTTGTTCACCAAATTCCTTTCTTATTCCCTTTCATGAATAGTTCCACAGGGTGTGTGAGTTTTGAAGTATGCTTTTTTTCTGTATTTAAATTTGGTTGACAAAGGAAAACTAATATCCTTTTAAAAAAAAAATCTGTTACTCTGCTTTACTAGATCAATTTTAATTTAAAAGTACCAAAAGGTGTTGCATCTCAGATTTTAAGGGAAGTTAATTTTTAAATACTCTGAGCTTAGCATTCCTTTCTTCAAGAATTTAATTACAGATATTGTCAGGCCAAAATGTTCTTTCCCAACAAAATCTTGCTTTGGTGTAAAGCTAATTTTCATTCTCGCAGTGAAAGGAGACAGCATTGCATGTTGTCCCAAATGGAGATGAACATGTGACAAGCTGGGAAATAAGTGGAAATAAAATCAATTTTTCCCTATTAGCATCAAATTAAAAGCAAAGTAAGCTGTAGAGGTTGTAATAGCAGAAGTGGCAATAGAAGCAAGTGCTCTGAACAAACAAACAAGATCAACAGAGAATCAATTCTAACTTTGTTAGGTAAGGAGACCTTTGGTTTTGGTGATGTTACAATGCACAAAAGAGCATCTGTTCAGATTCTAAAGCAGCAGCCAAAGACTCTGCGTCAACAGGCCAAAAGTCAAAGTTATAAAATTGATGAAAACTAAGAGTATATTATTTTCAAAGAATTTAACTGTTAATATAGCCCAATTTATGTCATTAAGATTTATAGTTTATAGCACCATTAAAAAAACAGTGTCTTTTTCACCTTGATTTGAACTCTCTTACCTTTCCACAAATTCAAAGAAATCTTTACATGGAAAAAAATTAGGACGAAAGTTTGCTTTCTTCATGTTTTTCCTTTTCACTTTCCCCAACTTTTTCCCCCTTCATGTAATTCTCTTACTTCTCTCTATGTGCCTCAAGGGTATAAATATTAAACATGTGGTTGTTTGGGGTTTTTTTTCTTCCCCTTTTCCTTGTGTCTTTCCCTGCACATGGTGCCTGATGTTCCCTCTCTCCGTTAATTTCTCCTAGCTGACTGCCTTTCCCACAGCAGCTCATGATTCTGGCTGATGCCTGCAGACGCTTACAGCAGCTCTAGTTTTGTCCCTCTATTCAAGCCCTTGGTGGCAATACCTCCTAGACTTGGCCTTCCATCAACACGTGCCAGCCTGAAAGGTCTGGTGCCACCAGGGGTGTGAACCAGCAATGTGACAGAACATACCTCCCCAGATAATCTGTAATTCTCTTCTCTTAGGTGACCAGTGACAGAACAAAAGGACACGGTCTCCAGCTTCACCAGGGGAGGTTTAGTCTTGACATTAGGAAGAAATTCTTCACTGAGAGGGTGATTGGCCATTGGAATGCGCTGCCCGAGGAGGTGGTGGAGTCACCGTCCCTGGAGGTGTTTAAGGAAAGATTGGATGAGGCACTTAGTGCCATGGTGTAATTGACGAGTAGGAGTAGGTGTAGGTGTTGGGTCATAGGTTGGACTCGATGATCTCAAAGGTCTTTTCCAACCTTATGGTACTGTGATACTGTAATCTCAGATACGCGTACCCGGGAACTCGGAGCGAGCTGTGTCTGGGTGGGTTCTCGTTCATTATGCTGATCTAATGCCCAGAAGCTGAATTTGCAGCCAGGTGTGATATACATTACGACTTTATCCTGCTCTCTGGATTCTCTATCAGAGAGAACAGACATCAAATGTTTTTTATTTCATGCAAGAACAAGAGTAAAATCTTATATTTTCTTCCAGATTACTTTATTTCCCATTGGGAGAAGCTTCACACTGGTCACCTTCCTGCTCCAGGCAACAAAAGGTAAATATTCAAACTTTTCTAGTTAAAAAATCGAGAAATCTCTGAGTCGGTCTCTGTAACTAAACATCAGCCTTATGAAACAATGCCCATCATCCCCTGTTTGCTTTGGTTGCCTTGAATAGGCATTTTGTCAACTCGGGGCACAAGGAAATATCTACGATCTGTGTAGTCCAGGCATGTATGATTAGCATCCGGAATCACTGGTCCACAAATGAGAGCAATGGCACACAAACAGTGAGGAAACTGAATTTCTTGGGTGTACTAAACATTTATCACATTTAATATAGAGTATTTTGATAACTGTACTTTCACAAAACTGTAGAAAAAATGCTTTAAATTTAAATATGAATCAGTGGTCATTATCAAAACTATGATAAAAGTGCTCTTCTAATTTTTTTTTCAATAGCTTAAGATTGAACCAGTGATTCTACACTATCAATCTAACTTTAACTCCTCACTCTGTTACAGCTAGAACAGGAAAAAATACAGAATGACTTAAATGCAAAAAGTTTAAAAATAGGGAAAATTTTATAGCACTGTTGAGGACTGAAAAATTTTTTTCTGCTATAGATTTACTTGTTGTATAATTAACATAACTTGACATAACCAACATTTTGTAATAAGATTCTTTATTAATAAATTCTAATTGTAAAAACACATGGATTTAATTGACATTTAACATGTTAGCTGTTGCAGGCTTGATATCAATTAACACACTTATCAAATGTCAATTACCAGTTTTCCAGTTTTAATTGCTGTGAAATTGACTTGCCATGGGCTACCTTTTTAAATGTTAATGCATTAACAGTGTTCACAGATTTGATGTAATAAATACGACATCTAATATGCACTTATTGCTTATGCAATTTGACTACATTATATGAAAAGTTAAGTGTATTTCCTTCATACTTATTAAACAACAGTAAGAAGCCTTTAACTCATTAATACAATTAAATTTGATGCCAGTTTGAAATAATTATCCAATTGCCTTCAGAATAGTTAGTTAAATAGTCAGGTCACCATTTCAAATCAGCATTAGCAGACGTTATTACAACTATTTCTTAACACTGTATTGTGTTCCCAGCTTGCTTTTTGATAGAAAATTCTCCATACATATCTTGTACTTCCCTGTGTTCCACCGCGTTGTAACCTGTGTTCATTGGAAAAAATACCCAGCCCTGGAAATCCAGCTACTGATGATGATCCTGTCAAGTGAGCTGAACAAATGTGTCCGTTCCCTTATTTATGGCCCTAATGATGGCACTGGGCCATGGTGCTGATATAAGATTTTGGCTGCCAGAAGCAGTTTTGGGTTGACAGCTTTGTCATTGGCGTCATCTTAAAGGATGAAATTTCCATTGTGTGGAGAATAATTATACTAAGTTCAGCCATTGCATTTTGTTTGAATCTGTAGAACTGACATACTTTATGAAGTTAGGCACTATCCCTATTTTAATGGAGAGGAAAGTGGATTGCAGTAAGGTCAAGTGATTTGCCTAAAGTCATGAAGTTTGTCAGTAGCAGAAGCAGTGAAAATAAGTTCTGGTTCAAGTTACGTTATCAGAGTGGCGAGAGAATGGGGCTTTCCCAAAGGCAGTGTGTAGTGGTTACGGATGAAGGGAGCATTAATCACAGGCCTCCTGGAAAGCAGGGCTGCTTATTTAGCAGAATAGAATGAATATTTAAAAAGACCTTTCAGAGTATTGCAGAATAAATGCATATATCTCTAAGTTATTATGGCTTAAAGGCTAGCTATTAAGTGAAAGGATCAATGCATCAAATAGTAAATGCAGAACTTTTAGAACTACAGCTACGTGAATCATGATCTCCCAGTTTGCTAACGAAACATACAAAGTTAGGGACTGAACTTTGCATCAGAGCGAACTGTTGAATTGGACTTTTCTCCCCACCCTCCCCCTACCTTCCCTGCCAAGTATCACAGTATCATAAGGTTGGAAAAGACCTTTGAGATCATCGAGTCCAACCTATGACCCAACACCTACTCTTACTTGTCAACTACACCATGGCACTAAGTGCGAGTGATCTGCACTGCTGACAAAGCTGTGTTTTAGTAGTATGGGGGCAAACCTCCTCCATGCCATCTGGGCCCAAGGCCACTGCTAACAGGAGGAGGTGGCTCTCACAACACCCTGATAGCCACTGAACAAAAGGAGATGTTTTTTAGGGGTCAGGTAGGACGTTTAGGTCAGCACTTGGCTAAAGGAAGTCAGTTATGAATTAAGTCGTGGCCTGCAACCAATCCCACATTTGCCAGTGTCTCCAGAAGTAGCATGTCATTGAGCTGTTAGGTGTGACTTCAATCTTTAAGGTCTTCATCTGTGCTTTCTGTTCCTTCACACGGTGCAGTAAGACATAGCCAGCCAAGGTTCTTAATACTGGCTGGCAAACTTGCTGTTCCAGTGGATAGGTGGCGCTTCGGGGCTATTTCTCGAATACGTATTTGCTGAAGCGTTCTGGCTCCGTGAAGGATTATAGCTCTAGTTGAATCAAATCAGATAAAAATTCCATTTTAAGTAACTTTTACGTGAGTTGGTGGCCCTGATAAGACCAAAAAAGGTGCTGTCCCTGTAAGAGTCAGAACATCAAACTGTTCAAATGTATTTGTTTGGTAAACCTAATAATTTCCTAAAAATGCGTAAATTGTAACCTTGTAATTACCTTGTACATGTGTATTTTTCCTTCAGGGCCAATGTGTTGTCTTTCAGGGACTCACTCCTTTCCTTGTGTTAGGGTGGAGTCTACTCAGCTGAAGTCACTGGACTGAGTCTGTGATTATTCCTGTTTGTACGATTCCAGGCTATCACCACTGCTAACAGGAGAACCCCATCACTCCGTTTCACATGAAAATAATTGTGGTCTGCTAAAGTGCTGACAGGTCATCTGTCTTGCAGTTCTTCCCAGTAAAAGAGAATCCCCATCCCCCCCCAAAAAAGGTATCTAGGAGTTTATAAGGGTTCAAATACAAAAAAGGGAGGGAAGGAGAGGGAGAAATCAGAAGTGTTATGATGCTTTCCTAAAGATCAACAACTCTTTGCTCTACAGATGAATTATTTCCGAAATGATCTCACCTGCTTTCTCACCTGTTGTTTTTGCATGTGCTGTATCGTGATTGCTTGTGAGAATTACAAGAAGAGGAATATAATGAATTAATGAAAGAGTGATTTCCAAATTAATCTATTTTCGCCTTCCAGTTTCAGAAGTCTCTGGGTGCCAATAGAGTTTCATTACATCTATTAGTTTACTATAGCAGTTTGATTGCTATTTCTTTATCAAATGTGTTTCAGGGGAAAAAAAGTATACCCCAATGGTGTCAAGTCAAAGAATAATATTAAACCGTCAGCTCTACAATGCTCTTGTGTCTATGATTATTAAGAATCATGTTTCATCTGAAGTTTTTAGTGGAGTTTTTGGAAGTGAAAATATTGGGTTGCCGTCAGCAATGAGTACATTTAATTATAAAATATCTCTTTCCCTGTTCCTTCTAAAAAATGTCTTGGAAATAATAGTATCATTTAACATTTTATCTAAAGATAATATAATAGAAAAAAGCGGAGGGCGCTACAACGGACTTACTGGCTGGGAAAAGGATTGTGTGCAAGGCAAGAATTTGTGACAAATGCATATGGTGCAAGATGGCATTTGGCATTTGAATGGTTTATATGGTAGTTTTGTCTCTATTAAATATTTTTATTACAAAAAAGAACAAACCACTAATATAGTTATGTGGAATATTCCATAGTATTTAGTGTTCATATTGCGTGGATGTGAATGCCAGCAGTATCATGAAAGAAAGCATGTATGTATATTTAACACACACATATATATATGATGCGGGATTCTACCAAACAAATATAACTAGAAAATGGCAGACTGGAAGTTTTGTGATAGATTCTCAGAGCTATTGGGTTAACCACTTATACTGTGAACTTCTGATTGCCTCCCTGGCATTCTATCCTCTAATCCATCTCTCCTGAGACTTAATTTCACGCTCCGAACACTGAACAGCTTCAGACAGCTGCCATTTAAAAATAAACAAACATAAATAAACCATCAGTAACAAAGTCTTTCCCCTCTCCAGATCACCACACAGAAGCTCAGCCTGATCAGGAACAGGGCTGCTTTTTCCCCTCATGGGCAGAATTTTATAAAGTAAAGCAATAAATAAATAAAAAATAAGGAATGTAAGCAAAATCCAGGAATGTAATACATGTCAGGAGCTCTAGTGAGCTCTGTTATTGTTCAGATTACTTAAATGGCTGGAAGGTCGTAAATCACTTTTTGGTTCACCAGTACTCTGATCTTGCCCTGAACCAAGGGAATCATTTAGCTTTTTTACTCTTTCTTTCCTTATTTTTGTTTAGCACACATACAGATTCTGAACCATAGAACATTATGAATTATAGAAGAGACTCCAAGGTTTCTGGTAAGAAAACCAGTACTTGTCTGTGACATTGTCTGAGGTACCTTTCTGAAAGTATGACAGGCTTGTAAAGCTAATTTACATTTTTAGGGGATCAGCTGAGTTTCTTGGTGAACATAGTTAGATGCTGGGTCAAGTGTGACCATGTAAATCAAAGCCACGGTGATCAGTTGGAATTTCTGGTGGAGTACATGATTGGGTTGCAAGAATTCTCAATAAAACCTGAAATACGTGATGTTACTCTGATTCCATGTGGCATGACAGGACTGGGTACCCACTGATTTCAGGGTCAACTTTTAGAAATAAATATAAATGTTTTTGTCAGGATTAATTAAAGACAATAAAAAACTTTGAGTTTTTGCCTGAACTGAAATGGATAAAAATGGATAAATGGCATAAAGGCACTATTGCCTCTCCTATAGTGTATTTACATGTAAATGTTAGACATACAGACACCCACAAGACTGTTGGACATACAGGCATTTAGTGTCTCACATCTTCAAAATTTGTGTGATCAAGTGAATATCGGAACAATGCAGCTGAGTTTTTACTTACTCTGAAAATTATATTAAAGAAATGCATACACATTTCACACATGAAAAATGAAATCTACATATATTCAGGAGAGACAAAATTATAATGCCGAGCTTCTTTTATTCACTAGAAATCTCAGCTGAGTTTCCAATTGGATTTCATGCAGTTTTAAAGGATGCTTTGAAACTCTGCCATTCTCCTTTTCTCACCAATCATACAACTATATTACAGACAGTCTAAAACAAACTGTCCCTTCGTGCTCATCAAAGAAACAGAATTTTCTTTCCTTGTTCTCAATATACACAGTTAGAGTACACCATGACGGTAAGAGATCTCATCCTTAAATTCCTGATCTTAGCAGTTAACCACATGAAGTAATTTTATCCATTTCTTCTATGCACTTTTATAGACCAAATTAAAAGTACATAAATTTTCTTTTACTGTAGATATAATCATACCTATAAAAATTTGTCACTGGATTAAGTAACATAGTCCAAAGTCCTGGGACTAGAGAAAGCAATAATATACAAGCAGCAACCCTTCCTTACCTTCACTGTTTATTAATATCGTTAATTAAGTGCCCATGTTAATTATATTGGAAATAGAGCTTTAAAAATGACATGCACGATGCTAAAGTGAAATAAAGTAATCTATACCTTAATTGCAAGGATGATTTTGGACATATATCATCTGGTTATGAAAGTAATAATAAACATGCATTTATTTTTTTTTTTAATCAAATGCTTATTTGTACAACTAAGAAACAAAACCTTTAAAAACTTCCTCACTAGATACAATGCTTTTCATTTGACTTATTAAAAGATACTTAACTACTCAAGTGTTGAACAAGGAATAAATTAATTACAGCTGAATGACAAATGAGATATATCTTAAGTGGTGAGAATGCAGAAGCTGTAGAGAGTATTCTGCTGACTGCCATACTTTTTAAGTTGTTTTTTTTGTTAATGGTTTCAATTATTTTTCCAAGAGTTTAATATGTAATGCCATTAACATATTATTGTTTCTGTTGACGGTCATTTTTTTAACAACATTTTCTTGGTTGCTTACCATTTTTAGTATTTTTGCCATCATGTGAGACGAATATCAGAAACTAAAGAATCCTTTGTTGTGTGACCTGACTTATAAATATATTAGAAAGGTTTAGATGTTTTGTGCATCTGCGTCTTTTCCACTACAATAAATTTCTCAGTTTCCAGGAAGTGTATGTTTTCATGAACGCAACTGCAGATTCTACCTGTGTTAGAGCAACAAAATTCTCATAAAATGGAGTGCTTTTGGGAGCTGTTTGAGTACTAAGGATTGGTTTAAACTTATAATATAAATAAATAAATCTAAACCATAAATATTTGTTATTATTTTAGCTTACTTGTATCTGTATTTATATAATCTTAAAAGGGTTTTTTTGTTCTTCAAGTTTTTAATTATTCAGATAACTTTTTGGCTCTTCTTGTACCCTTCTATAAGAAGTGCATGCATACAATTCACAAGAGGATAAAGGAGGAACATAAAGTAAAATACAAAAATAATGTAAGATATATTTAGAGTAAAACTTCTGTATTCTAAACCATCCATAAATCCATGCATTTCGTCTTCATTTTTAGAAGTTCTGGCTTATTCTCATCTATTGAGCAAAAATATGTTGTACTGGACAAGTAGAGCGTACGCTGTCATTTCTCACTTGAAAGGTGTATAATGATAGGGCAATAGTTTCTAGGTGAGGGGTGGCAACATTTGAAGCTGTTCAAGAGGAATGAAAATATGCTTCTGCCCACGTTTATTTGGTAGACTAATACCTGATGATACTTTACCTTTTCAATGCCTAAATGATGGCAATGCATAGCAAGTATGCTGGTGGGAGAACTAGAGGAATGTTTCTGATAAAGTGAAATATCCTTTTTGAGTATGGTGGTGTAAAGTACCTCTTTTTAGTTTTATATGCCTGATCACCTTTAAAACAGCTAGTCTGTAAGGGAGTACATAAATTGAGTAGTCACGTGTAGATTTAGGTCTTTCCTCTGCCTGAATCAGACAGAGATGCAGGGAACAAAGGTAGAGGGATATCCATTCAAAACTACACGTTCTAATTCAGGTAAGAGCAAAATCAGCAGAGCCCCTGTGGTTACTGGCATTGTTGCTCGTGTATGACAATATGACTTGATTACAGTGGTTGATGGTCCCCTTTGAATCTCAGAGATAATCCCATTTAAATTTTCTTCAAATCAAGTCTGTTTCATTAAATTTTCTAGTTTTAGTGAAACTATGCTTTTTTTTTTTTTTTTTTTTTTTTTCACAAATAAACCTGACATCATATGTCCCCTCATATTTTCAGACCAAAACCCAGGCTGAGACTCAGGAGTTTAGAAGAAGGATGAGGGCAATGTTTCCAGATGCAAATATCCTCCAGTTTGAAATAAGAAAGAAGACGTTTCACTTCATAAGCAATTAATTATTTTCCCTAAGGAAATTTGAAACTCTGATATTTTTATTGTAGAAGTCTAATATATATATATATGCATATACATATATATGTATGGAGGGAAAGAAGAAGATACAGAATTCTTATCTACTTTCTTATGTTTTATAATGAGAAAACTATCTAGTAAGCTTTTATTTTCATTCCCAGTGTAATATGCTTTACTTGTAGCAGTAATTTCTCCTCTGAACCACTAAACTGGAAAAGAGCACACATCCTTTTGACCCACCTCATGTTACTAGCAGAAATGCCTATTGATTACTAGAATCAGGCTTAAGTCTTCCCACCAATATTTGGCTGTTTATTGTCCTTGGGGTTGATTGAGGTTTTCTTGATCTGCTTTGTTTATTTTACTTTTTACTTCTGCTTTTAATTTCACAGTCACCAGAGAGGACCAATGGCCACTGTCACAAGAATGAGTATGCCCTCTGGTCTGTGGAAGCAGAGAAGGAAAACGCAAGACAGTACAAATAGCATAAGTGAGCAAGTTTGTGACTGAAAGGTTTTGAAACTGTAACACTTCACTATGCCTTATTGCTGGTTTTATACTGATTATTATTCTCAGCTTTATGAAGTATCAGCAATACTTAATGGTGTATAAGGAGAAATAACCCTACAATAATCTTCCTACGCAAAAGTGGGATGTTTTAATAATGATCATTGCAGCATCACACATTATGGACATCATTCTGACCCTATCTGGTATATAAAAACTGCCATCACAGTTGCCATCTTGGCTCAGAATGCAAATATTTTTACCTTTTCTGTGTACAGGCAGGTTGGGACAAGAACTGTACGGTTTATATGAAAGAAGAGTTCTATTAAACTCTTTCCCTCCTTTAAAGAGCACGTTAGGGAAAGTTTAGAATTGACATTGATCAATGGAAATGAGAACAGGAAATAAAAGATACTTACTGTTTCGGAGGAAACCCGTTCCTATTACTATTGTCTGGTAGTACAAAGTTGTATCTGAATCACAGCTTCATCGAGGAAGAAGAGACACATGTAACAGCCTAGATGCTGCTATGAGATATTCTGAATTTAGCCTCTCAGACAGGCTACATTTGTGCTAATGTGGCATGGAGCTTCCTAGCTGCCAAACCTAAATGAGTGTGCAAACTGACAGTAGGTACGGAGCCTGTATTATTCAGACTTCTGAAATGGGGCCGGAACTGTTTGGGAAAAGGCTAGTGAAAGCAGCCAGTTTCATACTAGAGAGTGTTCTCACAGTTTTGGTGTTATTTGTTTTCCAGTGCCTGGCAATAGTTCATGTCCTAGCAACATCCAGGACAGATCAGCTCAGGGTGGTATCCTGATACCCATTTCCCTACAAAATCCTGCGACTTTGCCAGTCATGAGACTCATGCATCATTTTTATGCTGTCAGTTTAGTCTCTATTTAAGAGTCTTTTAATTGCACCAGACACTTGGCATCCACTATCTTTTACATTTCTTCTTATTAAATTTACTCTTTCTTCACCTCATTTTTAGGATGGTAGCCTGAAATAGGTTATGGTACCAATAAATAAAGTCTGAAAGACCATGAATATAAATGAAAAGGATTCCACTCAGAGTTAAATTTAGCAGACCACTGACTGGGCTGATTATTTTGTTCCATTTAAGGTCATTGTTCTATCATTCCATAAATATTCCATTTTCTTTTCCAGCTCTGTTCTCCCCTTTTCTCCCAAATATACTCTGATCATCATATATTGCAAATTTGTCTTACAATTTCTAATACTTTGGTTTCTAATCTTCTATAGACATAATGATTCCATTTTAGTTCTTCTCTTTTTTCTTTCTTAACACTCCTTTTGAATTAATGCTGTTAATTAAAGAGTAGAATTCTCCATTTCTTCCAGAAGGAAATGAATTATTCTTACAAAACTGACTGACACCTTTTCTCAAATGATTGCTTTTTGAGCTTGTATTTATTAATGTCTCTAAACATATATTTCTTTGAATTGAGTACTCATTTTATTACTATTTTTTTTTTCATAAAGAACGAGTTGGAGTTTCATGCTATTTCTGCATAAACACACCTGCATTATTTCCATGTATTATTCTGAAATGTCTTTCTTTAGTTTACATAAGTTGATAGATAACGTTTTTGCAATTAATGAATTGCAGGACAATGGACTTGCCTGGACTTTTCAAAGCTGATCTTGAAAAAGGGGACAAGCAGCAAAGTCACTATGGCTTTGAAAAAAGGAACAGTTCGACTTGAAGGACTTTATCTTGTAACATAGACAGATTGGGTGGTGGTCTAATGCTCAAATCAGCTAAGTGACACCTAGGGTGAGGCAGAGACCTCACAGCCTGATGTAGCTTCAGTTAAGAACAGAAAGACGCATGAAAACAAGTACTGGGCTCCCTGCTCTGAAGCTGATTCCCACTTCTGCTGACACAGCAGGCCTTTGTAAGAACAAGTTAACTCATAATAGTTGCCTTAGTCCCACCGCACCAAGAGGTGCCACAAAAGTATAAAATTGACACCTAAAAACCCTTCTGTTGGGGAGAAGAACTCAAATGACCACCTTACCTGACAGATGGATTGATGGGAATGGACCTCTCTTCCCCATGTAAGAAGGGATGCCTTTTTGGTAAGTCACACCTCTGACTTTTTGGGTGTTTCCTGGGAAAATAACTGCTAGTTTGAGTTCCAGTTATTACATTATATATATTAATTTATCAACCATTCTGAACTTGTTTTATCTGTTGCTTTAAATAAATTAACTATTGTATCAGTATTGTGAAATTGTCTCAGTGAGAGTCCTTGGGAAGGCTCATACAGGCACTGTTTTAACTGCTCCTGTGACAACCCACGAGACGCTCTGGCAGCAAATGCTAACCTGTGGGTGAAAAGCCTGTAAGGGGGCTCTCACAGGTAACACCAACTCTGACTGGTGGCTAACTCATACATCCTTACCTAGTACTGTCCTAAAGAGGGAGCAGAGAAAATGACGAAAGCCTTTAGACATAATGAGCTGACCAAGTCTGGGACTAAGATCAGATACCCCCTGAGGAGGAGCTTAGAAAGCAAGGGGGTCCATCCTGAACCTCGTGATTCAGTGGGGGGTCTTCCTCAGCCATGTATCAAAGCTGTATCTATTAACACAATAAATATATTAGAAAATAAACCTTTTGCCCAGCAACTCCCAAGCTTCTCATATTACTGTTTAACAATACTCATCATGCTGACACCCCTACAGTTCTTTGTTCTCCCTGTCAGACTCAGTCTCCAGGGTTTTTTTAATGTTCTTCGGCTGGGAGCTGCACCAGAGGGGTCTGGTAACACCCTGCCTGGAAGTCACAGTTTAGGGGAGCACTGCCTTAGAGTGTCTTCACCTTTCATACTCCTGCTTCAAGACACTAAGGAATTATTTATATAAGCTTGTCTCAACCCTTCAATAGCAAGCGAAATCTCTCTAAATGTCTTCTTGAACTCGAAATGAACACTTACGCTTACCTGTCTTTGTGCTCATTGACCTCCTCCTGCTATGATGAAAACAGGGAGAGATCTGCAAAATCAGTATTGTGTATCTCAAAGGCAATTAAAACTTTGATTTTGTGAATAATTCATACTACTGAAAAATGACACAGTGAAGTTTTCTTCACATGGTATTCTGTAGTGAATGCTCATGCCCCTAAAATCTTGGTCAAAACGCTGTTTAAGATTTTTCCAGCAGCCTTTCCATGGCAATTTGAAGTACATCTATACTACCTGGCAGAAATTGTTAGTGCTTTAGATATGTATCAATTATTGTTTTCTTCTGTTGTTAGAAATGGAGAAGACAATCAGTGAGTTCATTTTCAACTTTGAAGGAAGCACAGAGGCCTCACTGATAGCTATCAAAAGTCCTAACATTCATCAAAAGTAGAACAGATTATATTTAACTAGAGATGGGATCAGAAAGCAACAGTATGAGAAGGTTGGAAATAAATATAGGTTTTGCTGAAGAAAATAAATGAGGCTTGCAATAACACAGTAATTGTCTTTCCTGGCATTTACATCAAATTACAGTGAAATGAGGGAATCTTTTTGGAATACAACAAGCCAGTCTAGAAACCATCTTTTATTTTGCTTTTGACTTCTCTTTGTTAGTACAAATAAAAAAGATGTTTCTGCCACAAGAAACACCAAATTTATAACATTATTTGCAGCAAAGTGTATTCAAAATATTTAACAATGTTGTATAAAACTCGTATAAAACTCAAATAAAACATACAGCTGCCCATGCTTCTGCTTTCTTCAATGTGTTATCCTTATTTATTTATGGGTTTTTTTCTCCCTTTCATATTGATTGTCTTCTTCCATTTTAAGTTCCATCATAGTTCAACACATTTCTCAAATCAAAGTTATTGATATACACAGAGAAGATCAATCCTAGTAATGCTGAAGCCCTGTTCTGCATCCCTCAAATTAAATTCTTGCCATTCAAGACCATGCTTTGCAAGTGAAGCGTTTTTTTCATACACTGAGGTACTGACAGTTTAAACTTCTACACGTTACTGGAACAAAAATAAGCGTGTGACCTTGTTTTCAAAAAAAAATGTAGAGACTTTGAACAATATTTACTGTCTTGTAAAAGAAGTATGAACTCCTTTTGTGGCCAGGAAAGTTATTCTCGGTGGCAATTGTTCACTTTTCTCCCATGTTTGACAGTAATAACAACATACTCTTCAGGGCTACAGAGAAAGCAAGCAATAAAAGAGCCAACATTTAGTGACCTTGTGACATAAAAGAAGTGTTAAATTTCCTCCTTCTCAATGGATAAAAATTAATTCCCGTGTAGACCTTCTAGAATACCTATAAGAAGATACTACTGTGAAATAATTTGTCATTACCACTGAAAGATATATTGATAAGTGACACAACCTGTGTGTGTGCATGCTGAAATAGATAGTATTTATGGGTGTGGACCAATGTATTTTGTCAGGGTCATCACCACTCTTCAAACTCACAAAATTAATTCTTTGTAAAGGTGCAGGCCTCTGAGTTCTCTACAATTCTCCATCTGACTTCTGCTTCCCGCCCTTAAGGTTTTGATAGATGCTTGCTAATTGCTGAGTCCTCATAGTCAGGACAGAGACAAAGCACGGGCAGCTTTGCCTCAAGAGCCGTGAAATGAATGAGCTGAATGGAAATGGAAATGAGTTGGGCCTGTATAAGAAGAAAGTCCTTTCAGTGGGACTGGATCTATACTGGCAGGGAGTCAAAGGACACAGAAGAGCGCAGAAGCCTCTTGTGTGAATGGATTGGTGTGTTAATGGTCCTCCCGGGCGACTACTTGAGGTGCAAAGCTTTCTCCTTGCCAACAGTTAAGCCAAAGACTCTTCTCTAAGGTAGTCGTAACTTTTTTTCATTTGAATGTTCCTGCTTAATTTTCTCACAAATGAGCTTAGGGGGGTCAATCAAATTAAAAGGCAAGTGCCCATTTCATGACTGGCCTCTTGACTGGACAAGTTAACAAAAGGCAGGGTTGGAGCTGAATCAGCCGTAAAGTGCATCTTCTCTGTCCTCTGAGTAGACGGTGCTTATTTCCATGATAGCTGTATTATTAATTGACATTGTAAATGCCACTTACTATCTCCAAAATGTGCACTATGTATTTACCTTGGGTATAAAAATCACTTCAGAAAAACAGGAGGACAGTAGGAAAAACCCACAGTAGTAATGGGGAGATGTTCATATACACATACAAGGACACCTTTTACACAGAATGTAGTTTGGCAAATACGCCTCTTCAGAAGTTTTAGGTATTTATATATAAATATATGTACTTACACACACACACAAAAGAGTACTAAGCAAGCTATTACAAACCACAGGAGAAGTTGTGTATATCCAGATATTAGGGAGTCCAGCTGTCATCCAGTTAAAATGTCCACTTCTGAGTGGACAGAGAACTGTGACTTCCCCTAATAATCAAACTCATCGAATTGATTGAAATAAAACATTTCACTACAACAGTTCTTTGCAACATATTGAAAGTTTATTAAGTATATGGTAGCAGCAGTTCCACTGCATCTCTGACAGTGGCACATTTAAACAAAAGAACAAGCTAATCAGTTAAAGTGAAACACACTAAAATAAAAATCTACAGCATTTTCTTCTCACAGAAATTCCTTCTGCTCCCTCCTGATTTCCTGACTGGGTTAAATCCCTCGCCTAACGTTAATTTTAATCACATTTTTCTAGCATACATCAAAAAAACCTGCGGTGCATCAGCTTTACAGAGGACATTAGGAATAGAAAATGGTTGGTGTTGTTTGCATGCAAGAACACATAAAATGTAGATCAGCTTTGAAGGTGTCAAAGGCTTCACGCCACTGTCCCAGTTCAAATTTAACCTCTGTTGAAATTTAGTAGAACTTATTCTTTAATCTTCCTTATTTTTCTTTACTATGTTAAAGACCCTTCTTCAGAACTTTGCCAATGTTGGTATTATGAAGCTTTTGCAGCAGCTCCAGTTCTCAGAAACCAAATGAATTCTTCCTCTTTGGTGGCCTGTAAGCACTACCTGAACAAGTCACCTGATGTTCAGCTTCCGTATCGGTAACTGTGCTTTTCAGTGCTCATCACTCCTATACATCTTACAAAAATAAACAAAAACAATCCTGAAACTGGAAAAACAGACATAATCTTGCTTTTGTTTCTCTTAAAATAAATACAGGTATTTATAAAGCACTATTTAAAACACCTTATATAAAATTAGGTTTCATTTTAATATAAAATTGTTGAAGAAAAATACATTTTAAATATTTACCTTTCTATTTAACCTTGCTGTGCTTTTTTTAAAGAAAGAAAAGATTTGGTAAAAATTTTCCTCTGCTCCAATATGAATTTCTGGGTTTTTTTGCTAATTGCTGCTACTATTACATCTGTTCTCATTCTGTATTTGATTTTCTTATCTGGGAAACAAAGTCATAGAAAAAGAAGCATTAGGTGTACATCTGGGTTTTGTCTTAGTGAGAAGCTGAAATGCTACTTTGAGGTCTGAAGTAGGAGCCAGAGCTTGGAATAGTCTCCACTTTCTGGACACCAGTATTATCAGAAAGTCCCCCAAAGGCTCAGTACACGTGGAATGACATTGGGAGAAAATACTTTTATAAATTCTAATAATGCTCAACAGAAATTATTTAGAAGAAGTCTTTTTTTTTTTTTCCTGATGTTATTCTATGCAAAGAGAACGTATTGTGGTCACTTGTGGTCACTTGTCAACCTTTGGTTTGCTTCAGCTCTGTTCTTAGTCATTTTCAGTTTGATTAGTAGGAAACACGGTAGACAAGCATGTATGTGTGTGCTATTTCATTATTTCGTTATTTCTAATGCAATGGAAAAGACAATTACTGTTTTTCATTATTTGGAGGTTTGTGATAAAACGGAAGATGTAACTTAGGAATATAAAGTATACCTTTATAATCATAGGATTTCTGATACGAGTGCTTTAAAAAGACAAACCCACATGTTTAAATATTGTCTGCTTTTATATTGCTTATAGCATCTGAAGAAACAGTGATGGGAATTGTCGTTACATCTTACTGTGTAATTCCAAACAGATCTGATGATCTTAAAAATTCTAATACAGCTTAGTAGGTCTTCTGGTTTTAACAATACATGCACAAATTTTCTGTTCCTTGACTTATTTGAGTCCTATTTATCAGACACTAGGAAGAAATTCTTCACGTTGAGGGTGGAGAAACACTGGCCCAGGTTGCCCAGGGAAGCTGTGGGTGCCCCCTCCCTGGAGGTGTTCAAGGCCAGGCTGGATGGGGCCTTGAGCAGCCTGGGCTGGTGGGAGGTGTCCCTGCCCATGGCAGGAGGCTTGAAGCTGGATAATCTTTCAGGTCCCTTCCAACTCAAACCATCCTATGATTCAATGATTCTATTAGGAACTCTTTTTATTTAATTTAATTTCAACCCGTGTATTTTTGTAATTTCCAGATATTAAAAACTGTATTTCTTTTTTGTCCTGCACAATTTGCACAACTTAGATTTCAATTTCAACTTAATTCATTCTTACAATGAGTAGGACTGTATAGAGAGCAGTTCTTCCTATCCCTCTGCTTCCTCTTCAGTCCAGAGAAATCACAAGAGGGGACCAGAAAAATTTGTTCTATTAAACTGAAGAAAATCTTTAGGCACTATAAGAAATGCAATTGTCATTATCCATCCCTGCTTCTTCCCATGTCTGGAAACACCAAGGGAATTACTTCAACATTCGCGGTGAAATGCATGCTATGTACTCATCTTTGTGACACAAGTAAATCTTTCAAGAAAGACGTGTTACGCATTTTCAAAACTGTGGTTGTAAAGGCTTCTTTAAAGGTAACAGTTTCTTTCAAATTCTAATAAGTAAATTCTTTGGAGGTATTTTTGAGAGAGTCGGGATTAAATAACAGGGTGATGCATTTCGAACTCTTACTGAAAAGTTTAGAGGAAAATGCCAGTGAAGATTCAGACAGAGATTTCTGAAATCATTCCCCACTGACAACTAGCAGGAAGCTGTCTTTGACAGCTCTTTTCATAGGCAAATGCAACCGAATGAAAATCAAATGGCAAGGAATTCAGTGTGTTTTCTGTCACACACTTTGTTTAGGTTATTTTTTTTCTGTATAAACACATAGAAGAGGTTACTTTTGTCTATAGGACTATTTCTGTCAAATGGGAGAATGATGCAGTTGATAATTAGGATGATTGAAAAATAGCATGCAAACAGCATAGTGGGACATTTTTCATGAACACAGGAGAAATCTAGCAGTTAATAAAGTTCAGAAGAAATTGATTTTCTTCTACAAGAGGTTTTCTCAATAATAGAGAATAAGTCAGACAAATCCCAGGCTGGTTTTGTGTTTGGGGTTTTTTTTTAACATAAAAGAAAAATTCCCCTCCTGCTTTTTTGTGCAGATTGTGATAAATGACAGACGGAGTTCCAAAGAACCTCTTAAAAATTTTATTAATAAGGGCAAGCAAAGCAGCGCTGGGTGTGCCGGGAGTCTCCGCTCCACCGAGACACACACCGTTACATCCCGAATTCGCATTAAATGCAACAGATTCATACATATTCGTAGTTTTTCCAGAAGAGGATTGGGATACGTTAATCATTTCTTGGAAGGGGTGGTCCGCATACCTCAGTTCCTTACTTGGGTCTTTCTTGATGAATTCAGTGCTTCTCGCGGAAACTGCAGATCCAGCTTAAACCAGCTTCTACAGGATGTTGGCCAAGCTGCTTCTTAAAGAGATTAAGTACATTCTCTCCCCCCTGGGTCTCCTATTGTTCAAACAAGATGACTGAGGGATTCCCATTCACACTGTGGTTCTGTTATTGTCCCGCATTTGCACGAATCAGCGATACTACTACCAATTCACAAAACAGGTTTGACAAACTGATACAGAGACTGGTAATGTTTAACAAAAGGACACTGTGGCTTGACATTTCACGTGGTTAACCAAGCTCAACGTTCCTGCCTTGCACAATTCAGCAAATTAATACATACATTTATTACACAGATCCTACTCCAAAAAAGATCAGAAGACAGTGATTATTATTTTTTGGCCTCACACCTCACATTTGAGTCCTCAGGAGGGAATTCAGAAAATCAAAATAAAATTTTCCCTTCATTTCTTTGCCTTTTAAAGAAATAAATTTAATAACAATAATTATATTTTAATTTTCACTATACCTTTTCAAAATGTTTCACAACAGGATGCATGATGCATATTTTAGCTGAGGCATAAAGAGGTTACCTAGCATCACACAGAAGATTAGTGCCAAAGCAAGAGGTACAATCCAGACTCTCATGAACCTGTTTGGTGCTCTGCACATGAACCTACATAATGGCAGGTTGAGTGAGAGTTTTTCCTACAGAGAGTATTTCACGTCCTGTACTAGGATCCTTTGTTTAGTTAATTGTTTGCTTTAAAAATAGAGCTTTGATTTTCAAATGGCACTTCTTGTACTTTTTCAGGTGTTGAAAAAGTGATGAGCTAAGTGCTTCACCCTGTCTTTAATGTAATGCGTGAGTTAAAAAAAAATATGAAAAAAGTAGTACTAAGGAGACTCAGTAGTTTCCATTTTATCATTGTAAAATGTAATTTATCTGGAATTGAAATAGGTGTATAAAACCTTGTTTAGCACTATGGGTATAAACAGGATGTTCAAGGAAACAAGAATGAATTTACATGTTATACTCTTGTAAGTCCAAACAAGCAAATCCTACAAAAACCCCCGGAGAACTTCAGCAAAGAGTGCTGATAAGTATTTGCGCTAAATCTCCAAGGAACGAGCCTTAATCTTGGCATTCTGTGGGATGAAAGCAGAAAAGCAGCCAGGTTCTGTATCTTGACCTGGAAGAACTCCAGATTTTGGGTTTTTTTCCTGTGAAAGTTCTTCAAACAGCTGCTGCCTTTTCGTTTCTCATAGGTAATGACTCACCTGCTTACAAATACCCTCTCAGCCCCGAGGTTAGGGTTCCCCTCCCAGCCTGTAGTATTTTTCTAAGAACTTATTCAAACCACTTTGCCTAAATTTCTTCTGTTTGTAAAGATGGAGGGTGAGACCCCTCAACAATTTATAGCAGAGGAAGAAGAGACAAAAAGACATGAGATATAGTGAAAATTCATGGTATTTGCTTTCAGAGCTTGAGCCTAATTGCTTAAAACCATCTCTGTGTAGAGGCATCTAAAATTCTATATGAAACGAATCATGTGATGGGATGAGAGGAAATGGCGACAAGTTGCACCAGGGGAGGTTTAGACTGGACATTGGGAAGAATTTCTTCACGGAAAGGTTGGTCAGGCACTGGCACAGCTGCCCGGGGAGGTGGTGGAGTCTCCATCCCTGGAGGTGTTTAAAATATGGGTGGATGAGTTTCTTAGGGACATGGTTTAGTAAGGGGACAGGTACAATTGGGCTCAGTGATCTCAGAGGTCTTTTCCAACCAGATGATTCAATGCTTCCATGCATTATTCCTTATTTTGTGTAGAGAATAAATTTAGCCTCATTTTTTTTCAACAGATATTCAATTGAGGCTGAAATATTGACCAGATCTTTCCCTGCCCTTCTAGGGCTTCAGGATTAAAATCTGAAAATTTAATTTTAATAGGATAAAAGTATTTCTGTGCACCTGCATGTTATTTGCATACATAGAAGTATTTATTTCCAAAGCTTTGTATGTACCTTGTATTTGGTTTTTTCCCCTTTTACCTTTTTTTTACCAATTCTATAAAGCAGATAATGCAGCTGTTTGAAACAGTAAAATCATATCATGGGTTGGTTGAATATAAAAAGATACATTCATGCATGTCTTAATAGATAAATATGTATCTGGAGACTAATTTTTTTTTATAGTCCTTTATTTTCTGTAACGTTTTCATACAGTAAGAAATGCTTCTCCTCTGTGATTAAACCCTTGGCATCAAACAGATTTAAATACAGAATCTTTTTTTTTTCTCTATCCTGTTTTAATGAACCATGCTTCATCTTTCCCAAAGGGTCTACAAAATGCCTTACAACCAGTTTTGATTAGCTGCTTATTAAAATGTATGTATATTTTTGAACAATATTTATAATGTGTTTTTTTATTTATGTATGCTTTTGTACTATTTTCTGTGACCCGTGTTGCCAACCTAAAAGTACAAAATGCTGCTATCAAGTATCACTTCAGCAAACAGGTATTGATGCCCTAATGTCCAGTCTTAAGTGTCTTAAATAAGTAGTCTAAAAAGTAAAAAATAAAACGTGGGTCTGCATTTTTTTTCTAGACCGCTGCAGTACAGCTTTTGACTATTTAGTATGCTGTCTGTTCAGCCTGGATGAAATTAAAAACGGCTGAAATTATTTCTATGAGGAAAGTCAAAAAGTCATTTTTTTAAATGTAATTTTTTCTTTGCTGCAATTTGTACTCCTGTTTTTGTGAGCTAAGTGCTAGACTCTCTCTGATAATGCCTGTAAGTATTTAAAAAAGCAGATGGCAAAGTATTTTAGAAAGCATAATTTTGAGACCAGCTCCCCATGCTGTTTCTAACACGTGCGTCCCAGCTCTTTGCTACAAGCAGGCAGTTCCTGTCAAGGCTGACGCTCAGGCAGAGGAGGAATCATCCCTTTATTTTGGTTTGAAAGTGTTTGATACCAGAGGACATCCCTAAGAACCTCCCTTGCTATGTGAAATGTTGTGGTACTAACTGGGAGCCTCCCGACCCAAAGACACCTCTCCTCTCCCATGGTCTATGCTGTCAGCATGAAATCACAGCATAGAGAAATGTGAAAGAATCTGATTTAAGTGAAGTTTCTGTGAAGATTAAAAGCCATTTATGATTTTCTGATATAAATTTTGCTTTTGTTTTATGCCTAACAAAAGGAAGAATTTAACCTTTCCAATTTTTACCTTAAATAATATGCACACATCCATATATATCTCTAAAAATATATATATATATATATATATACACTAAGTAGGTTATATATAGATATATGTATGAGATGAAGACTTGATTGGAATTACATAAGTTATGGTTTTAATGGTTCCCTAAGGATTTTTTTCTTTTTAATTTAAACAAGTATTTTTCAGGTGGACTTAAAATAGAATAAATCAGACGTGCAATATGCCTTAAAATTTTGCAAAGGCAGATAATATCCAGACTTCTTCCTTTTATACCTCTCACTGTGTGCTAGAGTTTTTGTTCATATGTTTTACTGGCAATGACATATTATGGATTTAGACTACAGAGTTTCTGCATATTTTGAGAACTTTTGGGATGGCTGACACAATTTATCAGTAAGTGGGACATTGTCATGCACTCAGTTTGTGATGGGGTATATTCGGTTGCGGTTTACAACTTGTGTAAAAGAAATTCGGGTTTTAGTCCACGTATTTCCTTGTACCCTGGGCATGAACTTTCCATTATTGTTGCATCACATACCCCTTTTCATGATACAGAAACATATGTCACAGTTAGAGACTCCTTATCAAGAATACTCTGTTACTCCTCTCTCTTAATGGATTTTTTTGATCTTTGTCTTGGTGATCCTGCAATAAGAGAAAACAGATTTATAAGACTAAATTAAGCCCTTAGATGTTCAACGCTTTGTGAGCAAAACTTGACATCTTGATAAACTTTTGTCTCTTCTAAGTCATATTTCGCTTTCCAAGTATGACAAAGTCTTTATATCCTGAAACATTGCACACCATGCATGTTACACATGCATACACATACAGCAACCTAATTGCTCAGAAATACGATTTTGGAGAGCAGGACTTGTGTTTGAAGTTTAAGCGTATCTTTCCTTTGCTATTAAGGCACAAGCAAGGTGTTAGCCTTCCTGGAAGGGAAAGGGAAGCAAACTCAAAAGCTTCTCTAAATGTATTATGTGGGAACTGATTTTGAAAGAAAATTTATAGGAACTATGCAAGCCATTTTCCATCAGGAATCTGCAGAGCATTTCATTGGATATGAAAGGTAATGGACATGCCAGCGTGCTCCCAATGGACCTTCTACTGGATGACTTTCTAAAGTAGCGTTGAATGCCTCTAAGGATGCTAATACATTTTCTTCAAAACACAACTCTAAATCTTGCATGAAAGCAGCCTGATTTAGAGAATTACAGGATTGTTGAGTTCTACTGTATTGAAGAACTCAACGTATGTTTGTCCATGAAAAGTAATTTACCTTTTCCAATTCTGACATGGCTTTTCCATCTTAGCTTTGCCCTTTACGTCAATAGTCTTCCTCTTTCTTACTGTAAGTTCCCAGCATGGGTTAGGGGACTGAAGCTGAGAAAGCAAGAAGAGTTTTCATAAAACATCTGCTTTTTCTATTGATTGCTGGTTTACGTTACACATGATGCTTTGGTGGGTGAAAGACTCCAACTGATCTCTTGTTCCTCAAGCAATGGGAATTAAGAATAAAAGGTTTCTGCCAAGTTGCTGTCTGTCCATATATTGACATCCCAGGATTTGTTAATGCTTTCAGAGAAAACCACGTTATTTTTTAGATAAGTGTTGAAAGTGTTTAATGAGCAACAGTGTCATTCCTCTTCAGGGGCTGAGGGAAGTGGGAGAGGATTTTATGCTTTTTCATAGATACTAAGACTTAGAGGTACTGGCAGGGAATACGAGAAAAAAGATTAAAATTCTAATTTTTCCTCTGTCTCTTAGCTGAAACTGCTCCACTTAAGAAAAAGAAAGTTTAAATATTTATTGTGTGACAAAAAGAATGACTTTAAGCTTTGTAGCTCAGAGGACACAGATGTCCTCAACACCCAGCTAAATGTCTTCGTTACTGAATTGCTGATGCTACATGGGTGGCCATTCCATAAGCTCAGAGTTTTGACTATATTCATGAGGCAGGAGTTTCTATAAGAATTTGAATAGGCTTCAGAGAATCAGGCTTCAGAGAATCTTGAAAATTATATCAAACCAAAGACAAAAAATTACACGTTAAAATATTTTTGTCCAATACTCATAAATCTTCATTTAGTTTATGTACTTTTATACAGTTTTGGAAAGGTTTAATTATCTATAAACTATAGATTTAATTTATTATTAACCTTATCTTGTCTAAAAAATGGAAAGAAACGTATACTAGACCTTCGCAGGGGTGCATTTTTGTTTATTTTATAATTGAATAGTATAGAATGTATCATAAAATACCTACAGTAATTTATATTTTTCTTGAACAATGGAGATTATAAAATTATATACAGTACTAATTATGATAAAATATTATGAATTTACAGGAAAGAAAACAGTCTAATTGGCAGAATTCTGATTAAATTTAATGAAGAAAGTCTAATAGTTTACTACTTACCCTTAGAATAATATTTTTTGAATTATTAGTGTATGGCCTTTGAAAGGTTATATTTAGGAAAGAATTCAGATCTGTGTCACATTAAACTTACAATCTAGGCTTGAAAATGGTACTTATTTCTCAAAAATATCTCTAAGGTAAGGATTTTTTTTCTCATGTTGAACTTAGGTCTATGCTGGTTTTCTTTACATTTTTTTTTTGTAAAAACTGGCGTGGGGAAAACCAGGCAGAAGGTAGTATTTTCTGTAGATTTTCTCAAGGAATATTTTTAATATAAATTTCATTAATCTCTAATTTAACATTAGTTTTATAATCTCTGAAGGCATTGATTATCTAGAATGATAGAGGTTCTTGTTCACGTGTGATACCTAAATGTTAGATATATATTCAGTGACTATAAATTAATTTCCTGAGATTGTGGAAAACTTTGTCCATTTAAAGACAGCACTTTACAGACACCTAACTTGGAATCCATGGCACGTTCTTTTGAAACATCTAAGCTTTGTGTTTATTTATGATCTGGTATGCTAGGTTCAGTGACTACTGTATTAGCCCATTTTTTTTAATTTAGCAAATTACGTAGCCGTTCAACATGATTTAGTTTAATATAGATATGCTTTTTGGAAAGTATGTTTCATTCAATGTGTGATGCATGTGATGCAGCAGGTACAGTGATTTTGATTCAATATATTAAGTGTCTGATAAGATAGGTTATGTATCTGATTTGGAATATGGCTGATTTAATTTCTACGTAAGCTGCAGTAATTTCTCAATTTATCTATTTTAGTATGTGATATATTGGCAATATATGTAGTTGTATTTAATGCATTTATTGGAGCATGGAATTAATCTGTAATATTTCTGCGTTTTGAATCAGGTGCATCTCATTCTCAGAGGCTAGACGCAACTTTAAAGTCTTGATACTAAAATTACTGAGCAAACTCATTTGTGGCAAATATCATATCATTGGATACAGGTCACAGCTTATAAATGTTGCTGTTTGTGAAGCATCTTGAAATCCAAACAGCCTTCACAGTGCCACAGCACTGTACTTCAGATTGCATGGTGGAAAATTATTGTTTGTATAAAAATAATCTATTAGAGACACTCGACTGCAATACTGTAACCTTCTCAGAAGATATACTTGCAGTACTTTTATAACCTTAAGAAAATATAGACAATAAACCAAATAGAACTTAGACAATCCAGATAAAGATGTAGCCATACTATTTGCTGAGGATCCATACTTCTGTGGTCTGAATTTTGAAACTGCATGACACAAGTCAATGTCTTTGCATGGTTTATAGGATAAGGCATAAATCAACGTCTGTAGGAAGTCAAAGTTTCAGATTTCACAGCTCGGAATTTGACATCTATTTTGCAGATATGAAGGCAGAAAGTAACATAGATGGCTGTTATTTGTTCAATGAAATTTTTAGAAAATCCTAAAAATAATGGAAGAATTCACTGCAGTTGCTTTAATTTTCCTAAATACTGAATTATTTATGTTTGTCAAAAGATGTTTTGTAGTTTATTGTCTCTTGCTGCGTAGAAGAAAAATAACACTTTCACTCTTACAGGTTGTTTTTCCATTAGGAGGAAATATTTCATCTGTTGAAGATTTGATCTGCTTTCTCCCCTGAAAAAAGTTCAGTCCCCTTCTGTCACTTGCTGTGCTTTGCACTACAGGCCTTCGAGACGTAACTTGTGAAAGCGGGAAATGCAATTCTACCTTTTAATACGTAAAAGGTACCTACCCAGGCCTCAATTCAGTAAACAGCTTCCTGAAACAGATTTAGTGCATCAAGTACATAAATTTATGTCCATGCACGCTATGAGCCAAGCTAGAAAAAACGGATAACTGTTGGTGGTGTTTTCAAATACAGCATATAATTAAGTCTACTCCACAACAAATTGATGCATTCTAAACTAAACAATGACAGATGAACACTACTTTCTATTTTACTTTGTAATTTTATGATAGGGTGTGATAAAGTACTTAAATGTTTGTAAGGAAGAACGTATAAAGCAGTTTAGATATCAGGTGGCTGGTAGTGAAGAGATTTAATCGTAACTACTGTTTAGAAAAAAAATGGAAGTGGAGGGAAACAGGAGAGAAAACAAATAATAATTTCTGGAAATTAATGATAAAGAGAGTCTAGAATCTCCTTTGGCTTCATCCAGAGTAATTGGATTGTGGCAAGAAAATGTTTCATTGTATCTCTCTCATCCAAACTTTAGAAAATTTCACTTTATTAAAATTATGACCTAAAAGTCTTCTTGCTTCACCCATATATGTGAGCACAGGCTCACATGCACATCAGGGGTAGTGATTCATTACCTGCCTGAATCTTACTGTGCTGCCTCCCATGTAACATCCAATGTTCTAACGCCATCCTAGTTTAGAGTGCACTTTTCCTACGTACGCCTTTACACAGCTGAAACAGGGCTGCCCGGATTGTCACTTACAACGAAATGTTTAAACCGTCCCCGCTATTTTCCACATATTTCTATAGAGTAGAATGTGAAAGACGCAGGAAGTGTACCTTCAGCACGAGCACTTTAGGTAATCCCAATTTTATGAATCAGCCTCAAGGGAGCCATGACTACTGATGCAATTTAACTTAACGTTAAAACTAATCTAAAGATAGGTCTACTGTAAAAACTTGCCAGCATTGCTCTGTCTGTCAGAGATCCGATGAGTTATCTCCAACCAAGGTAGAGCTGCTGGCAAAAGCTAAATTTATATGTGGTTAAAGACGACTAAAGCATACAGACTGAATTCTCTCATAAGACTTTACATCCTCCAGGAGAACTAGAATAACTCTTTATAAAACAATAATTCTGTTAATAGACCTTAGCTCCACTGAAAGGGTAGCATTTCTCTTAGCTCGCAGATGACACCCCAAAAATTTCTGTCAAATTCTAAGATAAATGCCCCAAATCCTCTTAGAGTCAACAGGGAGTAATGGGCATGATCAGGTAATAATTTTAGATGTGTTTTAAGCTTATTTGGGATGATTAACTAACTGTTAAACCTTTAGCCTTACATGAGAAGAAATACATCTTGCTAGCATTTTGCTAACAGTGCATTTCAGAATTGAAGTATTGATAATTAGTTACAAGTGCACACAGGCCTAATTTCAATCCAAAGCACAATGAATGACATTTGTATTGTCTTATATCATCCCGATATAAACAATTTTGTACTTGGAGGACTTTAGTGTAAAGATTGAAACAAGACATTTCAGTTAAATAACTTTTTGCAGGTATATTGCTTTAAATTCCTTCAGGTTCAATAATTTTTGCAAACACTTCAGCAGTAAGTCAGTTTATTGTAATATAGATTTCCACAGAACTCCTGAATAGATTTTTTTCTGGTTTTATGCAAATAAAACTAATTTATATTTCATCCTTATTTGCATTGTAAAATCACTCTGACTCTACTGTTCATTGCTACAGTTTGAGTAAGATGATCTAAAGTTTTCTTGGACACCGAATGCTAAACCAATAACCTTTTGTATTGTTCATATCATGATCAGGTTGTTTCCTGTGGTTGTTTCCTTAGCTGATTCAAAATTAAGTAAGATAATGAAAGATGCATGTTGGAGATAAATGAACAAAAATCAGATGTCATGAAATATTTATGTAAAGATATCAAGTATAATTTGGATTTATTTTGTTTTAAATATGCCTTAGTGATTTTTCATGACAAATAATTTGAGAGCACCAAGCGTCTGATAATTTCATTAACAGAAGTATCTGCAGCTCAATTCAGTTTAAATAATACATTCGCTTAACGAAAATGTGCTTGGAGTTGTTTCTGCTTAGTATCTTCACATCTAGTAGGAAGCCTATTTGAACTCTATCAAAAATTCTGGAAATTGCTCTCTCAGTAGCTTGTTGGTTCACTTATATTCTTCAACAACTGTCCTGAAAGTTCTCACAATTACTCATATTACAAGAAATCCCACACTACTTCTTGAAGATTTAGAAAAGTCTAAATTGGATTCTGCATACCTATACAAATTCCTTGTACCTATTGAAATAAATGGGAAATTAGTAACTTTCAAAGTATTAGCGAGGCTGTGATTAAAATTCCAATCAGCTCAATTCTTTCAACTAGTTTTATTTTGGGAGTCTGGTAAATGAAGCCAGCGTATTTTGTTAATATTTTTTCAAAGTTATCTGATGCTGTATTTCAGCAATATTGTGGATACAGACTTTAGTTATTACCTGCCATCAGTAATGACAGTGTTTAATGTTTAGCCTCCCTAGGCTGTGATCCCTTCTGACTTTGTAGAGCTATGCATAGAATGTCATTGAAGTACTTATATAGATGACTGCAATTAATGTTAAAGGGAATTGGAGATTTATGTGTGCCACTGCCATTATCACTAATGGAAATTTCACATGTAAATTGCCATGCATGGAAATAATATGCTTCTTAATATGCTTTAGCTAGAAGTCATCTGCGCAAGCAGTCAGTTTGAATCATAAATTCAGTCCTTTTACACCATGGCAAATATTTCTTTTTAAAAAATCAGGTTACTGTTTGTAATATTAAGAATTGTCTTACGCTATTTAGATTATAGAAAATTAAAGACTAGTTAATGCCTGACTGTGGCATGCAGCTTCCATTGATTTCTTGAGATCATAGGCAAATGCAATTTTTAAATACAACTTGAAGAACTCCCAACCAGACCTTCTTTTGTGTATTTGTATAAAGTCACAATCTTACTAAAGTTCCTGTAAACTGTGCCATTGCAGCTTCATTGTTTGTTAAGTACTCCCAAGTCTTAATACTGTGAAGAGCTTCTACTTTTCTATTGTCCTAATTAGATTTTCTATCATTCTATTTAGTAAAACATACGAAGAAATTACAGCTTTCTACCTAGATTTGTTTTAGCACAGTGAAAGAGTTTGGTTAGGCAAATGGTATCTTTAAAGACAATTATCATCAGCTGATAATTTTAACCTTTTAATTTATTCCAAATGTTCCATATACAATCTTCCTAGGTGCTTTATGATGAAGCTTCATATATTAAATTACTACTTAAAAGTTATGGAGAGACATTGTTAGTTTAAAAACCTAACATTTATTCTAGTTTCACGTGTTGAACATACAGTGAAAGAACATAAACCTGATACAATGATGATAAAAACAAGAAATTGTAAAATGCCAGGAACTGCATTCTTAAGTCTCTCCTGTTGTCAAAATTTGAGCAATTAACTAGAAAAATAACTTTAACTCAATTTCCTTCTCAGTAAAATGTTCTATATAATGGAGTTTGAGTTTGCTTTTTTTATACTGTTCTGAATCTTTCTTCCTATTGATTGTGTCAAAAGTTACGTTGAAAATTAAAGAAGTTTTTTTTCTTTTTCCTGGGAGAGGGAGGAATATCCTTTAATGTGTCCTGAGCCATTCCATAGCAATGTGCATTTATTTAGCAATGTGCATTTATTTTGACAGCAAAACTTCCCTTTCAAATATATAAAATGAAAGATGACTGAATATAGCAAAAACCTTCCAATAAGGGAAGCATCTGGAATTTTGAGACCCAAAGTGTTTCTTGCCCAATGGATTTAGCTTTTATTGAGGACAGTCATAAATAACTTTAAAATATTCCAGTGTGATAGGATGGAGTTGCAGATTAGGTCATTATGGAATTATAGTTCCCTTGCTTAATGATTTTACAAAATTGCCTGGCAATCCAACAAAGAAAAGGAGCACAATGTGGTAAATGCAGGCTAATTAAACCAATAATTGCTTCTTGTTGTGTGACCAGATAATGTGCCCCTGATAATTTTAAATGAAGTCTTGAAGCTGACTTCTTGAATGAAATGCTGTGCTAGTTAAAGCCTCACTGACTCTCCATGTGCTTAGAAACTGGCCTACTTCTCAAGGTCCCTTGCATTGCTCAGACGTGCCATGGCGTGTGAAGAGTGCAGCAATAGCTTCCCCGTACGTCAGGTAATGGGGCTCTAAATTTCTGTGTTTTCCCTCTTTGCGATATTGTGACTAGTTCATCGGATTTCCCGTAATAATTTTGAAATTAGAGGCTGCAAATTAAGTCTTTGATGTTTGAAGTTCTGCTTCCCTTCTTTCAGACTTAGAAAAAGATGCGAGCTTCCATGTATCTCAGGATCGCTGGTGTAAATCTAGAGTAACTCCATCGAGATTTATGAGGATTTTTATGAGGATTTTTTTGAGTTATATCTGTGTCAAATGCAAGTATGTGACTGTTGACTGGCAGCTATGTTTAGAACTTGGGGAATGCTTCATGAAGTCCCCAAGAATTTCAAGGTGATCTTTAAAGAGATATGAGGAATAATTTATCTGGAGGAAGGGTCTTTATCAGTAGATCTGGTAAAGGACTTCTTCAGATGAATTGTAAGTATGAACTCTGCTACAATATAGATGTTTAACATGCTATCTCACCTCTGCAAAGAAATGCATGTTGTTTGCATTTGTTAAACAATGTGTATTTTAGATCGCACACAGTCTGACAGAACACCTGTTTTAACATGAGCTACAATTGTACGAAATCAGAGAAGTGAAGGATCCACTCCTTTATCCTGGTACTATTTGATGCTATATAATCTTCCGTAAATATGCTTATTTTCTCTGTTGGTGCTTAAAGATTTTTACTAACTTATTGCACTGCAGTCTAATATATTTCCAGATTTTTTTCTTGTCCTAAATTGTCCTTCCATTACCTGAGTGGTATGACACAAAGGGTAAAACAGGTAGATTTTCAAAAGTTTGCTGAACCATTATCATCAGGACCTTCAAAGTAGGACAAAGCATCAGTTACTGTTTCAGGAGCTGTGAATTGATTCTGTCTCAGTATAAGAGGAAGGTGTGTTGTGTTAGTCTAAACTGAGAAGTGCACTATATGTTTTTGGATGTATGATTTCATTTTAATTATTACACAAGATTATTTCTTTAGGAAAATAAATGTAAAAAATAGAAACATAGATGTATTTTTCAAAGTTAATTTTCTAGTGCTGAGAAACTTTTTTAAATGCCAGCTTCTGGGCTTATGAATAGAGACAGAGCTGTCAGTCGTTACTAGTACCTACCTATCACAGAATTCACATTCAATGTGTTCTCTGCAATGTGCTGTAACAGCCTAAAAACAAAACCAAAAGCCTGTTAGATCACATGAGCTCAAATTCCCACTGGTATTTGTAAAAGGGTGGAAGTCAAATCTGGCAGCAGATCTTGCCAGTTGTCACTTCTGTATTAATTCTTACAGTAAATGTTCATGACCGAGATCTATAACTACACAGTTCACAAAATGCCTCCCTGCATTTGTAGTCTTGTAAATTGATAAGTATACGCTTAGGAATTGTGAAACTGCATTTGTTGTTGGCTTTTTAATGAGAGATAGGTCTAATATATCTTGGTTGGTAGCAACTGGGCCATGAAAAGCAATATTGCTAGTGAAGGTTTTATTTCTGTTTGTGTCTTGTTAAGCTTTACTGGTATAAACCCATCTGTTTAAAAAGCTGTAAAAAATAAACTGCCAACACAAATAAGACAGGAGTGTAACAAAATAGTCTTAATATCTACTGCTTGATAATTCAGTGTAATGTACAAATGCCTGAGGATGGAGGGGTGGATGGAGAGGAAAACAAATTGTTATGTAGTTGACAAACCTTAGTTTCCAAGTAAATGGCTGCACCGTTTATGATTGATAATAATCGCTTCTTTTTTCTTTAGTGAATATTTATTTGCACTCTGATAATATAGTTTTATCTTAAATTTTCTTTAAATAGCTTTGGATATTACATACAAGTATTTCTTTTAGCTTTGTTTGACTACACATGACCTAAATATAATGCAAGACAGAATTAATTTAAATTGATAATACAAATGTTGTAAGGTGGTTCATGTAAGAGCAGTAATGTCACTCACACAAGGACACTGAAAAGCTCAAGTTTGTGTTGGGTGAACCACCAAGTAACTGAACATTACCATTTGCTCAGAAATAAGCTGAAAAAAATTATGTTATGTCAGCAATCTGTCAATAAAAAGATTTTCCAATGTATTTATCCCCAATATGTTTTGAACTAATATTGGCAAAACAAATGAGGTACTTTGAAGTTATATGCATTAACTTCTTTAACTTTATTTAAACCTCTCACTGAAAATTGAAAAAATATTGGAACTGGCTGAAAAATTTTTCATAAGACATAGTTGTATTTCCAAAAATGCAAAATAGATAAGAAAGCGTTGCATTATTGCTGCAAGATCTTAAGGACAAATGCATCTTAATCATGCAACAATTACAGAAAGCTAATACAGAATTGTACATAGAAGTTAACTTTTTCCTAAGCATATACTGAATAATTATATTAAAGAAATTTTTCCCACATGAAAATATTACTTACTAATCAACTGAATTACTCACAGTGGTTGCTAAATCATAGAATAATCTACAAGCAATAGAATTCCCAGTCCTAAGAAAGTATAAATCTTGATATAGCTTTATTCACTATGAGCATGTAATATACAACTTTTTTTGACACTATGCATTCTGATTATTCATAATGTTATTTTATTTGCGTAAAATATTTTCTGTCAGTTCATGCTGTCTATAATTGAAATACTGAGAACAATTTTGTACAAAATTGTATAAAGAAAATATAGACACTTTTTATTGATAGTTGACCAGCAATAATGAATTGTTAAAAAAAGATAGATCTACTTAATTTTTCTGAGAGAAAATGAACAAATGACAATATATAACTAGCTTTCTCAGAATTCTGACAGTAGTTTTCTTAATATTCACACAGAAAAGACAGAATGAAATCTGGAGTCAGACAAAGTGACAAAAGTTGAGATAATTAAGCATTAAACACTTAGATACTTGTTTATGGGTAACAAGATTTGAAGATTTGTGTGGCTCTTTATGGATATAGACCTTAATTTGTTTAATTATAACTTTCAGGGCTATTGCTTTTAAATATATACGCTTAAAATATTTAACAGTGGGTTTAATGTCCTTAAAATGTGGCTTAGTGATTATTTTTTTATTCAATTTACTTACACAGTATTTTAAAACATTTCACTCTTAAAATCAGTGGATACACATGTATTTACTTTTTACTAAGGCTCTAATATTTATTCATATTTATTTAAAATGGCTAGGTAACAGATGGTTAGACTTAAAGCACCATTCCCCTGGGTATTTAAAATAGCCAAAGACATGAAAAGAAATGAGAAGACGAAGGGCAAAACAGGTGTTATGAAGCTGCTGCTGGTGGTGAGACATCAGAGGAGAAGCAGATGTCTTCCAGCTTTACCAATCAATCCTGCAAAGGTGTTGACCACTTGTGAGAGATTATATAATATTTGTTTTTCTGAACACGGATGAAGTATTTGTCTAGGCTTTGAATGTAAATTGAAAGGAAATAGGATAACTGTCCCTTTTTGATTCAATCTTGAAACTATATTAAAAAGACTGCCACCTGTATTTCCAAATATTTTTCATATTTATAAAGGAAAGTTCTTACTCATTTCTTTGGAAACTGTTTCTTCTCAAAATAGTCCAATACTTTGGACTTTCAAGAGTATTTTTGAACATATAATCGACAAAGAGTATATAATAGTTAATATGTATGACATTTTTCACATACTAGATGAATATTTGATAAAGTGGCAGTTAACACAGCTAATTCATACTTAGACTGTATGGTAACAATTGGATAGCTTCTTATTTCTAGCACTTACATGTATGTCTGATAGTATGCAAGACAAATCTCAGCAGTCTTGAATCATGCAGATCTAGTGGTGGTAAATGCATTTGCCAAGATTCAACTCACCTCTGGCTTAGCACACAGTTTATTTTATATGTGGAGGATTTAGATAATAGCAAAGAATATATTTTTCTGGGTTTGCATAACTAACATCTAATCACACAAGAAGAGCTAACGGTGCACAGGTGATATGTAACCAACAAAGCCAGAGGCAGAAGGCAGAGAAAGACCGACAATTCTGACAATGTTAACGAAATTCCCATTAGTATTAAGAACTGAAATTGACTGGGTTTAAAATCTTTGGAAACTCGTAGAATACATGATGGCATTCTGTATGTGAAGAGGTTTTGAGATAATACATGATGAATACATAAGTATAAAAGTTACAAATCAACTTTGAATAAAATTGCAGTCTGGTAATGACAGGTTTTCATCTATTAAAATATTATGCGACACCAAGAACTGCAAATAACTGACTTAAAATAACCTCACAAACATTGCTTCTCTCTTATCTTGAAGATGCATGAGGTACTAATGTTCATTTCCTTCCTGAAATCCTAGGAATTTTCAAATCTTCTTGTCACAGTTATGTGTTAAGTATCAAACATTTGGCAATGAATTATATTCTATTTAATTCATAGAATCTCCTTCTGTGTGAAGCCAGATAAAAGAAAGTGAAGTACGTGAAGAAAAAGGAAATTGCTCCCTTTCTCTTGAAACTATTTCTGTTTAAGTATTAGAATAAAAACCCCACAAAAATGATACTCAAGGTTAGATACTGTCTGATCAGTGGAGAAGAACAAGAGTAAGATTTTGATAATAAAACCCCAGAATTAAAACTGTACTTTGCATTGAGACTGAAAATCAAACTGATTTCTAACTTTTAAGAATTGAATGGCTTCCTACATTTTGTTAGATTTAAAGGTTGACACCGAGCTAGAGCAAGAATTATTTTAATGACATTTATTACCCATAGGAGTTCATAAAGCATTTGAAAATTCACAAGGTAAGTCTTTGCTAGTTTAATCTGTGGAAACTATTCAGTAATGCTTTTCATCAAAGTTCTTCTAAAATCTTCTGCCTTTCTTTCCAAACTTAAATGTTTACAGGAGGTTTGGAGTTGTCCTACACTATGTCAGATCTGAGCCTCCTGCTGATTTAAACACTGGAAGATTACAGGCACGTTTGTTTTTTCCCCCATACCAAATGGATCGAAGTCAAATAGAATAAAACAAGAAACACCCCCCCCAAAATAACCAAAAACCTGTGGAGTTACAAACCAAGCAACTATAATTATTATGCCAAAAATGAAATACACTCAGAGCAACCTATGCTTTTCTTGCAAAATCCATTCATAATTATTTTTTCTAAGTGCTGAGTAACAGCAATCTGTTTTATGCAGCTCTTTGAATAGTGAACAGTCCCTTTTTTGTGGTATCTCTTTGCTAGGAAAGTTTTAGGTCAGAGCTGGACATGACCCATTCAGCAATATCCTTTTCTGACCCTCTAGATGTCAGATTTAGGACACATTCTAATGGAGACATTTGCCATTCTGTCATACGCTATGCATACAGAACAAAACTGCAGTAAATTTTCATAACTTTTCTGAACTGTCATTGAACATATATTCTCACTTCTGTCCATTTCTGCTCCATGTATCAGCAGTTAAAGCCACTACTGCAGTAGCATTTGCAGTTTTCAAATCCATCAGCTCTGAGGATCTAGTGTCATTCATTTCTGTACTGAACAAGGAGATAATCTTTACAGTTTATTTGCTAGATTATTTTGAAGACTTCCTTTGCACCACATGACTCAAGCCTAATTTTTTTGTTGGTGGTTGTCAAATCAGTTGAATAATGCATAGGTTCCGCTTTTCATTTAGGTGTTTGCACTTTGAGATGTCATCAAAGATGTTCACTAAAATGTGTCAATAGAAAGAAAAAAACAAATAATAAACCTCCCCAGAACCTACAAATATTCAAGATATAGAGTAAAACCAGACTGACATACTTTTTCATAGGTATAAATACCAATGTAAGCAATAGACACAAAATGAGTGTGTGAGTAGATCTATTGTCATGGAAGTGGTGATATCAAGTTGAAGACAATTATTGTCCAAAACACAGTAAATGGAAACCATCATACCCTTTGGGGATTCATTTTTTTTATGTTTCTGTGAAGATAGGGCCTTGAATATTAATATAGATTTCGAAAATTTCAAATGGAACTTTTATATATGTCCTTTAATAGCGCATGAAAAGTATCAACACAGTGGCTGTCTTTAGCCCAATAGACGTTCTATTTCATTTTTCTTAAGGACTTTAAAAGGCAGCTTTCATCTTCTAATTTGGGAACTTTATGGGTTTTGATTTGCTTAAGTCTGACATACCCTAGAGGCCTCTGGTTTTATTGATGGTCTCTTGCAACAGGTAAAAATCTGCAATTACTTCTGAAGTTTCCTTAAACCCCAAAACAAATATACAAATATTTTATTTTCTCATGTTTTCTGATAAGTAGTTTTCAATTCTCCTCCGCTTAATTACAAAGTTAGTAAGCACTCTAAGTTCAACTCTTAACAGTCCAGAACTACTACAATATCACTGTTGTATTGAGGTTTCAGGACAGGAAAAAAAGAAAAGGGTAGTTGTAGTCCTACACTGTAAACTATGATGTAGAGGTGTAGAGTTGCAGTTTTGTAATAAAATTTTATTTATTGGTTGGTTTATTTAAGTTTTTCTTGAATTTCTTACAAGTGGAATAACCCCTTGCATCCCTACAGGCTGGGAATAGATTGGCTGAGCAGCAGATTGCTCCAGAGGGTCTTGTGGGTGGATATAACGTTGGAAATGAGAGAACAGTGCTAACAGTAAGTTCTCACTGCAATTAGGCAAGCTTAGCTATTTACAATTAAGAGATTCATAACCAGGAGACCATTAAAACTATCTCCTCTTCCTGCTCAGCATTGCTGCTTAATTTGAACCTGAAATACCAGGGCCCAGCTTGGGAAGTACATTGAGCATTTGCATAAGGACTGGTAGAAAGCTGCACGTCCTGTGAAGGAAGATGCAGTAAGAATGTTCTGTTCTGTTCGTTCAAGGGATAATACAGCACTGGAGGGGAATATCCAGAGGAATTTTGGTATTTCCAGCCCTGAAAATTTCAGTGACTTAGATGGACAAAACCAAAGCGAACTTGAGCTGCTGTTGATCAGAACTCAGGTTTTCATTTGCAATCCACACTTCTATATTCGAGAAATTACATACATCTCATGTAGTAATTTCTGTCAGAGTGCTTAATAAATTTGTGTCTTTTAGAAATAAAAACTAGTCAGTTATCAATTTTTAGAAAATGAAATATTTTTCATTTTTATATTCATGAGTCCAAAAATAAATGCAATTTGTCTGTGCAGTTTTAGTACCGTAGGACGAAAAACCTTTAATAATCCAAAGCCTTTTATTCTTGAAAGAAACTGGTCCTCTAAGATTCTGACAGCTGAATTTTTTTCCATTTCCACAAAGTAAAATCTTGTGCCAAAACCATCATGTTCTCTGGAGAAAGACACACATATACTTAACTTTGTACTTATTATACAATAAAAAAGGTAAGTAGAATATAGTTACATTTTTAAATTATTTTCTATTTTTTATAGCTTGTGTAATTGCTGCTTATGTAGACTATTATTTTTTAAAAACTTATGTGTCGTATTTAATAAAAATTGAAAGAGAGAGGATGTAATTATCTCTTTTCTTACCTCAAGCTCTCTCTCAGAAAAAAAGCTTCTGAAAGCTTGTATTTCTCTTTCTCTTTTTCCCCTGATATCAGTACCGAAACTAATGTTCCATCATATGACTTCTTGGTGTGAAAAATGCTGCTGTTGTTTTGACCACAGGGATATCAAAAGGTAGTTGACTCAACATTTAATAAAGATGCACCTTCATACTCAGTCAAATTTTATGTGTATTATTTGAAAGTTATATGAATTACTTTCCACCTTTCTGATCCATTTTTCTCCCCAAATGACCAATTATAACTTATGATTATTATTGAACAGTAAACACATTGCTTCTAATTCATCTTTTTTTCTGGTTTGCAGAAGCTGAGAAGCCATAAATCTCATATTTGCTCACAGTTGCTGTGTCAGCTCTGTTACGCTGATGTCATAAATAGATGTAATTAGCAGAAGTCAAAGGTAGTGGGAAAAGGGAAAGTTCCTCTTGGTATATACTTAGCAGGAAAAGAATATTATCACATTAAAAAAATAAGCAAAATAAGCAAGATAAGAGTCCTGTGGGCGATAGAAATTTTGTGATATTGTCTTGTACTGTAACTTTGTGTACGAGCACAGAGAAAGAAAAGGAGAGAATAGTAATTCTCCTTCATGCTGTTGTTGAAGACTTCGGCACTACTAGGCTCAGGTCCTGTTATGAGACTAAATACTGATCTCTGATAAAAAAGGAAAGTGGAAAGAGCATGTAAGGTGAACCCTAGAATAGAACTCAGGTTCCTCTGTCATGCGTGCTTTCCTATGCAAACTTACGTGTAGTTAACTCAACTTCAGGCAACTTGAATTTAAGTTCTTGAGAACAGAATCAGGAGACTAAACTAAGCCTTTAATGTTGACTGAAATTAATGTTCATGCAGCCTGAACAGGTTTGATATGGACAAAGTAATTCAATCCAGGGGCATGGTTCCTCCACACATCTATAAGCTATAGCTCTGGACAAGGACAGAAGTATACTTGGCTTCTTCCTCGTTTTAACTTTTCAGTGAACTCTTACTGACTTCAGCCTACTTTTCTTTACTCTTGTGGGCAAAAATAGAGGTGCTTTCACAGCGAGGTCAATGGCATTTCTCTAGAGGCTCCCAACATCACACTCTCTTATTTCCTGCTTGATCCCTTCACAGGGAAGAGTTCTCCCTCAAAAATAACTTTTCCTGCAAATAATCCTTTTAAAGTTGCTCAATTTCAATACAGTTACAATTTTATTTTTGTGTTTTATGAGATGATAGATGCACACTGATAATGTCTCATGTATCACACATAGAATTTCATATGAGTAACTTTATTACAGAAACTTCTCTGTACTAGTACTTACACCTTACACTGAGCCTCATAACTATTTCTCATGTATAAAACTTAGCCAGTTTTGCATCTATCTTATATATATTACTATACCATGATAATTTTGTTCCCCATTTTACATTAATGTTTTTCTTCTGCAGTCAGTGATTCATTTGAAGTTTATTTATGTTTCAGTTAGTTTAGGTGTGACAGCAGAACATGGTTTCAACGCAATGGTCTTGATCTTGATTCTGCTACTTGGATTAAAGTCTGCTTTATCAAGTTTTAGTGATCCATTGACCTCTGAAATTGCTAATGCCTAATACAAGACTGAAGAGAAGCTCTTGTCAGTAGATTTATATAAATGATCCAATGACAAAGGATAGACAGTGAAGGACTGCCTACAAGTAATCATGAACCATTTTAGTTTTGCCCTTCCTTTTCTGTTATTTTCAATGCAGCAATAATAGTTGTAATGGCTTCTTTAGGGAATATGTTGAAAACTGTAAAGAAAATTCTGTGTTTGGCATGCTCTTACTCTTCCACTTGGTTAGAAAACACATATATAAATATAAACTGAATTCATTGGCAAATAGGCTATTTTCATATAATCTAGCAAACCAGAAGTGTGATTATTTACATAATTAGAGAATAATTTTTATGTAATAACTTACTTCTGTTTTGTTTATTACAAAAAAATCACTTCATCGCTCATTATTCAGTCATCCTTTTTAACAAAATGTAGTGCACTACGCTTCAAATCCTACCCTAAATGGTCATATTTATTACAATTTGTAAAAGAAAATTTCATATATGCTACCAAGTATGGAGACTTAGGTCTCATTTACCAAAAAATAAAAAGTAGTTGTAAGTGTCATAGCCAAGGATATCATTTATGAGATTTAACATTTATAAATTCTACAGAAAAAGACACTCTGTAGTCCCTTGCAGTTTATGTTATTCCCAGTGGTTACTCGTATAAAGGTTAAAGAATGATCTCTGCCTTCTTATTTAGTCTGTGAAAGTCCAAGCTAAACCTTGAACTGTTTGGTTAATAAATAAATAACTGCAATGCCAGTCACAAATTCTGGGACAAAATTATTGTAAAGGACTATTAGCTTCTCCATTTTCTTTCCTTTTCATGAGTTCCTCTCATTCCATAAAAACATTAAGAAAAGTAAGAAATTACCTTTTGCTGGACCAATTGCAGTGTTTGCTTTTATTCTGCGTTGGAACACAAGTGGCAAACTTTACAGGGAGGAGAAATAAAAAGAAAATAAGGCTGAATCTCTCACAGGTCGATAGACTAATGGCACACTCTTTTGAAGGAAGCTGAGAAGGGACTTTATTATAATGTATAAATATGGTATTAGAAAGACAAAGACGCTGAAAGGTTCTAAGAAGCTCTTTAATCTGGCAGAGACAAACACAACAAAGCTGTGGCTGGAAGATGATACAAACAACAAAGGAGGTGAGAAATGCAGGAGCAGTCTGTCATCTTATAGAACTCTCTTTCAATGCCACTTTTAGGACTTATAGGGAGGAAAATGACCTGCTGATCCGAGATGAAGTCTGGGAGTTAAACAGAATAACTGCAAACAGGGAAGTAGGTTTGTATAGGAACTAAACATTCCTACACACACTGAGATGGAAAATTAAATGGGTATTTTTGAAAGACTGGAAAAATTTGAGGAAAAATATCACCTGACTCCTTCCCATTTTTAATTTAAGAGCATTTGTCACTCTGGGTGAAAAATTTGAGTAAAATATGAGATATTTCTCTCAGTACACAGGCAAGGATTTAAAGTATGTCAGATTTGTTATCCTTGCGGCCCTTAAAACAGATGTACAATGTAGGGTGATTAGAGGAAGTCCAAAGGAGAAGAAAAAAAAAGATCAGAGCACCAGGAAATATGACCTACAGAAATGAAATAGTTCCGTTACTTAATCTGAAAAACCCTGAAGGAGCAGGAGATAGTAAGGAATGCTTTTGAGGTAAATGATATCAGTTTCCAAAATAGGAAAGGACGCGTATTTTAGAAAACTATCCAGAGCAGGAAAATAATGCAGGCTCTGTATCAACCATGAATCAGACAGGAAGTTTCAGCTAGAAATATTCAGCTTAGACATTTTTTTTAAAAGATAATTTCAAACCAACAAAACCTACAAACGTCTCTCCAAAGGCATGGACAGTGAAACTTTGGAATTACTGTGGAGCCTTCACTTTTAGGTGACCGTTATTATGAATGGCACAGGCAGAGAAGATTCTCCCTTTCAACAGAAGATGCCAAGTGTACTGGTGTTCTTTCCAGTTCTGATTCCAAAGATGTGGGGAGAGCATGGGCTATCCACGCTTTTCAAGAAGAGGTGTATGTTTATGAGGAAAGAAACACTAAATGATTCCAATATATTCAATTAGTAATAATAATTTTCTGGAAATCATTCATTTTTTCAGACAGTTCTAGTCAAAGCCTCACAATGCCATTAGCACCACTGCTTTTCAAAGAGAAAAAGTCTGAGACAGTAAAAGGTAAAGCTCTGCTTTTCAGGGAAAAGGCGTTCAGCTAGTTATATTTTTTAATTAAGTTTCTTTCTTTCTTCATCCTTTACAATGACAATAAAACAATTTTTTATTCAGTTATACCGAGCTTTCCAAGTTTAATGATCCTATTAACTTTCAGATGAAATCCACAATATATTCCTTATTATTAGTTTGCCAAAGTAAATGGAAATAGTACTTTAAAATTTAATGCAGAGTACGCTTAATGTTCTACACCATTTTTATTACTGGTTAATCCTCAAATAGTATCATGTATAACATATAAAATATCCAGAAGAGAAGCCACCACCTCTACAACCACCATCACCAAAAATTCAATAAATCAGATTCCTTGATTTAATAACTAGTAACTTTGTTTAATTACAGTTGGGTTGAGTTCACTGGGCTACAATGCAATTTTGTGCCTTGGTGCAGCATTAGTAACTCAAAGTAAAAGGCCTTTTTTTATTTTTGTAGCATTTAGGAGAAAGTACGATAAAATATTTGGGCGTTGTCTGTTGTAGTTGGTTTGTCCTGGAAAAGAACCTTTGTTTATGTGTGAATATTGTGTTTGGAGGAAGAAGCACAGGGGCACGAATGCGCATTTCCTTCACAAATATTCCTGAAGATGATCTGGATTGTTTGATGGATTTAGTAATATTTGTCATCTTTTACATACTATAGAGCATTTTATCATTTATTTTTACATAGTATTTCCACAGAATTTTAGATGTGCCTAACATATATGAAAAATAATGATTTGCCGCTTTGCATATTTAGCAGGTGAAGCTGTAGGCAGAATCCAAGATACCCATGTTCATTACTTGAGGTAATTAACCAGATCAGGCTTTGCTGGAAAATGATTAGATAAACAATGGGTTTTACTGAGCACTAATACACCTCAGATGCTCATCTCAGATGTTCCAGATAGGAAAATGTGTCGTCCCCACATGCATCTGTCATGTATTTTCTCATGACTGGGCAGTGAGATGAAATCCATGTTTCCATGCTACAAATAAGTAGTACAGAATCATTCTATTAGCACTGGGCACAAGATGATAAAGCCTTTTTTACTTACTCTTTGAGGTCTTTTCACCCTCCTTTTCAGGGAGAAAAAGCTACTTACATGAATGGCAAGCATTATTGGTTACTTACTGAATTACGAAATCTCAATAGGTAACTTTAAAGGTGATTGAGAGATCATAACATTAAAAGGTCATATATGTAAAGAGTTGCCTTTGACTTGGGACAGCCAAAGACTACTAAGATTGATTATTGATGATATTCACATGCAAAGTTTTTATTGAACTCTCAATGTGAGGTGCAAAGTGCATACCTAAAATATATGCAATTAAAGTTTATCTACTTTAAATAGAATCAGGCAAATGAAAGTAACTCTGAAAGCATGAATTTCATGTTTTTTAGCTCTACTCCAAACATATACACGTACAGTTGCATCAAAACCAGGTGTGAGTTCTTTGTTAGGAAGGAAGGATTTTATTTAATGCTGAATATTTTAATGAAACTTCAGTAATAGTAAACTAAAAAGGGATTGTTAGAGAAGGGAAAAGATAAATTACCTTCGAGTTTGCACGTTAAAACCCAAATTGAAGGAAGTGTCAAGAAATTGATGTATTGTCTTATGCGCTGAAATTTTGCAATTATTTAAGTCAAAGCAAATGCTTTTGGTGCCTTTGCTTTTGGTAGGGGGTAGCTATTGTGATTTCCAGCCAAACATATTGAATTATAATTATACTTGGTACAGAAAACGTGCTTTGAATATCACGTATTTACTGTGACATCCACATAAGGAAAGGAACTTTGTCATATTTCTCTTTGAAGAAACTTCATGGCAAATATGATGCCTCTCCTACAAATAAAAAGAAAAAAAAAAGTAGTTTGCTAGCAGTGTGTATGGCAAATTCATGTAAGAATGAATTATATATATTATAAAATTACGTTTTCAGCCATAACCCTCTTCTGTATGTCATGGCAACGTGACCTAAAATAAAAGGCATTGTTGCTGTTTTCTGGTTGGTAGCAGTACCTAGTGCATATATGTAAATCTTAAAAAGCTATATTAAAATTGAGTGGATAATGGAAGGGAGAATAAACGAGATAGTATAATATGAAACTGAGGAATTGAACGGATTATTTAAATATTTATAGGTAGGCTTTGAGAGATTTCTAAATGTTTAGAATGTTTTACTCTAAAACCTGAATAATTTGGGATTGGATTATCTTCGTAAGTTTTATTTGGCTTAATATGGGCTTAATTAAAAAAATAAAAAATTCAAAATAATGCTTTCTCCTCTAAAACTGTGAATCACATTTTTTAATATATATATTGTGCTTTCTCTTTGATATTTCTGTGTTTTCCTAGAATCTTCATTCATTTTTATTCTATATGTTAGCTTAATATCTGCTTTCTAGAATTCTTTAAGGAATGTTTTAGACTGTTGGCCTCTTTGAAATTTACAGCATGATTTTAGCTTCACATCTTTTTTTTTCTTTTAATGATTGAGATTCTGACCAAAATAAACTGGAGTTCTGGCAATTTATACCTTACAAATGTATTTTTCTTGAATATTAAACACAATTATTTAATTCCAGCATTGCTGAAAGTAGGATGTGCCTATGACAGCTGACATGCTTTCCGCAGGCATTATCACAGAAATAACCTGTTCTAAGTTTTAATTTCCATTTTATGATATATACAAAATACACAAGTAAGAGATTTGCATGGTGAAGTGTCATCCTAGCATTACCATCAGTGCTTTGCCATATATTAGAACCCTTGTATCATCTTTACATCTCCATTTGGGAAAAAACATGGTCATTAGTCTAAGTTTTTCAACCCAAAAGTGTTTCTGCTTAAGTATTATCTTCTCATAAATTCATTTAAGCTTATTAGATAAGGAAAAAAAAAGTCTCCATCAAGTAGCCATTATGCCTTTTTAAACTATTTGAATTTTACATATATTCCATACTTATAAAATTGCTGCATCTTGTCAGAATGCTCGTTTATCAGTATGCAGCAAGACAGAAAGAAGTGATGAATATGGCTCAGAAATATTTGACTAAATTACCTTCAGTGGAAAATACTATCTTGTTAAGTTCCCACAGGAAAACTTTTTATTTTTTAATTACTCTTGATTAAACTCTGTGAAGAGGATTTTTCAAGTTATGGATAGAATTTCTTGTTGAAACTAAAAAAAAAAAAGAAATTTAATTTGAAGAAATCAAAGCCTTGTGGGTTAAATACCTGTCTAAGCCTTCAGAAATCCAATTTCATGTGTCTGAAGTAAGGTAGCAAAAAAAAATCTATCAGTTTGAAAGTGTGCATTAGTATCTGAGCTATTGTTTATCCTGGTGTTTCAAGGCTTTAGCACAGAAGAGAAATGTAGTCAACATTTTTGTCTTTATAAAGAGGCAAAATGCAGAATATAATAGTATTTGGAGATGAAAAAAATGTATTAACTCTTTTTAGAAAATGTTTAGCTATGATAAATTGTAGTTTTTATCAAGACTACCTGTTCACCACTGAAGCCTTTGTTTGTGACTGATAAATCCTGACTGGTAAGTTGTGACTGCGTTTTACACGTAGTAGAAAGAAAAATCATTTGCATCTGAAAGAGAACACAGAATCAATGTGCTTTTAAGATTGTTCTTTATATTATCTCAAAATTGTGATTTATATTTCTTTGTATTATTCTTAGTTTAATATCTATATTTTTCATAAATAAGATTATTATGATAACAGAATGATACAATGACCTAGCTGTGCTGAACCCATTACAGTTAAATGAATAAACATATTTTGTAGACACTCTTATGGATATTTTATGCATAATTTGTCAACAGAGTCGCATGTGAATCAAAGTTGTGACAAAGATACGCTCTAGTGCACAAGAAACAAAAATACTGAAAAAGTAAAAGCATTACTTTGGTACAAGGTTGTTGTTTTAGGAGGCTGACCACAGCAGTTCAGTTTACCTGTTGTTTCTGATAGGATGCTGGATTTATTTGCTGTTTTGTCTCTGCAAAACAACTAAGTTCCTTGGACTCAAGGATGAAGGATTTTATCTTTTCCTTTAGATGAAATTAAATAATAGATTGCTTATATCTCTGATCACATTATGGTTTCTTTCCTTTTATGTGAAGAGTATTCATTTTTATTTAAATGTAAAAAAAAATGCGTTCCTAAGCTAGGACTTTCTATACTAAAGATCAGTGTAGTGTATGTTATATATATTTCAGATATGCATTTATTATTCCAAACATCAACCACAATACCCTATTCTGTAATAACTCATAGTTCTTTGCCTTTGTCCTGAAAATACTCACCTTAGTGCTGTGTTTACATACACTGTTGGTCCTTTTGAAGGTATTGGAATGTCACCTGCATTAAGGATGTGTGTGTTTGCACAACTAAAGTGCTAGCCTGCAAACATTCACATCATCAAATCTGTGTAGATGCAAGGCATAGCATTATGTTTTGCTTATGAAAAATAGCAGTGCAAGCAAAAATTAAGCTGGAGAATAAATTTTATAAAAAGCCTAGTAAAAGCTGAAAATAGTTTGTTGGCAAGTCAGCTGAATTTGGCAGTAGGAATTGGATCACCTGCCTTTGAGATTATTACTTATATTACAAAAACTTTTAGGAGAAATCACGAAAAATTAATCCTTCTTATTATTGTTGATGTATCAACAACATCTAGAAATCTCCTCCAGTACACTTAGTAATACTGAAGCAGTGAGAGAAAATGAAAGAACTGCACAGTTTATCTTTGTGTTGATTATTTTCTTTCACTTCAATGTGTATTACTGTGAAAATATTGCAAGGTTTATCGTATTATTAACCTTGTACAAGGTTATAAGGGTATAAGAAACTCTTAACAAGTTTATAGTAAAACAGATCATTTGACGTCAGGATCTGCACACATGCACAAATTTCATTTTGTGGGTTCAGTTGAGAATGCAACTAAGACACTGGTAAATTAAAGGTTAATCCTTTAGTTGAAGTGCAGAAGTGTTTCCTCACTGCCTGCAGGTGGGAGATGAATATGCTAATTGGGCAAGCCTGACTTTCCAGTGATTTGCAGGTGAAAATGTAACTGGTGATAATTAAAGGCTAATTACCTTTAGCTAGCAAGAGGGAACCAGGTGCTCTAAAGCAAAAGAGAAAGATTTTATTCTGTGCTGGTAAGGTCTTCTGGTGGAAAAACAAGAAGTGTATATATTTGATTTCATTTTTTTCTCTGCCCTTTAGTTTTTTTGGTTTTGCTAAAGTAGAACACGGATATGAAACAGTAAGGCATAAGAGTTTCCACAGGTTTTTGGGGGTTATTTTCATTTAATATTATCATAATTTTCTTCAAAAGATGACAAAATAGAGGTATGTATTAACTCTGGAAGTGCTTTGGTTATTTAGATATTAGAAATATTACTGTCACAGGCAACGTGGCCAATTGTACTGTTTTAGAAAAAGCTCCTTCTGAGATGCTCATTAAAGACAACTCTTTCAAGATCTTCTGTCAATGACAGCTTTCAACAGTACTTCTAAGAATGATCCCTTGGATATATTTAGAGCATCAGACGTTCCCACTTTTTCTGTCTTGCATTTATGGTAGGATGCGTTAGCTTTTATGGTCAGTCTTCCCTTGGAAGGCTCCTGGGTCCAGAGAAGTTCAGGCTTTTACTCCCAGACTCTGTTCTTCTTTCACAAGGTGGTCTGGTCGCCATCATGAGCAGTGTCAGGAAGATATTTCTTTGTTAGAATAGGCACCATATCACTTACCTGGAAAATAAACAACATTACATCAGGAGGCGGTAAATCTAAGTTTTTTGGTGACTGTTCAACATATTTCCTCTATGCTATATATTTTCGTGCGCTATATATTTTACCGTGGGTTTACAGCTTTCTAAAAAATAATTGATTTTCTGTTTAGATAGTGATATGCAATTAAGTACTGTTTGAATCTGCATGTCCTCATAATTAATCTCTTAGAATAGTGTGATGAATCTATGAATTCATCTCCTTAATGAGGTTCCTTTGTTCTAGTTAGGTACCGGGGTTGCATTCACAAGGACCACCACAGGGGTCTATAATAAACACTTAGGCTTTACTGTCATTCAATAGATCTGTACTTAGGCTCCAGGTTGTTTGTAGTACCTATGCATGTAATATTCCTTTTCTTGGGTAGATTTATAGGTGCTGAAATCTTAGAGACCTGATTTATTTTTAAGCTATTCACTTTTGAAATGTGGCTTTCTTTGGTTACGTTATTTTTTTTCACCTGGTTTTGTAGACATGTTTCAATCATGCAAAATCTGGCACTGAAGGTACAAAGAAGGGAAAGAAGAAGGGCACTAATATTTTGGTTTTAAGCAGTAGTTCACAGGTTAATATAGTCCCATGGGACAGAAATTGTGATAATTACCCCGGGTCAGGGAAACTAGCTTTGAACTGGAATGAGGATAGAGATACCTTGATCTCATCTTACAGGTTAGTATCTATAAAATATAGTCTATCAGCAGATTACCTTAGAAAACTGGTTTGTATTTAAATATCACTTCTCTCCAAATGTGGCATTTCTTTTAACCCTTCAGGTTAAAATTTACATTGAAAGACTGGAGAAACGTGTATGTATATGTGTATGCACACAAAATTCATGCATTTCTTTAGGTATCTGTCCAGTTACTATCTGGAGATCTGGGGAGGTGAAGTTGATTTCCAGCAAGTTTATCTTCTTGTAGAAGTAGGGAGACCTTTAGGAACAACTGGCCAGGACAAACTTTGGCAGAAAAAGCCTGTGCAGGCAGGCAAGTTGGACTTCTCAGTTTTGCGTTAAAAATGTCAAGAGAATTGATGTGTCCTTTTGAACTCTTTTGGATTCTACTGCATCAGCATATTTTGCAGAAAAACTGTTCTACTAGTGCATTTTTTATTAGATCTAATTGTAATTCTGATTTCCATTAGAAAGAGATTGTATATTCTTATAGCTGTACTTCTAGATGAAGGGAATTACAATGAGTCTTTCATTTTTATGGACAAGTATGTAAATAGAAAGGGGAAATCCAATACTGTATAATTACATTGATCGCTAGTCTGATGTGGTTTTGTTCGTGTAAGTCTCTCCTGAAACATTTCAAGGAAAAGAAGAATTAAAAAACCCAGCAGCATAAACAGTATCAACAATAGTTTGTATGCATTTACTTATTAAAGCATTGAAATATTCAGATTCCCTATATGTCGGGTCAAATGAGCCTCGCAGGCTGCATGTAGGAAATCCAATTACTTTCTTCGTATTGAAAATACCCTATTCTATAAACTGCAATTGCTGTAATTAGTGGAGCAAATTATGAAGAAGGTCATTTTGCGAAAGTTTAGCACTATACTTCTGCAGATTGCAAACTTCCATGTAAAATCTACCCTGTTATAAAGATATTCTATTTTAAATCCTCTTTTCGGACACTTTATTTCTGGAAACACTTATGAGAAGAAAAAAGAATAGAGATTTATTTCTCACTAGCATTCTGTTTATTAAATAATGAGGCAAATCCAACTTTTCTCAAAGCCACTTAATAGAAGAAGGACGCACGTATGTTAGTGAAATCCCCAAAGCAGGAGCTCTCTCCTAAAGTTTCTCAATTTCTGTGCAGTGCCTTTGCACCTGTTGGACTGTTAGACAAGGATGTCTACAAATTATTTTAGATTTTCGTCTTTTCTTTGTAGCCTTTAAGGAAATGTGTGTATTTTCATCCAGTTGATTGTTTTGCTCCATAATGGGCCTACTGGCATTTTTGTTTCAGGAAGATACCTGCTTTGCTTAAATTTAATTATGTTTTCTCTCACTTTATTTTATTATATATCTCTCCTTCCCTCCCCCCGCGTTTCTTGAGGAATACTCATCTTTGATATGTGCATAAAGTACAGGTAATGAGAAAAACTGAAAAAGTTTGAAATTATTTTAAGTAATATTTTTTTCCAGGTCAAAGTTTTTTCCTAGTGTAGTGCAGCTAAAAGAATCCAAATGTATTTGTACAGCATAGAACAAATTTAATGCTATAGAAATATAATTAATAACAATACAGAACTTAAACAGCTGTTTTAATTTTATCAGTGAAGATTCAGAAAATCTTGTGGACAGAAAACTTTCTTGTTCCTTTAGTATGTAAGTATGTCCTTGAATTTCTCAGATACTGAAAAACTAGTTTATCACACTTCAGTAAGTTCCTTATATCTTTGTTTTCCAACCCTGATAACTTAATTTTCTCAGTGAAGTGCTGAAAACCGCAAGATTTCACAAAACAAATTATAACAGAGAAACTGATAGCAATAGAGATAATATTTTATTTTTCTTCTTTGCAAAAAGGTTTTTTATTATTATTGCTGTTTAGAAAAAGGCACTGAAATTTGGAGAGTTTTTTGGGGTTTGTTTGGTTTTTATCCTCAGGGAAGGAAAGAAAGCAAGAAACAAGCGTTGGTAGTTCAGTTATCTCAAAGAGCTCAATAGAACTGGCTAAAAATATAAAGATGGGGCTCGAGGAAGGGAAGAAGTATTCTCTAATAATATTGTTTTGTTTATTCTTTGAGAAATGTTTAGTTAAAATTTTGAAATAAGCCCTTAAGGCACCTCGACCTGCACTGTTCCTGGAGTCTGTCACGCCTGTGAAGGCTGCTATTAAGGCAGCTAAATGTGACTGGTTTATCGGGGAGGGGTGAAAGATGCATCTAAATAATATGGATGAATATAGATGTCATTTTGAAAGCTGCTGCGGTCTATTTTCATACCCAAGTTTTTATGAGTAAATTATATAGGTGTATGCAGGAAAGAAACAAAATCTCTCTCTCTCTCTTATTTAGAAAGAAGAAAGAAAACGGTGTAGCTTCAAAATACAGGGCTGCTCTTCAGGGGCTGCAGCTCCTGCCCAGGCTCTCCACCGGCTGCAGCTGCCTTCAGGGCACGTTCACTGCCACAGTTTGGGGCCCTCCATGAGCTGCAGTGCAGGTGTCTGCTCCAGCTTGTCCCTCCTTTGGGCCGCAGGGGAACAACTCGCTTCACCGCAGTTCTCTCCGCAGGCTGCAAGGGACCCTTTGCTCCTGTGCCTGGAGCAACTTTACCCTCTTCTCTGGCCTTGATGGCTGCAGAGATGTGTCTCACTTTTTTTCTCGCTGCTCTAAAAAGAGCTGCACAGCAGCTTTTACACTTTCTTAAGTGTAATCACAGAGGCGCCACCAGCACCGCTGACGGGCTAAGCTTTGGGCACCCATGGGGAGTCAGCTGGCATTAGCCCTGTCCAACACAGGGGCAGCTCCTGCTCTCTTCATGCAGAGGCCGTCCCTGCAAACCACTCGCTACCAGAACCTCACCAAGCAAATACAACGCAGAAGTTTATAATCACAATAAAGAGAAAACAAAGAAACACATCTTTGAAAGATTCACTTTCTATTTTTGAGACGTATAAAATTGATGTTATTTTACTTGTGTCATTATCTGTACTTAAAAAACCATTAACCTTACAGGGACTAGCTTTTCCCCAGGCAATAGTGTCACGGGAGTGATTTGCCTGTTTCACTGTAATGTGACACTCATTTACAGGGCTAACCTGGTATTAACAAAACTAGTACATCGTGCAAATGGAAATCACTTGTGTGGCTGACTGCGCCTCGATGACTTAATTCAGTTTCAGTACACACTAGTCCTAACAGAGATACATAGAAACATACTCTATTTAGTGTTCACTACATTTAATACCTCAGAGTATGTAACCTATAAGGCATTATTACGTTACTGTTCATTACTTTAGGAAAACCATGCAAAACAATAAGCAGAAAGAGGATGCAGTACAGCATGGAATAGTAGATCCTACAATGAACTTGTTTTCATAGCTTTATTGTGACCATATATACACCGAGTCAAATCATCTCAGACCACATGAAAGGAGTACGAGAAGCACAAGTTAATTTAGACTGATTTGCACCATCTTGGCCATGACCTAAATGGGTGCCATTCTTGAAATACTAATGGTCATTAGCTCACTTTGGCTAAACACTTTCAGTAGGTGGTCGCTGTGGGATGGCTGAAGCTCCACATATTACATGGCTAGTCCTGTGCTCGTCTCCATGGTAGTTGCACCTTTACAAGCTTTGATATGGATCACAATATTCTTCCTGAATATGGCTCTTCATTTATTTGCAAAGTTGCATCAATTATACATTTTCATTGGGAAGAGAATATGTGTTTACAATTAAGATAAGGCTTTCTTTGGTTAAAAAAAATAATTGTAGAAGTCTGACGCTTTGTATCACATAATAACACAAATTCCCACCATTTATGTAGTTATGAAATGAATACTTTCAATCTGAGCATAACACTGTTAATGAACAAGAATTTTGTAAGAATCATCACTGATTGGTAACAAAATAAGCTCTCAAATTTAAATCATATTTTGAACAAAATATGTTAGGTTGGAAATAGAACAGTTTCATTCTAGCTTAACATGACTCTTCATTTGAAATATTATTAGTACATTTACTGTATGAATTCTCTGACAGTGGTTGAATGGATACACCAGTATGTTACTCTCTTGTCCCTTGATTAGTAGAGCTTATTTTTTCCATGAAAAGTGCTTGAAAAAGTATATTAATTTTCTAGTAAGTGCACGATTTAAGTCTTTGGGGTTTTTCCAGATTGAACAGGGATTTGAATTAGTACCCTTGAAGAGGAGACAGTTATGTTAACAGTAGCCTAATGCTGATAGTCTCATAGATTTTTTTTTTTTCTGCTAAGATCTGTGGGGGTTTGTGTGTGTATTTTTATTTATGAAGGTTAGTTAACTTCAGATACAGAAAGTGTCTGGTGGTGGCCTTATGAAAAGCTAGGGAGCTCACAAAAGAGACAAATTATCTGAGGCGTTTCATTATTCCTGTTAACAATTCTTCCTCAACCGATCGCAGCTTTAACAAGCTGCTTTTCATCTAAATAGCAGTTGTGAATAACAAACTGGGATGCGGAAGCCCAGGCTCTTTAGAGTTGTGGGTCTGACTGCTGCCTAGTTTTCTCCCCACATTGCTGTGCAAAACATCAGCTGTACTGCTCAGCCATCTCCGAAAAGGTTCGGAAAGGAACAACCTTCACAGAAGTCAGAGGTTCCCTGAGACTGGAATAAGTGCATTTGGTGATTAGCAATTATTAAATGACAGGCAGTCTCAGACTGATGAGTGCCAAGTGCACCAGCATGGTCTGTGAGCAGCTATATTGGTGCTGGTGTCAATATCACTTCCCAGCCTGAAATCTGGATGTCATGAACCACAGCCAGGGCTTTCTGTGATTGTGTGTTGCTGTCCATGTGAGTGGCTCATTTATACTAGGTGAAAGTTTCAACAATGCCTTAAAAGATGTTTCTTTCCTACCCCATAACATCCAGGAGAACTTCTTGTTTTCCAGTTGTTTAATTGGACTTTAATTGTGCATTTTAAGTTAATATTATGTTTCTAGAAGAAAGAATTTTCCCCCTTTAATTCCAATAATGTCGTGAAGAAGCAGAGTTATGTATGCAGATCTCAGTGAGAACAATTTTATTACACATAAGCAGAGCTATTTACTAAAGTCTTCACTGATGCAATTATTGATAATAATGCTGGAATGCTTAATAAGGAAACCTGAGCTTTGAACTGGTTATACAACCTAGACTTGTGGAGGTGCATGTGGGTACATGGGACTTTTTTCTGAATGAATTTTAAAGGTAGTTAAGTTTTTGTTTGGCTATGTTGTGTTTGTTGGAGGGCGAGTTATTTAATGGTTGGGCTTTTTAGTTTGTTTTAAAACACAAACAACAACTTATTTAAGAAAACTGATAATGTCTGAGTTTACCAGCTCTCTATGACTTTTTATTACTCCTGTGTTATTCTGTAATACAGGTGTAACCGTCAAGCCTCCAAACCTGACTGGTAGCAAAGGCTTCTGTCACAGCTGTGTGCTGAAAAAGGCAGGGAATTTAATGCCGTTGAACTTGACTGGATAAGGACCTTGGGGATAAAATGTTGAGATACAAAGTAGTTTTTCACCTGCTGAGCATAGCTGGCTATTACATCAGGTAATAAGAGAAAGGGTTGCTCTTGTAGTTTCTCAGCTTGAATTGGCAAGAAAACTTGTGATTTTCTTTCTGGTGAGAGTCTGGGATAGCTGGATATGAACTGATCACCTAAATAAATAATAGTATCAATTATAGCACTGTATTCTGCTATTTAGGAGCTGTATCTTGCATAGCGTATTCCTCTATTGTCTCTAAAAATCAGAACAACTATTTGAAGTACATTTTTTTCTGTAAATACAGAACTTTTAATCAAGTTATATATCTCATCCTTAGTCTTTAGACTCTTTTTGTTCTTTTGGTTCTTTCTTACTTGAGACAACTCTCATGCTGCTGATCCATCTGTGTTATTTCTGACTGACCTCACAAAGTGCTTTTTCTTTAGCTCACCGATTTTGTCAGTTCCAGTAAGAATATCTGAATAGTTTATATATGAATTAACTTTAGCTCTCTGTGTCTAGGGACATTCATTACAGTTTTCAGTGCCCGTGAACAGTCATAAAAGCATTTAACATTAATGTAAATTTAAATTTAGTTGACTAGGTAATAAATCACTCTGTTTCAGTTTTGCCCCCTTTTATCTTTTAGATCTCTATTGCATTTGTTATATAGCAAGCGTACATTTTAATTTCTATTACAACTCCTGCATGATGCAGTTTATGTGTTTTCATATTAATAACCTCTCGTGATCAAAACACTTGATCTGAGACAACTCTGCATTTTTATTGTCATTGATATATAGAAGGTCCCTTTTAAGACTTTTTTGGTTGCATTTTTCACATCTCCAAAACAGATGGATTTGCCTCTGTGTGTACTTTAACATTTTGCATTGAAAGCAGACCTGCTAGCTCTTCAGGGACGTGCCGTATCTGCTTGGAAACCACCTTGTTCACTCTACTGAAATGGAATAAGACACGATTCAATTTTCCCCCTTCTCTTTCCTATGGCCATGAAAAGCGAGAAGTATTTATCTTGGACCTTCTCTGAAGGTAATCTGTTAGGAAATCTCAGTCCAATGCTGCTATGATGGTGACGTTGAGGTCCCACACACATCAGACACTGCAAATGGGAAAATATTTTGCAAATGATTGTGCTGGCTGATTGCTGGCTCTCCAGTTCCGAGTGATGCCCATCATGAGGCTTTTCTGTCAGAAAGGCTTCAAGGCGGGTCCATAAGCTAGTTTAATGTAACTGTTCATGGGAAGGAACACCCCAGCTGTGTTCAAAGTCTTGCTTTTTGCTGCACACACGATGAGGTCTTTGCAACAAGAACTCTTTCTAAACATTTCTACAGCAGTAGCCACACTTTAACCCGATTTATTTTTGGTGGGAACTACTTTAGTAAATGTGTCAATCAAGTGACATTGAGCCTTTAGTAAACTATGCCTGAATAGTCATTTTATACAGAAGAAATACAGTTTATCTCATCCTCTTCAGACCAGAGGTCACTGCAGAAGATAGTGGAGATGCCTGACAACTTCCTTAGAGCTTGAACTTCTGCTGCTGGTCACTTGATTCAAACAAATAACATTTCTAGCAACTTCCACACAGAAGTATTTAATTATGTTGTCAGGCATGAAAATTGTATTGCCTCTACATACAAATGTTTTTGGAAGAAGTGACAGCTTTTTGATTTATGTGTCTCTAAGATTCTAGCTGAAGCTGCTGCTGCTATGTGACTCCACTGAGGAAAAATGCTTTTTCATGGTGAGAGCTTAAGAAGGTAAAGTACGCTTTGTTGCTTCTCACAATCCAAATAAAGCTTTTTGTAGGGCAATATAAGAGATTTTAATACCGCATAGGAAAACACCTTTTTTTCAGAATGATCCAAATATGACTCACCCTATTTAAGAGAGATGTTCCAGCTGTACTTCGAGGTTAGTCTTGGCTTCTGAGAACATGTACATGCTTGTGTTGAAAAGACTGATAAGTAGCGAATGGTTCTTGAATCTAAATTATTCTCAGAATAGTTCCTATTTTGAGGAAGAGAGGAAGAGAAACAAACCTCTTATTTATGCGAACTATTGCAATGTGGTTTTTGACATTTAAAGGACTGACTAGAAAGAAAAAGAGAAGTAATAATGAAAGATAAAGAGAAAATTATTTATGTAAAAGCCTGAGGGTTTTCAAAGTACGAATTAAGACATGCACTCACTATTTTAAATAATGAATCTAAGGAACAGTCTTCTAATGTTCTAGATTATCTTCTTGGTGTGCCACTTGATACTAAAACACTTCATAACATTCTTGCACATAGATTTGTCTCTTGGGGGAATTAAAATATAGCAGAGTGTTCAATCTTTTATGTATTTTTGTTTAGTTTCAAATGTGTGCAATCTGTAAAGCAAAGGAAATTAGAAATGTGTTTTCCTAGTAACAGGGAAAGGCAGATCTCAGACCACGATATTATTGCTATGGATTTTTTCTCTGGTACAGTTATAGGTATTTAAACATGAAGTATCAAATATTGAAACATCATTCTAAAGTGTCTTTGTGCAAGCTTTTTCACCACAGAACATATTGTATCTTTAAAATTGGTCATGAAATAGTATGTAATCTAACTAACCTGGGCAGGGAAAAAGAAAAAGCCCATCAAACCCCCCAAAACTATTCAATAAGTAAAATCATTGCTGTACTTTGCTTTAAAACTCAGTTTCTTCATAATAAAATGCCTGTGAAATCACAAGAGTCTGATAGGCTTCTGAAGTGAAAATCTTTATCTTCCTCAGTGCAAGGTGCATGCAAATAAACAGCAGATGTTAACATTTTCAGATATTTAAGACATCAAAGGTTTTTTCCAGAAACTTATATAGGAGATTTAAATGGATATGTCTTTTTAAAATCAGCAGGAGATACCTGAGAAATATATTGCCAAGGAAGAAATAAGAAATGTGCCTAAAATAATCCAGACAATATTTTATTGTATACCAATGAGAAGAAAGATATTGATATCTGAGAGTGTTTCAGCAGCAATAGCTAGTCAATACCTAACTCCAGTTCCATTAATTTCTTCAGAATAAATATATATTTTTTAAAATTAAATATTTTTGTTATATACATATACACACATATTCTGATCAGAGCAGGATTTTAACATTGTGAATAGATCTTTCTATCTCACTAAGAAAATATTAAGCTCCAATTCTCTAATTTGTCTCATAACTTATGCCTGGACTGACAATAAATAAATTCATTCCATAAAGAGATCCGGTCTTGTTTGAAACAATTCAAATGGGAGAGTATCTACTCTGTCCCCTGGTATTTTTTTTTTCTTTTCCATAAGGTTAATTACCTGTGCTGTTTAAAGTTTGTTGTGAATCAGAGTACAGCTTATCAGAAGAACGCAGATCTCAGCTGCTTGTGTTTTCTTTGTTGTCTCTTAATGTATTTTTTTCCTAAGCTGTATTTAAAGAGTGGGCCAGAAGGGCAGAAACAAACACGCATTTATTTCTGCCTTAGAACCTACCATTTGATCTTTTATTTTCTTTTAGTGGTGTATAGAGCCAGTTAAAACTTTTGCCGTTTAGAAGTGTGTCCCATTGATCTTTTGGAACAGTGCTAGTTTGGACCTTCAGTTCTCAGCCAGAGTTTGGCACCACGCTGATCACTTCTGTGCTGTGTAATGGATTTGTCACAGCAGTATTTATAAAGAATCTTTTCTTGAAAATAAAAAGACATCTTCACCCTACCTTCCCTCCCCAAAAGGGGAGTTGAAGGAAGAAAAAAAAGACTGAAAAAGACACTGACAAGCTCTGTAGGAAGAAGAGAAGTAGGAAATAAAGTGGGAAGAAAATTTTTTAAATCTGGTGCTTATGTAACAGCAACAAGTTCGCTAAAGGGCAATATAGGACATGATGAAGAGGAGTCTGGCAGTTTGCGCTGTCTTTCAAAATTAAAAACAATGAAAGCAGAAAGATAGATCAAATACATTTAAATACCTAAGAAACCTTTAAAAGAAAATATTCTAAAGATTACAGGGTCTACAGGCCTGTTATCACCCGTGTTTTCCCCAGACACAACTGCTGTTTCCCTAAAAAGTACAGTTTTACAGTGATTCTGGCTTATTGAGTACGAGGATAGACTTATATTGATAATTTAATGCTGCATTTTTAAAAAGTCGCATCACAATCACAGAGGATTTTCTGTCTAAAGGCTTAGTTTCTAGCTTTCATGTAAGAAAATATGTAACCCATTTCCTTTACACTGACATTCTTCTTAGAAGCATGTGGATAATTATAATTGTAAATAAGCATTATATAATTAAAATATAAATCAGCATTAAAATTTTTAAAATTAGTTTTCCTTTGAATGCTTTCATTTCTGCTGTATTATAAATGATGGATTAATTTTTATTCACTTTTTTTAAATAGCTTTGAGCAAAAGCAATGATTTCAGTGCTTAAAATCCTAACTTCCTTCATAAATTGCTTGTAATTATTTAATTACTGGTACAGTGCAAACTACAGTATCTTATTCTTAAACTTTATTTCCAGGGAAAAAAGTTATAAAATGTTTCCGAATTCTTTTTGTTGTTTTTTTTTTTTCCTTGATGCATTAAAAAAGATCCATAGTTAATAAAGTATGCTATTAGATTCTGTATTTCTCACTTATTGCTAATGAAAGATTTCAAGTCAAATAACAGCTCGATCGGGCCGACTTTAATATAGCAAAACCTAGATTCAATCTGGAAATGATCCATGCTCTCAGGACTTTTTCTGTTTAGTTTTGCTCCTCACAAAACCATTAGATCACAAAATAGCCCTGAAGAGGGCCACAGCTGAGCAAATTTTTCTCAGAAATAACAGATTTGGGATGTTGCATCTGGAAGGGCAAAGGAAGAACTGGAAATGTCTTGAGGAGACTAAGTAACTTCTTTGAGCTGTAGCTGCGCAAAAGAGTTGGAGGAAGTTGAGCACTATACTTCTATGATGTGCATACATGTTCCTCTAGGCCTATATATATTTCACTACCGCTTCTGTTATCATTATTTGAGCAAATAGTCACATAAAAGACCTCAGCCTTGGTTATCGGGGATTCTTCTCAAACGTCTGCATGTCCATGAGCAATCTGAAGTCAGTTTTGTGAGGTTCCTCAGCCCTAAACATACTTGTAATATAGAGGGTCCCAAAGAGGTGTGTTCTTGTTTTGGTTCTTAGGGGTTAACCGAATAATTTTTGATTGAGTTTTATATTCTTCCTTGCATCCTCATGCAGGACATGTTTTGGTCCTGTGGAGAGAGATGTTTCTAGAAAATAACTTCCCTACAGAAGGAACTGATCTTTCCACTTACTGCCACTACACGGATTTTCAGAACAGGGAGAAATCCAATACAATAAATACTGACATCATATCAAGATGCCTTTGAGCTTTCTTGTTCAGATAGTCCAATCTAACTCTGCTGCTATCGAACACAAAGGCACTGTGTTCAGAGGTACACTGGCACTTTTCAACTATTAATCACTTCAGTACTTGGTAAACTATTCTTTACGCTAAGGAAGAAATTATACTTTCTAGATATTCCATCTTACAAGCAATCCAAGGTGATGAATGCTGCATGCTACTGATGAGCAGTGTGACATAGAAGCTATATTTCCTCAGTGCAATCCAGGCAGTGGTGGAGGTGTGAAAAAAACTAATACATTCTTATTTCTGATAGTTTTATTATTTTGCATGAATGACCATAAAATATACTTATGGTCCTGTAACTATAAATACACAAGTGTATATATTTTACTGACTGACAATCAAGCTTGTTTAAAATATTAGCATTCATAACTCTATTTCAGTCCTATTTGGTGAAAGACTCCAAAGTTACAGTATTGATAGTTATATGCTGGATTTAGAAAAAATGCTTCCCAGAATCATGAGGGAATTGGCTGATGTAGTGGCCAAGCCACTCTTCACGATATGTGAAAAGTCATGGCAGTCAGGTGAACTCCCTGGTGACTGGAAAAAAAAGGAAATATCATAGTCATTTGCAAAAAGGGTAGAAAGGAGGACCCTGGGAACTACCGACCTGACAATCACCTCTGTGCTGAGGAAGACCATGGAACAGATCCTCCTAGAAGCCATGCTAAGGCTCATGAAGGACAGGGAGGTGATTTGAGAGAGCCAGCATGGCTTCTCCAAGGGCAAGTCCTGCCTGACCAACCTAGTGGCCTTCTGTGATAGACTTAACTACATCAGTGGGCAAAGGAAGAGCTCCAAATGTCATCTGTCTGGACTTCAGTAAGGCCTTTGACATAGTCCCTTATAACACCCCTCTCTCTAAATTGGAGACATATGATTTGATGAGTGGACTGTTCAGTAGATGAGGGACTTTTTGCATGGTCGTATTCTGAAGGTAGTGTTCAATGGCTCAATGTCTGGATGAGGATCAATGATGAGTGATGTGTATCAGGGGTCTGTACTGGACCAGTACGACTTAGTATCTCCATCAGTGACATAGTAAGAATGAGTGCACCCCCAGCAAGTTCACATATGATACCAAGTCGGGTGATGAGGTGGACATGCGTGAGAGATGGGATGTCACTGAGAAGAACCTGGACAAGCTTGAGAAGTGGGCCAATGTGAACCTCATGAGGTTCAACAAGGCCAAGTGCAAGGTTCTGCATTGGTATCAACACAGGCTAGGGGATGAATGGTTTGAGAGCAGCCCTTATGAGAAGGAGTTGGCTGTATTGATGGATAGAATGCTGGACATGCACACTTGCAGCCTAGAAAGCCAACTGTTTCCTGGGCTGCATCAAAAGAAGCATGTCAGCAGCTTGAGGGAGGTGAATATGCTCTTCTCTGATGGGGACCCCCACCCCCCACCCCTCTGGTATTGCCTCTAGCTTGGGAGCACTCAGCACAGGAAAGACATGGACCTGTTTGAGCTGGTCCAGAGGAAGCCCACAAAAATGATCAAAGGGACTTCTCCTAAGAAGAAAGTCTGAGAGAGTTGGGGTCGTTCAACCTGGAGAAGAGAAGGCTCTGGGGACACCTCATTATGACATTTCAACATGGAAAAATGGCTTGTAAGAAAGGCGGAGGTGGTGTTTTTACTAGATTGTAGAAGGGGTAATGGTTTTAAACTAAAAGAGGGTAGATTTAGACTAGACACAAAGAAAAAAAATTACAATGGGGATGGTGTAACAGTGGAACAAGTTGCCCAAAGAGGTGGTACATGCCCCATCCCTGGAAACATTCGAGGTCAGGTTGGAAGGGGCTTTGAGCAGCCTGATCGAGTTGAAGATGTCCCTGTTTATGCAGGGGATGGACTAGATGACCTTTAAAGCTCTCTCTGAACTGAAACCATTCTGTGGTCTTGGTCTACTTGGAGAATATTTAGCAGGTTGACACAGGCAGAGGAACAAGGGTCAAATAGACACAATTAGAAACGTGATTTTAGTGAGAGCTACCTTCTGCTTTGTAAGAGGGCTTCACACCAGATTTAAGAACTGTTTTCTCCATGAGACCAGCCAAGCAGTGCAGCAGGCTGCTCGGAGAAACTGTGCAGTCTCCTTACGTGGGGTTTCTCAACACCAATCAGATAAAGACCCGAGCAGTGTGGACTGGCCTCTGAGCTGATCCTGCAGCAGCCAGTTGGACCAGAGAAATCCTGGGGTCCCTTCCCCTCTGAATTATCCCATGATCCTTTGAAGAGTCTGTTCAGCTTTATCATGAACAGTTTTTGAGGGTTGTGAATAAAATAGGAAGGGATCAATGAATAATTTACAAAACATAATTAAGGGATTGGAACTTTTTTCTTAAATAGAGATTAAATTGATGAATTTATGTGATTTATTTATAAATAGTTGAGACGGTAATTTTATCAGATGTCTGTTCTTATTACTTGGGAGGGAAAATTTTGATAACATGTTCTTCAATCCAGCAGACAGAAATATAAGATTGGAGACTGGAAGTAGATGATAGGTATATTGAAATCAGATATTGGATGTTCCTAAAAGCAAAATAAAATTAAAATGAGATCATTTAACTGGAAAGCTAACTAAGTGTTTTGGTTGATTAGCCATCACTGGTAATTTTAAAATCATGTTCAAATGCTATTTCCAAATGAGGTAATCTGATTCAAATGGAACTGAATCACAAAACTCATATGATGTGTGTTATGCAAGAAGATGACTCAGATGAGTACACCGAGTACCTCCAATCTACTCATTTATGGAAACGAAAAAGAATTCAGTCCAACCTGACAGTGATGCCAACCAACACAGCAGTTCTTTGGCTTGGAATAATTTTGAAAATCAGATCACATCCTTTCCCTATGAAACAAGGTTGTTTAAAACATTTTGGAGTACAGTTATATTAAGTTGCATAAAATACATAGCATTGTATAACATCCATAACAGTGGCGCCAGCAGACACAGACCAAGAATCTGGCTATGCACACGTCGAAAAAATGGAGGGAAAGCCCTACATTTTTCTAGTTCAAGAGAGAATGGGAGCTAAACAAAGTCAAATGACTGTGAAGGGCACTCAATTCCTTTCCTTCCTCAATATAGGCTACATTATTTTTTTTCTGTTCTTGGAGACATTAATGATCACAATCAATACTAAACTGATGGTTTCAGAACTCTAATATGTTCTCAAGGAAAAATAATTACTACCTAATTTATCTGAACGTACCAGAGCACATTGAATTTTTCTCTAAGTTGTAAGCATTGTTTTGTCAGAGCATTTTTCTTGGAAGTACAGTAATACAGTCTATACTAACTCCAAGGATATTTTGACCAGTAATCTGAATTGTTGAAATTAAACTTCACTGTAAATTCTACATGATTTAATTTAACAATCCAGAAACACTGGAACAAGCTACTCCAAAATATCTATAATACTTGTATAAAGATGTAACTCAATTATCCAAGAGTCTCAGGATATGCGTAAATTATGTGAAGCAATGATGTGGAGACCCACATTCAGGTCCCAGTCTATACACTATAGTAACCTTCAAAGAGCATATATGTGTCAACCTAGTACTAAGTTTGATCTCGTAAGGATAACTGTAGCCTTTAATTGGTGAGGTGCAGGTCTGGGCTAAAATGTCTGTACTGCTTCTGGATTGGAGAGCCAGGTGGTGCTGCGAGGGTAGCTGGTGCCAGCTTGGTTTCATGCGACCATACTATGCACGTACTTGCATGACCTCCTCCATGGGGTGGCGAAGGGTGGGAAAGATTTGTTTTTGTGAAGCACCATAAGCTTAGAAACCTATATTTGGAGGCTTTTGCAGCCTGACAAAAAAAAAAATTGTTCTAAGAATTTAAAAGAAATTCCAGTACTCTCTTCAAAATATACCTAAGAGTTAAAAATGCTGAACAAATGGCTGAGATGTGGGTTTCAATAGCTGATTTCTTTTGCATATTTATGTCTTTTTGTATCCTTTTTAGAGACGCCACATTTTTGTCTTAAAATACTACCTACAGCTTATAAAAAATATTAGTCTTACAAACCTGAAAGAAGGAAAGAAGTAGATGTTGATCAGAAGGAAACAAGCGCAGGGCATTGCCTGTATTTTCTTGCTGTGTTAAAACCCATGTTGTAGGTTTTAGTGTGTCTGTTCAGTATAACTCTTCTACCACGTGAGTCTGCTTTCATGGCTGTGGAACCATCAGATAGAAGCTTTGAGTAATTGCATAAATATTAAACAAGCAGGGTAGGGGTCACTGGGTTAATTATTTATCCTATATCTCTCTGGATAAGGAAAACAACATAAACAACTTTTATTCATCTAAATGAGGCTGCTACTTGTACATAAACTGATGCAGCCTCTGCCATTGATAGGCGTGAGTGGGGTATAGTATCACATGAAAATGAAAAGCTGTAACAGTGAAAAGAAATTGCATGAATCTCATTAGCATGAATATAGCACTACAGCAGCACTTAACAACACTCATATTTTCTGATGGGAAGATAAGCATTTTATCTCATCTGTTTTTAAGCTAGTCTTTTTTCTTTTTTTCAAAACCCCTCTTTTCCCTAAAAATAAAAACTTAGAGAATATTATATTCAAACCAAGCATGCTACTGTCGTTGCCTTTCAGCCTATATATACTGGTTGTGCTCCTTCACATGAAACTGGGGTAAAGTCCTGTTCTGGTCATGCCTATTATAACATAAATGAAGGAGTTCAAATGTTTTTATTTCAATATTATAAAAAGTTTCCATATTTTATTTCAGTATTTTAAAAACTGTGCTGAAATTTAAAACTCCTATGAGAGAGGTGGGTAGATTTGTGTTCCAATGTTTTGATGAAATGAGCAGGAAGTTCCTGTTAAGCAAAGTAACAAACTCCCCCACCCTAGATTTATTTACGTGTTTATTTTCCCATGGGTGACAAAGTATACCCACCTAGCCACACTTTGGGATCATGGCAGAATTCGCACTGACACTTGCACGGCTGGGAACCAGCAACAGATTGGAAGCAGTAGCTGATTTAGCGTGGCCAAAAATCTGTGCCTGCCCCAGCTGGACTCATGCACACAGGCTTACCCAGTTCCCACCTGATGCCTGCTGCCTTCAGAGGGAATCAACCCTGAAAACAACATTCTGAAAAAGGATAAGTACTCTCAGCAGGTGTAAGCTTAGCCTAAAAACATATGGGCAGAGGGTAGCCAAGGAGCTTTGTAGCCTGCTAATTTCCATGTGGTACGGGTGACTCGAAGGGATGTGCAACAGCTGTTGAGCCTCATCCTTCTGTACCTCCTTACCAGCCAGCATCAAATTGCATCCAAATACTGACAGGAAACCTGAAAGGGAAAAAGGTTAACAAGCATCTGCCTGAGGCCCAGGTTTTCGCTATGGGAAAATATAATCTAAGTACATGGTATAACTCAGAAGATAGACTGTTTTAACAAGAAAAGCAAGTGATGTGATTACCTGTGATGACTGTTTACCTGTGAAGACAGTGTGAAGGACTGAAGGAGGATTAAGAGGGAAGTAACAGGGGAAAACTAGTCTGAACTGCTAGAAAGGAAGAAGGATGGGAGGGTTCAGAAGTAGAGGAGAAAGAAGAAACTACTGAGCAGTAAAAACAGTGGAAGAAGTTAAAGGTAGGTATCAGCTAGTCCCATCTTTTCCCATTTTTGTTCTGGACTATGTATTGCCTGTTCCTCTGGTGTGTTTGTACCTCCTTTGCTGTTCTTTGGTATTAGCTGCAGCTATGGGAGGGGAGTGGCATTTTTTAAGAGGAGAGTATCTCTTCCCAGGCCCCCGGTATGGAGTTACTGGTGAGGCTTCTCATGAGGACAGGGAGGATTGGGATGCAAGAGAAGAAGGAGAGCACTTTCCTTTGAGACCTGTAGGAGAATATGAAAAGATATATTATGGTGTGGTTTTTTTGGTCCTAATCATTATCTACTTGATTGTATCATCTGAGAAACCTTTCTACAAACTGTATTCAGCCCTAGATTGTTTTAAAATTGATACCCACAGAAATTAAAATTAATACCCACAGAAATTAAAATTGATACCCACAGAAAATCTTGTGCATCTATGCTAACTTCATCAGAGCAGATTTCATTTCTTGAAAGACAGCTGTCACGTCGGAGAGCTTTAAATGTAGCAGAAGGCTTATTCAGAGTTCCTATGTGTAATTCAGTGCTAGGGAAGAAAAATGCTTAAAGATGTTCTTTGTATGACTGATTGTTAATGACCCCAGCTGAAACAAAATAATCAATAAATAGACATACTTATTTTGAAGTTTAATGTACTCTTGCATTCACACTCACTTTCAACATGCAGTGCATTAAAGAGAAAAAGTCTAAAGCTGTGCTTAGCATGACCTATCGTTGGTGACAACAATGAAATGAAAATCTTCTGTAATCGTATTATATATTTTGGAGGTTAATAATTACTCAGTACTCATTGTGTGTAAAATGGAGGTGTATAAAATGGAGTACCATCACATGAGTAATTTATACTCATGAGTAAATTTGTGTCCTAAAATTGCATTCGAGATCTTATAAACTTTTTCCTTTAAAAATAAAATTGACTTTCATGAAATACATTTGTAATTGTGTCCCTAAGCATGTGTAACTTGTTTTATTCTGGAAACTCCAAGAATAAACCAGATCCTTTCTATTGACCAAATATGTGAAGTTATTTTAGAATGAAGCTCTACTGAGACCTAATATATCGCAGCTTGTTTTGGTGGAGTGCAAAGAATCATAGCATACTTGAGGATAAGTAGGATCCCACTGTGATTTTCTAAGACTCTGAAAACATACGTATCCATACCTCTGAAATTTTTATTAGTGAAGTGTACAGAAGCAGGGGTTGATTGTGGCTGAGTATATGGTAGATACTTTTCACAATTGCAGTCTGTCCCTTTTATCAGGGTAGTTTCATTGTCTATGAAACAAGAAAGCATAAGTAATGCTCTTAATTTCTTTGAGATCTTATCCTCTAATGAAATGTACTTATACACAAACATTTTCTAATTATTAATATTTTTTCTTATCTACTTCTTTTGTAACTGTTGCAATGATTTGTTGTTAATACTATGATAGCTCCAAGAAAATTAGTTTTCTGAAATTCCGTATTTGATAAATGTACAACTGGGTATCCCCAATGAAAGTGTGAGAAGACAAAAGAAACAAAACTCTTGACATGCTAAGATTCATAGTTATATTAGGTAGGGAAAAAAAGAAACCCCCCCAAAATCAGTAGGTAAATCTCTTCCCAGTCTTATGGATCAGTAGTAGGAAAAATTATTCTCTAGAAAAATCAGCTTTAGGAAAATATCTGAGTTCTTCTGAAATGTCTTCCTTTTATCCTTTTTCTTTGTATTTTTTTTAATCACATATATATATAAAGACAAACAGCAGGAAACTGACCTTTTGAGAGCTCTTGTTATACTGTGAAACTATTTGGTACCCACTGGTTTTATTGATAATTTTTTTATAAGACTTAACTAATCTTCTCAAAGTAATTTTCATATGTGAGGAAAGGCAAAGAAAAGGTCTTTGCCTCTGTAATACAAACCACTCTTTTTATTACCTGTAACTCAGATTTCTCAGTTGATAACTTTTTTTGGCATACTTACTAGCGTTTACCGTGCATCATGGAGAGGAAATGGCAGTAATGCCTATTTACAATTTCTGTGCATATTTGTGTTATATTTTTCCCGAATTTTTCCTGAGTTTTTCTCTGGTCCGAAATATTTTATGTTGAAGATAATCCACATATGCTAAGAAATTCTAGAAAAAAAGTCCAACAGACATGGAAATTTAACAAAAAAGAGAAAAATTATCTTATAGTAAAAAATGTTTCTCATTGACCTTGTGATATTGTTCATCCTTTACACTGATTGAAACAGGACTAATAATAAATTTGAAACTGCACTTAGGTGATTGATGTAAACTTGATTTGTAAAAGAAAAAAAGCATACATTGACACAATAAAATCAACTTTAAATTAGCTTTTACTTTATTTCAGGTGCTTTAAGCCTTAATGTTCTCTAGTATAGATTACGTATTTCTTTTGCATGTAAAAAGTACAGAATTCTGTCTCCTTGTTTTCATTGTAATTCCTTGGTTTTATGTAACTCATCTAGATGCAACACTGATCTAGTTTTATCTCAACTTACACTTGTATGTTCTCATTAGAGTTTCACTAATTTAGGTTAGGGCAGATACAAACTTCTGTTCTATAATATTTTCTGATTGGGTCATTGATAGAATGGAACTCTAATGGCTGCATTTCCTTGGACTGGTTAACCAGGAGTGATTCTCTAATTCTTCTTTCAATAATGATGACTTTATCCTGGGGTAGCTGGCTGAACCGCTCTGCCTACTCATTTGTAAAATGGTGATGAGTCTTTACTGTCTTCTCACATGGAGGCTTAAATACAATTTATATGGTTTAAATCAGTTTAATGTTTTGAAAATTGAAAACAGTTTGTAAGTATTAGTGGAAGACGTCTGCTTCAGTCTGTAAGAGCAGACTGTGACTGCATAGGGCACAAACCAACCTGCCTTACCCTTTCTCTGTTCAGTGTGAAATTGGATAAAAGTATTTGGGACTGTATGAAGTATTATGTCACTACATACACATATAGACATATGACCATACGTGTTTGTGTGTCTGTTTCTCTATATTTTCTATTCTGGCATGTAGTATGTTCTGTCAATTAAGATTTTAAGTTTGGAAATAAAAATTATATACTCTTACTTATCCACTTAAGTTGCCCTGTTGGCTTTATGGAAAGCAAATAGAAGCTGGAAAGCCAGTTTCATAGGATTTCTGAATGAAATTCCTGTTATTTTTCAAGTGAAATCTCTACCCATCCAAGAAGTGAGACTATGATCTGACAGAAAAATCAGTGAGTAAACATTTCTGAGATAGAAAGTTCAAACAAGCTACTATTGAAAGATGACAACAAAGTAGAAATTCACTACTAGTGGGTAGCATTTATCGAATTATTAATAAGACAATAAGAAAAGGTCAGAGTTAAGATAAAAATTGATTCCTACGGAACAGGTAACACTGATCATGAAGTGCATGACTTGGCATTAAGTGTCTTTCAGTGTTACATCCTTATTGCTCTCACCTGAGTGATGAATCACAGCAACAATGGTCATCTTCATGCTAAAAAGCCACCTCTTGGATCATTTACATTTTTACATTAAGTTGATATTTACTAGAATTATGGTAGGTAGTTAAATGTATGTGTATCCTTGTGTAACAAGGAGTGGGGAAGGACACCTTTGGAGAATGAGAGGCTTATAAGACCTGTGCATATTTCAGAAATTGGAAATTTAAGGGTGACATCCAAAATAACACACCCAAAGTGGACAGAGGTATTTAAATAAAGAGCTGCTTAAAAATAATGTACTAGGTTGAATGTAAAGGTTTCTCTTCAATGACTAGAGCAGGAGACCTGCTGTACAGTTAAGTTATTGCTGAAATAATAGCGTAAATTCATTATAAAGAATATATTGACTAATTTCACTATCAGTATTGAAATGGTATTTCTTGGTTTTCTGTGTTGGCAATATATTATGAGTGAAGCTTCTGTTTTTTTCAGTAATCACTGTTTAGTGAGAAACCAGCAATAGTATTTCCTAAAACATTTCTTTCTTTCATTTACTAACCTAAAAAGGGAATGGAAGAATTTAAATGCAGTTTTGTGAGAACAAAATATGACCAGAATAAGAAATTGTACATCAAATGTCATCCTAGTGTAATTTAAAATAGCTGTTATAAACCATTCAAAAAAACAGACTGATGATGGGAATGGGTACAGAATTTTAAGCATAATGGTGCTACCAGATTGATACTGAATTGCTACAATTGTGATAGGGAATATAGGCAAGCTTTCATTTAACAGAGTAATATTTGCCTGAAATCTGCAAAGGGTTTTGCGATACCCACAAATGTGTCAGCCACAAAAGCCTAGAATGGTGTTATATCTGTTGACCTTTGCTAGTGAAGACGTCTGGCATGCCCACAGACCTACCTATGGGACCTCAATTCAGTTACACTTGAATTTTTGTAAAAAGTTTACTTAAGCAGAAGCATGATCAAAGTCCTCTCAAAATACGTGTTTTTCATAGATCATATTTCAACTCTTGGTTTGGATCTGCAATGTTCTAAGTGTGATTTAAACCTATAAATAACCACAGGAGGTTTTTATCATTGATTTGAGTGGTCTTCAGATAAGACTCTGTGTGCATCAACACATTCCATGCAGCATGTAAAATTCATTTTAGCTTAAAGTTTATGCATAATTTAAACTGAAAAACACCCTGGTAACTGGCTTGCTGTTTATTTTTATCTTCTGTTCCCCTCACCCTCATCTGTGGTCTGTGCCTCTGTTTTTCACATATTTTCTAGGGATTTTCTTCTCTACTGTTGGGTTTTTTTGTTGTTGCTGCTGGTTTTACCATCCTAATTAATCCATTGCCCCCTACCTTTTCTCTTAAATGACTGTTTCTGCTTTTTAGTATCAAACTAATTTTTTTCTGTATCTTCTAATAAACAGTTCCTCCCTACTTCTGTCTCTCACGCCTGTCTAACCCAGCATGACCGACTCTCCCTTTTTTTTCCATCTGATACGTCATGTTCCACCTGTTTGTGTACTTGAAAATGTTAACAGCTATACAATACTTATGAGATGAAAGTCAGTAAGAATCACAGAAAATACTTTACCAGTTTCAAGACTGTGTTTTGTTAAACAAGTTTATATATGTGTTATTACGTATAAAACTGGGAAACACCCAGTGACATTGCAAAGCTCCAGATTGTCAGCACTTTCAAAACAATATGTTTAGCCTATTTAAACAGTGATAAAGCCTGGAACAGTCTCCCATACCTCCATCCAGCCACCTCCTCTATAAGGACAGGCTGAGAGAGCTGGGCATGTTTAGCCTAGAGAAGAGGCTCTGGGGAGAACGAGGCCTAGAGAGAAAATGGGGAGTGTAGTGACAGGACAAGAGGTAAGGGCTTTAAACTGAAAGAGGGGAGGTTTAAGTTAGATATTAGGAAGAAATTTTTTACTGTGAGGGTGGTGGGGCACTGGAACAGGTTGTCTAGACAAGTCATGGCTGCCCCATCTCTGGAAGTGTTCAAGGATGGATGAGGATTTGAGCAACCTTGTCCAGTGGAAGATGTCCCTGCCCACGGCAGGAGGATTGGAACTGGATGATCTTTAAGGTCCCTTCCAACCGGAAACATTCTATGATTCTACAGAGACATTCATCTGCCACCTTTTTTCCAGGCCTATAGGTATTAAACAATGCACTTGGGGAAAAGTAATAGTATCTTCACATAATTAAAAATAAGCTTTGAGAAAAGTATAATCATTTAGGAGAAATGTTAAGACAAAACAGTGATGAATGTGACATCATACCTTTACATATTTACGTCCATGAACCATCAAAGTGTAGTTTTTGAGGTGACTGTTTTCAACTTGCTCTTCTTTTCAGCAAAGCACCTTAGAAAGCACTTAATTACCATGTACGTGTAGAGACAGTTTTAACATTTTTTTTTATTGCCTGTTTGTGTTGCCTGATAAGTCTTAGCTTTTCATATTTCTTCTGTGAGCACTTGAGGCTGGCCATTTCTGTATGGGAAACATCAAAGATTATTCAAAAAACTTAAAAAAACCCGAAAAAACAAACTAATAAATACAGTCAGAAAATAACAAAACAAAAACGAAAAACAAAACAAAAAGAAATTAAAATCCCAGGAAAAATACTTGAGTCATGATGAAAATATTAATGTTCTGGATGATTAATGTCTTGTAACTTCTTGATAGCTGTTATAAAATATTTAAAAACATCGACTACATATAAAAGAGTTGAAAGGCTGCATAGCCTTTTTTGAAGTTTAATAATCTGTAGTAAAAGATCTTCTGTTTGCTGGTTGTTTGGGAAGTGACATGAATATAGAAACTTTGCACAAGAGCAAAGTAGGATTAGATAGAAGGATTCTGGATTCATTTATATTATTTTTCTTAACAACAAAGAATCCACAAGGAAAATAAACTTCAGACCATTTAACTCTCAATTTAAATATGTTAAGAGATTTTACTTAGAAGCTTAATAGCAGAAAATGTGTTAAGTGTTTTATAATCTATTCTTTTTATATTTTCTATCTTTATTCCTATGAATACATTTGAAACATGAAGAGGAATTTTGGCTACTCATTTTCAGCTCTCTTTTTCTTTGACACAAAATCAAGCACAGTGGATGTTACCCTCTCAAAAATATGTTTTTAGCCTAAGCTAATGGTGCTATGATGCTTCAGGGATTACCTTTCTCACTTCTGACTTATCCCTACCTTATGGCAGGAGGAAGAAGGACCTGCTGTTGGTAAAAGCTTTCCCTCTGAAGCATGGTAGTAGACACCGCACATGCATTTATCAGCAAGTACCCTTCTCAAAGTCGTGAGGCTCCCACACACACTATGTAGACTGGAAACTTACTTTGACAGTTTTGTCCCTATTGAAGCCATGAAATAGCCGAGAATTTAACTTCCCAAGACTAAATTTGAGTTTTAGGAAGCAGCTATCTTTATTCGTGCGGAGAGACTCTGGGGATTTCTCCACTCAGAGCTCTGATTTCCCGACACACCCGATGGCATTTTATTAGGTAAATTATCTACATATCTCGCTTTCTTGATTAACATATAGACATCTTTAATGCATCTTCTTCCTCTTATCTATGCAGTATTACAGACATCATGTCCTTCCTTATCCTTCGCAATCAACACATGACAGACTGCAACATTCCTTAGTTAACCTCTTTGCATTGTTAGGATTTCTTTCCACCCCCCATCACTATAAACTACATCCCTGAACACTGGGCAGCGAGGTGAGGGAATGAAGGCAAGAAATAAGTATTAAAATCATGGAGCTCAGTATTAAGCAAGGCTTAATGAGGGCTTGGAGTTACACTACTGGAAACAGTTTCAAAGAAGTCTGTCAGCAGGGAGTGATTCAGATCCACAAATACCACCATTGAAAAGCTTAATCGTCCAGCTTAAGCTAATCACCTTATGTTTTCGGTTACCTGACTCATTGAATAATTTGGGTGACTATCCCACAGCTTTCATAATGAATTCAAGAGCTAACAAACTAGGTAAGGAGAGGGCTGTTGATAAGTGTCATAGATAAGACTGTGTTTTAAGCTTTATTTCTCTTTGAAGCTGTTTTCCAGTACTCTGTAAGGTAAAGTTCTCCACTTTGCTATTGTCCTGGCTATCTTTGTACTTGGTATCATACCACAAACTGTGTTATCTCCATAGTTGTGCTAATCCATATCCAGCCTCTCCAATTTTAACATTTTCTATTTTTAGTGGTGCAGGAAGAAAGGCTGAGTTAATACAAAGGAAAATTAAAATAATATTTATTTTTTAAAAAATAGATGTTTTTATTTGTCTTCCCCTCAAGTACAACATAGAGATAAAAGCATATAAAATGACATTGCATTTCTACCCATTACTAAACTCTATTCTACCTTGTCAAGAAAAAGTAAAAGGTTTTTCGTATTATGACAGTATTTTTTTTTTTCCTATTAGACTATCTGTCAGTATTCATTCTAACCTCCAAAGCATAAGTATGGGCATTCAGTTGTGGTATTTGTAATTTAAGATGAACGATGCTCACAAGCTAGCAGGGCTCATTCAAAGAGCTTTAAACTAGACTTGATGGGAAAGGGAGATAAAATCAGGTTTGCCTTTGACAGGCTGTGGAATGACACACCAGGATCAGAGAAATGGGGTGCTAGTGCAGCCCCTCAGCCCGTTGCTCTTAGACAATACCCTGTTTTGGGCCTTGGTCTGACACTGTGAAAGAGGGCACTGGTTGTCAAAAAGCTGGCTGTGAGCTGGTAATGTGCACTTGCTGCCCAGAAAGCCAAACATTTCCTGGGCTGCATCAAAAGAAGTATGGTCAGCAGCTTGAGGGAGGTGATTCTGCCCCCCTACTCCACTCTTGTGAGAGCCCACGTGAAGTACTGCATCCAGCTCTGGGGCCCTCAACACAGGAAAGATATCAGCCTGTTGGAGCAGATCCAGAGGAGGGTCACAAATATAATCAGAGGGCTGGAATGCCTCTCCCATGAGGACAGCCTGGAGAGCTGGGTTTGTTTAGCCTGGAGAAGAGAAGCCTCTAGAGAGACCTAATTGTGGCTGCTCAATACTTAAAAGAGGGCTTATAAGAAAGATGGGGATAAACTTTTTAGTAGGGTCTGTTTCAATAAGACAAGCAACAATGGTTTCAAACTAAAAGAATGTAGATTTAGAGTAGACATAGTGAAGAAATTTTTTTATCATGAGGGTGGTGAAACACTGGAACAGGTGGCTCAGAGAGATAGTACATGCCCCATCCCTGGAAACATTCAAGGTCAGGTTGGACAAGGCTTTGAGCAACCTGATCTAGTTAAAGATGTCCCTGCTTACTGCAGGGGGGTTGGACTAGATGACCTTTAAAGGTCCATTCCAATCCAAATTATTCTATGATTCTATAACTAAGGAAAAAACTACTTATAAGAGTTGTCAGTCTGTTCAACAGAAGGAAAACAGTAGTAGAATAACCTGATCGTTTTGATAGCAAGTAGTGGGTGAAATGTATACATTACTAATTAGTTTAAAGATACACCTTCTTTGAAGAGAGAGTGAAGTTTTTCAGCCCATTCAAAAAATGTCTTTCAAGAAGGACAGGAAAGGTGGTTTTGTAGTCTAGGGAATCATATAGTGTGAAGAATAAAAAAAAAAAGTGGTGATAAATATTAAAAAAAAATTTCATTTTATGATATCTTCTAGATAACAGTTCTCACAAACTCAAATAAAACACATTTTAAGTGCATTGTTATGAATATCTTCGAATACATAAACTTAAACTGAAGCTGTTTTCTATAATTATGATTACTCTGCAATTTTTGAGATTTTTTGGTGAACAAAGTACCCTTAACTCCTTGCCTGAGAAGCACATGTTAAAGTACGACATAATTCTGATGATTGTAAATAAAGTTTTCCTTGAAGGAAACATTTTTATTCTCTAGAGAAATCTTTGCGTCCTTTAGGTATGCATTAGAAAGGATTATGGTGCTTACTTGCTGTTTTTACTGAAATCTGGATTGCTAATTAAAACACTACATAGAATAATTGTCTTTCATACTCCTAAATCTTGTGTCTTTGGCTGCTTGCATTTCAAAGAGTACAATAGAGATAAGTAGTTAATTTAATTTTTCAAACTGATTGCTATTCTTGTTACTTGAATAAGCTGCAAAATAACACCAGTTTGGGGTTTTTGGGGGAATGAGCTCAAAGGTTATGAAATATTGCATAGTTATACAAATTCATGCAGGTAGATTTCCTTCACACTTACTTTTAAATCATGATATATGAATAGATTAAATAATTAAATCCTCTATGTAAATATCAAAAGATAACTTTACAATATTGCCACTTCTCTTAATATTTTACTTTTTTCATTACCTTTGCCACTCATTAGACATTGTTACTGTTGCATCTATATCTAAGAGGACTATAAAAGAATTTTAATTTTAGGTTAAAAGGGTGATAGACTATTTTAAATTTTCACCAAAAAAGAGGGCATTTCTAATTTCTCTTTTTCAATGAAGTGTTGCAATTGTGTATCTTGATCTTCCATAAAAGTTTAGATAGCCTTATTAACTATAAGGAGGCTTAGTTACATTCCATGTGGGAAAAAAACCCCAGAACATTAATTAAAAAAACTGAATCCAAGAGAGTATAAGTTCAGAAAATCTTTCCTATAAATCTTCATTCAGATAGTTTCTCCTTATACCTTCATTCCTATTCTCAATCAAGAAGTATGCCTGTGTTATGAAACTTAAATATGTTTCTAAATGATTATAACAAGCTAAATTCAACAGTTTTCCATGACATTTCAGAGGTTTTTTTACTTAAAGCACGTATTGATAAGCTTTACTAAATATAGGGTTTATTTTTTGTATAAGATTATGCTCTTTATATTTGATAATGAAGATAGAATAGGTCATATTGCTGACATGTCATTACTGAAACGCACAGTAAACCAGGCAAAATCTTTGATCAATAAAGCTACTTATCATTATACAGACACTTATATCCAAATGCTCATTAGGAAAGTCATGAATTCAGGCCTTTTATGAGAGCTTCATTGCTACAAAGTATTTATTTCAAGCACTAGTATCTCCAATTATCATTCTGATGCAGTTCAGCAGTGTTGAAAATTAATGCCAATCACAAGATTTCCTTTGAACTTTCAGAAAAGCAGAGCTGCAGTTGAGTATACTGCTGCCTTCTGAACTTCAGAACAGTTTAGGCACCCTCTCTGCTGTATAGTAATACAGCACAAGTCTTTGACTTTAGCATGGATAATGACAGAAAGCTTGAAAATCAATTACCTTTAAATACTGCACAAGAAAATCCTTTTGATTTCTCATGAAAAGCACCTGGGATGTGTGGTATTTAACTGTAATTTAAATAATATGCAAATCTTGTTAAAGGTACAAAATGAAAATATATTGCCCATTTCCCTTTTTGTAGAGTCGCTATCTGGATTGTTGAGTTGGCTGTCTATAGACAGTACACTCCAGGTTTCATAGTTCACATTAGGGTGGGCTCTTAAGTTGTACGCAACTTGAGTGAGACTGGCCTTTAAATACCAGCAGAAGCTCAGCAGAAACCAGGAGGAAATACCATCCAGTTGCCCTGTAGATGCAGCAGTTCCTTCACCTGCGGCATCACTAAAGGCATGTTGCTTGGGAGCCACTGCTTCAGAGAAAGGGGTTGTATTGCGTTTACGGCACTGAGTCCATAGCATTGGGTTTGAGGATCTGTCCTTTTGTCAGCCTATCCCTATATTTTTGGTAGGGAGATGGGGCAGAGCATACTGTGAGCATCAAATTTTTCTGGGCTGTGGATGAAGTGTTTTCTACATCACAGATAGAAATACAGTAAGCAAAAAACCAACAATTTGTGCAGAAATAAGTTGGTTAGTGACAATCAAGCTCCTTCTTTGCTCGTTTTCTCCCAAATGAAGGAATGCCACCTTGAAGCTCTATTTGATCTGTGTGTTCCTTCAAGGCTTGTTCAACAGCTCAGTCAAGGCTGGGACTATTCACATTTTTCTACGTCTCTTCAGCAGTCTGCATCTATAAGACAAATAAAAAAGTTCCTAGCACTGAAGACTCTTAAAAACAGCAGGGGAAACAAGAGACGTTGGAGCCAGAGGTTAAAGTGGAGATTCCCCGGCCCAGCTAGCAATGCTGCTTTCTAGCTGGGGTGAGTCTATGCCTGGCTCTCATCTTCAAAGTGAAAACCGTATGAAATGTTCTATTGGGTCAGAATGTCCATCTTAAAAAAGTGCTTCAAGAAGAATTGTGTAAAATCAGGAATTAACTTATAGCATAAACTTCCACTGGTCAAGTATTACCTTAGGGATATTCATCTCACCTTATCAAAACAATTATCCTGATGTTTGGTCTGTAAAGGGCAGTAGGATTTTAAAGGATTTCCTTTAAAATGTCTTGGTTTGTGCTTTGTTAAGTTTTCCAATTATGCAAAGAGATTTCATTTTTTCTATTTTTGCAGTTGAATTTCTCTGCTAATCAAAGTTAACCTTTTTTTTTATATGCTACAAATATTCACATTCTACTGCTTAGAATATATCTGGGCTACTAAAGAAAATTTTAGTGCTTATAGTAAAAAGTGAAACAGAAAGATTAATACTTTTATGTGCTTAATTCAAACATCATTTGTTCAATAATTTAGAAGAAGGGTTTATGTAGGGAAAAATAAATATTATTTATTCTTCTGTAAGTTTTTTACAGCCATCACCCTTACAGAAAATGGCTGAGCTCCAGAAATCAATATTTATTTCTAGCATATTTAAGCTAGAACATTAAGTTTATAGAGCTATGTAAAATATCTGATTTTAAGACTCTAACAATTGTCTAGTGTGATATAAATATATTTGTGGTATTTATGTTATCCCCTGATAAATATATGGCATGACAATATATAGTTGTGAGGGATGAATCTAACACTTTCTAGAAAAAGACATCCTGTTCCCTAGATCTCTAGTGTCCTACCATAGAAAGTATCAGAGCATTAAGTCCATCATGAAAATTTCAGCAGCTGCTGAAACTGTTCATTGAGATCTCAGATCTATTACATAACTTTTGAACTACAGTGTTTATACTTTTTCACTGTCTTAAGTTGCAGAACTAGAAGGGGATAGAAATAATGAAGGAGAATCTGGATTATTATGTGTTGGATTACTTGTAAAGGACATTTTAAAATACTATTTTGACTTGTTAAATTATGCTCATACTCATTAAGGGATGAGAAAGTTCATTGAAATTTGTTTCTTTAAGGTTAGCTGAAAGCTGAGACTCCAAATCAACAGGGTTTACAGCTCTGTACAATATTCTTTAAGAGCTGTAGCTGGTGATGCAGTTTCATGCATTGAAGTTCTATTTTCTGAAGAATGCCTAACTTTCAGTTAAATGTAATTCCACTTGAAGTAGTACCTGACAGTCAAGTTCTCATTCTAAATTGTCCCCCCATTATAGATACCCGTTTATGCAGTTTTGTTGAGAATTTGACCTTTCTGTTTTGGTTCTCAGTAGGTTAGCATGAAATTTATGTTTTACAGCTAGGACTTGGACATAATATATAAGCATGTCACTAGGAATTGACTTTACTTTGTATGATGCAGTCCTTTTTTTCCTACATTTCCTAACTAAATCAAAGACACATCATAATTCCTAAATGTGTTGAAGTGTTGCTCTGGATCTCAATCCTCATTTCTTTTTCACTAAAGCTCACAATTTCTTCCAGTCACCCCTGCCTAACATTCGCTTTTATCTTTCTTTTCCCTCTATTAAAAAAGAATTAAGAGAGTCAGAAATAAAGAAGAAATGAAATATATATTACACAGTCTGTATAAATAATAATTATATATTTATTGATATGGCTAAACCCAAATCAACTCAAATTCTAATCAAGAAAGCTCCTTAGTTTTTTTTCCCCTTACTGTTGTGATACTTTGAGATGGCTCCGATGCTGTCCTTCTCTGATATGGTTCTGATTCTATACTTTTAAAATATGCATCTAGCACTCACAGAGTCTGTCTGCCAAAAGTTATTTTTTAATGAAATATTTTCAATAACCTTTCTCACTCTTAAAACACAAAGTTTTTGTCCTGTGTTTCTGATGCACTGCAAGGCATTCCTAGCGATGCAGCACCTATAGAAATAAAAAAGAGTCTGCACTTCTCCTGGAATCTACCAGAAACATCAGCAATGGTAGAAGTATATAAGGCAGATTTCTTGTTGCTGAATAATTCTTATTGGCACAGATTGAGCACAGCCTTTTTATTTTTTAAATTAAATTATTCCAAATTACAGGATGGCACTAGAGTTTCTTGATTTACTTGAAATGCTATCTGCTTCTCCACCAAGGCCATGACATTAACCATGCAGAGAACAACAGAGTCCATAGGTTTATTGGAGTGCAGACATCGTTAACGTCCACATGATGTGAACAAAGTTTTCATCTTGTTCTGCTCAACATGGATCAATTCTGATGTCAAGAGGTGCTTTAGCCAAAGTCACTTCCTAAGAACTCGATGCCTTTCAGAAAAGGCCAGGTTGGGTGGGCCATGAGCAGCCTGGGCAGGCAGGAGGTGTCCCTGCTCATGGCTGGATGGGTTTTAAGGTCCCTTCCAACCCAACTCATTCCAGGATTGGAAGATAATTGCAACCTGTTGAAGGAGGATAAGCCCAGGCTGCCTAACCCCCTTGGGACCAGAGGGAAAAAAATGGGGGTATATTACGGTAGACTGGGTACCAAACCATGCGGGCCTTCAACCACTGTGGCAGGAGGCAAGGCACAGCCCGTACGCGGCCTACTACTGCAGGGCAGGAAGCCAAGCACCCGAGGGCGGCCTACTACTAAAGCAGAAGGCTCAGATGCCGAGGTGGGATTCAAACCCCCTTCAGCTCGTGCACCAACTCGCACTGCTCTTCCCCAGCGCCACTGTGGCCCCTGCTTTGGCCCCGCACAATGGCCCCATAGCCCTTTCGTCACCATGGCCACGCCCCCTCACCCCCCGCCCCGCCCCCTCTCGTCCCCCGCCTCCATTGTGCTCGAGGATGGTAAGGAAACACCAACAGGTAAAGAAGCCTCACCATCCCTGGAGGTGTTTGGGGGACGGGTAGATGAGTTCCTTAGGGACATGGTTTAGTAGGGAGACAGGTGTAGTTGGACTCGGTAATCTCAGAGGTCTCCTCCAACC